>CM035174.1:92467130-93094381 GCA_020205615.1 Panax quinquefolius | reverse complement strand
TCTAATTTCATTCTTCGCCAAGGACTACCAAGGTCATTTATCGAATCACATAGGACATTTCTCTTCTTTATTAGAAGTGGTAGATTCTTTATCGATCATACACATCTCCATGTACAACTTATTATACCCAAGCATACCCTTTGATATACCCTAAGGGTCTTAAGGAATAAGTCAAAGTATAACTCATCATACACAAGATACTATGATGATCTCAAGTCCAAGGATTACTTGTATCTTTACTATCACTACAGAATTCCTATTGACAACAAATAAAACTCCATTAGGTATTCTTTAGCGAGCCACGCTCAAAGTGAACTTATTCTCTAATAAGCACCTACATACTTGCTTTTAGTGTCTCCACACAAATGATCATGAGATCAATCATCCTCATCTAATGAAAGCAAGAACGATGTACCCCAATCTATCCGATTCACTAATCCCAATTTAGTAATCCAATGATTGGGAACTATTTTAGTTTTAAGCTTTCTAAGAATTTAGATCTCATTAGAATGATCATCATCATTATTCTAAAAGCATTGCTTAAAACTATGGGTTTATCACATATTATAAAAAAAGATCATGTAGATAATTAAAAGCCTTTAATAAATTAATACTTTTTATTAATAAATGAATAAGATTGTTACAAAGTATATGCTTTATCATCAAACATGATTGGCTTTCAAGCATACTACTTTCGAAATGTGAGGCTTGGATTGTCCAATCGATGGTTTCAATCCGCTTGGCCACTCAAATGTTTTGTACTATGTCATTCGTGATTGTTACTTCGCATAACTTGCCTCCTTGATGTGTATGAAACAAATGCCATACTTGTTTCTTTCACTCGTGGTTCCTGGTCCTAAGAGTCCTGGAAAGAACTTAGATGTTTACTTAAGACCTCTTATAGATGAGTTGAAGGTATTGTGGGAGGATGGAGTACAGACTTGGGATGTTGCAACAAAAACAAATTTCAACCTTAGGGCAGTAGTTATGTGGACTATAAGTGACTTCCTAGCTTATGGTATATTAGCTGGATGGAGTACACACGGGAAGTTGGCTTGTCCGTATTGTATGGAGCATACAAAGTCGTTTAAATCTATCAAAAGGTCGAAAGCCTTGTTGGTTTGACCACATCGCTTGTTCTACTTAGGTATCTCCGCTTAGAAGAAATAGAAACACTTCAGAAAAAAGGAAAGTAGACAATGATATGCCTACACCGCGATTGTTTGAACGGAGATGCGAGATCGTGTGATGAGATTTCCTGTTATCCCATTTGGTAATATTGATGCCACAAACATAATCAATGGGTTTCGCTAATCTCATAACCGGGTTCTAGAAGCATCTTTTAGGAACCGCTTTATCGGTCTACAAATTTGATTCATTATAATCTAGATGTGATGCATATTGAGAAGAATGTGTTTGATAATGTGTTTAACATCGTGATGAATGTTACGGGGAAGACAAAAGATAACGATAAGGCACGCTTTGGACATGAAAGATATTTGTAAGCATTCCGGATTAGAACTTTATGAATCTCCTAATAAGAAGATTGTCAAACCGCATGCAAGGTACACATTATCCAAAAGCGCTTGTTCACAATCCTACCGATTTGTGTGAGAGCTATATGTCGAGATCGAAATCTTTTGAAGATATCTTTGGCGAAGCATCCGGGGGCTCTTGATCCCGAGGAGTTAAATAAGCAAAGAAGACACAAAGAAAGACGCAGCAGGATGCATGGGATGGAGACGAGGTATAAAATCAATTTGTTGTATATATTGTCGTAATATATATCAAGATCAACATAGTTACTATATTTTTACTTGTTTTATTATTTTGTTAATTATGGGGTGATCAAAGAGGCGATGATGTTTGACGTGACTGGTTTAGACTCCCCTTTGTAGTTATAGTATAAGCTTGTACTTGTATATTCATTATTTGGATGTCTATATGTTACTTAAACAAGTTTTGAAATGTTATTATATTTATTCAATTCATATTGGGTTCTAAAGGTTTAAATACTAGTTTGGTGTATGTTGGTGGACGATGAATGATGTTTATATTGTTGTGAATGTCGCTTATATTGTTGTGATTGTGTGTTGGGGATAAAGGTACAAAATGTATGTGTTTTAGGAATTCCAGAAACAACAAAAATGCTTTTTTATTTTTTCATATCAACGATCGCGATGCGGTCGCCGAGTAGTTATTAGCTATCACGACATATTGAGGGTATCAACGATCGCGATGCGATCACCGACGGTGGTCGCCGCCATCGTGGACCACGCCGCCTTTATTCGACCTTGTCGATTTCAAATTTAGCGAATCGAATTTATCATTTCGGTCGCGACTAGCGGTCGCCGATATGTCGGTCGCTAATAGGGGTTGCTGATGTGCATTCAAGCAACTAGATTTTATGCGACGACTATCACCGATCAGTGACGCGGTCACGATAGCTATCTCATGATTATATGCGTATCGCTATTAAGCGGTCGCTGATAGACCATTTTCTTGTAGTATCCTTCCTTAACAATGGGTGCTGGTGCTGACGTCTTTCCATCATTATTCATTCTCCTCTTCTTGAAATATCCATTCTTATTGCTTTGGCCCTGATTACCACCGAAGTGGTTACCATTTCTAACATGTTGATTCCCTCCACGCTTGTTGTCACCGCTCATGATCGTTTCTCACCGGTATTATCATTTTGTCGATGCTCTTTTAGTCATACGTTGACTCATTATCGCGCTCCACTAATCGAGCCCTATTTACAACATCTGAATACAAACACGCTTTATGAGAAATAAGATGTTGACGTATCTCCCGCTTTCAAACCTCTTAAAAATATACGCTATTCTCTCTTCATTATCCACCAAGTGGGACGTAAACCGACAACTCAAAGAAACTTAGCTTCATATCATGCGACACTGGCCATATTATTCGCTTCCAACTTGATGAACTCCACCTCCTTCTTGTGACGAATACTTTCGGGAAAGTACTTGTCATTGAATAGTTCTCGAACTTCTCCCAAGACATTTTCAGTAATGGCGGTGTTGAGTACGCTTTAACGATTCCCACCAAGAATCGCTTCTCCTCAACATAAAGGCGGCAAGAAGGAACCTTTTGCTTCCTGGAGCATCCAAAGACATCAAATATCATGGTGATCTCGCTTTATCCATGCTTCCGCCTTAAGTGGTTTTGGCTCTCCAATAAACTCCGGTGGTCCCACTCCTTGAATCTGCTTTTGCGGTGACCGTCCGAGAGTTTCCAGTGTTTCCACCTACATTTTGGATAGAGCCGCTTACTCATCATTGTTGCATGAATCGCATAAAGCCTCTAACATTCCATCATTCATCATTTGGTCGGTGTTATTTTTGCATGAGGATTGTCGCCTCCCCGATGCACATTATCCTCGATTATTGATATGTGGTGAATCAACGGTCGTCTGCAGGTTTCTATTGCTATTCTTAACATTCTCGGATGTCATTTTCAGATACTGCCACAAAACAAAATGTTAATTGACATGTAACATATTATCCCTATATTCTGACCGACCAATTAAATACCAAAAAAAACTTAGGTAGGTCATACTAGCGAAGGAATTCCCCGTCTCTCCCCTCCTAGTTCTAGTCTCACATCTTAGCTAGGAATCATATCTCTAAGCTTTGAGACCAACTGTGACGCCCCCAAAATAGGTATACATCACCTATTCTGAGTCGCCAAATACATGGTACATAATACAAATACAATCTTTAATAACAACAAGAGAGTCATGAGTTTTATTATAAATAATGTCTTCTAGACAATATCCACTCGTAATAAGTCCTCATTACATTTATTATCACACTATTTAATGTAATAGTGAGGACTACTAATACTATCATCCGTCCATCACTGCTTCCGACTCGTCCCACTATATTCTCATTTCTGAAAAGAATAGTGAAAGAAAGGGGTGAGCTCAACTAGCCCAAGAAAGAAATATTATGATTAAGATAATGCGTAATAAATTATCATTAGCCTTCAACAAGTTAAACCGATAAAATATAACAAACATCAAGTTTAATCATAGCGGAACAAACAATCCATTAAGAGTCAAGTAGAGAATAAAATCTACTATCTTCTATGATTTAAAAGGTTTTTCATGACTTTTATCATTTGAGACTCAACTTAATAAATAATCCACATCATCGAATCACCCCGCATCTACTACCAAGGATATTCTTTATTATCACGACCACAATTATCCATGCACTACGGGCCAAGAATATTTGTGTATTCATTAATGGTCATGATCATGACAACAACTGTCCATCAATGCACTACGGGCCAATGAGGACTTTTACCACATCATTTGTAACATTACGGTCAAGATTACACCAAATAATCCCTGGTCATAATCATACCAAGTCCATCTATGCACTACAGGCCACATATGCCTTTCAAAAAAATATAAACATAAGGATGATGACAATGATATAAGAATTCAATAAAACAAGTTCAAGAATTAATTTCTCTAGGAACTAATAACGTCCAAATTGTCAACATGATACTGCTTTGTAGAGTTAAATTCAAGGATGCTCAGAAGAATATTTTTATGAAAAGATATTGGATGAAGTGCAAATATCAAGGATATTCCACTAATTTCATGGAGTATAGAAGTCAAAGTTTTAACCAACTGAGTATAATAAATAATGGAATAACAAAAGAAATCACCAGGCATGCGATGTAAATCGCATACGCAGTTTATTCCAATGTAATAATAAATAAAGGAACCCAGTCCGTAAAAACGCATGCACATGTGATATTCCAATGTAATAATAAAGAATGGAACCAGTCCCAGAAAAACGCATGCATGTGATATATTCTAACAGTAATAATAAAGATCGGAACTGTGTCCGCCAGAAACGATGTATGTGATATTCCAAATGTAATAATAAAGAATGGAACCAGTCCCATAGAACGCATGCATGTGATGTTCCAATGTAATAATAATAAATAATGAATAATGTAAGAATTTCACCAAGTATATGGTATCCTCAAGATATACAAAAGTTATTCCAATGTAATAATAAAAAATGGAATAAAAAAAAATTTCACCAATAAGAAAGAAGAAATACCCCTAACGAGTACAACAAATAATATCTCTTACCGTAAAATAAACTGAATATAAGAGTAGGGAAGGAACATAATACTTTTTTATAGCTTCTCTATAATTTCTCTCTCTAAAGTTTCAGTGAATTCGTAAGAAATAATGAAAGAATGAGCTTCTATTTATAGAAAAATGGATCAGATAGTAAATTAACTCATGAAACGGTCCGTATTGATTTACTTTAATCGACGATCCATATTTAAAGCAAAATCTTTTAAATAAAATATAATATATTCTATTTATAATCTAATAAACCTAATAATTTTATAAAAGATTTTACTATGCAAACACTATGCAGCACTTCATGCAAACACTATGCATAATAAAATATAATATATTCTAATTATTATCTTATAAAATGTATAACTTTATAAAAGTATTCTATTTTATATAAAAGGTTTTATTATTAGCTTAATAAAACGAATAACTTTATAAAAGTATTCTCGTTTTATATAAAAGCTTTTCTCGCTTTTATTACATTAATAATACCAATAAAACAAAACTGAATGACTTATCACAAAAGCATCAATAATCAATACCGTGTGCTACTGTGCAACTACGCGTATTACTGTACTTTTAACACCGGGTGTTTCAATAGTTAACGGTAAAACTTTCACCGTTATTTTCATAAAGTATTTTTGTCGTTTTCTCAATCCAACAATAATTCCGTTATGGGGTCCACCAATGATTATGTCGTTGTATGAATATTCCCTGTTAAAACGAATATTCCCCGACCAATCGAATATTATATAACAACTTGCGTACTTTGCAAAATTTATAAATATTACCCACAACTATAACATCATATCAAATTCATTCCATAATATTCAAAATGATATTTATAGAAAATTCATCTTTATTTATAAAAGTTGGGGTCTTACAACAAATAATATCCTTTTACCGTAAAATAAACCTAATATAAGAGTAGGAAGGAACATGATACTTTTTTATAGCTTCTATAATTTCTCTCTAGAGTTTCAAATTGAATTCGTGAAGAAAAATAATGAAAGAATGAGCTTATTTATAGAAAAATAGGGTCAGATAAGTAATTAACTCATGAGCGGTCCAGATTGATTTATTTTAATCTGACGGTCCATATTTAAAGCAAAATCTTTTAAATAAAATATAATATATTCTATTTATAATCTAAAAAATGTAATAACTTTATAAAAGATTTTACTATGCAAACACTACGCAGTACTATGCAAAACACTATGCATAATAAAATATAATATATTCTAATTATTATCTTATAAAATGTATAACTTTATAAAAGTATTCTATTTTATATAAAAAAGGTTTTACTATTAGCTTAATAAAACGAATAACTTTATAAAAGTATTCTGCTTTATATAAAAGTTTTTCTGCTTAATTACATTAATAATACCAATAAAACAAAATCGAAGTGACTTATCACAAAAGCATCAATAATCAAAACCGTATAACATCGCAGCAACTTGTCGCCAGACATCAGAGCTTTTTAACACCGAGTGTTTCAATTTTTAACTGTAAAACTTCCGCCGCTTATTTTTATAAAGTATTTTTTGTCGCTTTTTCAATCCGACAATAATTCCGCAATGGGGTCCACCAATGATTGTGCCGCTTGTATTTAATATTCCCCGTTAAAACGAATATTCCCCACCAATCGAATATTATATAACAACTTGCGTACTTTGTAAAATTTATAAATATTATCCACAACTATAACATTATATCAAATTCATTTCATAATATTCAAAAATGATATTTATAGAAAATTCATCTTTTATTCATAAAAGTTGGGGTCTTCTGAGAGGTGGAGGGTGGAAGGTGAGGGGTGATGGGTGGGGTGTATACATAATCATCGAATATTACTCCTCTTATTCAGATTAAATGACATTTTTTAGGAAATTTAATTTTATTCTATATAAGTGTCGTTTTGGAATCTCTATGCAATATCACACTATTTTTTTCTAATTTACCCTCTATTTAATATGCTTAGTAAATGCAATTGTGGAGAGAGAAAATAATTAATTAGGGACAATTGTGAAGAATGAGAAGAGACAATCATGGAGAGAAAAATAATTAATTAGGGACACAAAAGACATTTTGTGTTATTTTTAATAAGTGTGCTTAACTCTAAAATGACATTTAATCTGAATGAAGGGAGTAATATTTTTTTGGGTGTGTGGGTGGGGTGGGGTGAAAGTGTATACATAATCAAGAATATTATTTTTGGTGGGATGGTGTGAGACCCCAGATTTTATCAATAAAGATTTAAATTTTGTCAAAATAATTTTTAATATTATGGTGTGAATTTGAGATAATATTATAGTTTTGGGTAGATTTATAAATTTTGCAAAAGTATGCAAGTGGTTATATTATATTCGATTGGCTCTGGGAATATTCTATTTAGCAGGAATATTCGTATAACTACTCAATCATTGGTGGACCCTAATAATGTAATTATCATTGGCTCTGATTGAGAAAACGACAAAAATATTTTATCAAATAACGGCGGAAGTTTTACCGTGGTTACCGCTTGAACTACTTAGAGTAAAAAGTACAAAGAATACGCAGTGGTCGCATAAAGAAGACACCGATTGATTATCGATGCTTATGTGAGAAGTCACCAACTTTGATTCCATTATCACGATTAATAATATGAATTATTATAATGATAATGACGCTTTTGTTTTATTCAGATTATTAACGTAATAAAATGTAAATATCTTTTATATAAAATAGAATACTTTATTAAAGTTATTCTATAAATAGAATATATTATATTTTATTATGCATAGTGTCGCATAGTGTTTTGCATAGTGTTTTGTATAGTATTGCATAAATATTTGCATAGTAAAATGTTTTTATATAAATAGAATATATTATATTTTATTTAAAAGATTTTTCTTAAATATGGACCGTCCGATTAAAGTAAATCAATCTGACCGCTCATGGATTAGTTACTATGCATTCCATTTTCCTATAAATAAGCTCATTCCTTCATTATTTTCTTTATTTAATTCATTGAAACTCTGAGAGAGAAATTATAGAGAGAAGCTATAGAGAGAAAATTATAGAAAGAAGAAGAGTATTCTCGCTACTTCACTACTTCTATATTCAGGTTTTTTTACTAGTAAGGGTGTTATTCTTTCTTCTCGAAAAGAACTTCATTATTCCATTCATTATTATTCTGCTGAATAACTGTAAAAGTGGCATACCCTATACATAACTCAGATACGCCAGATACCCTATATACTTGGTGAAATCCTTATGTTATTCCATCGCTTATTATTCTTTGAATAACTCAGTGATAACGCCATTTACCCCTATACTTGGTGACATTCTTCTATTATTCTCACGGAACATCCTCGTCTGCAGGTGTTTTACACCGACCGGTTCCGCTTTTTATTATTCTCGCTGAACATCCTGGAGCGTCTCATGGTGTTTTACACCGGACCGGTTTCGCTTTTTATCATTCTCATTGAATATCCTATCTCGTGTTTTTACACCTGATCCGGTTCCATCTTTATTATTCTGCTTGGAACATCCCGCGGTGTGAATTTCACCCGACCAGTTCGTTCCGCTATTATTATTCTCATTGAATAACTCGCCTATGCGGTAATCGTGATGCACGGTGATTTCTTTTGTTATTCCATTCTTTATTATACCCAAATGGTTTAAAACTTTGACTTCTATACTCCATGAAATTAGTAGAATATCCTTGATATTTGCGTTTCATCCAAAGATCTTTTTCATGAAAATATTCTTCCGATCATTATTGAATTTTACTTTTACTAAACAATGATTGCCGACAATTTGGACTTTAATAATTCATGGATTAAATAATTCTTGGACTTGTTTTATTGAATTACTATGTCATTGTCATCATCCTCATGTTATATTATGTTATCTTCGCTTACGTGCATAGATGAACTTAGTATGATTATGACCAGGATCATCTCTAATAATCACGACTTGATATAAATGATGTGACAAAAGTCCTCAAAGGCATCAGAATGCAAATGATGGATAGTTTTTGGTATGATTATGACCAGGGTGATTCTAAGATAGTCATACCATTGATAATTTGATGAAAATCCTCGACCGTGGTAATACAGTGGATGATTAGATGTGGTGGTTTATTATTGTCGAGTCTCAAATGATAAAATTGATGAAAACCTTTAAAACCTAAAAGATAGTAGACTTTTATTCTATACTTGACTTTTTTAATGGATTGCTTATTCACCGCAGCTTAAACCGTTGTTGTATTGTATTTTATCGCTTAACATCATTAAGGTTAATGATAATTTATTCTCGCATTATCTTAGTCATAATATTTCATCTTGGGCTAGTTGAGCTCACCTTTTCTTTCACACCGTTCTCTTCGTGAAATGAGAACATAAATTTTGGACGAGCCTGGGAACGTAAGTAATGGTCCAAGAGGATAGCATTAGTAATCCTCACTATTCTTGAAATAGTGTGATAATAGTTGTAATGAGGACTCCTTTTGAGTTTGTATAATATCTAGTAGACAATATTTTTATTCAAACTCACGCTTTATGTCGTATTGCATTACCTACGCTTTAGGTTAGTAAGTTGTATTTGAATTTATGTACCATGTAAGTGGCGACCCAAGATGGGTGACGATACCTAATTTTGGGGCGTTATGATGGGCTGGTGAAAACGATACATAATCAAGAAATATTATTTTTTTGGGTGGAAGTGTATACATAATCGAGAAAATATAATTTTTTGGGAGTGGGGTGAGGTGTATATATAATCAATAAATATTATTTTTTTGATGTATAAATAAGTTTGAAATATGTTATTATTGGTAAGGTATAATAGTCCAAAAGATATTTTCAATCTAATACTTTAATTAATCCTCAAAAAAAAAACATAATATGAAATTATTTTAAGTTATCTAATGAATAATCCTATAAAAAACAAACATGCGACTATGTTTGGGATCATAATCACATGAATTATAATCTCAAAATTATACAAACATGATTTAGGTTTATATATGATGGAATAGCTCAACCCACACGCAGCAACGGTATACTCACTTCAAAAATGCTAATTTTATAATATTTTTCTCACATAAATAATAAGTGGATATCATAATTATGTGAGATAAATTTTATTAAATTTTATTTATAAAATATCAATTTTAAATAAACAGTTATTATCTTAATTACGTAAGCAGATACATTGTCCATTTGAAAAAAAAAAAAGGTTTTCGAACTTAACATAACTTACTGTATAAATACACAACTTATAAAAGGATAAACTACACTTGGTTTATTCAATTAATAAATATCAATAGATGTCAAAAAAAAAATAGCGCCACACCATTAATAAATTTATAGCAAAATTTAAGAATATGTTTAGATTATTTTTAAATATTACTAACATTTTAAAAGTGAATTTCTATTTTTAGAACCACTTCAATCGATAATGCACCTGACTGGAAATAACAAATGAATCCAGTGGCGGAACCAGAACGTTTTTAAAGTGGGGTCAAAATACATCAATAAAAAAAATTATTTATCGACGCTGGAGTGCTTCTTTCTACCAACATCTAATTGAAAATAGACAACTATATGATCCTGCGACTCTGCATAATTTAAAAATGTCTCAAAATTTTGGTCAATGTCAAAATTTATGTATAATTTTTTTTTATGTAGAAAAACGTGAGAGGGATTCATGTAGAAATATTATTTTATATGAACATATCAATTTTCTATATAGAACAAAGAAAATTAATTCAAAAAGAAATCAACAAATGGGAGAGTCTCTTAAATAAATTAATGGTGTTTAAAAATATAAAATATTTGTAGAAAATAATTTGGTAAATAAAGAATTTGGTTTTGTAATCATTCTTCAATCTCACGTGAAATAATTTAGATTTGATTGTGTTTTAAGTTCTTTCATTTGAATTTTATTATAAAATAAAATTTATTTTATTTTTAATTTATGAAGCGCATGTAAAAATTTTAGAAATTATACATATATATATATATATATAGGTATATATATATATATATATATATATTGACTATTAATATATGTATGTTATTAATTAATTATTAATATATGTAATAATATATAGCCTTTGAAGAATTTTGGTGACCCACTCGCCCTTGGTTCTGCCTATGAATGAATGATATCAAATCTTTTTCTATTATAAGACCATTTATGTGTTATATATATATATATATATATATATATATATATATGTGATTGTAATGAGATCCATCATTTGATTACAAAACTATAGTGTTTCATGTAAGAAGAATACCTAGTACGTATGTACTACAAACATGTCAAAGCCATTTATATCTAGTAGTTGTAGATGCTTTGATTACATTTGTGCAGTAGTGGCATCATCATGAGGTCTCAAGTTCTCAATCCATTCATTTCTTTTTGTTGAATCCTTCTTCCTGTAGATACCTAAGTACGTGTATATATATATATATATATATATATATATATATATATATATATATATATATACACGGTACTAATTACAAAAATGAACTAGAAATTCCTATTACAATGGCTTGTTTTGGTACCATGCATGCATGCGGAGAAGAAAGAGTGTTGTTTGGAAGCTCAAAGATGCATGCACGCACAAACATAAGTAAAATGTACTCATCTCTCTCTCTCTCTCCATATATATAATGAGAGTTATTCCAATTTTGACTCTATTAACAAATAGTTTGAATTAACATAATTTTTTAAGTAAATTTCTTCGACTAAAATTTGTTATTAATATGTACTTGACAAATATACATATATATATATATATATATTATATATATAGAAAAAGAGATCAGTATATAAATTGTGTCTTGTAAATATATATATATTATAAATTTTGTTGTTAAGGGATTGCCAGTGCCAACCAACCAAACCCTTTTGTAACAATTGAGAGTGTCTCCCACTATTATTCCTTCACTCAAAAGAATCCCACAGAGAGAGAGAAAAGAATTGGTTAATGGTGAGAAAAAAACAAGCAATTGACTTTTAAATTTGAACAAGCAAGGTTGACCTATTTCCATAGAAAAGTTAATAGTATTTTTCAGAGCATCCAAAGCATATAAAGAAAAATGAGCTCTCTCTCTCTCTCCATACTTCTGATTCATGGCTTTCTGATGGGTTGATATGAAGGAGAAAGAGTCAATTCGATACACAGACTCACTTGGTGTCTTCTTGTCTCCTTAGTTATATATATATTCATGATCATGAATTCATGATATATATATATATAAGCTAGCAATTTAACCTCTTCTAATCATCTTCTTTTTTCTTCTTTTTTTTTGTTGCCTTTATTTGCTTTTAGCAAGAGAGATAAGGGCTTTGTTTATGGGACAAAGAAGTACCCCACAATGGGGCATGTCCACTAAGGCATGTCCCTCTCTCTATATATATCCCATTTTGCGTGAGTCTGCAAAATTTAACATAGGTGGGGTGGAAGTCACTTTCCAGCCCCAAGCTAAATGGGCCCAAGTCTTTTGAGGTACTCACCCCATTTTCTCATGCTCCAAAGTAGGGTTTTCATACCCCTCCACAATTAAACTCATTGTAATATGCAAAAATTTCTCTCATATTTACTCCCTTTTGTAATGTACTTTTTTAATTTAAGATCAAGAAAAGAAAGTTTCCAACTTATGTTGCATATCCGTTTCAACTAATATTTAATTTGGAATACACCGGGACATAGGGGTGTTTGTTTAGAGCTGAATGCAGTTGAATAGTTGAATCGGTCAGCTATTCAGTACATTTTTAAAATAAAAATCGTCTAAATGGCTGAATCGATCAGATTTTTGGGTTGAATGTCCGAGTGTAATTTTTTTGGCTGAATAACTGCTAAATGAAGTATTTTATATATATTTTTTTCTACAATATTAACTAATATTAAATAAATTTACAACAATTTTGAATTTTTTTAAGAGGAGTAAAATAATAAAAATATGTTATTCAGATGTTTCAAACATATCAATTATCAAACAATTTTTTTCATTCAGAATTATGTTTCATTCAGATTACTTAAACGTTCAGAACTATTTCATTCAATTTTATCAAACACCCCTAAAGTCCGGATAGTATCACCACACATTTACATAGCAAAAGTCATGAGTTCAAATCGTCCCTCACCAAAATTTTCCAATTTAATGGGCATGGTGACAATTAAAATAG
Source organism: Panax quinquefolius (assembly GCA_020205615.1). NCBI lineage: Eukaryota > Viridiplantae > Streptophyta > Magnoliopsida > Apiales > Araliaceae > Panax > Panax quinquefolius. Next base: position 93,081,054 of record CM035174.1, on the reverse strand, counting down.
TAGAAAAATTGTTAGATAGTGGATGAAGTTGCAAAAATCACAAACATTATGAGCCAACTTACAAAAATAACTAAACATAGGGAGCTAATGCTGCAAATTGCATGCCCTCCAGCTCTCACTTGCTCTAGCTTCTTAAATATGGCCCTTTGCTTGCATTTTACATCTCCATCTCTCTCATATATTGGGGGTCCATGAATGATGAGGGAGGTGACAAGGAATTGGGACGACCGGACAAGAACAACAGCTTGATGGGATGCTCATGTCATATAATAGAGAAGGATCATAAATTAATTAATTTTTACAACTAATAATTATAGCATAAGATTAATCATATAATACGTACTTAGTTAAGATTAGTACTTGGGAGTGGTATTAAAGTATATATGAATATTATTGGTTGTCAAAACACAATAGATTTAGGATATGGAAAGGAATGAAAGATTTGTATCTTGAGTGTCAAATTGTTCAATTAAATCCAATTTTAAATTATTATTTTTTTGATAACGTGAGGTTTTTTAATCGCAGTCGGATTAATTCTTCAACTCGGATCAACTTTTTTATACGGACTTACACCCACATTCCTGTAATCACATGAACCATTTTTAGCCTGGACAAATTATTGCTGGTGAGAGTAGAACCTAAGATGTCCGAATTTATGACCAGAACGATCTTGAACTACTCCGCCAATTGTTGGAGTTCAATTTTAAGTTAGTGTCAACTTAAGCATATATCTTCATGCATCCTCTTAATTTGGAATGACAACATGCATTTTTTATTTTTTTATTTTTTTGGTGCTAAATAATAACACCATGCATGCATGCACCTTAATGACCAATTGTCATTGATAAGAAACATAAAAAAAATATTATATTAAAAAAATAAAATTGGTACTCCACTTGATAAGGTCCCGTTTACAACACTTTTCAATGAGTGTTGTTTTTTCAAAAAATTAATTACATAACTTGCAAATTACTTAAGATATATTCTAATTGAACCAACATTGTGCATGTGGTGTGTGTCTTTAAGCATTTTACAAGACTTTGATTTATAGTAAATTCACTTATTAGGTCATGCACATGCATGTTACAATTTAGTGTTGTTTTAAGTTCTTGATAAGAATTAATTTGATGAATCTATAGATATATAATAAAGCGATACTTTTATCGTAAAAATAACACAAATTATTATAAATTTAAAAATTATCTTGATATTAACATGACAACAAAGGTGGGCTCTGGACAATTTTACCCTTATCATTATTGAATAGAGGGAAAACTAAACTAAACTAAACACTTGGTACGAAGTCTAGAAAAATGATTAAAAGATATTTGTCAAAGAAGTGGAATGAAATTAAAGCTATAATTACCAATAACTTTTATTATATATGAGAAGCTAAGCAACAAGTTCTTGTGGACTTATGAACAAGACAAAGACATGAACAAGTAATAATGTCATAGATACTATTTGTAACATAACATAATTTTCTTAGAAATGAGCAATTATTTAAGCATTAAATCACCATCCCTAATTTTGTTGTAACACCAAAAATAGAACTACCCAAAAAATATTACAAGAAATCTTGTTCAACTATTTGAGTATGCCAAATTAGTTATAAATGAGAGACGCTGAGATACTATCCAACAGGGGCCCTATCGATCTAAAACTTTAAAGTTATGTTTATTTGCAAAGATTATAATTTCAAGACTATTAATCTTAAAATTATAATATCAATATTATAATTATAATGTCAAGACTATTAAGCTATTTTATAATCTCGAGACTAATAATTTTAAGTTTAAATTTAAAAATAAATAAGACACTTAAAATTAATAGTTCTATTACAAGTATAATCATTCCAAACAAATATAGTCTAAAGGAATAATAGAAATTAAAAAAGGATTTGATCACATTATTTAATTATTTGGATAGGGTGAAAGTACGTAGTCTTGATTCAACTCATTGGTTGAAAATTGGAACAACATTATTTGGTTATGAATATTTGACCAACAACCCAATAATAATTCAGTTAAAATATCATGCATGCAGATATATATACCTAAAGAGACAAGGTTTAAACAAGATTGAAAGGAATTTGGCCAAATGGAAATGATTTTAGAGGAAGAAAATATAGGGGAATCCGATAACATACATATGAAACAAACAAACGCTAGCCTTTTAATTGTGAAATGTTGAATTTTGAGAGGTGAGATAATTGAGATATCATGTGGTTTGGATATGACATTTTACTCACAATCATTGACACTGCTCATCAGGTAAGGCCACTCACTTGACTAGCTAATTAATTTTTATTTTTTATTTTTTTTCAATCGTTTGAAATTGCATCGATTCAAGATTTTTTTATACCAAAATTTCACCGACCAATTTATATTTTGAATCGCACCGCACCGACTTCCACCGGTCAAAAGTTAATAATATTTTGAGTTAATTTTATTAAATTAGTTTAATACTTTTACCGTAACACCCCGAACCCGATATAGTAGTAGAAGTCTACACGTCTTAAGCCCATAGGCCCGCAAGGAACAATATCAATAACGCTAAATTTCAAAAAAATAACAACTTAACAATAATCTTAACTTAAAACCCAACAATAAATATATTTTAAATCAATCCAAATGAAATACTAATAAATACCACATTCAAATAATGGAGACGCAACTCCTCAAAACTAAGAATTTTATCAAAATTCATCAACAAAAGAAAACATCTAAAACTAAACTCCAAATATTCCAAGCGATCAAATAAAGGCTCAACTTTCAACGATGGGACTCGCAAAAATCAGTAAGGGGTGAGCGATGAAACCCAAAGAAGTAGCAATCCTCTTTATCTAGCCAATCAAGTACAATTTACAAAATACTTTTTCGAAATAACTTTTTGTTCAATAACAATAGTACAAAAGCTTTCAAAACTAAAACAATTCAAAAATAATTTCAATGTATATCATAAATCTTTTAATCCACAGCCTTAGCGACTAAGGTTACAATAGCCCTGTAACACGGCCCAAAAGTTCGATAACGTTATGATACGCACCCTACTAAGGTATCTATAAAAATGCACGCTCCCCGAAGGGCATCTAAAAGGTGTGCGCCTTTAGTAGGTCCTATATTAGCTCTTAACTAAACGTAATCAATAACGGGTTCTATACATAATCGATCGAGAATTTCAAAAACTTTTCTCAATATTATCGATAATATAAACGATACTTTTCACAGCTTCAAAATCATATAATCTCATTCACGATTCGAAAATAAATACTTGATCCGAATTTTGAATAAACAAACATAGCATTTTAATTTAAATGGAAGCCAAAAATAAAACATAACGAAATTTGAAACCTGTACATTTAGACATCCTAATAATTAATAAGACATACTTAAAAGTAACGATAATTTTAAAAACACTAAATAGTTCGTAAAAGCCACTTATTTGATATTGCTAAACACGAAATTAAAAGTGAACTAATTCTTTGAGTTTTCTTCTTTTCTTCTCTCTCGCTCGCAAAGATCTCAAGCCAAATAGTTCTTACGTTCTTTTCTTTCTTTCTAGTTGTTTAAATATATGTAATTCCTTTGAAAAATAGGTTATTAAGTAAAAGAGTCATTTTAAAATTAAAAGTTTGTTACCGTCTAACCGACTTATCTTAATAGGTTTTAGATATGTATAAATAATTATTAGTTACACTTCTATTATCTAATTATATTATTTTATTATCTTTTATCTTTTTTTTTAAACCGATATTACATTTACAATCTACATTATAATAAATTCATTAAAATAAATTAAAAATTTAAACAAGTACTATGAATATATGTTGGATTAAAATTAAGATAACATTGTTATAATTAATTTTAACATTATTTATAGTCTTAATATATATCAACTATATACAAAAATATTTATAAATTAAATTTTGATATGCAAAAGTAAAAAATAATAAAATATATACATTTCAGCAACTTTATGACTATGTTTAATCCTATATATAAATAATAATACTATAAAATATAAATATATAATTAAAATAAACAAATATATATAAAGGGGTTTAAGGTCTGCTAACAAATATCCAAATATCCATCAGTGGTCTGCTAACTACAAGTCTTCTTACCATCAAGCAAGAAATTCTTCTTGACTTGCACATTATCTCGAATAAAACAGGCAAATTAGTGCAACTCCTGCAGTAAAACCATTCAACTTATTTAATATATTTACAATAGGAATATGTATGTTGATTAATCAACTACATGGCAGAAATACCAACATATTGTTTTCTAGTCTAAACACCATTGTCAAACATTAGAATCTAACATCTCTCTCCAGTATTCTGAGTAAAAATCTTCAGCTTCACTGTACAGCTCAAGTGCCAAGAAACATTATACAGAAAAGAAAACTTTAGCGATCATTTACCTAAAATAGCACAAGGGTACAGTTACAATATTTGAGAAGAAGATAAATTTACTCGCTCACAATCGGGCACCTTGCCTCCTACCTCTAAGATCCTGAAACTATACATACTACTGGCTCTCAACTCAGACCTTGATCAACCTACAACTCAGCAATACCGAGAGTATTAAAACTAGAATGGATCTTAGTTTCCCGGCTAAATTTCCAAGTAACTGTAATATGGGAACCATTACAGGTACAACTTTCTCAACGACAGTTCTCTGAAGAAGCAATACCATTTTGTCAGAGTTGAGATTAAGATTTCCTGTGATCTATCATCCCAAGAAGCTTCTCTCTGTTGGTTTTCATTCTTCTTTGCATTGAGGAAACGACCACCGTTTCCTCTAGCTCTTCGCAGAGAGCATGCTGATGTCGTGATTCGTGCAAGTATGGCTGCAGTATTAGTTAGAAATGTCAGCCCGATAAAAGTTATTGCTGGGAAAACATGGAATTACTGAAATATATATTTAAATTTGGAAACAGGAACAGGGTTGTGGCCATATTGTCAGATTTGTCAGAATCTTTTTCCAGTAAACTTGTTAACAAAACAAATATCAGAAACATATTAGTCTAGTGTAACAATAAAAGAAAGTTGATAAACAATATTTTTGGACTATAGATCTATCAGGAGCCAGCGTTCACAATGAGTCGTTTCCACAGTCCAAAAGAAGAGAAGAAATAACGATATAATGCCAACAGATATGACTAACTAAGCCCTTAGTTGCAATCCAGGATGCCAAGACAAATTCTAGATACTTAAGGAATACTTAACCAGCTAGAAGAGATGCTTTCACTATTTCAACTCGTCTGTGTATATATATTATTCTAAAAAGTGTGTTCTGCGTTGCGTACATGAGCAAATGTGTGTTAGAGAAACATAGAGAAGATAGAGAAAGACGGATATATAAATACACACACACACACACACACACAGAGTTCAAAAATCAAAATAAGCTGAATCATTTTCTAGAAGTTTAGAATTTGGTCTGCCATTTCCCTATTCCCTTTCTCCCAGTTATATGTTTGATCTTATATGCAATACATGGTTCTTAAGTTTAGAGATCAAATTGGTGGAAAGAAAGGATAATTTAATAAAACTTTTTAAAACCTCAAACATGTAAAATGACTGGTATACCTTACGAGACTTGATAACTTTATTTTCTGATTCAGCTTTTGCACGAGATTGTCGACGTCGCATAATGCCATGATATTGTTTCGCATTAACAAACACAGGCTCTTCGACTGTATCAGATGGCAAAGGAACACCAGCTTGTTGGATTCCCATCAACTGAAGGTGAACCTGTAAAAATGAATTGAAGAATAATCATAACACCTGCTTTACAGGTTCACCTTCAGTTGTAAGAAATAATCATATTTTATGACACCTGCTTTTGTAAGAAATGCCTAATTATTTTGTTACATCAAGAACCAATGTATTAGTCAAGGCTAGAAAGATTATCCCTATGAAACAATTACAAGAAGAAAAAAATACCATTGGTTGTGCTGGATAAGGCTGTGCAGAGTACAACTGTGCATCATACGGAGCAAAAATGCTTCTGTAGTATGGATCTGGATACGGGTAAGCTGCTTGTCCCTGACAATATGGTTTTAGAATTAAGATGGAAACAACGATGGATGTAAGTTCTTTTCAGAATTAGGCATGACATTAAGTTTGTGTAATTGATAAATTCCAATTCAATGTTAGGAAGCACCAGGATTGTTCTACACTAGAAATATCAGGATCATATGTTTTTCGAATCCTTGGAATGGACTATTTATAACATATATCAATATGGAAGAAAAGATGTAACAACAATTAGTTTGATACGGAACAAAAGGCTAGAGAACATTAATTGAGGCAAGACACATGAATGGACTCTAAAATATGTCAAATATAAAATATAAACCATAAGAGTTTAAGATATATATATATATATATATATATATATATATATATATACATATACGGTCCCTTCTCCAATGTAACCTGCTATAGCGACAGTTTTTTGAGCTATAGCGATGGTTCGAACCACGCCATAGCTATATAGTCGGTTTTGTATGCTATAGCGACGAAAAAAAACCGTCACTATAGCCGGTTCATTTTTGATTTGTTGTTTAAGGTTCGCTGGAGAAGGGAACCGTATATATATATATATATATATATATATATATATATATATATACACCCGTTCTCCAAGGACTGTCCGTTCTCGAACCGGCTCAGATATATATATATACACACACACACGACTATAAAGAAGGCAAACAAAAATTATGTAGCACATTTTAAGGTCAAACTATTAGTAGCATTTATAAGCCGAAAAGGAAAAAACAATTTACCCAAAGGAAGATATAGATATTCATGCACTTAAATCGTGTTTTTTCAAGAGCAAGAAAAGCATTTGAATAAAATTCGCTACTTATAAATACCATAGCATTGCCTGCTACAAGTTGCGGAGGTGTTGCATATTGAACAGTTGATGCTGGAACACCAGGATGAGATATCTCAGTTGCAGGAGATGAGGACTGGGTTTGAGGTTCTGGTTGCTTTTGCTGCTCATCAGCCTCAACACTGTTATCTGGACAACGATTTTATTTATTAAATTAAAAGGATATTGTGTTAATCAGTGGAAAGTAAAACCATAGTATAATTTCCATGATAAACAATAAAAAGGTAAAGGAACCACCAAAAAATAAGTTTTTAGATGAAATTTTCCACAAAAGACATGTTTAATTTATCCAATCAACTTGCATATTTCAATATATTCCCTTCATTTTTATATAACAAGAACAGTTATATTTTCTTCTTTTCATTTATTATCTTATTTTGATATCTGGGATTTTAAAATTTCCAGTTTCTAGTTTATCAATTATTTTCTTTATTCATGTCATCATGAGTTCTGACATGTATATACTACAGGGAAAGAAATACGGAACTTCAATGAAAGCTTGTCACATGAAAATGCAAAAAAATTCTACACATCCTTGAGTATGTATTATTTATTCGTATTATAGAAAAGAAAAGCACACATGTATATATATTTATTTTTCATTGCATACATTACTTTAAGTAATAAATATGTATTGAAGCCTGTATATAAATCTTACACGGGTTGTATGTGCAATTGTGCATGTATGTTAACTTTTATGAAGTCTTCTTGAACATACTACCACAGCGGTACACAGACAATGAAAAAAATCCTTTTGATATATAAAACTAGGAACAAAGACCCCTAAGCAATGAAGTTGAAAACAGAATAAAGAAATTGACACAAATTTTTATGTGGTTCAGCTTTTGGCCTACCAAAAAGATCAATCCACCAACTGAAAGAGGAGAAACATTCTCAAACCCGAAATGACCTTCCCTCACACACACACACATCTATAGACACACATATGATAACCAATGGAAGAGCCAAAGCCTATAATGAGTAGGACTGTAGGGTCCATATTGACCCATTTCTGGATGGTCATTCACAAAGCGGAATGTTGCATAGTATTCAAGACACATCACAATAAGAATAGAAGGAATTAACAGTTGAGCTAATGAAACCATTAATATAACCAATATGGAAAAAATTATCTTCTAGTAGTGAACATTCAACGCGCTGAGACTTTCTTGCCAGATTGAAAAATTAACGGTTGGCCTGGCACATCGCACACTCAGTATTTTAACATGGTATAACAATGAAGTAGAACTTTTTTGAGTCCAAATCTTCTTTAAGGAACCGGTTACCGTATATCTTGACAAATTATGAAACTTTTAGATGGACCTAGATATCAAGCCTTTTAGAAAGCCTAGGTGAGAAATTTTTTGATTTCCCAACGTTAATAATGTGTCTTGAACCTAATAAGGACCTGACATAAAGGATATTGTAACAACTCGGCTCAATCCCGAGTTCGAACAAATCTCGGTCAAATCATAAATTCAAATCGAATCAAATTCATCCAAATAAGGCCTTAAACCACTCGACTTAATTGTATTTCTTGGATCATCTTAGCTCACCACGACTCATCCAAAAGGTCATGACTTGAAGGTATTATTAGTAGTAACTTAATTTTTATATATTGACAAATTTTTCTCATATCTTTCGATGTGGGACTGGGGTGTTACAAACTCTCCCTCTTAAATTTCTAAAGTCCCCGTCAGAATTGATCACACACACAGTTGGACCTTTGCCTCTCTAGCCATAATTATGGGATAATACCGACTGGCTTCATGTCCCCACCTCCGGACGTCCATCTCTCTATTGTGGGATAATACCACTAGCCTTCGTGTCCCCACCACTAGCCTTCGTGTCCCCACCTCCAGCAACCCGATCGGATGACCCAATCCGAGCTTTCGAGAGTCGGCTCGATACCATATGTAACAATATGTAACAACCCGGTCAAATCCAGTCCTAACAAATCTCGTCAAATCCCAAGTCCGATCAAATAAAATCCATTCCATCCAAATAAGGCCTTAAACCACTGGCCCAATAGTATCTTCTTGGGTCATCTTAGCCCACCACAGGCTCACCCAAAAGGACATGACTTGAAGGTACTATTGGTAGTAACTTAATTTCTTATATACAGACAAATTTTTTCCATATCTTTCGGGACAGAGATGTTACGAATATGGTACATCATTCGATTTCGACATGTACCAGAATATTGTTATTGTATCCTATGGTTACGATTCTACATGTCTTTTTCATTCCGTCGAAAATCGATTTTATGGTATAGATGCTTATGACCTCCTCCTCTATGATCTACGCTAATGATTCCTCAGGTATTATGACATTTACTTATTGTGTAATCCATAGTCATATGTGAAAGTAGTATGCACACAAGCCAATCATGTTTGATGATAAAGCATATACTTTGTAACAATCTTATTCATTTATTAATAAAAAGTATTAATTTATTAAAGGCTTTTAATTATCTACATGATGCTGTTTTATAATATGTGATAAACCCATAGTTTTAAGCAATGCTTTTAGAATAATGATGATGATCATTCTAATGAGATCTAAATTCTTAGAAAGCTTAAAACTAAAATAGTTCCCAATCATTGGATTACTAAATCGGGGATTAGTGAATCCGGATAGATTGGTACATACGTTAACTTTGCTTTCATTGGATGAGGATGATTGATCTCATGATCATTTGTGTGAGACACTAAAGCAAGTATGTAGGTGCTTATTAGAGAATAAGTTCAATTTGAACGCATGGCTCGCTAAGGAATACCTAATAGGAGTTTTATTTGCTTCATTGTCAATAGGAATTCTGTAGTGATATAGTAGTACAAGTAATCCTTGGACTTGAGATCATCATAAGTATCTTGTGTATGATGAGTTATACTTTGACTTATTCCTTAAGACCCTTAGGGTATATCAAAGGGTATGCTTGGGTATAATAAGTTGTATACGGAGATAATGTATGATCAATAAAGAATATACCACTTATTAAAAAAGAGAAATGTCCTATGTGATTCGATAAATGACAACCCAATAGTCTTTGGCAATGCGCAGAATGAAATTAGAAAGGAGTTTCTAATTTGCATTATTTGAGTCAGTGCATTTAAGAGTCGAAATACATATAATTAAATAAAATAAGACTTGACAAAGAATTCCATGTCTTATATTTAATTGGGACATCAGTATGGTGGAAGGATTGAATTGTAGACGGTAATTATTTACTCAAAGGTTCTTTTATGATTAATGTTGAAATCTATATTATCCGGGAAGTCGTTGATCGCTAGGAGGCTTATCCCTATTGTAGAATAAATATTATTTATTTAAATAAATTAATTGTTTAATTTATTTATTTAAATAAGATTAGAATTGTTCTAATTGATTTATTCACAACCTAGGTTTAATATGGAGAACCTAAAGGGTCACACCATAAAAGGAAGAATAATTATTTAAGAAGTTAATGGCATAATCGTAATAATATGTTATGTATATTTAATTTAATCTATGGTGATAGAATAAATTAAATAGCTTAATATTTATTATTTAATATTTTAGAAATATTAAATATAAATTAATAAGAGGAGTCTTATTAATATTATTACAATTATTATTATTTTAATTTCTAAAAGAGTTTAGGAATTAATTTAATATAAGTACTCTCATTTATTCCTAATAGGATTAGGAGGAAAATTAGTTAAAGGAGTTTAATTAATTATCCCTAATAAGATTAGGAGCCCATTTAATTAAAAGAGTTTAATTAAATAATACCTTATTTTATTAAATAAGGTTACCGATATCTTTATAAGAGGAGTCTTATATCGGATATCGATATACGTAATAATTCCAATGGTTGGAGAGTACGCTCTTTTTCTATAGAGATAGAAAAACTAGGATTTGTACAACCACCCATTTTCTTGAATCTTTATTATTCCTCGGTGGATCACCTCAGAGGCCAAACACTTGGGTGGCTAACGTTGATCAAAAGAAGGAACCAAACCCGGTGGATTCAAGTTGAACGCGAAAAGGATTGAGGTGAACTTGTACTCGAGGAAGCTTCGGATCTTCAAGAGGTATGATTTTATTCTTTATCTTTTCGTTTAATTAATAATTAAGATAAAAGGATGATCCGGGTATATGGTTTGTAAAATTTTAAACTCTGATTTTTACACGTTTCCGCTTATTTATGCAATTTGATTGCGTTCTTGAATATTACAAACCTAACAGTGGTATCAGAGCCAAACCTTTATGCAAATTATTAATTATTTTAATTTAATATGTATATTGATATGTGTTTAGAACAATTTAATTGGGCTCAATTTTGTTGTATAAAATTTATTAAAAAAAAAAAAAAAAAAATTCGGTAATCCTGAATTTTTTTTGATTACCGAATATTGTAAGCTCTGATACATGAATCATGTATATATATGATTCTTATTAAAGAAAAACGTGATATGTATATTGAAATGTATATTATACATGATTCTATTCTTAGCATCAAATTGCACTAAAATAGTTACCTGAGGAACCTTTTGCGTTCATGAAAAGTGATACCACTGTTAGTTTCCAGATTCATGTATTAGTATATATATATTATATTATATTATATATATGATATATGATATATTATATATTTTAGTTACAAATCCTAAGAACGTAAGCAACAATGTGAATAGTAATGTACTAAATCAAGTATAAGGATTAAGTAATTATATATATATATATATATATATATATATATATATATATATATTAACTAATAATATATATGTATTATATATATATGTTATTTTTAATTATTTTATAATTAAAATAAAATGTTTATTTTAATTTTAAAATTAATTTTCATGCTAACTAATTAGAGTTGGAATTAGATTCCATGATAACTAATTACAAGTTGAAATTGGATTCCATATTTCCTTAAATAAAGGAGTTTATTTAAATACGAAATAAGATTTCATATTATTCAAAATAAAAGAGTTTATTTGTGAATAGGAAAGAGAATCAGTATTTCCTTAAATAAAGGAGTTTATTTAGATATGAAATATGATTTCATATTATTCAAAATAAAGGAGTTTATTTATGAATAGGAAAGAGAATCATGTTTCCTTTAATAAAGGAGTTTATTTTTTTTTTTTTTTATATATGGAATTGGATTCCATAATTAATTAAAATAAAGGAGTTTATTTGATTAAAATTTTGATTAAAATAAAATAGTTTATTTTATTCAAAATTGGATAAATTAAAATAAAATAGTTTTATTTTAATTTAAATTTGGATTAAAATAAAGGAGTTTATTTTGATTCAAAAATAGATTTTATACTAACTAAATTTGCCCATTAAATGATATCAATATATATATTGAATGTTTATTATTCATGAGATGAATGTTATTTATTGATGCGTATGGTGATGTGTATGATAATAAATGGGATTGATTATGGACTATCGACCCGATATGATTGGATTTTATTTTAGTTGGATGCATGAATGTATGGGTTTTATTAAATGGGGTCTGCAGTACCTCGCCTTCTCTAATTTTCTAAATGTAAATTCTATCTCCTCCTATGTACCTCCCTCGATCACGATCAAGGTTTCTATTTATTTTAAATAGTTTTGTAATAGGAATAGTTAGAATTAATTTTGAAGAATTAGAGATCGAAGGAGCAAAGGAGCAGAGAGCTTGAAGACCCGTTTGTAATGGAGCCCGGTTTAAATGTAATAGTTATATTTAAATGTTATTTCTTGCACCCCTGGGGTTTGACCTTTTGGTTCACTTGGTGGCTCTAGTGAACCAAACTAGAATAAAGTCCATAATCAATTCGGGTAGAATATAATATTCTATATGCATGCTTATACTATATATATTATATATTATGCAAACATGCTTCGATGTTCATTAATACGACGCGTATTTTATATATATATATATGCACGCTGCGCTAAACAAGATGAGACAAAATAAATAACAAACCCCTCAATTTTTATATTAAGTCCTAAGCGTTCAAAAATATTTGGAATATCGAACGTCGCTTTCAGCATGATAAAATTAATAGAGTATTAAATATTTAATATGAATTTGTTGTGTCACCACAAGGCAAGTATTAAGTATTTAAGATGTTAATTTATCACATTTGATGCTTATAAAGAAAATTGAACAATATTGTTTTGTCAGGTCACCACAAGAATGATATTTTTCTTTTTTGAATATATGGAGTGCTAGGAGTCGGACTTAACTTGGATAATTTTGATTCGGATGTGCCACCACTTGATCAAAATAATCTAAGAGGCAAAAAGAAAAGGAGTCAGATAGTTGATGTAATTGACAAAAGTTGTCTACCTATTTATTTATATATAGTTTGTTGTGTCACCACAAGGCTATATACATTTGAAATGGGATCCTTATTCTCACTAGCAAATCTTTAATTAGATTTTGCTTAAACTATATAGGTGAGGTAATATAGTTTGAAGAAAATAAGTGGGAGATACCAATTTAAAACAAGACCTAATTTATTTTGGTAATTAATAAAAGAATGTATGTTAAAATGTTGTTAATTACAAATTCATTTACGTAATTTTTTACAATGTCTAAAATTACTATCATCGCGGAAGCATATTAGATGCTAAATTAATCGTAATCAAATTAAACTGACCGTTAAGGAATTTGAGAATAGTTCTCATAGTTGAAAAAGCTATCTTATGTCCTTAATCGCCTTATCCTCGCAATGGTTGCGAGATAATGCCTCCAAGAAGAGATTGCTACTTTTAGAAAGTGGCAGATGATGCATGCACATTGGCTCGATGCATCATGCTCGCATCCACGAAAGTAACGAGCTTCAAATACAAGATGAAATTATAGATGCTCTACTATATTCCCGCACATCAAGTAGTTGATGATGAGGAAAGTAGGATCGATAGATATCGAGATATCAAGGAGCTCTTCCGATCTAGAACGGCCAATGACACTATAAGATGCATAAAAAATTCTTAACATAATCAATTTGATTGATCAATTAGACAACAGTTTTGTCACGGATGGAGAGTTGAGCCAAGATTTGATCTTCGCCTCACTCCCTAACTCCTTTCATTAATTGTTGTGAATTTTTCATATGAACAAGCTAGATATCGCCTCATTGATTTGCTTAACATGTTGAAAAATGTCGAGAGTCACTTTCCAACCAAGAAAGACCAAGTCTTACCGGTAGGGGCCAAAAGGATCTTCCGAAAAGAAGAAAGATTCAAAGAAGGTAAATAGAAAGGCAAAATAAAGGATAATAAGAACAAAATCGATTTGGATAAAGCAAGGAGTTTGCTTCAACCGCAATAAGCTCGGACACTCGGAAAGAAATCTGCAGAAGCATCTTCAGCAGAGGCTAACCAAAGAAGCTTAGTGAAGTTTCTTACATAATACGATTTTTGTTCAAGATTTAAATAAATTTTTCTTTAAGTCAAGGTTCTACTTGGGTATTGGATACCGACTTTGGTTATCATAAATATAGATTTATGAAGGACCAAGCAGAGTAGAAAGCTAAACAAAGATAAGTAATCCTATGTGTAAAAAATGAAGCAAAGGTTGCTACATTAGCCATAGAAACTTATAGTTTAGCAATACCTATGGAAAATCTATTAAGTCAATAAGTTGTTATTGTATTTCAGCTCTTGTTAGAAATATTATTTCAATTTTGTTGTTGGACAATAAAATTTTTGGTATTATAATTAAGAACAATTGTTGTTCTATTTATAATAATAATGTTTTGTATAGAACTGGAATATTACTTAATAAATTTTGTATACTTGACTTACATGAAAATAATTTTACAAATTGAACAAACTAGTATAAGAAAAGGAGATGATCATTCAAAGAGTTGAATGTGTGTATTTGCTGAAATACAAGTGTGAATTATTTGAAAGGTTCAAAGAATTCATAAGTGAAACAAATTGGCAAAGTATTAAGATTCTTTGATTAGACCAAGGAATAAATACTTGTGCAATAAGTTTCTAGATCATCTCAAATGGTTTTCTCACAATGGACGCCTCTTGATACGCAATAATTGATTGATGTATCTGAATGGAAAAATCGTACCTTGTTGGACATGGTACGGTCCAAAATGATTTTACCGACATTCCAAAGATCCTTCCGGATAATGTCCTAGAAATGGTCGCATATCTACTGAAAATGGTAACCTCAAAATCCATTTCCCAAGACTCCATAAAAGTTATGGACGGGGAGGATTCCTAATCTTAAGTATGATAAGATAAGGGGGTTGTCCAACTTATGTGAAAATGTTTCAAAGGATAAGCTTGGGACAAGATTCGACAAGTACACTCAGGGACATCCTAAAGTAAGTTTAGGTATATGTTCTATAATCCTACTTAGCAAAAGTGTTTATTACGAACACGCCGCCTTAAGATAAATGTGTTTATCATCAAGGGGCTAGTGGAGGATAATAGATCTTGAAGAGTTCAAGAACCACAAAATACTATAAGTCAAATAAGAGGAACTCAGAGATAGACTGTTGTATCATGGCCACAACCTAATCAGAATCAAAAATAATCAAGATACCTAGGAGATATGGATTCATCATGGATGATGATGATGAGGTACGATCATGAAAGATGATTATCCGAGTTACATACGATGAGGTAAGAGTTTTAAGTGTGTACAAAAGGGTCGAAGTGGGAGCGTCGTGAAATTTCTAGTATTATATGTTGATATACTACGGATGAGGAATAACTTATCAATGCTACAATCGAAAAGGATAAAGTTGTTTAAACATTCCTCCATGAATGGTTTGGGAAGAGTATCTTAATTGGGGATAAAATCTATATAGATAGATATAAGAGGATGCTCGACTTAACCCAAGGAACGATATTCATTTGATGCTAAAGTCGTTTAGCATGGCAAACTCCAAGAGATGTCTCACGTCGATGAGCTATGGAGTGTATCTCTTAATAGTCCCCACAGACTCACGAAAAGAGAGGTCGCATGAGTGACAATCATGTATGCAATGAAATGTACGAGACCGATGTTGATCGATCACCATATTATGGAGAAGTTCACTATGAGTCGTTGAAAAACATATTAAAGTGCTTAACCGACACTAAGGATGTGATCATATTCATGGTGGGTCTAAATTAAAACTAGAGGGCTTAATGACTCAAGTTTTTCGAGACGTGACTCAAGATGACGTAAAAATCCACTTTAAGGTAAAGCGTTATCTTGAACAAAGGGTGCGTGTGAATCGAAAGGTTCCAAACAAAGAAAGAGTTCTTTGGTTTAGTGATAAAGACAAAGTATATAGCTATAAATGAAGTCGCAAGTTGATTGTTTGGATTAAAAGTTCATTACGTAACTAGGAATAGTTCCTAAGTCTCATCTTGGATCTAAACATGTGTTGTGGCACTTTCATTTGATTATTAGAATCATTGAAAGATGGGAAATCACTATAGAGATAGTGGACTCTCATGAACAACATTACATATCCATTAACTAAAGCTTTATCCAATGAAACAGGATAATCATTACTTAGAGAAGAAGAGTATGAGATACCACGACGATTGGCTTTAGTGCAAGTGGGAGATTGAAAGTAGTATGCACACAAGCCCATCATGTTTGATGATAAAGCATATACTTTGTAACAATCTTATTCATTTATTAATAAAAAGTATTAATTTATTAAAGGCTTTTAATTATCTACATGATGTTTGTTTTATAATATGTGATAAACCCATAGTTTTAAGCAATGCTTTTAGAATAATGATGATGATCATTCTAATGAGATCTAAATTCTTAGAAAGCTTAAAACTAAAATAGTTCCCAATCATCGGATTACTAAATTGGGGATTAGTGAATCCTGGGATAGATCGGGTACATACGTTGCTTGGCTCATTGGATGAGGATGATTGATCTCACGATCATTTGTGTGGAGACACTAAAGCAAGTATGTAGGTGCTTATTAGAGAATAAGTTCACCGAACGCTGGCTCGCTAAGGAATACCTAATGGAGTTTTATTTGTCTGGCCATCGATAGGAATTCACAGTAGTGATAGTAGTACAAGTAATCCTTGGACTTGAGATCATCATAGTATCTCGTGTATGATGAGTTATACTTTGACTTATTCCTTAAGACCCTTAGGGTATATCAAAGGGTATGCTTGGGTATAATAAGTTGTATACGGAGATAATGTATGATCAATAAAGAATATACCACTTATTAAAAGAAGAAAATGTCCTATGTGATTCGATAAATGACAACCCAATAGTCCTCGGCGAAGCGCAGAATGAAATTAGAAAGGAGTTTCTAATTTGCATTATTTGAGTCAGGCATTTAAGAGTCGAAATACATATAATTAAATAAAATAAGACTTGTGATAAAGAATTCCATGCCTTATATTTAATTGGGACATCAGTATGGTGGAAGGATCGAATTGTACGGTAACTATTTACTCAAAGGTTCTTTTATGATTAATGTTGAAATCTATATTATCCGGGAAGTCGCTTGATCGCTAGGGAGGCTTATCCATATTGTAGAATAAATATTATTTATTTAAATAAATTAATTGTTTAATTTATTTATTTAAATAAGATTAGAATTGTTCTAATTGATTTATTCATTAATCGGTTTAATACGGAGAACCTAAAGGGTCACACCATAAAAGGAAGAATAATTATTTAAGAAGTTAATGGCATAATCGTAATAATATAGTTATGTATATTTAATTTAATCTATGGTGATAGAATAAATTAAATAGCTTAATATTTATTATTTAATATTTTAGAAATATTAAATATAAATTAATAAGAGGAATCTTATTAATATTATTACAATTATTATTATTTTAATTTCTAAAAGAGTTTAGGAATTAATTTAATATAAGTACTCTCATTTATTCCTAATAGGATTAGGAGGGAAAATTAGTTAAAGGAGTTTAATTAATTATCCCTTAGGGAGCCCATTTAATTAAAAGAGTTTAATTAAATAATACCTTATTTTATTAAATAAGGTTACCTGATATCTTTATAAGAGGAGTCTTATATCAGATATCAGATATACGTAATAATTCCAATGGTTGGAGAGTACGCTCTTTTTCTATAGAGATAGAAAAACTAGGATTTAGACAACCACCCATTTTCTTGAATCTTTATTATTCCTTGGTGGATCACCTCTGAGGCCAAACACTTGGGTGGCTAACGTTGATCAAAAGAAGGAACCAAACTCGGTGGATTCAAGTTGAACGCTTAAAAGGATTGAGGTGAACTTGTACTGAGGAAGCTTTCGGATCTTCAAGGGTATGATTTTATTCTTTATCTTTTCGTTTAATTAATAATTGCGCATAAAGGATGATCCGGGTATATGGTTTGTAAAATTTTAAACTCTGATTTTTACACGTTTCCGCTTATTTATGCAATTTGATTGCGTTCTTGAATATTACAAACCTAACAATATGTGTACAACCTTTACATATACTTATGCTTGCTACATTTATTATGATTGACCTGTCCTTGCATCATACATTCCTTTATAAAGTCCTATTTTATTTTTGTTTAAAACAAAATTCGTTTGGTTTCATTTCACAATGATACATCTGTTACATAAAAGAAAATCACATCTTTACAATAAATGTTGTTGGGAAGGCTTTAATGAATCTTTAAGAGGTATCAAATCCAAATCCTAAACGAAGAACAATAGTTTCAAATTATGAACACGTTTAAAAGTAATCAGAAATTGTATCCGAGTGTATCTGAAGTATTTGTGCTTCATAGATGATGACAGTAGTTCTAATATCAGAGTGCACATGTAAAAGATTTTCTAGAGCAAGCGAAACATTAGTTCTATTTTTGAAATTCAAAAAACTGCAAGAACTAATATGATATATAAGTATGATCAAGTTTTGCTATAAATACCAGAAAATTCATGAAGAGAAGAAGTCATGCTGCTACTGCACGCAGAATATCCCCCAATTCCGATCTAGCAGCACAATCAGCATAATCCAAGTCAGTGTGATACAAATACATTAACGGAAGAATTTATATAACTAGTTAAATTGTCCCAAACAAATGATACTGCCGCTAACTTCCAGGACTACCAAACGTCATGCCAAACAATACAAGATAAGTGGAGGAGCATACATATTATACAAAGAAGCATGCGTATACTAAATCCGCGTCTTACAAATATATTGCAGCGCGTGTAAAATACAAAGAGAAAAAGAAAATAAAAACAGTAGCAGTTCCAAAATATAGATAAACTAATCTTAAGGTAAATTGCATATTGATAGTATGAGGTTTGTGTGTGGTTGCCCATACCTCGTGATTTTAGTTACCAAGCAATAGGTACAGAAACTACACACAATCAACTAACAGTCCTTGAGAATAGACCTCCTTAAGCAAAAGAAATACATTGTGTATGGAAAATTTACCATATCTTACAGGATAGTGTATAAATATCTGATGACAAATTTTAATCTCCTCTCTTCTTTTTTTTAATTCTATACTCTTAGTTCTTGCATTCTCAAAGGGTTAAAGCTATCAGTAACTTACAAATTTCTTCATTTATCTCTGGTGGTGTTACGGATTCTATGAGTTTCAACCATATTCCATTACACCATGAAAATGTATTTCAGTATGATGTGTGTGTGCGCGCGCGCGCTCATTTTTGGCATCTAAGTGTCATACTATTCACTCATGGGGGATTCTAAAATACTAATTCAAAAACAGTTTGAGCAAAAATAATCATCTCAAACCTAAAATCTAATTCAATAAACTTTTACAATTCACACAAGTTGCAGTCAATTGACTAACAAATCAAAATAAGAAAAATTCAGACACTTCAAACACAGTTCCAATTCCTTCAACAACACATACATCAACTAGAAACACATCAATTTTCAGAACCGACCAAAAGAACAGAGCAACAAAGATTTTAAAAAAAAAATCCAACTTGACCGCCCATTTAGCTACGAGGAAAAACACAGGAAATACTCGATCAAAGCTGGAAATAAAAAAAATCACTAAACTTTTTTTTAAAAAAAAAATAGTAAAATTCTCATAGGCTTGCTACAATTACTTACAAACCTCAAACAGAATTTTACATGACAACCCAAAATGAGGAAATTAGGGTTTGGAATTGGGAATTCAAGTTTACCTGAGAGAGAAAATTCAAGGAGTGGAACAGGCTGAGTGAACAACTTCTTCTGTCTGTGTCTGTTTTTGAGCTTAATTCTCGACCGCTAATGGAAACTGTTATTTGTCCGCATCTGCGTCCGCGTGTGAGAGTATGTTTTGGGCATGACAGAGAGATCTCGCAATTCGATTTAATTTGGATTTTAACAGCCTAGCGTACTTTCACTGAGCTATAGATGTTGCCATTTTAGGTGTCCGTCTTTTCCATACATGGAATTGACCGGAGAACGTTTCCTTTTAGAAAAAAATCATTTAAACTATTTTCAAATTGAAAATTAAGGTAACGAGGTAAATCTTTTAAATTTTAATTAATATAAATATTAATATTAAAAAATCAAAACGAACTACAAATTATTTGATTGATTATTCATTATTGCTAATTAATTATATTAGTTTTGAATTTTAAAATATTTTTTAAATGTCACTTGTGATTTTATAATTTAAAACAAATAATTTACATCTTCAGACAAAAAAAATATGATTTTTGTTGCAAGTATAGAATTTTCTTTATAGACTTTCTTAATTTCATGGTTTTAAAACTCAGACCGGATCACCGGTTTAACTGTTTAAAATTGGAATTGATCATCACTCTAGTCTGGTTCGAATTGATGGTTCAACTTGTAAAATATGTTAATTGTCCTAGTTAATCGATTATTTATTTAATTTAACAAAAAATAATAATAAAATTTTAAATTAACCACTTATTATAGAATACTCAATTTTATTATATTTTAGTTAATAAAAACCAAGATTTTAAATTTTTTTAATTATTAATAATATATTTTTTTATATATTAAATTTATTAATCAAATAATAATAATAATTTTATCACTAATTGAATCAGTGACTCGTCTATCTGGAAATGATATTTTAAGGGTACAAATATAAACATTTTACCGGTTGTATAGTTGTACAAATGTCAATATTCTCAAATAAGGACTTATCGAGCACGTTGATGTAGGTGTAAGTGAATCTGGGCCGTTGAAAAATCTCCCAGATGAGGATAATTAACTGAGACAGGTGGAGTTTGTGGGGCTCCACACCTGGCCAGGTTTTCAAATCACGCATAGACTTGAACTCTTGAAGACCTAGACTAGTGATAGGACACATCCAGAGATAAGTTATAATCAGGGAGAGGTTACTTAGCTCATTTTTGATCTGATTTCTGAGCCATCCAATATTATTCGTTATTTTCGCCAGCATCAAGAATAGTAACTTTGGATTAAGTATATTCCAAAAGTATTTTATTTTATTAAGTTATCACTATCTTTGTATCATATATATATATATATATATATATATATATATATATATATATTTATTTTGAATTATAAGATTATTATTATATTAATTAAAATAAATTATAATTAGTATACATAAAATTATTTATTTATTTATCAATTATACATATGATATTAAAAATGAGCCATTCATCGACTTAAAAATGACTCGTCTATCTGGAAATGATATTTTGGGTACAAAATATAAACATTTTACCGAAAGTTGTATAGTTGTACAAATTTCGTTTACGTCAATAGTCGAGCACGTTGATGTAGGTGTAAGTGAATCTGGGCCGTTGAAAAGATGAGGATAATTAACTGAGACAGGTGGAGTTTGTGGGGCTCCACACAAGGTTTTCAAATCACGCGCATATAGACTTGAACTCTTGAAGACCTAGACTAGGTCCCACCAGGATCTGATTTCTGAGCCATCCAATATTATTCGTTATTTTGAATAGTAACTTTGGATTAAGTATATTCCAAAAGTATTTTATTTTATTAAGTTATCACTATCTTATATATATATATATATATATATATATATATATATATATATTTTATTTTGAATTATAAGATTATTATTATATTAATTAAAATAAATTATAATTAGTATACATAAAATTATTTATTTATTTATCAATTATACATATGATATTACTAAATATTCTCTATATCCTAAACATTAACACTACATTTGAATTGAATAAATAAAATTGATAAATAAATAAATGGAGAAGAAAATGATTCAATACTATTAAAATAATAACTTATTCTAGAGATAGACATAAAAGAATATTTAAAAATAAGACGTTTTTTTATCTAATGAAGCGATAAGCATACGATATAAGCAAATTTCAACTCCCAAAAGTGTTACTATTATTTAGGGAAATAGTGATTTGGAGTAACATTTTCTTAATAAGTATTTTAATTAACCTAAATTAAGCTTTGGGTATATTATAATTTTAACAACAGTTATTTGGAGTAACATTTTATTAAATAATTTTGATTAAATTGTGTAACATAGATTCATATTATATATTTCCTCCATCCTAAAAAAGATGTGTTCAACTATAAAATATTTTATCCTAAAAAGATGTTTAAAAGTACATAAGTTAAATATTTTGTCGTTTAAGTTTACTTAAATCTCACTAAAAAAGAAGAAATAAATCCACGTAAATCAAAATAAAACATGAGACAACTCAGTTAAGTGAAAATCGAATCTGAGAGAGGTCAAAATACATCAGTCTTAACTGCTAGTGTGACGCTTCCAAAATTAGGTATACATCACCTATCTTGGGTAGTCGATATATATGGTGAAATTTTTAAATACAACTTACTAATATAACTGCATACAATACGACATAAACCGTGAGTTTGAATACAAATATTGTCTACTAGATATTATACAAACTCAAAAGGAGTCCTCATTACAATTATTATCACACTATTTCACGTAATATTGAGGACTACTAATGCTATCCTCTCGACCATTACTCCGCTTCCCGACTCGTCCCCAAATTTATATTCTCATTTCAAGAGAATAAAGGAAAGAAAGGGTGAGCTCAACTAGCTCAAGAAAAAATATTATGACTAAGATAATGCGAGAATAAATTATCATTAGCCTATAACGTTGTTAAACTAATAAAATATAATGAACATCAAGTTTAACTACAAATGAACCAAAGAATCCATTAAAAGAGTCAAGTAGAAAATAAAATCTATATCTTTTATGATTTAAAAGGTTTTTCATCATCATTATATATTTGAGACTCAAATTTTAATAAATATTTCACATCATCGAATCACCCCCGCACTACTTCGGCCAAGGATATTCTTTAAGTATCACGACCACAATTATTCATGCACCACGCCAAGAATAATTATTAATGGTCATGATCATGCCAACAATCGTCCATCAATGCACTACTACCAATCGAGGATTTTTACCACATCATTTGTAACATTACGGTCATGATTACAATCAATAGTCCCTCAGTCATAATCATACCAAGTCCATCTATGCACTATAGGCCATGTATGACTTTCAACATAATATAAACATGAGGATGATGACAATGATATAAGAATTCAATAAAATAAGTTCAAGAATTATTTTATCCGGGAATTATTAACGCCCAAATTGTCAACAAGATCTTGTTTTATAGAGTAAAATTCAAGAATGATCGTAAGAATATTTACATGAAAAGATACTCGGATGAAACGCAAATATCAAGAATATTCTACTAATTTCATGGAGTATAGAAGTCAAAGTTTTAACCAACCGGGTATAATAAAGAATGGAATAACAAAGGAAATCACCACGACGCGCGATGATTGATCAAGATGTATGCAGTTATTCCAACAGAATAACAATAATAACGAACCAGTCGTGAAATTCACACCATCACAAGATGTTCCAATGTAATAATAAAGATGGAACTGCATCCGTAAAAAACACATGATAGGATATTCCAACATAATGATAAAGATTTTAACCAGTCCTGTAAAACACATACGCATGTGATGTTCCAAATGTAATAATAATAAAGATTTTAACTAGGTCCTGTAAAACACATGCATGTGATGTTCCAAATGTAATAATAGAAGAATGTCACCAAGTATAGGGTAAACCACGATACTCAGATTATGTATAGGGTAATGTCACAGATATACGAGTTATTCCAACGTAATAATAAAGAATGGAATAACAGAGAGGATTTCACCAAGTATAGGGTATCTCCATGATACAAGTTATTCCAATGTAATAATAAAGAATGGAATAATGTAAGTTCTCTTCATGAATAAGAAAGAATAACACCCTTTACGCAAGTACAACAAATAATATCCCTTACCTTAGAAGAACCGAATATTGGAAAAGTGAAGTAGCGAATATACTTTTCTTCTCTCTATAGTTTCTCTCTGAGTTTCAATGAATTCGTAAGAAATAATGAAGGAATGAGCTTTCTATTTATAGAAAAAGCGAGGGTGGCTCTTGGTCTTAACGAATGGTCAAAATGACTCTTGGTAATATCAAGAGACAACTACTATTCATGAAGGGTAATTAACCTCGGAACAATCAAGAGGCGCTTAACTCTTGTAATATCAAGGACAACTACTATTTGTGAAGGGGTAATTACTATCGACGAAGGTAATTACTATCAAGAAGGTAATTACTATCAAGAAGGTAATTACTATCGACGAAAGTAAATACTATCGACGAAAGGTAAATACTATCGATTTAAGGTAAATACTATCGATTTAAGGTAATTACTATTCACAAAGGTAATTACTATCGACGAAGAGACTCTTAGATGATGACATATGCCCCCCATAAAATAATCAAACTTACCACAAACGCTCTCATAACCGACTTTTTTATATACATCAAGGATTGAATAAATATTACCACAAATCATTTTATTTTTAATCAACACATATTTAATCTTTCAACAATTATTAATCATTTATAACTTGTCGCCTCAATTAATAATATAACATATTATACGATGATACTCGTGACAATAATTGAATCAATAATATAAGAGATATGATGCAAAGAATTATCGTAGCAATAATTGAGTATAGCTAAGTGACTTCTCACGTAAGATCAATAATCAATACCGTGTGCTACTATGCAACCACGCCAGACATCGTATTTTTACCACCGGGTAGTTCAACAGCTTTTAACGGTAACACCTCCGTAGTTATTTTTATAGAAAGATAATTTTGTCGTTTTCTAACTACGACATACTTACGTTAATGGGGTCCACTAATGATTGGTAGTCGTCGTATGAATATTTCCCCAACAAAAAGAATATTCCCCACCAAACGAATATTTTATAACAACTTGCTTACTTTGCAAAATTTATAAATATTACCTGTAACTATAACATTATATCAAATTTATTCCATAATATTCAAAAATAATATTTATAGAAAATTCATCTTTATTTATAAAAGATGGGGTCTTACAACCTCCCTTCTTATGAAATTTACGCCCTCGAAATTAGAGTACGTTACTGTATGTCGAAGAGGTAAGGATACCTTGATTTCATTTCATTCTAATTCCCAAGTCATTTCCTCAACATCGTGGTTCCTCCACAAAACTTTGACTTGAGGTATAACCTTGGAGCGTAGAATATGTTCCTTCTTATCCAAAATTTGAACAGAAACCTCTTACATACGTCAAATCTTCCGCTATTTCGTCCGGTTCTAACTCAATAATATGGTTCGGGTCTTTCACATATTTACGTAATATGGATATGTGAAAAACGTTATGAACACGAGACATATTTTCAGCAGAAAAGCGAGTTTATAGGCCACGATTCCTACTCGATTGAGGATTAAAATGGACCGATGAATCGAGGATTAAGTTTTCCTCTTTCCAAATCTTGTAACTCCTTTCCATGGAGCAACTCTTAACAACACACGATCTCCTATATCGAATTCCATCGTCCTTTCGATGAAGATCGATAACTCTTTTATCGATTTTGTGAGGTTTTTATCGTTGTCGGATCGTTTGAATCTTTTCCGTAGTCATACGTATCTAACTCCGGTCCCAACAACGTTGCTTTACCCACCTCATCCCAAATCTTTGAGAACGACACTTTCTTCCATACAACGCTTGAATGGAGCCATGCCAATACTTGCTAACTTGATAAGCTGTTGTTGTAGGAAAACTCCACCAATGGTAAGAACTTGTCCCAACTCCCTTGAAATCAAGGACACGAGTCTTAATAGATCTTCAAGAGTTTGAATAGTCCTCTCCATCGTCCGTCCGTCTGTCTCGAGGATGATATCTGCGAGAGCTAAATCGTAAGTCTGTGCCCATAGCTTTTTGCAAACTAACCCAAAATCGTGAAGTGAATCTTGGGTCTCGATCGGAAACTATGGATACTTAGGCATACCATGCAGTCTTACAATCTCGTTTATGTACATACTGAGCAAGACTTTCAAGTGTATAAGTTTCACGTATTGGTAAGAAATGAGCGAGACTTGGTCAATCTATCAATAATGACCCAAATCGCATCAATGCCTTGAGAAACCTTAGGAAGACCGTGAACTAAATCCATGGTAATGTGCTCCCACTTCCATTCGGAATTTCAAGTGGTTGCAATGGACCTTTTGGTACTTAATGCTCCGCTTTAACTTCGTTGACAAGTTATACACCTTGAGATAAACAAATATTATCTCTCTCTTCATATTGCTCCACCAAAATGTATGACGAATATCATGATACATTTTGGTACTCCCAGATGGATTGCAAATGGTGTGTTGTGCGCCTCCATCATGATATTATACTTTAAATCGTGGTCGTTAGGAACACAAAGTGCGGAGTTGACTCAAGTATTCCTTCTTCATCGATTCTTGCTTCCCGATAGCACCTTCTTGCACTTTCTTCCTCATACGCATCGCCTCCGGTCCAGTAGCTTGAGCGACTTTAACTTTATCGATTAAAGTCGGTTCTACTCAGTATACTCGCTATCATCACATGCGTCCTGAGTCTTTAACTCTATCTCCATCCTTTGCAAGTCACACAAAATGGGCCTTTGTGTTGACAATAACGCACTTTCGTGCTTGCGTATGATCTTCTACTCAATGCGTCGCCTACCACGTTAAACTTTTCTAGGATGGTATTGGATGGTATGATCATAATCTTTCAACAGCCTCAAGCTAACGTCGTTGTCGCATGTTGAGTTCCTTTTAAGTGAAAAAATATTTGAGGCTTTTATGATCCGTAAAGATCTCCACTTTTTCCCCATACAAGTAATGCCTCCAAATTTTAAGTGCAAAGATAACAAATGCTAACTCTAGATCATGAGTAGGATAATTCCTCTCATATTCTTTGAGTTGTCGCGAGGCATAAACTATAACTTTTCCATGTTGCATGAGAACACATCCCAACCTTTGCACTCAAGCATCATCAGAGATGACAAATCCTCCGAGCCGGATGGTATTGTCGTAACAGTCTTTGAAATAAGTCTCCTCTTGAGTTCTTGAAAACTCTTCTCACATTCTTCGCTCCAACCGAACTTTGTATCTTTTCGAGTTAAATGAGTCGATGGAGTAGCGATTCGAGAAAATCCTTCCACGAATCTCCGATAATAACCAAATAAACCGAGAAAGCTACGACTTTGGTCCATCGATTTAGGTTGTTCCCGACTTTGAATAGCTTCAATCTTTCATTGGGTCAATGGATATTCCATGACTTGATACCACGTGCCCCAAGGAATGCTACTTCTTCAAGCCGAACTCGCATTTCTTCAACTGGCATAAAGCTTATATTCACGAAGCTTTTGGAGTGTCGACCTCAAGTGTTGCTCATGATCTTCACGGCTTTTGGAATAAATAAGGATGTCATCAATAAAGACGACCACAAAGTGATCTAAATATTCCTTGAATACTCGGTTCATCATATCCATGAAGCAAAGGGAGCATTAGTCAATCCAAAGGACATGACTAGGAATTCATAATGCCCGTCTCGGGAGTTCCGAAAGCCATCTTTGGAATGTCGGTGGCTTCTAATCTTCAATTGGTGATATCCTAACAAAGATCAATCTTTGAAAAGAATTTGGCTCCTTGCATCCGGTCAAACAGTCATCAATACGTGGCAATGGATACCTATTTTTGATGGTGACATGATTCAACTCCCGATAATCAATACAAAGTCGCATACTCCCATCTTTTCTTCTTCACGAATAGAACAGAGCACCCAAGGAGAAGTACTAGGACGAATAAAGCCAATGTCTAACAATTCCTGCGGTTGGGTCTTTAACTCCTCGAAGTTCAATAGAGCCATTCGATATGGGGCTTTGGAAATAGGTTTTGTACCGGGTTCAAGGTCGATACAAAATTCAATTTTACGCTTTGGGGTAGGCCGGAAGTTCTTCTGAGAATACGTCGGAAATTTATTAACAATAGAAATATCGTTCAAAACTAACGATTTTTTGTTTAAATCGTGACATGAGCTAAGAAAGCTTGACATCCGCTTTTCAATAAACGAATAACTTTATGGCTTGAGATAGACCGTGATTGATTTTAATGGTTTGGTCGTTTGAATTAGCATAATAGGTTGATTAGGAATATGAAAGCTAACAACCTTACGAAAACAATCAATTTTTGCATGATAAGTAGTTAACCATCAATCCCTAGAATCACGTCAAATGAAAGTATTTTTAATGAAATAAGATCGACGGGTAATGTGAGGTAACCGATTTGAACCAAACAAGACTTATAAACATGGATGTAATGAAGGTTTCTCCCAACGGAGTTTCCACAGATAAGTCAAAGTCTAATTTCTCCTGAGTCAAATTTAATCGATGAAAGCAAGTAAGAGAAATAAAAGAATGGGTAGAACCCAGATCAAATAAAGTATAGACTTCATTAGAGTTTATGATAAGCTTACCCGTGATGACCTCATTCGGGTTCCTTGCTCTCTGGGAGGTCACAACAAACGCTTTCTCCCTTACTACCTGGGTTTTGACTTTTACGGGACTGACCTTTGGTGCCTCCATCCTAGTTGAATTTGTCTTGATGGCAACGACAAAATCGAGCTAAGTGACCTTCTCTTCCACATTATAACATGTTTTGACTGGCATGGCGCGATTCGGGATGATGTGTCCCTCTCCTCGCATTTGAAGCATATGATAGGTGGTCTTTCTCCTTCCTTAACAACGGTCTTTGGTCTTTGCCGCGTCTTTCCATCATTGTTGAATCTCCTTTTCTTGAAATGTCCATTCTTATCGTTTTGGCCCCGATTACCACCGAAGTGGTTACCATATCCGCCCGTTGATTCCTCCACGCTTGTTGTCACCGCTTGATGACTACTCTCCATTTGATATTATTATAATTTTCCTACCGCTTCTTTTTAGTTTGTTGACTCGTTATCGCGCTCCCACTAATCGAGCCCTATTTACAACATCTGAATACAAACACGGTTTATGAGAAATAAGATGTTGACGTATCTCCCGCTTCAAACCTCTTAAAACATTCGCGCCATTCTCTCTTCATTATCCACCAAAGTGGGGAATGGCAAGTGATAACTCATGCAAATTTTGCCTCGTATTGCGACACGGTCATATTGTTTTGTTCCAACTTGATAAACTCCACCTCCTTCATGTGGCGAATACTTTCGGAAAGTATTTGTCGTTGAATGACTCTGAACTTCTCCCAAGATATCTTCAAGATCAAGCGAGGTTGAGTACGTTTTTACCGATTCCCACCAAGAATCTGCTTCTCTTCAAGCAACATAAAGGCGTGAAAAGGGACCTTTTGCTCCTCGGAGCATCCCAAGACATCAAATATCTTGGTAATCTGCTTTATCCATGCTTCCGCCGTAAGTGGTTTTGGCTCTCCCTTAAACTCCGGTTGTGACACCCCCAAAATAGGTATACATCACCTATTACGAGTTGTCATACATGATGCAGAAAACAACTACAACTTTATTATTACAACAATAAAATCGTGAGTTTGAATACAAATATTATCTTCAGACAATATCTATACTCAAATAAATCCTCATCACATTTATTGATACATTATTTTACAAAAATGGTGAGGACTACTAAACAATCCTTTCTAAAACCTTCATTCCATACCGACTAAATACTTTCATTATATTCTCGCCTCCCCGAGAAAAAATGGAACAAAAAGGAAAAGGTGAGCTCAACTAGCTCGATAAAGAATATTATGACTAAGATAATATACAACAAATTATCGTTAGTCTTGACGAGGAAAAATCTAATAGAATACAATAGACAACAAATTTTAAATCAATATTCGCAATGAAATAATAATTCATTAGAAGAGTTAAGTAGAGAATGCAAACTACTATCTTCTATGTATGAATTTAAAAGTTCATCGTCTATCTTTTATCCCCTGTAACATCAATCAATATACATCTCAAATCAAATATTCATCTTTGCACTCTGAGGCCAAAGATATTCATCGATTAATCATGTTCATTTAAACACTGTCATCATCTTTTGCACTACTGGGCCAAAGATATTCTTCAAAATCATTCATCTTTGCACTACAGCCAAAGATATTCTTAAGAAATCATTCATCTTTGCACTACGGGCCAAAGATATTCCATAATATCATCATTTAAGACCGAGGATGATGAAAATATTTTTTTTTTAAAGAAAGCGAATCGGTGAAACAAAATGACAAGGATTAAGGATTAAGGATTAGTACTTGGTTTTATCCACGTCAATACCTCAAAAATAATCATAGTGGTGTAAAATTCAAGAATGATCAAAACATGGATCTGATCGAGTTAGTATCCGAATATAGATGTTTTGAACGAAAAGAAGAAATTTTATTTTTCTATTGAATAGTCATATCGTAATAGTGAATAGTGAATAGTATTATCGTGAATAGTAACTCAGACACCAAAAGATAGAAATTCCACAAAAAACATCTTCACGCTTCATGAATAGTACTCGTGAATAGTAACTCGTGAATAGTAACTCATGAATAGTAACTCGTGAATAGTAACTCATGAATAGTAACCCAGCATGAAAAAGTTCCAAATTTGATAAAAACTTCATATCAACATTTCGAAGATAATGATATTGAAGAAATAATATCATTACTGAAAAAATAATATCCACTACCTCGAAAGATCGGTCTTTAGGTTAGAATACAGGGTATAGTCTTTGAAGGAACTTGCACTGCCTAGCAATACTCAAAGTATACTCAAAATACTCACAAGAATAAACTCGATAATATAGAGAGAAAACTTGATTTACGGTGTGATTTTCAATTCTAACCTAAGCACCTATTTATAGGAAAATCTTTAGAACACCAAAGCGAAAAATTTAATAAAATATATTATTATTAATAAATTTCCTCGCCTCTTTGGAAATCAGATCCCAACATTTCCCACATGCCAACCTTCTAGAAAGAAATGATAAAAACGTTTTTCATAAAATAAATAATTAAAACTTATAAAATAAATTATTTGAGACTTGAAACTTCAATAATTCATAATAAATAGCCCTTTTATCAGAAAATTCGAATCTCGCGAGTTTTTATAGGAAATTCAATTCTCTACAACTTTGCAGAAGAAAGTTTTTCCAAATTCCAAACAAAATTGACCGAAATTCACAAACCAGGCGATTTTACAAATTATAATCAAATTTCGGTCGATAAATGGGGTCCACCGAGCATGTTTAACATGTTTTAAACATTTATTGCAACAAAAATACTCTTCCTCCTCGTATACTCATATATCCCACATTCGTTGTAAAAATATCACCGTTAATATTAAAAATATAATAATATATTTAAATGAATTATTTTATCGAGAAAAAGATAAAATATTAATTTTCAACAATTGTCATTTTAAAATTTTTCTCCATCTATATCCACATAAAATCAATATTTTCCTCATCATATAAATCAATAATTAATTATTCACAAATAATATTACGAAATCACAATATTGACAACCGGCGGTTCCCGGAAAAGAGGGCTTTTCGATAAGAATTTCTTCTTTCTTTGGCGCCTTGATTAGGTGACCAAACCTCTCCTCCTTAGAGCGAACTTTCTAGACATTGCCAATAATGTTATCTAATAATATTATTCGAGATAATATGAATTATTGCCCGATAATGAAAAATCTTTGTGTAATGACAATTATTGAAACAACAAACAATATAAAATATCAACGCAGCAATTATTGAATCAATAAAATAAAATCTTTGAGCGATAATTCTTTGTAACCATTATTGAGTAGTGCCTTCTTACGTAAGAATCAATAATTGGTGCAATACCGCAAATCTGTTGCTTCAACAACGCGTATTAGTGTGTTTTAACCAAGTATTCCAACAAGTATTAGCGATAACAACTACTGTAGTTATTTAAAAACAACTTATATTTGTCGTTTTCTTCATCCAATCGCTTTCCGTTATGGGGTCCACACATGGTTTACCGCGTAAATACGAATATTCCCCGACAAAGCATCTGAATATTCCACGACCAAACGAATATTCCCCAAAACAATGAATATTTTATAACCACTTGCTTATTTTGAAATATTTGCGTATTTAACCCTTAACTATCCACATTAATCAAATCAACCCTTACTATTTCAAAATAATAAATAAAGGAAATTCCTTTTTATTTAAAAAAGTTGGGGTCTTACAACCTCCCTCCTTATGAAATTTCGTCCTCGAAATTGGCGTCGCATACTGGTGTTTGAAAAGGTGAGGATACCTCGCTTTCATTTCCGTTTCAATTCCCGGTCATTTCCTCTATAGCATGATTCCTCCACAAAACTTTAACTTGTGGTATGACCTTTCTTGGCGTAGGACATGCTCCTTTCCTATCCAAGATCTTGGCGGTACCTCCTCATACGTTAAGTCTTGACTATCTCGTCCGGTTCTAACTCGATAACGTGGTTCGGGTCTTTCACATATTTACTGAAATGCGATATATGAAACACATTATGAACACGAGACATACTCGAGGTAACGCAAGTCTATAGGCTACATTTCCTACTCGGTCAAGAATTTGAAATGGACCAATAAATCGTGGATTGAGCTTTCCTCTCTTCCCAAATCTTGTAACTCCTTCCATGGAGCAACTCATGACAATACATGATCCCCCTACATTAAATTCCACGTCCTTTCGATGAAGATCCGCATAACTCTTTTGTCGATCTTGTGCCGTTTGTATCGTTGTCGAATCATTTGGATCTTTTCGGTGAGTCATACGTCTTAACTTCGGGTCCCAACAATGTTGCTTCACCCACCTCATCCCAACATATTGGAGAGCGACATTTTCGTCCATATAATGCTTGAATGGAGCCACACCTATACTTGCACGATAAGCTGTTGTTGTAGGAGAATTCCACCATGGTAAATACTTATCCCAACTACCCTTGAAGTCTAGGACACGAGTCTTAATAGATCTTTAAGAGTTTGAATAGTCCTCTCTGATTGTCCGTCCGTTTGGGGATGGTATCTTAGAACTAAATCGCAAATCCGTGCCCATAGCTTTTTGCAAGCTAACCCAAAATCTTGAAGTGAATCTTGGGTCACGATCCAAACTATGGATACTGAGGCATGCCATGCAACCTCACAATCTCATTCACGTCACATACTAGCAAGAGGCGTTCAAGGAATAAGTCTCCGTGTCGGCAAGAAATGAAGCGAGACTTGGTTAATCTATCAACAATAACCCAAATAGCATTGATGCCTTGAAAAACCGTAGGAAGACCCGTAACGAAATCCATAGTAATGTGTTCCCACTTCCATTCCGGAATCTCAGTGGTTGCAGCGGACCCTTAGGTACAAGATGCTCACCTTTACGTTGGCAAGTTAAACACATCGAGATAAACTTTGCAATCTCTCTCTTCATATTGTTCCACCAAAATGTATGTCGAAGATCACGATACATTTTAGTACTTCGAGGATGGATTGCAAATGGTGTATTGTGTGCCTCCATCATAATCTTGTACTTCAAATCGAGTCGTTAGGAACACAAAGTCTAGAGTGGACTCAAGTATTCCTTCTTCATCAATTCTCGCTTAGGAATAGCTCCATCTTGTACTTTCTTCTTCATATGCATCATTCAAGGGTCGGTGGCTTGAGCAACCTTAACTTTTTCTATTAAAGTTGGCTCTGTCGTATACTTGACATCATCGCTTTTCGTTCATGCATATGATCTTCTACTCAATGCGTCGGCTACCACGTTAAACTTTACCGGGATGGTATTGAATAGTGTGGTCGTAGTCTTTCAATAGCTCGAGCCAACGTCATTGCTGCGTGTTGAGTTCTTTTTGAGTGAAGAAATATTTAAGGCTTTTATGGTGCGAATATATCTCACTTTCTCCCCATATAGATAGTGCCTCCATATTTTTAAGCGAAAAACGATTGCTGCTTGACTCTAGATCATGAGTAGGATAATTCCTCTCATACTCTTTAAGTTGTCATGAGGCATAGGCTATGACTTTCCCACGTTGCATGAGAACACATCCTAACCCTTTGCACGAAGCATCATTTGTAGATAACAAATCCATCCAAACCGGATGGTATTGTTAGAAACAGTCTTAGAAATAAGTCTCCTCTTAAGCTCTTGGAAACTTTTCTCGCATTCTTCGCTCCAAACGAATTTTGTATCCTTCCGAGTTAGGCGAGTTAATGGAGTAGCGATTAGAGAAAACCCTTCCACGAATCTCCGATAATAACCAAATAAGCCCAAAAAGCTACGTGCTTGATCCACCGACTTGGTTGCTCCCAACTTTGTATTGCTTCAATCTTGGCGGGATCAGCGGATACTCCATGTTTTGACACCACGTGCCCAAGGAATGCTACTTCCTCGAGCGAACTTCGCATTTCTTCAATTTGGCATATAGTTGGTTTTCACGAAGCCTTTGGAGTACCGACTTCAAATGGTGCTCATGATCTTCACGACTTTTGGAATATATGAGGATGTCATCAATAAAGACAACAACGAATTGATCCAAATATTCCTTGAATACTCGGTTCATCATATCCATGAAAGCCGCGGGAGCATTAGTTAGTCCGAAAGACATGACTAAGAATTCATAATGCCCATCTGAGGGATTACGAAGGCGGTCTTTGGAATATCCTCGATTCTAATCTTGGTGATGATATCCGAGCGAAGATCGATTTTTGAAAAAATTGTGCCCTTACTGGTGGTCAAACAAGTCATCAATACGAGGTGAGGATACCTATTCTTGATGGTGACATGGTTCAATTCCGATATAATCGATACAAAATCGCATACTCCGTCTTTCTTCTTTACAAATAAAAGCAGGGAGCACCCCAGGAGATGTCTTGGGGCCGAATGAAACCGATGTCCAACAATTCCTGTAGTTGGACCTTTAACTCTGAAGTTCAATAGGAGCCATTCGATATGGGGTTTTAGAAATGGGCTTTGTACCAGGTTCAAGATCAATAAAGAATTCAACTTCACGTTACGGGGTAGGCCAGGAAGTTCTTGAAAAATACGTCGGAAAAGTCGATAACAACGAATATTATTTCAAATTTGGCGTGTCTTTATTCAAATCCATAACATGGGCTAAGAAAGCTTGACATCCGTTTTTTCAATAAGCGAATAGCTTTATGATTAGATATGATGATGATTGATTTTAATGGTTTAGTTGCTTGAATTAAATACAACGGGTTGGTTAGGAATATGAAAACTAACAACCTTACGAAAACAATCAATTTTGGCATGATGAGTAGTTAACCAATCAATCCCTAAAATCACATCAAAAGCAAGTATCTTTAAAGAGATAAGGTCAACGGTGAGGTAATGGTGCCAACTTGAATCAAACAAGATTTATAAGCGATGGATGTGATGAAAGTTTCTCTAACGGAGTTTCCACGAGATAGGTCAAAGTCTAATTTCTCCTGAGTCAAGTTTAAGCGTTGAGCACAAGCGGAGAGAGATAAATGAATGGGTATGCACCGGTATCAAGTAAGGTATAAACTTCAAAATTTATAAATAGCTTACCCGTGATCACCTCGTTTGGGTTCCTCGCATTTTGACCGATCCACAACAAACGCTTCTTCCGGAATCATTGACTTTGACTTTTACGGGACGATCTTTTGAGTCACCGTCCCATTGAACTAGGTTTCGCTCATTGTCTGATCTCGGCGATATGTCCTTCCTCCCCAAAATAGGTATACATCACCCATTACGAGGTTGTCGATACATGATGCGAAACAACTACTGACTTTATTATTACAACGATAAAAGCTGTGAGTTTAAATACAAATATTATCTTCTAGACAATATTTATACTCAAATAAATCCTCATCACATTTATTGATACATTATTTTACAAAAATGGTGAGGACTACTAAACAATCCTTTCTAAAACCTTCATTCCATACCCAGAGCTAAATACTACATTATATTCTAGCCTCCACGAGAAGAATGGAACAAAAAGGAAAAGGGTGAGCTCAACTAGCTCGATAAAAGAATATTATGACTAAGATAATATCTGACAAATTATCGTTAGTCTTGAACGAGGAAAAATTTAATAGAATCTGATAGAGCAACAAAGTTTCGGATCAATATTACGCGGTGAAATAATAATTCATAGAAGAGTTACGTAGAGAATGAAATCTACTATAATCTATGAATTTAACGATCCATCATCAATATTTTATCCACCTTAACATCAATCGATATTCATCTCAAATCAAATATTCATCTTTTTTACTTCTGAGCCCGAAGATATTCATCAATCGGTCGTATTCATCTCAACACACTGTTCATCTTTGCACTAAAGGCCAAAGATATTCATCGATCGGTCGTATTCATTTAAACACTGTTCATCTTTGCACTTCTGAAGGCCAAAGATATTCATCGATCATTCATTTAAACACTTTTTCATCTTTGCTACTGAGCGAAGATATTCTTGAAAATCATTCATCTTTTTGCTACTGGGCGAAGATATTCAATAATATCATCATTTAAGGTAGAGGATGATGAAAATATTTTTAAAAAACGAATCGATGAAACAAAATGACAAGGATTAAGGATTAAGGATTAGTACTTTGTTTTATCCATATCCAAAAATACCTCAAAAATAATCGTAGTGGTGTAAAATTCGAGAATGATCAAAACATGGATCTGATCAAAGCTAGTATCGAATAGATATTTTGACGAAAAGAAGAAATTTTATTTTTAGATTGAATAGTCTTGATCGTGAATAGTCTTGTATCGTGAATAATAGTCTTGTATATCGTGAATAGTAACTCAAACACCAAAAGATAGAAATTCCACAAAAAAAAACATTTTCACGCTTCATGAATAGTACTACTCGTGAATAGTAACTTCGTGAATAGTAACTCATGAATAGTAACTTCGTGAATAGTAACTCATGAATAAGTAACCCCAGCATGAAAAAGTTCCAAATTTGATAAAAACTTGGATCGACATTTGACGTAATGATATTGAAGAAATAATATCATTCTGAAAAAAATAATATCCACTTACCTCGAAGAATCGATTACTTGGAAGGAAAGGTCGGAGTGATCTTTGAATGAAACTTATCTTGAGCAATGACTCTCAAAGTATCTAAATACTCACAAAATCGCTCAATAATATATAGAGAGAGAGAAAAAACTTTGTTTACGGTGTGATTTTCAATTCTAACTTAGCCCTCTATTTATAGGAAAATGTTAGCCGTAGAAAGCGGACTTGACTGCTTTACGATGGCTTTACACCTTACTATTGCCACCCACCACATTTGAAATAAAATTCAGCACATTTCTTCACCAACCACAAGTGGGGCCCTCAATTCTAGAATTTTCCACCAAAATCAATTATAACCCTAATTTAGAATCAGACACCTCTTAAAATTCATAACAAATCATTACGTGCATTTTAACGGTTCAAAATTTGTGGACATATACTCAACTTATGTATGTATAACATACCCAAAAATACCACAATCAGCGGTCGGGATTAAAAATTATAACCCCATGATATATCTGAAACCCACGATTTAATTTTAATACCTCGATCAGATAAAATCTTGATAAAACACCTCAACAATAATTTCTTCATTTATAACCACATAAATAAATCCATCATTTATATCCACATAAAATAAATATTTCTTTATCATATGAATCAATAATTAATTATTCACAAATAATATTACGAGAATCACAATTATAATGACGGTAGTTCCGGGAAAGAGGGGCTTTTCAGATAAGGATTTCTCCTTCTTGGCGCCTGATTAGGTGACCAAACCTCTCCTTGTGAGAACTTTCTAGACATTGCCAATAATGCTATCTAATAATATTATTCAAATAATATGAATTATTGATCGATAATGGAGATAATGTCGCGGTGACAATTATTGAACAACGATAATATAAAATATCAACCTGACAATTATTGAATCGATAAAATAAAATATTGAGCGATAACTCTTGTGAAAATTATTGAGTAGTGCCTTCTTACGTAAGGATCGATAATTCAACAATCTTTGTGCGATCTGGTGTCTTCTTTGTGCGACCACGCGTATTCTTGTATTTTAACCATAGGGTATTCAACGATCTTACTTGGTAACAACTACTGTAGTTATTTTTAACCAACTTATATTTGTCGTTTTCTTCATCCATAAACTTTCCGTTATGGGGCCCACACATGGCTGCTTGCGGTAAATAAATGCGAATATTCCCAAGCGATCTGAATATTCCACGACCAAGCGAATATTCCCAAACAAAATGAATATTTTATAACCACTTGCTTATTTTGAAATATTTGCGTATTTAACCCTAAACTATCCACATTAATCAAATCAACCCTTACTATTTCAAAATAATAAATAAAGGAAATTCCTTTTTATTTAAAAAATTTTGAGGTCTTCTGACCTCCCTCCTTATGAAATTTAGTCCTCGAAATTGGCGTGCGTACACAGTGTTTGAAAAGGTGAGGATACCTCGCTTTCATTTCCGTTTCAATTCCCGGTCATTTCCTCTATAGCATGATTCCTCCACAAAACTTTAACTTGTGGTATGACCTTTCTTGGCGTAGGACATGCTCCTTCTATCCAAGATCTTGATAGGTACCTCCTCATCGTTAAGTCTTGGCTATCTCGTCGGTTCTAACTTCGATAACGTGGTTGGGTCTTTCACATATTTACGAAATGCGGATATATGAAACACATTATGAACACGAGAGCATACTTTCGAGAGGTAATGCATGAGTCATATAGGCTACATTTCCTACTCGGTCGAGAATTTGAAATGGACGATAAATGCGTGGATTGAGCTTTCCTCTCTTCCCAAATCTTGTAACTCCCTTCCATGGAAGCAACTTCATGACAATACATGATCCCCATTTAAATTCCACGTCCTTTCGATGAAGATCCGCATAACTCTTTTATCGATCTTGAGCCGTTTGTATCGTTATCGAATCATTTGGATCTTTTCGGTGATCATACGTCTTAACTTCGGGTCCCAACAATGTTGCTTCACCCACCTCATCCCAACATATTGGAGAGCGACATTTTAAATCCATATAATGCTTGAATGGAGCCACACTATACTTGCACGATAAGCTTTGTTGTTGTAGGAG
The DNA here is from genome assembly GCA_020205615.1 of Panax quinquefolius. Lineage (NCBI taxonomy): Eukaryota > Viridiplantae > Streptophyta > Magnoliopsida > Apiales > Araliaceae > Panax > Panax quinquefolius. The sequence continues at coordinate 93,041,599 of CM035174.1, read as the reverse complement.
AATTCCACCATGGTAAATACTTATCCCAAGCGCCCTTGAAGTCTAGGACCACGAGTCTTAATAAATCTTGAGAGTTTGAATAGTCCTCTCTGATTGTCCGTCCGTTTGGGGATGGTATGCGAACTAAATCGCAAATCCGTGCCCATAGCTTTTTGCAAGCTAACCCAAAATCTTGAAGTGAATCTTGGGTCACGATCCGAAAACTATGGATCTGGGCATGCCATACAACCCTCACGATCTCATTTACGTGCATCTAGCAAGGCGTTCAAGAGATATAAGTCTCCGTGTCGGCAAAAATGAAGCGGACTTGGTTAATCTATCAACAATAACCCAAATAGCATTGATGCCTTGAAAAGCCGTAGGAAGACCCGTAACGAAATCCATGGTAATGTGTTCCCACTTCCATTCAGGAATCTCAGTGGTTGCAGCGGACCCTTAGGTACTAGATGCTCGCCTTTACGTTAGCAAGTTAAACACATCGAGATAAACTTTGCAATCTCTCTCTTCATATTATTCCACCAAAATGTATGTAGAAGATCACGATACATTTAGTACTTCGAGGATGGATTGCAAATGGTGTATTGTGTGCCTCCATCATAATCTTGTACTTCAATCAGTCGTTAGGAACCTGAAAGTCTAGAGTGGACTCGAAGTATTCCTTCTTCATCGATTCTAAGCTTAGGAATAGCTCCTTCTTGTACTTTCTTCTTCATACGCATCATTTCAAGATTCGGTGGCTTGAGCAACCTTAACTTTTTCTATTAAAGTTGGCTCTGTCGTATACTTGACATCATCGCTTTTCGTTCCGCGTATGATCTTCTACTCGATCGTCGGCTACCACGTTAAACTTTACCGGGATGGTATTGAATAGTGTGGTCGTAGTCTTTCAATAGCTCGAGCCAGCGTCATTTGCTTAGCGTGTTGAGTTCTTTTTGAGTGAAGAAATATTTAAGGCTTTTATGATCTGAATATATCTCCACTTTCTCCCCATATAGATAGTGCCTCCATATCTTTAAGCAGCAACATTGCTTTGCTTGACTCTAGATCATGGTAGGATAATTCCTCTCATACTCTTTAAGTTGTCATGAGGCATAGGCTATGACTTTCCCGTTGCATGAGAACACATCCTAACCCTTTGCACGAAGCATCGGCGTAGATAACAAATCCATCCAAGAACGGATGGTATTGTTAGAAACAGTCTTAGAAATAAGTCTCCTCTTAAGCTCTTGGAAACTTTTCTCGCGTTCTTCATTCCAAAGCAAATTTTGTATCCTTAGAGTTAGGCGAGTTAATGGAGTAGCGATTAGAAAACCCTTCCACGAATCTCCGATAATAACCGGCTAAGCCCAAAAAAACTCGTCTTGATCCATGAACTTGGTTGCTCCCAACTTTGTATTGCTTGATCTTGGCCGGGATCAGCGGATACTCCATGTTTTGACACCACATGCCCAAAAATGCTACTTCCTCGAGCGAACTTCGCATTTCTTCAATTTGGCATATAGTTGGTTTTCACGAAGCCTTTGGAGTACCGACTTCAAATGGTGCTCATGATCTTCACGACTTTTGGAATATATAAGGATGTCATCAATAAAAACAACAACAAAGCCGATCGAAATATTCCTTGAATACTCGGTTCATCATATCCATGAAAGCCGCGGGAGCATTAGTTAGTCAGAAAGACATGACTAAAATTCATAATGCCCATCTGGGGAGTTACGAAGGCGGTCTTTGGAATATCCTCGATTCTAATCTTGGTGATGATATCGAGCGAAGATCGATTTTGAAAAGAATTGTGCCCTACTGGCTTTGGTCGAAACAAGTCATCAATCGAGGTGAGGATACCTATTCTTGATGGTGACATGGTTCAATTCCAGATAGTCGATACAAAAATCGCATACTCCGTCTTTCTTCTTTACAAATAAAAGCAGGAGCACCCCGAGGAGATGTCTTGGGGCGAATGAAACCAATGTCCAACAATTCACGTAGTTGGACCTTTAACTCTGAAGTTCAATAGGAGCCATTCGATATGGGGTTTTAGAAATGGGCTTTGTGCGGGTTCAAGATCAATAAAAATTCAACTTCACGTTACGGGGTAGGCCAGGAAGTTCTTGAAATCGTCGGGAAAATCGATAACAACGGGAATATTATTCAAATTTGGCGTGTCTTTATTCAAATCCATAACATGGGCTAAGAAAGCTTGACATCCGTTTTTCAATAAGCGAATAGCTTTATGATTAGATATGATAGTGATTGATTTTAATGGTTTAGTTGCTTGAATTAAATACAACGGGTTGGTTAGGAATATGAAAACTAACACCTTACGAAAACAATCAATTTTGGCATGATGAGTAGTTAACGATCAATCCCTAAAATCACATCAAAACAAGTAGTATCTTTAAAGAGATAAAATTCAGCGGGTAAGGTGATGGTGCCAACTTGAATCAAACAAGATTTATAAGCGATGGATGTGATGAAAGTTTCTCTAACGGAGTTTCCACGAGATAGATCAAAGTCTAATTTCTCGAGTCGAGTTTAAGCGTTGAGCACATGCGGGAGAGATAAATGAATGGGTATGCACGGTATCAAGTAAGGTATAAACTTAGCGAAATTTATAAATAACTTACCGTGATCACCTCGTTTGGGTTCCTCGCATTATGACCGATCACAACAAACGCTCTTCCGGAATCGTTGACTTTGACTTTTACGGGACGATCTTTTGAGTCACGCAGTCCCCATTGAACTAGGTTTATTCTGCGTCTGATCTCGGCGATATGTCCTTCCTTTCCACAACTATAGCATACCTTGAGCTGTTGTGGGCGGTTTGGTGATATGTCCCTCTTTTCGCATTTGTAGCATATAATGGGTGGTCGTTCTCCTCCTTAGAACCGATTCTTTGCCGTATTTGTCGTCTTCACATAGTCGTTATTAAATCTCCTCTTTTTAAAATCTCCTCTGACTTCGCTTCTTACATTTTCATGACCATGATTACCACGGAGTGGTTACCATTTACATCCGTCTGTTTTCTTTCTCCATGAGTTATCATTATTACATTGGCTACTGCTTTATCTACGATGCGATCCACGGTTATGGTCCCTCGGTTGGCCGTACTACTCGTTATCTCGCTCTAATAATTGAGCCACATTTTACAACATCTGAATAAAGAAAGTTTATGAGAAATGAGATCTTGGCGTATCTTAGGGTTTCAAACCTCTAAGAAACATCCAGCGTCATCGTTCCTCATTCTCCACCAAATGAGGTCTGAACACGGATAACTCTGCAAACTTTGCCTCGTCTTTGAGACAAATCGTATTGTTTTGCTCTGTCGATGAACTCCACTTCCTTCGTATAGCGAACACTTTCGGAAAGTATTTGTCATTAAATAGTCTCTGAAAGCGTCTCCCGAGACACATCTTTGAGTCTTGTGGATGGATGGAGTGCGCTTCCACAGACTCCCACCGATGATGCCCTCGCCACGGAACATAAAGGTGGCGAATGGAACCTCTGTTCCTCCGTGCATCCCAGACATCGAATATCTTGGTAATTTGTTTGACCCGTGTTTTACGCCGTGATCGGATCGGCTTTCCCTTAAATTACAGTGGTCCCGACTCTTTGAGCTTTGCTTGGGCTTGTGACAACTTGACGAGTAATTACTATCATTTCCTCACGTATTTTGAACACGAGTCTCCTAAAATGCGATTTTGCATGAGCTGCAAAAAACTTCTAAACATCCCTCGTTCATCATCTGCTCCGTGGTGTTGTTCACGGGAGGAACATTGCCCGACTGTTGCCGTTTCTCCTCGTTGGTAAAATCTGAGGCATCTCCACGGTCTCATTTACTCCTTTATTAATATTCTCGATCGACATTCTCAAATCTTGTCATAAAACAAGGGTTAATTAAGAAATCGATATATCACATAATATCCTATATCTTGACCAACTAACAAATAAGCTTAGGTAGGACACCTTTAGCGAAGGATTTACTCGTCTCTCCCCTCTGATTACATTCCAGATCTCATTGAGATCGTATCCTAAGCTACGATACCAATTGTGGCGCCCCCAAAATAGGTATACATCACCCATTACGAGTTGTCGATACATGAGTGCGAAACAACTACAACTTTATTATTACAACGATGTAAGCTGTGAGTTTAAATACAAATATTATCTTACAGACAATATTTATACTCAAATAAATCCTCATCACATTTATTGATACATTATTTTACAAAATGGTGAGGACTACTAAACAATCCTTTCTAAAACCTTCATTCCATTACCCAGGCTAAATACTTTCATTATATTCTAGCCTCACGAGAAGAATGGAACAAAAAGGAAAAGGGTGAGCTCAACTAGCTTCGATAAAGAATATTATGACTAAGATAATATACAACAAATTATCGTTAGTCTCGTTAGTCTTCAGGAGAAAAAAAATAGAATACTCAAATAGATACATTATTTTACAAAAATGGTGAGGACTACTAATTTTCAATATTATATATATTTATCACGAAAATATAATTCATAGAAGAGATTATCGTTAGAGTCTTGATGAAATCTAGAATCTGATAGACAACTATTTGGATCTATTACGCGAAATAATTTAATAGAAGAGTTACGTAGAGAATGAAATCTACTATAATCTATGAATTTAACGATCCATCATCAATATTTTATCCTGTAACATCAATCGATATTCATCTCAAATCAAATATTCATCTTTGCACTACTGAGCCGAATATTCATCAATCGATCGTATTCATCTCAACACTTGTTCATCTTTGCACTAAAGGCCAAAGATATTCATCGATCATCGTATTCATTTAAACACACATGTTCATTTTTGCACTACGGCCAAAGATATTCATCGATCGATTTTAAACACTTTCATCTTTTGCTACTGAGGCCAAGATATTCTTGAAAATCATTCATCTTTTTGCTTCTGGGCGAAGATATTCAATAATATCATCATTTAAGGCGAGGATGATGAAAATATTTTTAAAAACGAATCGATTGAAACAAAATGACAAATGATTAAGATTAAGGATTAAGGATTAGTACTTTGTTTTATCCATATCAACAATACCTCAAAAATAATCATAGTGGTGTAAAATTCGAGAATGATCAAAACATGGATCTGATCAAAGCTAGTATCCGAAATAGATATTTTGAACGAAAAGAAGAAATTTTATTTTTAGATTGAATAGTCTTAGTATCGTGAATAATAGTCTGAATATCGTGAATAGTCTTGATATCGTGAATAGTAACTCAGACACGAAAGATAGAAATTCCACAAAAAAACATTTCACGCTTAAATGAATAGTACTAAGTGAATAGTAACTTCGTGAATAGTAACTCATGAATAGTAACTTCGTGAATAGTAACTCATGAATAGTAACCCCAGAGCATGAAAAAAGTTCCAAATTTGATAAAAACTTGGATCGACATTTCGACATAATGATATTGAAGAAATAATATCATTCTGAAAAAAATAATATCCACTACCTCGAAGAATCGATTACTTGGAAGGAAAGGTCGGGAGTGATCTTTGAATGAAACTTATCTTGAGCAACAACTCTCAAAGTATCTAAATACTCACAAAATACGCTCGATAATATAGAGAGAAAGAGAAAACTTTGTTTACGGTGTGATTTTCAATTCTAACTTAGCCCTCTATTTATAGGAAAATGTTAGCCATAGCAAAGCGAGACTTGACACCTTACACGATGGCTTTACACTACTACTATTGCCACCCACCACACATTTGAAATAAAATTCAGCACATTTCTTCACCAACCACAAGTGGGGCCCACTCAATTCTAAATTTTCCACCAAAATCAATTATAACCCTAATTTAGAATCGGACACCTCTTAAAATTCATAACAAATCATTAGTGCATTTTTAGCGGTTCAAAATTTGTGGACATATACTCAACTTATGTATGTATAACATACCCAAAAATTACCACAATCCAGCGGTCGGATTAAAAATTATAACCCCATGATATATCTGAAACCCACGATTTAATTTTTAATACCTCGATACGATAAAATCTTGATAAAACACCTCAACAATAATTTCTTCATTTATAACCACATAAATAAATCCATCATTTATATCCACATAAAATAAATATTTCTTTATCATATGAATCAATAATTAATTATTCACAAATAATATTACGAGAATCCATTATATAATGACCGAGTAGTTCCGGGAAGAGGGGCTTTCAGATAAGGATTTCTCCTTCTTGGCGCGCAATTAGGTGACCAAACCTCTCCTTGTGAGAACTTTCTAGACATTGCCAATAATGCTATCTAATAATATTATTCAAATAATATGAATTATTGATCGATAATGGAGATAATGTGCGTTGACAATTATTGAACAACGATAATATAAAATATCAATATGACAATTATTGAATCGATAAAATAAAATATTGAGCGATAACTCTTTGTGAAAATTATTGAGTAGTGCCTTCTTACGTAAGGATCAATAATTCAACAATCTTTATGCGTCTGGTAATGTCTTCTTGTCTGCGACCAGCGTTCTTCTTGTATTTTAACCATAAGGGTATTCAAGCGGTTACTTGATAACAACTACGTAGTTATTTTTAACTTGACTTATATTTGTCGTTTTCTTCATCCAATAAACTTTCCGTTATATGGGGCCCACACATATTTTGGCATGTGGTCGTACGAATATTCCCAAACGATCTGAATATTCCGCGACCAACGAATATTCCCAAACAAAAATGAATATTTTATAACCACTTGCTTATTTTGAAATATTTGCGTATTTAACCCTTAACTATCCACATTAATCAAATCAACCCTTACTATTTCAAAATAATAAATAAAGGAAATTCCTTTTTATTTAAAAAATTTGAGGTCTTTCCTCATTCTCCACCAAATGAGGTGCAAACACGGATAACTCTGCAAACTTTGCCTCGTCTTTGAGACACCGTCGTGTTGTTTTGTTCCAATCGATGAACTCCACTTCCTTCATATAGCCGAACACTTTCGGGAAAGTATTTGTCATTAAATAGCTTCAAACGTCTCCCAAGACATCTTTGAGTGCGACCGGATGGAGTGCGCTTCACGAGACTCCCCCACCGATGATCTGCTTCACCACGGAACATAAAAGTGGCGAATGGAACCTTCATTCTCCGTGCATCCCAGACATCGAATATCTTAGTAATTTGTTTGACCCATGTTTCCGCCATGATCGGATCCGCTTTCCTTAAATTTTGGTGGTCCCACTCTTTGAACCTTTGCATTTGTGACAACCCGTGAATTCTTATCATTTCCTCCTCAGTATTTTTTGAACACGAGTTTCCCTCGTCGATTTTTGCATGAGCGCAAAAACTTCTAAACATCCCCTCGTTCATCATCTCGCTTTCGATGGTGTTGTTCACGGAGGAACATTGCCACTTGTTGCCGCGTTCTCCTCGTTGGTGAGTCTGAGGCATCTCCACGGTCTCATTTCCATTGTTAATATTCTCGATTCGACATTCTCAAATCTTGTCATAAAACAAGGGTTAATTAAGGAAATCAATATATCACATAATATCCCTATATCTTGACCAACTAACAAATAAGCTTAGGTAGGACACACTAGCTAGCGAAGGATTTACTCGTCTCTCCCTCTCTGTTACATTCCTCGATCTCATGCAGGAGATCATATCCCTAAGCTCGATACCAACTGTGGCACCCCAAAAATAGGTATACATAACTTTATTACGAGTTGTCAATACATGATGCGAAAACAACTACAACTTTATTATTACAACAATAAAAAGCGTGAGTTTGAATACAAATATTATCTTACTGAGACAATATCTATACTCAAATAAATCTTCATCACATTTATTGATACATTATTTTACAAAAATGGTGAGGACTACTAAACAATCCTTTCTAAAACCTTCATTCCATACCCAGGCTAAATTTTCTTTTATATTCTAGCCTCCCGAGAAAAATGGAACAAAAAGGAAAAGGGTGAGCTCAACTAGCTCGATAAAAGAATATTATGACTAAGATAATATACAACAAATTATCGTTAGTCTTCAACAGGAAAAATCTAATAGAATCTGAATAGACAACAAATTTTAAATCAATATTAGCAATGAAATAATAATTCATTAGAAGAGTTAAGTAGAAATGCAAACTACTATCTTCTATGTATGAATTTAAAAGTTCATCGTCTCATCTTTTATCCTCATAACATCAATCAATATACATCCGGAATCAAATATTCATCTTTGCACTCTGAGCGAAAGATATTCATCGATTAGTCATGTTCATTTAAACACTGTTCATCTTTGCACTTCTGAGCAAAGATATTCTTCGAAATCATTCATCTTTGCACTACGGCCAAAGATATTCTTAAGAAATCATTCATCTTTTGCTTTTCAAAGATATTCCATAATATCATCATTTAAGGCGAGGATGATGAAAAATATTTTTTTTTAAAGAAACGAATCCATTGAAACAAAATGACAAGGATTAAGGATTAAGGATTAGTACTTGGTTTTATCCACGTCCAAAAATACCTCAAAAATAATCATAGTGGTGTAAAATTCAAGAATGATCAAAACATGGATACTGATCGAGTTAGTATCCGAATAGATGTTTTAGACGAAAAGAAGAAATTTTATTTTTCGATTGAATAATACCAGAGTATCGTGAATAGTCTTAGTATCGTGAATAGTAACTCAGACACCAAAAGATAGAAATTCCACAAAAAACATCTTCATGCTTCATGAATAGTAGTTAAGTGAATAAGAACTCGTGAATAAGTAACTCATGAATAGTAACTTCGTGAATAGTAACTCATGAATAGTAACCCATGAATAGTAACCCCAACATGAAAAAGTTCCAAATTTGATAAAAACTTGAGATCAACATTTCAAAGATAATGATATTGAAGAAATAATATCATTACTGAAAAAATAATATCCACTTACCTCGAAAGATCGGTCTTACATTTCTAGAATCTAATAATTTATAGTCTTTGAAGGAACTTGCACCGTCTAGCAATACTCAAAGTATACTCAAAATACTCACAAGAATACGCTCGATAATATAGAGAGAAAACTTTAGTTTACGGTGTGATTTTCAATTCTAACCTAAGCACCTATTTATAGGAAAATGCTTAGAACACCAAAAGCGAAAAAATTTAATAAAATATATTATTATTAATAAATTTCCTACGCCTCTTTGGAAATCAGATCCCAACATTTCCCACATGCCAACCTTCTAGAAAGAAATGATAAAAACGTTTTCATAAAATAAATAATTAAAACTTATAAAAATCAATTATTTTAGCTTGAACTTCAATAATTCATAATAAATAGCCCTTTTATCAGAAAATTCGAATCTACGCGAGTTTTATAGGAAATTCAATTCTCTACAACTTTGCAGAAGAAAGTTTTTCCAAATTCCAAAAATTGGCCAACCGAAATCCACAAGCAGGCGATTTTACGATCTATAATCAAATTTCGATCGATAAATGGGGTCCACCGACATGTTTAACATGTTTTAAACATTTATTGCAACAAAATACTCTTCCTCCTCGTATACTCATATATCCCACATTCGTTGTAAAAAAATCACCATTATTTAAAATAATATATTTAAATGAATTATTTTATCGAGAAAAGATAAAATATTAATTTTCAACAATAGTCATTTTAAAATTTTCTCCATCTATATCCACATAAAATCAATATTTTCCTCATCATATAAATCAATAATTAATTATTCACAAATAATATTACGAGAATCACAATATTGACAACCGGCGGTTCCGAGAAGAGGGGGCTTTTCAATAAGAATTTCTTAACTTCTTTGGCGCCTTGATTAGGTGACCAAACCTCTCCTTGAAGCGATGAACTTTCTAGACATTGCCAATAATGTTATCTAATAATATTATTCAGATAATATGAATTATTGCTTCGATAATGAAAAATACCGTGTAATGACAATTATTGAAACAACAATGAATATAAAATATCAACGCAAGCAATTATTGAATCAATAAAATAAAATCTTTGAGCGAAAGAATTCATAACCATTATTGAGTAGTGCCTTCTTACGTAAGAATCAATAATTGGTGCAATCTGAGTGCAAGTAATCTTTTTCAACAACGCCGTATTAGTGTGTTTTAACCACCGGGTATTCCAACAAGATTAACGATAACAACTACGCGATTTATTTAAAAACAACTTATATTTGTCGTTTTCTTCATCCAATCTCTTTCCGTTATGGGGCCCACACATGGGTCATTTACCGTCGTCGTGCGAATATTCCCAAACGATCTAATATTCCACGACCAAACGAATATTCCCCAACAACAATGAATATTTTATAACCACTTGCTTATTTTGAAATATTTGCGTATTTAACCCTTAACTATCCACATTAATCAAATCAACCCTTACTATTTCAAAATAGTAAATAAAGGAAATTCCTTTTATTTAAAAATTTGGGGTCTTACAAATTGGTCCCAGCTCTCTTGAATTGTTTAGCGGTGACCGCCGAGAGTTTTCCGTGTTTCCACCCGTTTTGGGCGAGAGTCGCTTCTGCTTCTTTGTTGCATAAATTGCATAAAGCCTCACGAACATTTGATCATTCATCATTTGGTCGGGTTGTTGTTTGCATGAGGATTGTCGCCTTCCCGATGCACATTATCACGATTATTGATATGTGGTGAATCAACGATCGCTTTGTGCTCCATTCATTCTCAACATTCTCGACATGTCATTTTCGATCTCGCCACAAAAACAAAAGGTTAATTACAATTATTATATATTAATTATCTTTATATTCTATGCCCACCAAACAATAAAGGTTAAACTTAGGTATATTCATACTAAAAAGGTACGTAAACTTGCTTTCCCTCCCCAGTACTATTCTCACATCTTAGCCTCACATCTTGCTGATCATCGTATCCTAAGCTCGATACTAACTACATGACGCCCCAAATTAGGTATACATCACCCATCTTGGGTAGTCGGATCATGGTAGTGTAATTTAAATACAACTTACTTAATATAAGCGTAGTATGCAATACGACATAAATCATCGTGAGTTTGAATACAAATATTATCTACTAGATATTATACAAAACTCAAAAGGAGTCCTCATTACAATTATTATCACACTTATTTCACGTAATAGTAAGACTACTAATGCTATCCTCTGGACCATTTGTAAGACCCCAACTTATTATTAATGAAATTTAATTTTCTATTTATTATTTTGAAATAGTAAGGGTTGATTTGATTAATGTGGATAGTTAGGGGTAAGATACATGAAATATTTCAAAATAAGCAAGTGGTTATAAAATATTCATTGTTGTCGGAGAATATTAGTTTGGTCGTGGAATATTCGTCTTTGTCGGGAATATTAAATGCGATGGCGCTGACCATGTGTGAGCCCATAACGTGAAAGCGATTGGATGAAGAAAACGCATAAATATAAGTTGTTTAAAAATAACTAGTAGTTATTCTGAATTAATCTTTGTTAAAATACCGGTGGTTAAAACACGCTTTACACCGTATTGCACTAATTGTTGATTCTTACGTACGTGAAGGCACTACTCAATAATGGTTACGATAATTCTTGCTTCGATTATTTTATTGAGTTAATAATTCTTTGCGTTGATATTTTATATTCTTTGTTTTTTGATAATTGTCATTACACAAGATTTTTCATTATCGAAGCGATAATTCATATTATCTGAATAATATTATTAGATAACATTATTGGCAATGTCTAGAAAGTTCTCATCTAAGGAGAGGTTTGGTCACCTAATTGCGGCAAGAAGAAGAAATTCTTATTGGAAAGCCCTCTTTCCTGGAAGCGCTGGTTGTCAATATTGTGATTCTCGTAATATTATTTGTGAATAATTAATTATTGATTCATATGATGAGAAAAATATTGATTTTATGTGGATATAGATGGAGAAAATTTTTATTGTGACAATTGTTGAAAATTGATGTTTTATCTTTTTCGATAAAATAATTCATTTAAATATATTATTATATGTTAATAATATAATAATGGTGATATTTTTACAACGAATGTGGGATATATGAGTATACGAGGAGGAAGAGTATTTTTGTTGCAATAAATGTTTAAAACATGTTAAACATGTCTCATTGGACCCCATTTATTGATCGAAATTTGATTATAAATATGTAAAATCGCCTGCTTCAGTGGATTTGGTCAATTTCTATTTGGAATTTGGAAAAAATTTCTTCTGCAAAGTTGTAGAAATTGAATTTCCTATAAAAAGTCGCGAGATTCAATTTTCTGATAAAAGAACTATTTATTATAAATTATTGAAGTTCAAGTCTCAAATAATTAATTTTTGGAAGTTTTAAATATTTATATTTACAAAAACGTTTTTTGTGTTTGGTGGGCATCTTTAACACATGTCATGTTGCTGAATTCAGATGCTTGATGCGTAGGAGGATGTAGAAAAATTATAATATTAATTTATTAAATTTTCTGCTTTGGTGTTAAAGCGATTTCCTATAAATAGGGTCTTTAGTTAGAATTGAAAATCACACCGAAACTGAAGTTTTCTCTCTATATTATCGAAGCGTATTCTTGTGAGTATTTTGAGTATACTTTGAGTATTGCTATACGGTGCAAGTCCAAGTCATAGCCTTTATCCTGTTTTTCATTTAAGATTGATCTTTCGAGGTAAGGGATGTTATTTTCTTCTCGAAATGATATTATTTCTTCAATATCATTATCTTTGAAATATTGGTTGGAACTTTTATCAAATTTGGAACTTTTTCATGTCGGGTTACTATTCATGAGTTACTATTCACGAGTACTATTCATGAAGCGTGAAGTTGTTTTTTTGTGGAATTTCTATCTTTTGTGTGTGAAGTTCTTATTCACGTATCGACACTTATTCACGTATCTGAGACTATTCACCTAAAAATAAAATTTCTTCTTTTTGTCCAAAATATCTATTCGGATACTAGCTTTGATTGTATCCATGTTTTGATCATTCTTGAATTTTACACCACTATGATTATTTTGAGGTATTTTTGGGCGTGGATAAAACAAAGTACGAATCCTTAATCCTTAATCCTTGTCATTTTGTTTCACTTTGGATTCGTTTCTTTAAAAATATTTTCATCATCTTCATTCTTAAATGATGATATTATGGAATATCTTTGGCACAGTAGTGCAAAGATGAATGATTTCTGAAGAATATCTTTGGCCAGTAGTGCAAAGATGAGCAGTGTTTAGATGAACATGACCAATCGATGAATATCTTTGGCACATAGTGCAAAGATGAATAATTGATTCGGTATGTATATTGATTGATGTTACGGGGATAAAGGATAGAGCGATGAACTTTTAAATTCATACATGTAAGATAATAGTTTGCATTCTCTACTTAACTCTTCTAATGAATTATTATTTCCCGCCGCGAATATTGATTTAAAATTTGTTGTCTATTGTATTCTATTAGATTTTTCCTGTTGAAGACTAACGATAATTTGTTGTATATTATCTTAGTCATAATATTCTTTCTTGAGCTAGTTGAGCTCACCCTTTTCCTTTTGTTCCATTTTTCTTCTCGTGGAGGCTAGAATATAGCGAAGCAATTACAGCCTGGGGTATGGAATGAAGGTTTTAGAAAGAATTGTTTAGTAGTCCTCACCATTTTTGTAAAATAATGTATCAATAAATGTGATGAGGATTTATTTAAGTATAGATATTGTCTAGAAGATAATATTTGTATTCAAACTCACGCTTTCTTCATTGTAATAATAAAGTTATAGTTGTTTTACATACCATGTATTGACAACTCGAATGGGGATGTATACCTATTTTGGGGGCGTCACCACACCATTACTCCGTTCCCACTTCGTCCCAAATATATTCTCATTTCACGAAGAGAACGGTGAAAGAAAGGGTGAGCTCAACTAGCTCGATAAGAAATATTATGACTAAGATAATGCGTAATAAATTATCATTAGCTTCTGTGATGTGTTAAACCGATAAAATATAATGAACATCAAGTTTAACTATAATGAACCAAAGAATCCATTAAAAAATTCAAGTAGAAAATAAAATCTACTATCTTTTATGATTTAAAGGTTTTTCATCATTTGTTATAGGCGAGACTCGACTTTAATAAATATTCCACATCATCGAATCACTCTGCACTACTGACCAAGGATATTCTTTAGTATCACGACCACAATTATTCATACACTACGGGCCAAGAATAGTTGTGTATTCATTAATGGTCATGATCATGCCAACAATCGTCCATCAATGCACTACTACCAATCGAGAGATTTTTACCACATCATTTGTAACATTACTATTAATGATTACATCGAATAGTCCACAGTCATAATCATACCAAGTCCATCTATGCACTACTGTGCTACGATGACTTTCAACATAATATAAACATGAGGATGATGACAATGATATAAGAATTCAATAAAACAAGTTCAAGAATTATTTTATCCGGAATTATTAATGTCCAAATTGTCAACAAGATCTTTGTTTTGTAGAGTAAAATTCAAGAATGATCGGAAGAATATTTCCATGAAAAGATCTTTGGATGAAACGCAAATATCGAGAATATTCTACTAATTTCATGGAGTATAGAAGTCAAAGTTTTAACTAACTGGGTATAATAAAGAATGGAATAACAAAGGAAATCACCATGCACGCGGTACTTTGCATGTAGCGTGTTATTCCAATGAGAATAATAATAACGGAACCAGTCGGTGAAATTCACACCGAGCGGGATGTTCCAATGTAATAATAAAGATGGAACCCGGATCCGTGTAAAACACATGAGATAGGATATTCCAACATAATGATAAAGATTTTAACCAGTCCTGGGTAAAAAACACACGAATGGATGTTCAAACAGAATAATAATAAAGCGGAACCGAGTCCGGTGTAAAACACACAGCGACAGGATGTTCCAATGTAATAATAGAAGAATGTCACCAAGTATAGGGTAAACCACGTATACAGATTATGTATAGGGTATGCCACGTATACAGGTTATTCCAACAGAATAATAAAGAATGGAATAACAAAGGGATTTCACCAAGTATAGGGTATGCCGCGTATACAGGTTATTCCAACAGAATAATAAAGAATGGAATAACAGAAGTTCTCTTCATGAATAAGAAAGAATAACACCCCTTACGGGTACAACAAATAATATCCTTACCTTAGAATAACCGAATATTGGAAAAGTGAAGTAGCGAATACTTTTCTTTTTTTCTCTATATAGTTTCTCTCTACAGAGTTTGATGAATTAAGTAAAAATAATGAAGGAATGAAACTTTCTATTTATAGAAAAAGCGAGGGTGGCTCTTGAGTGTACGAATGGTCAAAATGACTCTTGGTAATATTGAAGAGACAACTACTATTTGCGAAGGGTAATTAACCCTTGGAACAATCAAGAGGCGCTTAACTCTTGGTAATATTGAAGGACAACTACTTATTTGTGAAGGGTAATTACTATTGACGAAGGTAATTACTATTGAAGAAGGTAATTACTATTGAAGAAGGTAATTACTATTGAAGAAAGTAAATACTATTGTGAAGGTAAATACTATTGACGAAGGTAAATACTATTGACGAAGGTAATTACTATTCACAAAGGTAATTACTATTGATGAAGAGACTCTTAGATGATGACATATGCCCCCCATAAAATAATCAAACTTACCACAAACGTCTCATATAATGACTCTTTATATACATCGAGGATTGAATAAATATTACCACAAATCATTTTATTTTTAATCAACACATATTTAATCTTTCAACAATTATTAATCATGTATAACTTGTCGTCTCAATTAATAATATAACATATTATACGGATGATCTTGTGATGATAATTGAATCAATAATATAAGAGATATGATCGTGAATTCTTGTAGCGAATAATTGAGTATAGCTAAGTGACTTCTCACGTAAGCATCAATGATCAATACTGCAGTGTCTTCTCTTATCTGACAGACATCGTATTCTTGTACTTTTACCACCGGGTAGTTCAATAGTTTTAACGGTAACACCTCCGTAGTTATTTTTATAGAAAGATAATTTTGTCGTTTTAACTACGACAATACTTCCGTTAATGAGGGTCCACTGATGATTGGTAGTCGTCTTTAATATTCCCAAACAAAAAGAATATTCCAAATTAAACGAATATTTTATAACAACTTGCTTACTTTGTAAAATTTATAAATATTACCCACAACTATAACATTATATCAAATTTATTCCATAATATTCAAAAATAATATTTATAGAAAATTCATCTTTATTTATAAAAGCTGGGGTCTTACAGCTAGTATGTGTTTGATAAAAATTGAATGAATCTGAATCTGAATGAGCTGAATCTGAATGAAAAAAGTTGTTTGATAATTGATATGTCTAACACATCTGAATGACAAAACTATATTATTTTACCCCTCTGAAAAAATTTAAAATTGTTGTAAATTTATTTAATATTACTTAATATAATAATTAAAAAAATTTTAATTTTGTTTACTTCATTCAGCTGCTCATTTAACCATTCAACTCAAAAAATTTGACTTAGCCATTCAGCTCGTCCATCTTACCGATTTAATCATTCAAACTAAAAAAAAACGCGACCGATTTCAACCAATTCATTCATTCATTTCAACTCTAAACAAACACCCTCAACGACATAATTTTAACATTGGAAACAGAATCCCACTATTTTTCTCCTTTCTTTTTCTTCTACTTTGTTATTCCAAAAATAGAGTTAAGAGACTAATTAAAATAAAAATAATAATAGAATAGTTAAGATGAGTAATTTATGGACAAATTTTTTTTATTAACAGATGTGTAGATTAAGACAAGTAAAATTGGATTGAGTGAGTATAAATTAGGCCTAAAGACTAATTTACCCTCAAAAGCAATACACTACCCTTTTCTTTAATTTTATTAATTTAAGTGAAATTATCCTTTTGAGGGGGTGGTATGACTTTTATTTTTAACTTTCAAACATATTTTTCCAAAATAGAATGATAATAATAGTGACGCGACAATATTGAATTAAACTATAATTACAACTAATGTAAAACTATAAATAATAAAGCATAATAGTAATGTGTGATTTTTTTTGATTAAATACACTTATGTTCCTTAGTATTACCCAATTTATACAAGTGACCCTAAACTATAAAAACTGGTAAAAGCAGCTCCCAAGTATATTTAAGTAAACAAAAATGACCCCGGTCCTAATCTTGGCCGGAATATCAGCAGTACCGCTGATATGATATAATATATGAGTTGACCGTATAATAAATTATTTAATTATTTGAGTTATTTAATTGAGTTAGTTATTCTATTTAAATTACTTTTTTATTTGAGTAAAATATCAAAGTAAATTTTTTTATTTACTACACATTAATATACCATACATAAAATAAAATAATTAATGAGATTAGTTATTTTATGTATAGTATGATAATGTGTAGTGAGTAAAATAATTAAACTCAATAATTAATTTTAATAAAATAATTAGCTTTTGATTATTTTACTTAAATGATAATGTGTAGTGAGTAAAATGATTATTCCTTCGATCTTTTTTTACTTTTTCTTATCATATGTACTCACATTTATGATTATTTAATTTTTAGGCTAGTCTCATATAAATAACAATCTTTTTGTCCTAAGATAAATTTGTTTATATTAACTTTTGTGATAATATTGATATTTTTAAAATTAATAATTAAACATATTTATTTAGATTTTCAAAATTATGAAAAATTATATTAATAGTAAATTGTATGTTGTTTATAATGTTGATTGGTTTTTTGCATACGTAAAAGATTAATATTATATATTAATTTGAAAAATGATATCATAAAAGTTAATGAAAAACTTTTATTCTAGAACTATAATTTAAAATAAAAATATATGTCTAATTCTAGAATAAACTTAATAGAAAATTATTATATCTAATTATGGAGCAGAAGTATATAGAAAGTATTTTCCAGATTAATTATACAGTATTAGTTGGCTCTTGAGGGAATGAGGAGAGCGAGAGGAGCATCCCTCCTCAGCTCCTATGAATATATGAGCGCCAAAATTTGCCCTTTGGAGCAGTCTAAAGGTTGTTCTTTCGTAGCCCCAACTTGATCTACAAAACCCTTTCATATCTCTCTCCTCTTTACGTCTCTACATATAGTTTGCCTATTTTGTGAACTCATTTTTGATCTGATCATGGCTCATTCTGCTATTTCGCAGGTCAGAATTCTTTTTCAATTGCTAATTACTATTTGATTATGAATACTTTGTAAATAAGACTAATCAAATCATTTTGCTTGTAGATTTCTCTAATTGTGCCTCTCAATGATTGCTCTACTCGGAGATCTGTGTTTAAGGTACTTCAATCACTTTTCATTCGTTGATGTGATTATGTTCTATTATCAGTGCATAATAAGCAGCTGTTTATGGGTTTTTCCTAATTGTCTAAATCAGTTGAGTTTTGCCTATTTTTTTGTAATGCGGTGCTATTCATTTTCTGGGTTCTATGAGATCACCGTGGATTATGATTTCATTGCATTTGACCAATTTAGTACTTCTGGTCTCCTACTGTGCTTTAGGAAGAGCAAAAATCATAAATAAAGCAGCTTGGGGATGTAGCTCAGATGGTAGAGCGCTCGCTTAGCATGCGAGAGGTACGGGGATCGATACCCCGCATCTCCATCTCTTTTTTATGCCTATCATTTCGTTGCTTTTTGTTTTTCTTTGGAACCATTTGTTGATGGTTGTTTGCTTTATTCCTAACAGCTTATCTTTGGTCACTAACTTGCACAAAGAAATTACATTTTATAAAGAGAAAAGTCTCAAATTTCTGCTTTCCTAAGTTCTTTGAAAAGGCCTAGTGATTTTATTGTCTTGGTTTTTCAAAGATTTAGTCTAACATATAAGCATTTAAATTCTATTTGCTTCTATTCAAAGAGCAGGTATCAATTATGGGTTCAACTTCATGAAAGTAAAGGAACCAGAAGGCATGATATTAGCCATTTACCTTTTTTTTATATAAAAAATAATCCTTACAGTGTTTTCTATGTTCTTGAGTCAAGGTGAATGTTTATGTTTCCAATTGGTTAACTAGTTTGCAATGGATGGTCAGTTTACATGAAATGACTAAGTTCTTTGCATGATATAATAGAGAGAAATTCCTAACAGCTTCTTACCGTTACAGAAATTTATATTTTGCTGCCTCAAATCTATGGAAAGTTCTAAAACTGCGAATTCTTTTTGTGATGTATTTCATTCAAAAGACTCAAACCATAACACGATGAAATCCTACTCATTCATTTTCTGTATTTGTGATTTCAATATCAGAAAACAAGTTCCATAAAGTATAAAAGGAAAATTCTTACCGATACATCGCTGAAAAATGTGTAACTAAGTTCACACAAAAAGCAATACATTCAAGGTGAACCTGATAAATAAGTTCTATGTCTTAATAGCTGTGTAATGCTTACTTCAGCCCGGCTAATATGACTATTGACTCTTTTTGCTATTCAACGGTGACTAAAACAAATATTTGTTTCATGCTATCAGCTGTCAGTTGCTTCTGCACCTTCATGCTCACTTGTTTTTATCAACATATAACGTTCAGTTTGTATTACCTTTTATTAGGATATGTACTTGATTTTTTGTAAATTACTAAATTTTCATAGACTGGGCAAATATGGAGTTACTTTTTGTTACTATGAAACAAATTTTTAACTGGTTGCACTACACTGTGAGAAGGACCGGGATATATGAATGTATAAATCATTAAAATAAGAAATTAGGAAAAATTTAATTGTTTGTGGGGATGGCTTATGGTAAACTAGTTCTGAAAGCAATTGCATTTCATCTTATTGCAGACACATAGCATAAGTTTTCGTGATAAATCATGGATATCTGTCTTACCTATGGACTTGAAAACCAAGAATGCACAATCAAGGATAATTTGCATGTCAGTGCGACAAGCCAGCAAAACTAAGGTAGCAGTTTCACCTTTAGCACTTGAAGATGCAGAAGAGCCTCCACTAAACTTACACAAGCCCAAGGAACCATATACAGCAACCATTATCTCTGTTGAGAGGCTCGTTGGTCCAAAAGCTCCAGGAGAGACTTGTCATATTGTAATTGATCATGGTGGCAATGTACCCTACTGGGAAGGACAAAGCTATGGCGTAATTCCTCCTGTAAGTCGTAGACTTTATTTTATTCTTTAGCTTCAGGATCTCACTTAGATTGGCAAGTTATCATCTCTTCTATATTGCATGATATGATTTGCTACATCATTTCGAAGTAAAAGTTATAAATTTACATTCCTACTTCCTCAGCAGCTCTAGATATATGAAGATGTGCATCCCCTCTCCCAATTAATATTGCTGTTTTCTTAAATGGTTTACTTTACTAAACTGCGATAAGATCAAGGATGATGTTGTTTATTAGTGTCTAAAAATATAGTTGTTGGATTTACTAAAATTAGGCTAATACCAGCCACAATTAAGGTCCAATATAATAGGCATCACAACTCTATCATTTTGATTAAGATTTAGTTTGACTACACATATTAGTAGTAAAATGACTGTATCCTTGAAAGTAACCATGAAACAGCTGAGACTTTGTTGTACTTGTGTTTTGTTGTTATTGGACACTTGTGAAGATATGGAACTTGGAAACATCGCGGTAGTTTCACAAGACAAAATCATTTTTTAAATTCTGAATATATAATTGAGTTGTTTTTCGTTCCTTCTTTCTTTGTTTATTAAGCAAAAAGTAATATGTGAAGTATTGAAAACCAAAATGTGATTAACCAACCTAAAAAATTTTGCATGCAACTTTCTCTCTTGTTGACGTATGCGTATCCACAATTTCACATGCATAGGCAAACACGCATGATTTTATCTAAAGCTGTAAAATGAGCAAATAGTTCGGGCTCGATTCAATACTCGCATTTGAGCTTTCGACTCGAAATATAAATGAGTCAAATATGAGCACATTTTAAAGTTCGATAAATTACTCGAACCTCCTCAAATTATAATTTTCTATTGATACTCGGATCATATTCGTTGGAAAAGTCCAAATTGCTCGGGCTCGATTCGGAATCGTGCTCGACTCGGTAGCTAAATGAGCCTCAATCAAACCTTATTTTATACTCGATAAATTTTGTGAACCAAATCTGAGCAACTCAATACTCGGATCGACTCGGTTCGTTTACACCCTTAATTTTATCTATGGTAAATGGGTCTATAAGTAATAACTTATTCTAAAGAACAATATATTGAACTTATTGTAAGATAAACTTTGTTGTATGGAATATACAGATATTTCTTTATTTATATATTTGTTCTCTTTTTTGCTAGGCCATTGCAATGCCTAATTCCTACCTTTCTATGATTTGCCTTGCTAGCGCGTCTTTTTACTTCCATGTCCATGTCTATGTCTGTGTCCATGCTTCACAAAGTGTAGTTACCCTTGGCACTTTTTGGTTACTAAATTATTGTTTGTCCTAGGGTGAAAATCCAAAAAAACCAGGGAATCCTCAGAACGTTCGTCTTTATTCAATTGCTTCCTCAAGGTATGGGGACTCTTTTGATGGCAATACTGCCAGTTTGTGTGTTAGACGAGCTGTTTATTATGATCCCGAGACAGGAAAAGAAGATCATTCAAAGAACGGTGTTTGCAGCAATTTCCTATGTGACTCGAAGCCTGGAGACACGGTTAAGATAACAGGTAAGATCCCCTCATTTTCATAGAAATCGATATTGAATATACTTTTCCTTAAATTTTCTGATAGAAAAACTTTTCATTTGATTGCTGTTGAAATGCCATGTCTTGCACAGTCCTTCCCTATGAATACAGTGCCACTGAATCGAGGAAATTGAGTATACTGACCTTTCCTGTACTGTAGTACGGTCTGAATTGATTTGGATTCGCGTCCATCTTGCTTTGTAGTCATTTTCTTAAGTTGCAACTGCATTCAAGTTGATTTTCTGAAAACAAAATGATGTATATCAAATTTCCATATTATCATTTAGACATGCATCGACAACTTTGATTTTAATACCAAGTAGTGTGTAATTTAGTTACTGTTTATAGTTACTTAAACATGTAGTCCTTTGGTTGCTGACCTTTTCTGTAGTACTGACTGAATTGATTTACATTCATGTCCATCTTGCTTTACAGTCATTATACTTTTTAGTTTGGTCTCAAATTAGGTTTCAACTCATTTGAAACTCATCAACATGTTATTATTATGTTTTTTTTTTTTTAAATATTTGCCAGATATATTGGGGGATTGTGTAATTTGATTGATTGTGTTGGTTTTACATGGTTGTTGATGGGACTGCATAGTTATGTTGTACTATCAAGTTTCTCTGTTATTTATAGCATGACAATGTTTTACAGGCCCTTCTGGAAAGATTATGCTTTTGCCTGAAGATGACCCAAATGCCACCCACATTATGATTGCTACTGGCACCGGCGTGGCTCCTTTCAGAGGCTACCTTCGCCGCATGTTCATGGAATCTGTCCCTAAGTTTAAGTTCACCGGTCTTGCTTGGCTGTTCCTTGGGGTGGCCAACACCGACAGTCTTCTATATGATGACGAGTTCAACAAGTACCTTACGGACTTCCCAGATAATTTTAGGTTTGACCGTGCTCTTAGCCGAGAACAGAAAAACAAGAGTGGAGGCAAGATGTACGTTCAGGATAAAATTGAAGAATATAGTGATGAAATCTTTAGACTCTTGGATGGTGGGTCCCACATATATTTCTGCGGGTTGAAGGGGATGATGCCTGGGATTCAAGACACCGTAAAGAGGGTAGCAGAACAGAGAGGAGAGAGCTGGGAAGCGAAGCTATCGCAACTGAAGAAGAATAAACAATGGCATGTAGAAGTCTATTGATTTTCTTGCTTCATGAAAAGGAGGCATTTTTTTTTTGAGTTAGGTAATGTGTTATTTGTTTCCATGGATGTTGTTAAGAACTAGCAGTCACAATTTAGTTGGTATAATTAGTTGACATGGGGGATGCTTTTCCTTCTTTTCAATATGAATAATGTACTCCATCAGTACTTTCTTTTACATTTCCTGATTTGTTGTGTAGTTTTCTGTTTATATTATTACTACTCTCCAAAACTGTCCTATTGTCTTTTTCTTTTTCAAAAATAAAAAAACTTTTCTTTGTCTACATGGAAACAAAACGAAATTGATTTACATGTAACTTTTAGTTTTTCTTCGTATGTACTTTTGGTACATTATAGAAATAGCAAACAACTTTCTTAAGATAATAATCAAAACAATTATTTTCCTTCAAAATGTTTTCCTCAAAACAAACAAAAAGATTGAAAATACTTGTATTCATTTGCCAGTCTTGCTTACTTATTGTAAAAATATTATGCCAAGTACAATTGGGTAAATATATCGATTTGATATAGGATTTTCACAATATTACATATCTATTTAAAAGAGTATCAATAATACGTATTCACGTAACTTACATATATATATATATATATATATATATCATTTTCCTTGATTCTTTTGTGTGGGATCCGGTTAGTATGAAGTTATTTTTTTGATAAGTTGGTCAATTGGCCAATAGAATACTGACACACATACAACCTCTCGCCTGCTTATAAGTATTTTATTGGTCAATTGACCAACTTACCCCAAAATAAACTTCATACTAACCACTTCCTTTTGTGTGCATGTGACATGGGTTTTTGCATGACTGTGACATGTTCCTGTATTTTTTTACGCATGTGGATGTGGTGAAGTTCGTTCAACCCTAGGGTCAATTCAGAAGTTTTGTTGCTCCACTGATAAATGTCTACATTTAGTGGCTTTTGAGGGCTGGCCGTGTCAATATCCCATTTATAAGTGCATGATTCTGTTTTTGTTCATGAGGCATTTATCCATGTAAGATTCCAGCAGGAGCAGTATTTGTCACAATGTAATGGAGCATATCAAAACAGATCATGATACATGCATTAGTTATTAGTAGCTCATTTATGAACCTTATGTTCTATATATCATGTGCCTATGGTTGTACTAGCAATCACTACCACATATTCAAATACCTGACACGACAGCTATTAAACGTTAACTTATTCAACACTTTTGTCAATTTTTTGGACTACCTACAAGGTTTAATAACTAGTTTTTATTTTTTGTATTTTTTTATAATAATGTCTTTATAACAAAAAAAGATTCGATAAAAATGACACCTAATACAGTAACCAAAATTGAGAAATATTTGGCTGCTTTGTATAATTTCAGGACTATCTCTCTGGCCTGCTTTGAATTGGCAACTGGCAAGTTGGATTTAGTCTAAAACTACCGTTCAGTCTTCAAATTAACATGTGCAGAGATATCCGGCTATAAAAGTGCCATCCTACTACTGAGTACCAACTACAAACTACCTACAAGGTTCAACCTTAATAAAATAACTAATCTAATAAAAAAAGCTACACCTAGCTAGAAGGCTAAATTTATACATATCAAAATGATATATATTCTGAATGTTTAGCTCGATTTTTTAATTATCATGAATAAATATTAATGGTAATCAGTGACGAAGTCAGGAATAATTTTCAGTGAGGTCAAAATTATTACTATTAAGCTATAAATAATTTAGTGGGGTTTAAAAAAGTGCTTTTCACAAAGTTATAAATTTTGAATTTGACCAGATAATAAAAAAAAATTATAAAATTTTTAGTGAAATCGATTTATATATATATATCTTAAAATTTTTAAAATTTATCTTACTACATTATAAAATAATTATTTTTTTCAGTGATGGTCAAATTGATTTACAATAATATATATATATATATTATAATGACAATATAATAAGTAATAATATATATGTATATATATTCCTCATGGCAACTCTTTTAAAAAGATGTATATTTATACGTGGAGTACTCTTATAATCTTTTTTAATTAAATGTATAATTTGACACAAATTTATCCTCTTTTGTAAAAATCATCACCACAACGTGATTACCATTTAAGATATAATTTAATAAAGGGATTATCATTTAATCTATGACTAATTGAGTGTTAATAAAAAATATGATATAATGAGAGTTAGCTTCCAGCATCGGAGTCGTCCGTTTTGAACTTGAATATAATAATTTGATTTTTAAATCAACTAAAAAATAAGATAACTAACAAATATAGAGATGTATTCAACTCCGTACATATTAAATTTGATTAATTTAATAAAGAATTTATCTAATTTTAGTTAGAATAATTATTATAATTGTATACTATATAACAAAAACCATTAATTACGAAATTTATTTCATTCTAAACTTTTATGGGTCATATCAACTTCGAAGTTTAATATGTTGTCGTTTGACTTTTTAAAAAGTCAAATTATACCTATAATTTTGAAACAAAGAGAGTATATTTTTTGTTTTATATAAATAGTCTCATTTGTATAATTGTAAAATGCTAAAGCTTATTCTTATTTATATTAATTTTAAAAATAATAAATTATTGATTTAATAGTAATAACACCATAATATAATTTAAAATAATAAAATTATTTTTTTAATCTAAAAATGTGACATTTTATGGAACAAAATATACTTTTATAAATAAATCTACTTATCACATAAAATTATATATATATCTCCATACATGTATATTTTGATGATCCACGTGACTTGTTCTAAACGTAAATTATCAAAATATACATGTGAATGTATATAAACAATACGTAAATGATTTTATGTCATAATAGAACTAGTATACTTTTATAATTTTATTTAGGCAATTTAAGTATTATAGCAATAAATTAATAATGTATTCCAGCACATAGCATAATGGCAGTAATATGGAATGATGGGTACAATTCTTATGCCTTCAAAATCATCATACGCTATATAAATAGGCCCCAACTTCCCAAAAATGATGGGATTATGACCCAACCAGCCAACCTTTTTTCTCTCTCCGACCGTCTCATTCAAGAAACAATCTCTCCTATTTTCTCTCACTGTCTGGATTCGAAGTCAGAGAATTCATATTTCTGTAATAACCAGGTAAAATTTCGGAAACCCATCTTCAGATCTTTCATTAATTCATTTCCAGCTGCAAATGCTGTAATTACTATTTATTTGACTTAAAAATTTCATACTTTTGATTATCTAGGGCCATTGTTAATGATCTCATTGAATAATTCAGATTATGTTCTTTGATATGTATGTCTGTAACTCTGAATTCTGTTATTCTTCATTTATTTTTATTTTTTGTATTTTGTTTGGATTAGGTAATTCATTTATGCATTAAGCTATAATTATTGTATAATCATAACTTGAATAATCCATTATTTTTTGTTATTTATGTCATTGGAAAGCCCAGGTACAATGCTGTGTGTTTTTGGTTTAAAATTTGTAACTTTTCTATGATTTCTTGTCTTTTCTGTAAAAGGGGTTATAAGGGGAGTTATTGATTTTGTATTTAGTTTTACTTAAAGTGATTATTCTTTTTATTTTTTGACAGTTTTGCGAAGACGAATATTATTGGATGATTGGTGGTGTAAAAGCAAAGCAATGAGTATGCTGCTACTTATACTTTTGTGGAAAAGATAACTAGTGCTCACTTTGTCCCAAAATTATTGTTCCCCTAACCTTTTTTGGGTGTCCTAAAAACCTTTTCAAGTTTGTTATTAACTTATTCTATCTTTGTTTTAAAATTTCAGATAGCATCATCCAATAAGTGGTAATTTTGGAACTTTACACAACTTTTTACAACAATATAATTACTGATTTAAATGAAAGTAGAATGGGGGACAACTATATATTGGGACAGCGGGAATAGAGATCACTTAATATCATCTTTGGTATCAGATTATTAGCTTGTCAATTTCAACAATGTCACTATGCGGCACTAACAAATATGAACTATGTATTTACATGACATCATATGTTTTTATCTCCACCACTTTCCAAAGAATTGCTGTGTACTACCTCTTTTAAAACTGAGAGCCTGCATTTGAAAGACAATGTTTTAAAGGAAAAATTTTCTTCATATAATCAACTATCAAGAGCAGAACTTACTTTAATGTCATGATGTTTGGTATGTTAATTTTAGAAGTGGACTCGCATGTTGGAACGTCCCAAAGAAAACATGGTACTCTTTAATTGTTAAGATGAATGATTCATTTTGCTATTTATGCAGGTAAAAGAAAATTAAAGGATCTATTGCTTCAAAAAGATAATCGTTTTTGTGCTGATTGTGCTGCTCCAGACCCCAAATGGGCGTATGTTCCATCAACCTGATGTTTTTTACTTTTTTGCTGTTTACAGTTTCATGTTAAAAGCCTATAGAATAGTCATAGGAATGTAAAAAATTTAGGTCTCTTTCAGCAGTCATCTCATCTTCCCATTTATCAGTGCTGTGCGCATCGTCTATGGTTGAACCTGTTAGGCCATATTTGACTCCCTATTTTTTTTCCCTAGATGATTTGCATTTCATCCTTGTATATATTTGGGGGAGAGTCAAAATACTAAGATAAGGCTATAGGTTAACGTACAAAGGTTCAACCATGAAACCTCTAGAACATAATTTGTAAAACTATATGAAGAAGTCTACCTGAATTCGTCTTTGAATTTCCACGATGAGCAGCTCCTAGGTATCATTTCACTTTGAGACCAATTGTTCTGGTCATATACATATTTTGATTCTAAATATTCCATTTCGTCTATGGGTGTTTAGAAGAATGACTTCTCATTTCCTTTCGGCTTACTAAAGAATCAGCTGGACAATTTCAGGTCAGCCAATATTGGTGTCTTCTTATGCTTGAAATGTTGCGGTGTGCACAGAAGTCTTGGTACTCATATTTCAAAGGTGATTTCTCTAGCCTGTATCACTTTCTCTGAATGTCTCCTCTCTCTGATCTCAATGTTTGACCAAAATGGTATATTGGATATCATAGTGAAGTTTAGGTAGGCATTTCTGTATTTGGTATTGTTATCTTATTGAAGGTTTATTGCCCTTGAACTGTCAAAAGGACCTGTGGGGATGAGTAAGAAAGAAGGAAGGTTTAAACTCAACATAGGGATCTAATCTTTTCTTTTTTCAATGAAAATAGAAATTTTGTTCTGCATTGTTAGATTAATAAAATAGGCCCAAAGTCTAGTATATTAAGACATCAAGTTCTCTAACTAAAACCAATTGGCTATAAGAAGAGTTACCGAAGTCATTATATACTAGACATATTTTCTCAAGATATTCAATATGGGACAAGATATATACTCTTAACATGTAGCAACATTTTTTGATTATATTTATTAATCAACATAAAATTTATGGAGGGAAGCATCAACTTCACATAAATGGTCTTCAGATAATTGGCAGTTTGTGTGATTCTTATCATAAGCGTACATGTTTAAGGTTTCATCTTTCCCTTAAAAATAATTAAGAGGTATAAAGTTGAACGAAAATAGACCTCTAAAGCGCATTACCTATGTAAACTTTTCTTGAACATTTACCATATGAATGCATATTATGCTTCAAACTCAACACTGCACTCATTTAGCATCTAAAAGATAACTAGATAAGCTAACCTCCTTTACCAAACTAACATCTTTTAGGTGTTATGATATATGAACTTCTTTAGCATTGTTTTGTTGCATGTACTTGTAAAAAAATGCTTATTTTATGCATGTTCGGTTTATTAACCTTGGAGCTGCCAATTTTTTTTTCCTTTTTATCTTTTCTTGCCATAATGCTGAAAGCAATATAGTTTTGTTCACTCAAAGTTTGGATTGAATTTCGTTTTTGAACTTCCCTGTTCTTTACCTTATGACTGGATAGATAATCTGAGCAACCTTATGAACTGGACAGGTTTTGTCTGTGACATTAGATGAATGGTCTGATGATGAAGTCGATGCAATGGTCGAGGTTGGAGGAAATGTTTCTGCAAATTCAATTTACGAGGCTTATATCCCTGAAGGAGTTTCAAAGCCTGGACCAGATTCTGGTCATGAGGAACGTTCGAAATTTATCAGGTTAGATGACCGGTAATAGATTTTTATCCAAGCATCCAGTTTTGCGCTTGTGTTTGTAGTCTTAGTAGTTAATCTTATATTCTATACTCCTATTCAATTCAAGTTTCAACACTGGATTTTGATACAATGCCCATACTAGTCAAACTTAACTAGGTATTATAGACTTGCTCTCCAACAACTATTGGACCACCACACTCCTTTTTTATATTATACATATATATATATATATATATATGGTCCGGATCTTAAACTTACCCCTTATCTAACATACCTTGCATACCCACCTTTAGCGACGGATCGGGCAACGATTTGGTCCGTCGCTATATGTTGTCCGTCGTTAAAAGTTAAGACGTTAATCTTATATATCTACGGACCTATTCAATTCAAGTTTCAACAAGGGATATGATAAGGTATGTTAAATAATGGGTAAGCTTAAGATCCGGACCGTATATATATAATTATATATCTAATTCATTCTTCGTTGCACTTTTTGGCAGGTCTAAGTATGAGCGTCAAGACTTCCTGAAACCTAGCTTGCGGATCTTGTCAACTTCTTCTAACAAGAGCTCCTATCTACAAACAAGTTTTTCCAGAAAGATTATGGATAGTTTTCGAAGTTCTTCAAGTACATCACGGAAATTGGTAAATTTTATCATTTATCCTCCCCTCCTCATACACAATCACTATAGTTCAGGCGTTGAGGTAATCAGTGTTGGGGGACTATGATAGATGCACTCTTTTGATGACCAGTACAGCCATTCTCACCAAGTATATTAATTTAATGTTAGAATGGTCTTAGTGCATCTCTCTGATTTAACTATTTTTCACACGACTACATTTCAACTTATATCCATGTGTGGATTTACTACAGGTTTTTAAGTTCGGAATAAAAAACATAATCAGCACGGTATTTACTGGCTTTTTGTTGCTTCTATGGATTAATCACATCTAGTTGATGTTAAACTCATGACAGGAAGGCATGGTCGAATTTATTGGACTACTAAAGGTCAAAGTAATCAAAGGCACAAATTTAGCTGTTCGAGATATGCTGTCAAGTGACCCTTATGTTATCCTGCATCTTGGGCAGCAGGTCAGTCGGTGGTTTGCTTATTTATTTTTTCTTTGGGGTGAAAAGGTAATAATACGTTAGATCTAGAGTTCATACTCTTATTTTATGTCACTACTTCCTCGGATCTAGATTAATTCTTTGGTACAAGATCTTTTCGGGTTTTTTTCAAATGCCCTTGTAAAAAGTGATACTAGTTAATTCTTGTGTCGATTGCGAAATTCTGGATCAATAAATTTATCTTTATAATCAGTAAAATGGTAGATTAGACACCTATGATGGATTATAGCGTCTCATTATTAAAAATTTATTTCCAACTTCAGTTGTGATTTATCTCCCCTCTAAACTGGCTTTTTTATTGTCATTAGAAAGTCCAAACTACTGTTGTGAGGAGCAACTTGAATCCTGTCTGGAACGAGGAACTGATGCTTTCTGTTCCTGAAAATTATGGGGCCTTAAGACTGGTATGTTACTGTATCATTTTATATATGTATGTTCATTTCATTCTCTCCACTAATTTATTTTTGTTCTTTTATAACTTTTTCCTGTTTACTTTTTGACTTGTAAGTAATTACCTACAAAAGTTCTTTACTACATCACATGCAAAGTTTGAACCTGCTGCTTATTATTGATGATGATGATGATGCCCATGCAATTTTTTTTTAACAGAGTTGTGATCTTAGTTGGTGGATGAGAAGAAATTTATCCCCTTTAAGTATATGAAACAAGTATTTCTAAATTTAATTACAATATAAATCTCAACTGAAAACATATTTTTTCCTCGCATGAACTCCATGAAACCTGTAGTTTCTTGACACCATATATGAAAATCGCCGATTTATTAAGCATTTAATAAATGTCTTCCATATTTCAGTTTAATACCCATTGGACGCACTCTTATGCATGTAAAATTAAATACTTAGTGAGGACATTGATTAAAATCTCTTTGTAAATATTAAAAATTGCATTCGTAGATATTATTGTCAAATGGGAGCCTTACATTTTGTATGTTCATTAACAAAATTTCTTCATTATTAGTGAAACATCAAGAATCCTTCCATCTTTTGTATCATATTATTGTCTATAGGTTTCTCCTGATTCACAAAATCCTTCGAATCCACAGGAAGTTTATGATTATGACACATTTTCGGCTGACGACATAATGGGGGAAGCCGAGATTGATATTCAGCCAATGATAACCTCTGCAATCGCATTTGGAGACGCTGGTATGTTTGGGAACATGCAGATTGGAAAATGGCTGAAATCGCATGACAATGCCCTACTAGGAGATAGCATAGTAAACATCATTGATGGGAAGGTGAAACAAGAGATGACACTTAAGCTCCAGAACGTAGAATCCGGGGAAATAGATCTAGAACTAGAGTGGATGCCTCTTGAACAATAGATACATATCTATATACTCCCTCCATTCCAAAATTAGAGATGCATTTGAACTTTATTTAGAGTTGATTCGCGAAATTTTAAATTCAAAATTGATATGAAGTTATTTAGTTTTAATATAAGCAAATATAACAATTGTAAATTAACTATAAAACACTATTAATTATCATATTTGTTGTTTTCAAAACATGAACAAAATTATATCGATTTTAAGTTTTAGAATATCGCGAATTGACTCTAAAAATGTATCTGGATTAAAACAGAGGAAGTATATGCATATAAACTATTTATCTTCCCATTCACATCTGAA
This sequence comes from Panax quinquefolius, assembly GCA_020205615.1. Lineage (NCBI taxonomy): Eukaryota > Viridiplantae > Streptophyta > Magnoliopsida > Apiales > Araliaceae > Panax > Panax quinquefolius. Next base: position 93,009,727 of record CM035174.1, on the reverse strand, counting down.
AATAAGTGTTGTTGTATGATGAGTTATTAAGATGGGAATTTACACCATTCAAACTGTACCTTTTTGGTGCTGATTCATTCAGTTTAAATTCTATTTTTCTTTCCTTTTCCTTTAATATTGAAAGTATCACATTGTGCAAATATCTCCACATGAACTTTGTATTTAGTTATTGGAGGAATCAATTTAACCATTTATCACTTTGGTGGAGTCGTTAATAAGAAGTTAATTTTGGTCAATATAGTGTTGACACGAAGATTGAGAGATGATTTTCCTATGCATGTCACTACTGTATTGATTAATTGATTAACTTATCATGAAGTTAAACGAATCAATTTAACTGTATTTTATCACTTTGTGATGCTGAGCTGCACTATAAACTCAATTATTCCCAATCACCCACAAGTCTTAACTCTTATATATTAATTAGGTGGTGTTTGATAAAATTGAGTGTTAAGACCTGAACAGTTTAGACGTCTGAATAATATAGAGTATCTGAATAGAATTGTGTCTGAATGAAAAAATGTTGTTTGATAATTAATTTTTTCAAAATGTCTGAATAATAGTATTTTACCATTTTAACTCTCTGAACAGTTTAAACAAAACCTGTTTGATAATCAGAAGGTCTGAATAGTATTTTAAATACAAATTTATAATAATTTGACCACAATATGATAAAATAAAAATGAAAACGTTCAAATTAAATTAACTTCAAACATAGTATCATGTCCCAAAAATATCAACATAGCATAATAATTCAACCATACAAATTAAATTAACTTCAAACAGTTGTTAAGAGTTGAAGTGCAATTTGTTCACGTAGATTAACCATAAATTCTACGCCTTGATCACCCCATTGTGGTTCATCTTGTCCTTCTTCTTCGCTTCCTTCATTTTGCTCCGCTTCAATGTCAAACATGTTATCTCGATCATATTGAGCAAATAATTCATCCTCAATGTTATGCTTCCTTATGAAATTATGGACTGCGAAACAAGCGATAACTATATCCCTTTGTACTGTAAAAGGGTAAGGAGCCATTCGTTTCAAAATTGGGAATCTTGCTTTCAACACACCATAAACACGCTCGATAACATTTCTGAGTTGTGCATGAGCATGGTTGAATTTTTCCTCTTTATTCAAAGCGTGTCTGCGTCGAAAATCAGCTAACCAATACCTTGTATTGCGATATGGAGATAAAAATCCTCGAGTGTTTATGTATGCAGCATCACAAAGACAATATTTATCTGTAATTGAGACAAAAATAATGATTATTATTAATAACTTGAATGATGAAATTTTATGACAAAAATAAATAATAATTGAAAATGGTAAAAGAAATTGTAATATATACCCGGGGGAGGAAATGGAAAACCAGAAGACGGATCAAATGCAACTTCTTTTAGAACTCGTGAGTCGTGTGCAATGCCTTCCCATCCGGCCCAAACAAATGTGAATATCATGTTAAAATCACATATTCCTAAAACATTTTGATAACATTCACCCCTTCCTCTTCCTCTCATGAAGCGTTTGTTGATCAATGAGAAACAATGCATGTACAAGAATACCATCTAATGCACCTATTGCACCCTGCATTAAAAAACTTAAGAGTTCTCAAAGTATTTTATTGTATGGAATAAAAGTAAAAAAGAAAAAAAATTGTATGTCACTTACCGAAAATATTTGGCGTAAGTTTTTATGGTTCCCCGGAATATCTGGATTTGGATCAAATGATGTAGGCATTATAATTTCTTTTGAAAACTCAATCATCCCATTTAACACCTCATGAAAATATCTATGTATTATTTGGGTAGAATGTTGAAATCTGCGTTTTATAACTCTAAAGCGTTCATTATGTCCTATGATGGTTAAGAAGATTGCCATCTTCTCCTCAACTGTTATGTATCTACTATTGTGTACCCATTGTTTTTCCTTGAAGTGTTCACATAGACGCACATATTCATCACGAGAAAGACGCACCTTTATCTCTTGTGTCCATTCCTCATCAAAAAGGTTGAACCTATTCGTTGACGGGTCATATACATTTCCTGTCTTACTTTTGAGTTTGCACCATGCATCATATTTTCCTCGCAAGTAGTCAAAATGATTCTTCATTTGTTTTTGATCAACAATCATGTTGTAGGTATCTTTTAGTATTTCTCCTACCTTTCTCCATGATTGTGGCTTGAGACTTGCACCTTCCCTACCATTTTCCACAACCTCACGAATACATGCTTCTAAAAAAGTTTTTACTAGTGATTCATTCCTCCAACTCACTCTAATCCTTTTTGGTTTTTGAGTTTCACTGGTTTGTTCCATACCTAAAGTACATAGATTATAAAAGGTTTAAACAATAAAAAACAAAAATTTAAATAGTTTGAACAATAAAGAACAAATTATAGTAGGTCGGTAGCTTAATTGTTCAATCATAAATCTAACATCTCGGGTCTTAACTTCTCTTAATTTTAGTTTTTTAGGCAAAATCTCTCTTTTAGAAATTTAATCGAACATAATGCGAGTGCCCATTTCAAGGACCGACTTCATAGCCAATTAGTTAAGTTTTCATCAATGTTTTTCCTCCTTATAGCATCGCACAACACATACTAAAATCACTTCTCGTTTCTTGTTTATGTCAACCATATTTTACAATCATGACATCATGCACATAAAAATGAGCATACAAGTTTTTGGAGGGGGTACCTTAATCAATGACACTAAAACAACAATGAAGTTCTCAACAACTTCATGAAATCTATCGGCCCCAATCCCACCAAAAAAAATGCACACAAAGATTAAAACAATGAATTTGATGTTACATTTTCTTTAAATTGTTTCATTCCCCAAATAAAGAAAAACATCATGTATGTACTCCATGTAATTAATCAAGACTTACTCTGGTAGGTCTGATCCACTAATTTTCACCATAAAATAATTATCAATAACATCATAGCAGCCACTCAAGAATAATGGTGACTATCAAAACATCAAACATAAATTTAAATGGAGGAGCAAAACATCAACGGTAATACTGAGAAATTTAAATGGAGGAGCGAAATTCAAAACATCAAACATCGCAGCCACTCAAGAATGTACTGTAATGTTGATATACAAGATTTTAATTTCTTTCAAGCATAAACAAGAAACGAGAAGTGATACTTTGAAGAAGGAGAGAGAAGATGAAGAAACGAGAAGTGAGAGAAGATTACCCATGAAAGAAGAAAAAAAGCGGCGCCGGAAAGGAGAAGAGCGGCAATGAAGGAAGGAGAAGAAGCGATGTAGCGACGATTAGGTTAGATTTGGGATAAAGAGAGGTTATTATTGTTCTCAAATTTTTTCCCGCTCGAGAGGTTGCTCGAATACTACTGATTTATTTTCATATCCAATCAATTAAGAAGCCAATTAAGAGGAAAAATAAATTTGTCAAACAAGATTCTTACTCCAAGAATCGAATCGAGAATCAATCCATTAAGAGCCGATAAGAGGCAATCAAACACACCCTTAGGGAATCTTGACTTTATGAGTGTGTTTCTGTTGTATTGATTTGTTACTTTCTTTAGGACCACAAGGAGGAAAAGCCATCATAATACAAAGTGGGAGTGGGAGTGGGGGATATAGTAATGTAAGTTTACTATGTTTTTTTAATAAAAAATATATTTTTTTTTATAATTTTTTATTCAAACTTTTTATTATTTTTTTATTTTTTTCTCTCATAATTATGGTTAAAAAAATAAAATAAAATTAACACAGTGCACCGCAAAATATACTTGAAAATATTATTCATCTAATAATTAATTATTTTAGTTTGGAACTTAAATTTACAAACATATCCCTGCAAAGGCGAGTAACCCAACAAAACTTAAAATATAAATACGGACAATTCAGAATTATTATAATTATTATTTTTATAATTTAAAATTAAAAACTTTAGCTTTAGAACAAATAATATATATATATATATATATATATATATATATATATATAAAATCGAGGAATTACATACATACATACATATATAAAAATTAAAAAAAAAAGAGTAGTGACTACTTGTCAAGTGATGGATGCTTTTGGAACCGAAAAATAAAGATGAATGCCGCGACAACCAACAAAGCGACACCAGTGATTCCACAAACCAAGCTGGCCACCAGCCACACCTTCCTCACGTGACCTCCTCCTCCTCCTCCTCCTTTTCCTCTCCAGTCGCCGCCGCTATTCTCCCACGACGGCCCGCTCAAATTTCTTGCTTCCGGCAGCGGAACTTTGGACTCTGTTCCGCCAAAAAACGACAACATCCCCTGCGACTCCTGCACCGCCGTGGAGCTGGAGGTGTTCTGGAAGGTGAGTCCGTGTTCCGATGGCCGGAGTTCCCGAGCATCAACGATTGAGATCGTAATTAGCGGCAAGAAGAGGACGAGTGCGACGCCGTATAAACGCCGGTAGTGCTCCATCTTCTAAGTTGCTCTCTTTCTCTATCTAACTAGATCACTACGAGTAACGACTAGTAAGTTTTATAGACAGTCATATATACACACTGTTGTTTTGCAGGTTAGGTGAAATATGGAAGCGCGTGACTTTTTGTCGGAGAAAATTGGATTATAGAGGAGGAGAGACTCTGCCGCGCCGTTCTTTGTCGTTTTTTATACTCTGAATGCTGAATTATTAAGTGTCGCACAAAATAAAGTTTTTTTTTTTTTTTTTTTGATAACGTGAGTTTTCCGATTACAGTCGAACTGTTTTTGTATTATTAGGGCATGGATACCCCCGAGAACAGATCCTCTATTTTCATTTTTCACGCGTTCACATAAATTTTGATATCTGGCCTTTTATTTGTACTCTTTTCGTCTTTATTTAAATAACGTTTTAGAATTTTTAATTTGTCTCTAATTAATTGACGTTTGTTCAAATGTAAGAGAATTAATGATAATTTTTTCAAAATTATTCCTCATTACTCTACTTATTTTTTTGGTACTTTAAACTCTTGTGCTATGATAAATTAATGATTTAAGGGTATTATAGATAATTGAGTATTATATTTAATACTTTTTAATCATTATCTTAATTCTTGTGTCGATCTCTAAAACGTCATTTAAATAAAGATAAAAAAGTATTAAATAAGAGGTCAGATATTAAAATTTAAATAAGAAACACAAAAAGAACAGAAAAAATAGGAATATAAGATATGGTCTCTGATAGTACTTGTTGTTTGTTTTATTTGGTGTTGTGCTTGAATTTTATATCCTGTTTCTGGTTGGATGTTGGGCATGTATTTGTTTATGAAGTTTGGGATTTATTTTTATAATTATTGCAACTGGGAAATACATGCCCAACTTCCAACCAGAAACAGGTGCTTCTGATTGAAAATATATAAAATTCAAGTACAACACCAAACAAAACAAAAAACAAGTAGTATCCGTGCCCTAATAAATATTCCGAAGGTTGCACAAGAGTCTCATTAACAAAAATTAAATATATACTAGTAGTGACAAATAATAAAATTATGATAATAAATTTGATAATATTATGTCATTAATTCTATACTATTATTAATAAAAAAGAGAACTCTTTTTAAGGAAAAAAATATTTCGGGGGAAAGGGTATATCATTACGAGTTCAGCTTTAGTAGTTAGTTAACCTCTAAAAGGATGGAAATTGGTGCACACCTTGTTAAACAAGCAATTCTTGTTAATTATTCACAGCAGTTTGTCAGGATCATGACAAAAAAATCATACCATTTAGGCTGATTTTACAACAATATTGATTGAGACTTTATTTCTTCCGTGAATCAAATACTGATACTGATAGGCTAGCTGCGTCTAACTGGTAACCTTATTTGTTCTTTTACTTATATAAAAAAAACAGAGTAAAAATATAAATTCATTAAGAAAATGTAGTTTACAAACAGTAGACATTAAATTAAAATTCATGTCATGCCAAGACTGGATCCCTCAGGCCTTCAATGGCTCTTACTTTTCAACACGCAGCTAGCACATCAGTATTAATTTTGTGTTTCTTTCTCTCTGCTCTCTCCACAATCCATGACATTATTATACTTCCAAACACTAGTTCCACAGTCTCATTTGGTTCACCAATCAACATATGCCACATGCCCTCGACAATCTTTAGACTCTTGTCCTTACTGGCTACCGACTCATAAAATTTCTTAGCAGAATTAGGGTCACATACCTTGTCATTTCCGCCATGAACAACCAGCACAGGAACTTCCAATTCACAACAATTCCTCTCTATAAACTCACAGACTCTAAGAAACTCCATCGCTGTGGCTGCCAGTGGCTTCCCGGAAGCCAAGCGTCCACGATTAGGACTTTTCTGGACCAGCTTCCTCTTCCACGCTTCCTTGTATGATATACTTTCCGGAGGCCTTGTGATGACAATTTTCCACTTTGGCGCAATGCAAGCAGCAATAGGAAGTAGTTTCTCAATCGGCCACACCGGCTTCATTTTCTTGGAAACTCCACACATGGCGCCGTGTAGTACCAAACCATTCCATTCTTTTTGTTGTTTTAGGCACATAAGTACGGCTATCGCTCCCCCTAATGACTCCCCATACAAAAAAGCTGGAACCTTTGGATTCTCAGCTCGAACCGACCCAAAAAACCGACTGCAATCATCAACAACTAATTGGATATTCGGAATGTGGCCAGGGTAGCCTTCAGAATATCCATGGCCTTGTAGGTCAAGGGCACAAACTAAAAATCCTGTTTTGGCTATGGCAACCGCAGTTAGTTCCAAAAGCCAGCTGGTTTCTGCTGTGTAGCCGTGGATCATAGCAACAATCCCGCGTAGCCCAGTTGGATGATGATGATCCGGGCGCCACAATTGGGTAAAAATCTTCATGTTTTGGTTGTTCGACATGAAGCTTTGGTGGTGGATTATGTGGTGTTTGCTGTGGAACTCTTCTCTTGAAAGGATTCCGTAAGGGCTGTTTTTGTTGGCTTGGTGAATGGGATGAGCCATGGTTTATTTGAAATTTTGCAACTTTGTTATTGATATAGCCTATAGGTATGATCTCGATCTCTCTCTATGTGATCCTATGTTCATTAGTTTGGTTAGTATAGGCAGTATTTGTTGTGTTTTATGCTACATAATAATAAATGGAAAAATATTCACTGCATGGGATAACAGGATGGATTTGGCTTTATTTTAATTACACTGCTGTTGCCTGTCTCCATCTCACCTGCTCTCGCTCCCCACTTATTAATCCTTCCATCTAACCCTCATTTGCTTCTTTCCCCTCTCCTCCACACACACACACACAACCCTCTCCCCCCTCCCTCCCTCCCTCCCAAATCACCCAAAAAAACAATTCCATTACCATGCTACCCCACCATTAATTTGAACAGTTACTCCCTCCTTTTAACAAAAACAGTCATAATTATAAATATTAAGAATATATTCCATGTATACATCTGAAAAAAAACAAATTGTTAGTAGCCATACGATAACGAAAATATGATAGCGAATTTATAGATATTGTGTCATCTTATATTACTTTCACTTAAAAAAGTATACTCCCTCCATTTCAAAATTAGAGATAAAATTTGATTTTGAGGTCAAACGACGACATATTAAACTTTAAAATTTAGAATGAAATAAATTTTGTGATTACTAGTTTTTGTTATAGTCAAAATCTCCAAATAACCTATTTGGAGGGAACTAAGAATAAGCGAATCGGTTATAAATATGATTTTTTCCGTCATTCTGACATTAAAAAACCGATTTTCTATGATATAGCGACGGAAAAAACCATCGCTATAGCCGGTTCGTTCTTATTTTGCTACTTCCAGTTCGCTGGAGAAAAAGACTTTTTTGTTATATACTATACAATTATAATTATTGTATCAACTAAAATTAAATAAATTGACATCAAATTTAAAGTTTAATATGACATCGTTTGACCTCAAAAGTCAAATTGTATTTTTAATTTTGGAATGGAAAGAGAGTTTTTATTATTTTGTTGTGACAAATGAGACTCTCTTTTTTGTTCTACTAGGATCCCGTTCATTATACTTTACACTCAATTTTCCTCAATATGTGTAAAATAGAGTATTATATTTAAGGATAAATATAACAATAAGTATATGGAGACATGGATTTTGGACAGAAAAATTGGATCGAAAGAATAAAATTAATTTGTTCCCGCGAACAAATTGATTGTACTGTTCAATTGTTTGCGGGAACAAATTGATTTTATTCTTCAGGTCCAATTTTCGTATCCAAAACTCTTGTCCGCGTAGAAGCACATTAAATAAATATAAAATAAACTTTGCAAATAGTCACTTTGATGAAATAGATGTAGCAACTTTCCTTATAAATAAATTGCAATTTATGACCCTGCCGATTGTTTACCTCAACAAATTGGTAACCTCCTTAATAAATATTGAGATGAATTGTTAATTGCGATAGGTAATCCAACCATTTCCTCATGATGGATATAGAAGAAATGGAGGTTCTCTCCATATATATCATTATGCAACCTTTGATCATTTTTGTCTAATGTGAACATTATCTCGAGTCTAGAACAAATCTCGAGTCAAATTTCAAATCTAAATCGAATTAAATTCATTTAAACAAGACCTTAAACTTTAAGTATATTCTTGATTCATCTTAGTTCATGACATGCTCACTTAAAAGGTCATAACTAAAAAGACAATATTTGTTCTGTATATTCCTTATATACAGAAAACATAAAAAAGTTCACCAAAATTAAATATTATTATTAACTCTTATTATTATTATTATTATTATTATTATTATTAAAATGGTACACAACCGCTACAAGCTGTATAAATTACAAGATTTTTTATTTTTTTACTTTACCTCGTTTCACGTAATAATCTTATTATTATTATTAAAGTGGGTCATAGTCAAACGATAGCCAAATGGAAGGAATAGGCCAAACCGCTACATACTGTAATGGTTGATATATTTAAAATAAATATTTTTTTATAAAATCTAAGAATAAAGTGGAACCCATTAATATTTATGTTTTGAAAAAAATATCACCAATATATTCTTAATTAATTAAATAATGGTCCTACAAATGTTGTATTTGCATTGATGTCAATTGCTTTCCTTATTTTCCTCCATCACCTTATGACTAATAAATGTTGTCACATACACCAAGGTTTTATTCAAACTAGCTGGAACAAAAAATATTAGGCCAAGTCGGTTGGTATATTTAAACTTTTTTTTAAAAAAGTGGTTGGTATATATATAATTTTTTTTACTTTTTTATCTTTTTATTTGACAAAGTGGGACAACGGAAGGAATGTTAAAAAAAAAAAAAAAAAATCACTACAACTTGTAGCGCAACGTTGGTATATAATTTTTATTTTTTTTTATCTTTCTATCTGACAAAGTGGGACAATGTTAAGAATATAAAAAATATAAAATTTAAGACCAAGCCGTTACAACTTATAACGGTTGGTATATAAAAAAAATATTCATTTTTTATCTTTTTATCTGACAAAATGAGCCCACGTTAATAAGTTAATTTGACTATTATTAAAATAGAAATTACTTCAAAGTGTTATTTGAGCCGCTACATGTGTGGAGAAATACTTTTTCAATATCAACCCTCCATTTAATTAATCTATGATTGACATGTTAGTTACTTAAATAGTGATCTGGGGCAACCTTACCATAGATTAATATATATATATATATATATATATATATATATATATATATATATATATATATATATATATATGAAAAGGATCTTAAGTCATGCATCTGACACCTTTTTTTGTTATATGTCTCAAATCACATCCAAAACACTTTTTTTAAAAAAACTTTCAATTCCAAAAATTATTATACATTTTTATTAGTTATGTTTTTTTTATAAAAAAAAAAATCTTGAGGGTGAGTGAGCTCAATAAAAGGTGAGCTTTAAGAAATGGATTTGTATATATATATATATATATATATATATATATATATATATATATATCTGATCGGGATCAAGAAGCGTTCTCCTTAAATAACATTCTACCTTAATAACATTCTTTATTAAAACTACGCTGCTTTTGGAGGACGCGATTGTAAGACCCCTCAAATTTTATAAATAAAGATGAATTTTCTATAAACATTATTTTTGAATATTATGGAATAAATTTGATATAATGGTATAGTTGTGGGTAATATTTATAAATTTTACAAAGTAAACAAGTTGTTATAAAATATTCGTTTGGTGGGGAATATTCATTTGACTCGAATCATTAGTGGACCCCACAACGGAAGTATTATCGTAGTTATAAAATGACAAAATTATCTTTCTATAAAAATAACTTGGCGGAGGTGTTACCGTTAAAAGCGTTGAACTACCCTTATTGTAAAAAATGCAAGTCTGGCGTGGTTGCGTAAGAAGAGCACCACGATATTGATTATTGATCTTTACGTTGAAAGTCACTTAGCTATACTCAATTATTACTTCTGATGGTTGTTGCATCATATCTCTTATATTATTGATTCAATTATTGTCACGATATCATCATATAATATGTTATATTATTAATTGAGACGACAAGTTATAAATGATTAATAATTGTTGAAAGATTAAAAATGTGTTGATTAAAAATAAAATGATTTGTGGTAATATTTATTCAATCCTTGATGTATATAAAGAGTCTCATTATGAGACGTTTGTGGTAAGTTTGATTATTTTATGGGGAGGCCCATATGTCATCATCTAAGAAGTCTCTTCGTCAATAGTAATTACTTTGTGAATAGTAATTACCTTTGTGAATAGTAATTACCTTCGTCGAATAGTATTTACCTTCGTCAATAGTTACCTTTATGAATAGTAATTACCTTTGTGAATAGTAATTACCTTCGTCAATAGTATTTACTTTCGTCGATAGTAATTACCTTCTTCAATAGTATTTACCTTCGTTAATAGTAATTACCTTCGTCGATAGTAATTACCCCTTCGAAATAGTAGTTGTCCTTCATATTACCAAGAGTTAACCGCTTTTCTTGATTGTTCCAAGGGTTAATTACCCTTCATGAATAGTAGTTGTCTCTTGATATTACCAAGAGTCATTTTGACCGCTTCGTTAAGACCAAAGCAGCCCTCAATTTTTCTATAAATAGAAAGCTCATTCCTTCATTATTTCTTACTTAATTCAATCGAAACTACTAGAGAGAAAACTATAGAGAAAAGAAAAAAGTATTCTCGCTACTTCACTTTTCCAATATTCAGTTCTTCTAAGGTAGGAAATATTATTTGTTGTACCTGTAAGGGTGTTATTCTTTCTTATTCATGAAGAGAACGTTGTTATTCCATCGCTTATTATTCTGTTGAAATAACTTTTGTATCGTGGTTTTTACCCTATACTTGGTGACCTTCTTCTATTATTCATTTGGAACATCCTCATGCATGTGTTTTACACCTACACGGTTCCGCCTTTTATTATTATTACATTGGAATATCACATGCGTGTGTTTTACACTGGACACAGTTCCATTTTTATTATTCCGTCTTTATTATTACGCTTAATATCCATCATCTATATCTGGCATGGACTGGTTCCATCATTTATTATTCCGCATTATTATTACATTGGAACATCACAGCCGGTGTGAATTTCACCGACACAGTTCCGTTATTATTATTCTGTTGGAATAACTCGCTGTCGGTCTATCGCGTGCGTGGTGATTTCTTTTGTTATTCCATTCTTTATTATACCCAATGGTTAAAACTTTGACTTCTATACTCCATGAAATTAGTAGAATATCCTTGATATTTGCGTTTCATCCATATCTTTCATGGAAATATTCTTCCGATCATTCTTGAATTTTACTCTACAAAAGCGATTATCGTGTTGATAATTTGACGTTAATAATTCTGGATAAAATAATTCTTGAACTTGTTTTATTGAATTCTTATATCATTGTCATCATCCTCATATTTATATTATGTTGAAAGTCATACATGGCTTTATGGACTTGGTATATTATGACTGAGACTATTCTTGTAATCATGGTCGTAATGTTACAAATGATGTGATGAAAGTCATCATCCATGGTGCATAGATGGACTTGATATGATTATGACCGAAGACTATTCGGTTAATCACGACCGTAATGTTACAAATGATGTGATAAAAATCCTCGATCCTAGTGCATTGATGGATTGTTGGCATGATCGTGACCATTAATGAATACACAAATATTCTTCATCGTGATCTTAAAGAATATCCTCGCCGTAGTTCGTGGGTGATTCGATGATGTGGAATATTTATTAAAGTTCTTAAAAGTGATGAAAACTTTTTAAATCATAAAAGATAGTAGATTTTATTCTCTACTTGACTTTTTAATGGATTGCTTATTCATTGCTGAGTTAAACTTGATGTCATTGTATTTTATCGCTTTAACATTGTTGAAGACTAATGATAATTTATTCTGCATTATCTTAGTCATAATATTTCTTCTTGAGCTAGTTGAGCTCACCACTTTTCTTTCAATTCTTCTCTTGAGAAAATGAGAATATAGCCTGGGGACGAGTCGGGGAGCGAATAATGGTCCGGAGGATAGCATTAGTAGTCCTCACTATTACGTGAAATAGTGTGATAATAATTGTAATGAGGACTCCTTTTGAGTTTGTATAATATCTAGTAGACAATATTTGTATTCAAACTCACGGTTTATGTCATATTATACCCACAATTATATTAGTAAGTTGTATTTAAATTACATACCATGTATCCGACTACCCAAGATGGGTGATGTATACCTAATTTTGGGGGCGCCACGATTGGAATCGAGAGCTAGGGATATGATCCACAGCTAAGATGTGAGAATAGTACTAGGAGGGAGAGGCAGGGAATACCTTCGCTAGTATGACCTACCTAAGTTTATGTCTTATTTTATGGGTGGGTCGTAATATATAGATAATTTGTTACATGTCAATTAACCTTTGGTTTTGTGGCGATGTCTGAAAATGACATCCGAGAATGTTGAGAATAAAGAATGGAGCACAAAGCGATCGTTGATTCACCACATATCAATAATCTGGATAATGTGCATCGAGGCGATAATCCTCATCTGAACAACAACACCGACCAAAATGATGAATGATTAAATGTTCGGAGGCTTTATGCAATTTATCTGGCAATGAAAGAAGGAAACTCTCATCCCAAAACGTGGGTGGAAACACGAAAAACTCTCGGTGATCACCGCTAAACAATTCAAGGAGCTGGGACCACCGGAGATTAAGGAGAGCCAAAACCACTTCAGCGGATGCATGGATAAAGCAGATTACCAAGATATTTGATGTCTTGGGATGCTCCGAGGAGCAAAGGTTCCTTCTTCGCCTTTATGTTCTTGCGGAGAGGCGGATTATTGGTGGGAATCGGTAAAACATACTCAACCTGTAAGACCCGGCTTTTTATAAATAAAGATGAATTTTTCTATAAATATTATTTTGAATATTATGGAATAAATTTGATATAATGTTATAGTTGTGGGTAATATTTATAAATTTTGCAAAGTATGCAAGTTGTTATAAAATATTCGTTTTGTGGGGAATATTCTTTTGTTAGGAATATATTAAATAACTACTCAATCATTGGTGGACCCCACAAATGTAATTATTGTCGGATTGAGAAAATGACAAAAATATTTTATAAAAATAACGGTACGGAGGTGTTACCGTTAAAAGCTGTTGAACTACCCTTGGTAAAAGTACGATGTCTACGCGTGGTTCGCATTGTAGACACTCAGTATTGATTATTGATGCTTACGTGAGAAGTCACTCACCTATGCTCAATTATTGCTACAGTAATTCTTTATCATATCTCTTATATTATTGATTCAATTATTGTCACAAAGATCATCATACAGATAATATGTTATAGTATTAAATCAATAATTGAGACGACAAGTTATAAATGATTAATAATTGTTGAAAGATTAAATATGTGTTGATGAAAAAAAAAACATGATTTGTGGTAAGTTTGATTATTTTATGGGGGCTCATATGTCATCATCTAAGAGTCTCTTCACATCGATAGTATTTACCTTCGTCGATAGAAATTACCTTCGTCGATAATAGTAATTACCCTTGTGAATACTAATTACCTTCGTCGATAGTAATTACCTTCGCGTCAATAAGTAATTACCCTTGTGAATAGTATTTACCTTCGTCAATAGTATTTACCTTCGTTAATAGTAATTACCTTTACCAGACGTCAACCACTTGTCGTTTCACATTACAAAAGGCGTCGAACCACTTGTCGTTTCACATTACACGAGCGCCAAACCACTTTTCTTTTCACATCATTAGTCGTCAAGCCACTTGCCTTTTCACACTAAGCGGTCTAAGATAGAAATCTTCTATAAATAGAGGCTGAGGGCTTCATTATTTTTCACGAATTCATTCAAGCTATAGAGAGAAAGTATAGAGAGATAAGAGAGAGAAGAGAAGAGTATTTTGTTACTAAACCTGCTGCAAAGATTCAATCTCCTACCAAATGTAAGGGGTGTTATTCTTTCTTATTCATGAAGAGAACTCATTGTTATTCCATTACTTATTATTCTCACTGAATAACTCAGTATACGCGCTGTTTACCTATACTTGGTGACATTCTTCTATTATTCATTGGAACATCCTCATCATGTGTTTTACACCTTTAACCGGTTCCGCCTTTATTATTATTCTCATTGGAACATCATCACATGCATGTGTTTTACACCCGACCGGTTCCGCTTTATTATTATTCTTGGAACATCCCGTGCATGCGTTTTATCTGGGACTGGTTCCGTTATTTATTATTCTCGTTGGAAAACTCCGCTCGTGTGCGGTCTATCGCATGCGTGGTGATTTCTTTTGTTATTCCATTCTTTATTATACTCAAATAAGTTAAAGTTTTGACTTCTATACTCCATGAAATTAGTGGAATATCCTTGATATTTGCGTTTCATCCAAAGATCTTTTCATGGAAATATTCTTCCGATCATTCTTGAATTTTACTCTACAAAACAAAGATCATGTTGATAATTTGACGTTAATAATTCCCGGATAAAATAATTCTTGAACTTGTTTTATTGAATTCTTATATCATTGTCATCATCCTCATGTTTATATTATGTTGAAAGTCATCTCGTGGCTCAGTAGTGCATAGATGGACTTGGTATGATTATGACCAGAGACTATTCGGTGTAATCACGACCGTAATGTTACAAATGATGTGATAAAAATCCTCGGGGTCGTAGTGCATTGGTGGACGATTGTTGGCATGATCATGACCATTAATGAATACACAAATATTCTTGGCCCGTATGCATGAATAATTGTGGTCGGAAACTAAAGAATATCCTCGGCCGTAGTGCGAGGGTGATTCGATGATGTGGAATATTTATTAAAGTCGAGTCTCAAATATAACAAATGATGAAAACCTTTAAAACCTAAAGGATAGTAGACTTTTATTTTCTACTTGACTCTTTTAATGGATCATTATTCCACCGCAGATTAAACCGGGTTGTCTATTGTATTTTATCGCTTTAACATTGTTGAAGACTATTGATAATTTATTCTCGCATTATCTTAGTCATAATATTTTATCGGGCTAGTTGAGCTCACCCTTTTCTTTCACCGTTTTCTCTGTGAAATGAGAATATAAATTGGACGAGCCTGGGAAACGAGTGATGGTCCTCAAAGATAAGATTAGTAGTCCTCACTATTCTCGTGAAATAGTGTGATAATAATTGTAATGAGGACTTTTTTTTTGAGTTTGTATAATATCTAGTAGACGATATTTGTATTTAAACTCACGCTTTATGTCGTATTGCATACACTAAGCTTATGTTAATAAGTTGTATTTAAATTACGTACCATGTAAGTAAATGCGACCCAAGATAGGTGATGTATACCTAATTTTGGGGCGCCACAATTAGTATCGAGCTTAGGATATGATCCCCAGCTAAGATGTGAGAATAGTACTAGGAGGGAGAGACGGGAATACCTTCGCTAGTATGACCTACCTAAGTTTATGTGCTATTTTATTGGTTTGTCGGAAGATAGGGATAATTTGTTACATGTCAATTAACCTTTGGTTTTGTGGCGATGTCTCGAAAATGACATCCGAGAATGTTGAGAATAGAATGGAGCGCAGACGATCGTTGATTCACCACATATCAATAATAAGGATAATGTGCATCGTGAAGGCGACAATCCTCATGCAAACAACAACAACACCCAAAAATGATGAATGATCAAATGTTCGTGAGGCTTTATGCAATTTATGCAACAAAGAAAGCGAGAGCGACTCACATCCAAAACGTAGGTGGAAACTCGGAAAACTCTCGAGGCGGTCACCGCTAAACAATTCAAGGAGCTGGGACCACCGAGTTTAAGGGAGAGCAAAACCACTTCCTTCGCGAAGCATGGATAAAGCAGACACCAAGATATTTGATGTCTTGGGATGCTCCGAGGAGCAAAAGGTTCCTTTGCGCTTTATGTTGCAAGCAGAGAGGCAGACATCGGTGGAAATCGGTAAAACGACTACTCAACTTCATTGTCTTCAAGATATCTTGGGAGAAGTTCCAGAGTCGTTTCAACGACAAATACTTTCCTCGAAAGTATTCGCCATACGTGAAGGAGGTGGAGTTTATCAAGTTGGAACAAAACAATATGACCGTGTCGCAATACGAGGCAAAATTTGCGAGTTATCACGGTTCAGGCCCCACTTAGTGGATAATGAAGAGAGAATGGCGCTAATGTTTTTAAGAGGTTTGAAGTCGAGATACGCCAACATCTTATTTCTCATAAACCGTGTTTGTATTCAGATGTTGTAAATAGGGCTCGCTTAGTGGAGCGCGATAATGAGTCAACACAACTAAAAGAGAGAAAGCAAATTAAAAAATTATAATACCGGTAAAGTAGTCATCAAGCGGTGACAACAAGCGTGGAGGGAATCAACAAAGCCGAGATATGGTAACCACTTCGGTGGTAATCGGGGCCAAAACAATAAGAATGGACATTTCAAGAAACTGGAGATTCAACAATGATGGAAAGACGTCAAGACCAAAGACCCATTGTTAAGGAAGGAGAAAGACCACCTATCATATGCTTCAAATGCGAGGAGAGGACACATCACCAAATCAAGGCCATGCCATCAAAGCATGTTATAATTGTGGAAGAGAAGGTCACTTAGCTCGATTTTATCGCCATCAAGACAAATTCAATTAGGATGGAGGCACCAAAGGCCATCCTGTAAAATTCAAAACCTAGAAGTCTGAGGAGAGCGTTTGTTGTGACCTCCCAAAGAGCAAGGAACCCGAATGAGGTCATCACGGTAAGCTTATCATAAACTCTAATGAAGTCTATACTTTATTTGATACCTGTTCTACCCATTCTTTATTTCTCCTACTTGCGCCATCGATTAAATTTGACTCCGAGAAATTAGACTTTGACTTATCTGTGGAAACTCCGCTGGGGAGAAACCTTCATTACATCCAATCGCTATATAAGTCTTGTTTGGTTCAAATCGGTACCCTCACATTACCTCGTCGATCTTATTTCATTAAAAATACTTGCATTTGACGTGATTCTGGGATCGATTGTTTAACTACTTATCATGCAAAAAATTGATTATTTTCGTAAGGTTGTTAGCTTTCATATTCTTAATCAACCTATTATGTGAATTCAAACGACCAAACCATTAAAATCAATCACGGTCATCTCAAGCCATAAAGCTATTCGCTTATTGAAAAACGGATGTCAAGCTTTCTTAGCTCATGTCACGATTTAAACAAAAATACGCCAGCTTTTGAACGATATTTCTATTGTTAATAAATTTCCCGACGTATTCCCCAAAGAACTTCCGGCCTACCCCCGAAGCGTGAAATTGAATTTTGTATCGACCTTGAACCCATGACAAAACCTATTTCCAAAGCCCCATATCGAATGGCTCTATTGAACTTCGTGAGTTAAAGACCCAACCGCAGGAATTGTTAGACATCGGCTTTATTCGTCCTAAGATTCCTCGGGGTGCTCCTGCTCTATTCGTGAAGAAGAAAGATGGGAGTATGCGACTTTGTATTGATTATCGGAGTCAAATCATGTCACCATCAAAAATAGGTATCCATTGCCACGTATTGATGACCTGTTTGACCCGATTCACTGCAAGGAGCCAAATTCTTTTCAAAGATTGATCTTCGCTCCGGATATCACCAATTGAAGATTAGAACCACCGACATTCCAAAGACTCGCCGTAACTCTAAGACGGGCATTATGAATTCCTAGTCATGTCCTTTGGATCGACTAATGCTCCTCGCCGCCTTCATGGATATGATGAATCGAGTATTCAAGGAATATTTAGATCACTTTGTGGTCGCCTTTATTGATGACATCCTTATTTATTCCAAAAGCCGTGAAGATCATGAGCAACACACTGAGGTCGACACTCCAAAAGCTTCGTGAATATAAGCTTTATGCCAAGTTGAAGAAATGTGAGTTCGCTTCAAGAAGTAGCATTCCTTGGGCACGTGGTATCAAGTCATGGAATATCTGCTGACCCAAAGAAAGATCAAGCTATTCAAAGTCGGGAACAACCTAAATCGATGTGACCAAGTACGTAGCTTTCTCGGTTTAAATGGTTATTATCGGAGATTCGTGGAAGGATTTTCTCGATCGCTACTCCATCGACTCACCGACTTTTGAAAGATACAAAGTTCGGTTGGAGCGAAGAATGTGAGAAGAGTTTTCAAGAACTCAAGAGGAGACTTATTTCAAAGACTGCTCGGACAATACCATCCGCCTTGAGGGATTTGTCATCTACGATGATGCTTGAGCAAAGGGTTGGGATGTGTTCTTATGCAACATGGAAAAGTTATAGCCTATGCCTCATGACAACTCAAAGAATATGAGAGGAATTATCCTACTCATAATCTAGAGTTAGCATTTGCTTCTTTTCAGACTTAAAATTTGGAGGCATTACTTTTATGGGGAGAAAGTGGAGATCTTTACTGGATCATAAAAGCCTCAAATATTTGTTCACTCAAAAGGAACTCAACATGCGACAACGACGTTGGCTTGAATCACTGAAAGATTATGATCATACCATCCAATACCATCCTCGAAAAGCGAACGTGGTAGTTTACGACGATCGAGAGTAGAAAATCATATGCAAGCACGAAAGTGCGATATTGTCAACGCAAAGGCCCATTTTGTGTGACTTGCAAAGGATGGAGATAGAGTTAAAGACTCAGGGACGCGTGTGATGATAGCGAGTATACGAGTAGAACCGACTTTAATCGATAAAGTTAAAGTCGCTTTCGCTTGCTACGACTGAGCCGATGCGTATGAGGAAGAAAGTGCAAGAAGGTGCTACGCCAAGCAAGAATCGATGAAGAAGGAATACTTCGAGTCAACTCTGCACTTTGTGTTCCTAACGACCCCGATTTAAAGTATAATATCATGATGGAGGCGCACAACACACCATTTTGCAATCCATCGTCGGGAGTACCAAAATGTATCATGATATTCGCCATACATTTTGGTGGAGCAATATGAAGAGAGATATAGCGCTGCTTATCTCAAGGTGTCTAACTTGTCAACGAGTTAAAGCGAGAGCATCAAGTACCAAAAGGTCCATTGCAACCACTTGAAATTCCGTAATGGAAGTGGGAGCACATTACCATGGATTTCGCACACGGCCTTCCTAAGGTTTCTCAAGGCATTGATGCGATATGGGTCATTGTTGATAGATTGACCAAGTCCGCTCATTTCTTACCGATACGAGAAACTTATACACTTGAACGCCTTGCTCAGATGTACATAAACGAGATTGTAAGATCGCATGGTATGCCGGTATCCATAGTTTCGATCGAGACCCAAGATTCACTTCACGATTTTGGGTTAGTTTGCAAAAAGCTATGGGCACAGACTTAAGATTTAGCTTCTCGCATATCATCCTCGTATTTTACGGACAAATGGAGAGGACTATTCAAACTCTTGAAGATCTATTAAGACTTTATGTCCTTGATTTCAAGGGAGTTGGGACAAGTTCTTACCATCGGTGGAGTTTTCCTACAACAACAGCTTATCAAGCAAGTATCGCATGGCTCCATTCAAGCATTGTATGGAAGAAAGTGTCGCTTCTCCAAAGATAATGGGATGAGGTGGGTGAAGCAACGTTGTTGGGACCGAGTTGGTACGTATGACTACGGAAAAAGATTCAAACGATCCGAAAACGATAAAAAACCTCACAAAATCGACAAAGAGTTATACCGATCTTCATCGAAAGGACGTGGAATTCGATATAGAGATCATGTGTTGTTAAGAGTTGCTCCATGGAAAGGAGTTACAAGATTTGGAAAGAGAGGAAAACTTAATCCTCGATTCATCGGGTCCATTTTAATCCTCGATCGAGTAGGAATCGTGGCCTATAGACTCGCTTTTCCGCCAAATATGTCTCGTGTTCATAACGCTTTTCACATATCCATGTTACGTAAATATGTGAAAGACCCGAACCATATTATTGAAGTTAGAACCGGACGAAATAGCGGAAGATTTGACGTATGAAGAGGTTCCCTGCTCAAATTTTGGATAAGAAGGAACATATTCTACGCCTCCAAGGTTATACCTCAAGTCAAAGTTTTGTGGAGGAACCACGATGTTGAGGAAATGACTTGGGAGTTAGAATCTGAAATGAAATCAAGGTATCCTTACCTCTTCGACATACCAGGTACGTACCCTAATTTCGAGGGCAAAATTTCATAAGAAGGGGAGGTTGTAAGACCCCAACTTTTATAAATAAAGATGAATTTTCTATAAATATTATTTTTGAATATTATGGAATAAATTTGATATAATGTTATAGTTGTGGGTAATATTTATAAATTTTGCAAAGTAAGCAAGTTGTTATAAAATATTCGTTTGGTCGGGGAATATTCTTTTTGTCGGGGAATATTCGTACGACTGCTCAATCATTGGTGGACCCCATAACGGAAGTATTGTCGTAGTTAGAAAACGACAAAATTATCTTTCTATAAAAATAACTATGAGGTGTTACCGTTAAAACTGTTGAACTACCCTATGGTAAAAAATACGAATACGCGGGTCAATAAGAGTAATACTAGATTGATTATCGATGCTAACGTGAGAAGTCACTTAGCTATACTCAATTATTGCTACAAGAATTCTCAGATCATATCTCTTATATTATTGATTCAATTATTGTCACAAAGATCATCTCATATAATATGTTATATTATTAATTGAGACGACAAGTTATAAATGATTAATAATTGTTGAAAGATTAAAAATATGTTGATTAAAAATAAAATGATTTGTGGTAATATTTATTCAATCCTTGATGTATATAAAGAGTCTCATTATGAGACGTTTGTGGTAAGTTTGATTATTTTATGGGGGCCCATATGTCATCATCTAAGAGTCTCTTCGTCAATAGTAATTACCTTTGTGAATAGTAATTACCTTTGTGAATAGTAATTACCTTCGTCAATAGTATTTACCTTCACAATAATAATTACCTTTGTGAATAGTAATTACCTTTGTGAATAGTAATTACCTTCATCAATAGTATTTACCTTCATTCGATAGTAATTACCTTCTTCAATAGTATTTACATTCGTTAATAGTAATTACCTTCACCATATTACAGTAATTACCCTTCGCAAATAGTAGTTGTCCCTTCATATTACCAAGAGTTAACTGCTTCTTCTTTGTTCCAAGGGTTAATTACCCTTCAAGAAATAGTAGTTGTCTCTTCAATATTACCAAGAGTCATTTCAACCTCTTCGTTAAGACTCAAGAGCCACCCTCAATTTTTCTATAAATAGAAAGCTCATTCCTTCATTATTTCTTACGAATTCAATCGAAACTCTGAGAGAAAACTATAGAGAAGAAAGAAAAGAAAATTATTCGCTACTTCACTTTTCCAATATTCAGCTTCTTCTAAGGTAGGGAATATTATTTGTTGTACCGTAAGTGGGTGTTATTCTTTCTTATTCATGAAGAGAACTGTTGTTATTCCATTGCTTATTATTCTCGTTGAATAACCTCGTATATGCGTGGTTTACCCTATACTTGGTGACATTCTTCTATTATTCTCTTGAACATCCTGTCTGTGTTTTACAATTTGACCGGTTCCGCTTTTTATTATTATTCTGTTGAATATCCTCGTCGTGTGTTTTACACCGCACCTGGTTCCATTTTTTATTATTCCGCTTTTATTATTCGCTGAATATATCCTCATCGTCTTATACGCCGTCCTATCATCTGGTTCCATCATTTATTATTCCATTTTTATTATTCTCATTGAACATCCTGTCAGTGAATTTCACCGACCCGTTCCGTTATTATTATTCTCTTTGAATAACTCGCCTGTCTGATCATCGCATGCACGGTGATTTCTTTTGTTATTCCATTCTTTATTATACCCAAATGTTTAAAACTTTGACTTCTATACTCCATGAAATTAGTAGAATATCCTCGATATTTGCGTTTCATCCAAAGATCTTTCATGGAAATATTCTTCCGATCATTCTTGAATTTTACTCTACAAAACAAAGATTACGTTGATAATTTGACGTTAATAATTCCTGGATAAAATAATTTTGAACTTGTTTTATGAATTCTTATATCATTGTCATCATCCTCATGTTTATATTATGTTGAAAGTCATCTGTGGCCAGAAGTGCATAGATGGACTTGGTATGATTATGACTTGAGAGACTATTCTTGTAATCATCATGACCGTAATGTTACAAATGATGTGATGAAAGTCATCCGTAATGTTACATAGATGGACTTGGTATGATTATGACCGAGAGGCTATCTATCTTGTAATCACGACCGTAATGTTACAAATGATGTGATAAAAAATCCTCGATGGTCGTAGTATCATTGGTGGGACGATTGTTGGCATGATCATGACCATTAATGAATACACAAATATTCTTGGCCCAGAAGGTATGAATAATTGTGGTCGTGATACTAAAGAATATCCTCGGCCAGAAGTGCAGTAAGGGTGATTCGATGATGTGGAATATTTATTAAAGTCCGAGTCTCAAATTTATAACAAATGATGAAAACCTTTAAAACCTAAAGGATAGTAGATTTTATTTTCTACTTGACTCTTTTAATGGATTGCTTATTCCGCCGCAGCTTAAACTTGATTGTTCATTGTATTTTATCGCTTTAACATTGTTGAAGACTATTGATAATTTATTTTGCATTATTTTAGTCATAATATTTCTTATCGGGCTAGTTGAGCTCACCCTTTCTTTTTCACCGTTTTCTTCGTGAAATGAGAATATATACCGGGACGAGTGGAGAAACGAGTGATGGTCCTAAAGATAAGATTAGTAGTCCTCACTATTCGTGAAATAGTGTGATAATAATTGTAATGAGGACTTTTTTTTTGAGTTTGTATAATATCTAGTAGACGATATTTGTATTTAAACTCACAGCTTTATGTCGTATTGACACCTATGCTTATGTTAATAAGTTGTATTTAAATTACATGCACCACTATGTAAGTGGCGACCCAAGATGGGTGATGTATACCTAATTTTGGGGGCGCGGTAATTTGTATCGTAGCTTAGGATATGATCCCCAGCTAAGATGTGAGAATAGTACTAGGAGGGAGAGACGGGGAATACCTTCGCTAGTATGACCTACCTAAGTTTATGTGCTATTTTATTGGTTTCACGAAGATAGGGATAATTTGTTACATGTCAATTAACCTTTTGTTTTGTGGCGATGATTCAAAATGACATCCGAGAATGTTGAGAATAGAATGGAGCGCAGCGCGATCGCTGATTCACCATATATCAATAATCAAGATAATGTGCATCGAAAGGCGATAATCCTCATGCAAATAACAACACCGACCAAATGATGAATAATCAAATGTTCGGAGGCTTTATGCAATTTATGCAATCAAGAAGTAGAGCGACTCTCGCCCAAAACGTAGGTGGAAACTGAAAAACTCTCTGCGGTCACCGCTAAACAATTCAAGGAGCTGGGACCACCGGAGTTTAAGGGTGAGCTAAAACCACTTGGCGGAAGCATGGATAAAGCAGATTACCAAGATATTTGATGTCTTGGGATGCTCCAAGAGCAAAAGGTTCCTTTCACGCCTTTTATGTTGCGCGAGAGGCAGACATCTTGGTGGGAATCGGTAAAACGTACTCAACTCCTTTGTCTTCAAGATATCTTGGGAGAAGTTCCAGAGTCGTTCAACGACAAATACTTTCCCAAAGTATTCGCCACATGAAGGAGGTGGAGTTTATCAAGTTGGAACAAAACAATACGACCGTGTCGCAATACGAGGCAAAATTTGCATGAGTTATCACGGTTTACGTCCCACTGGGTGGATAATGAAGAGAGAATGGCGCGAATGTTTTTAAGAGGTTTGAAGTCGAGATACGCCAACATCTTATTTCTCATAAACCGTGTTTGTATTCGATGTTGTAAATAGGGCTCAGCTTAGTGGAGCGCGATAATGAGTCAACACAACTAAAAGAGAAGCAAATGCAAGAAAATTATAATACCAAATAAAAGTAGTCATCAAGCGGTGGACAACAAGCGTGGAGGGAATCAACGTGCCGAGATATGGTAACCACTTTTGGTGGTAATCGTACAAAAACAATAAGAATGGACATTTCAAGAAACGGAGATTCAACAATGATGGAAAGACGCCAAGACCAAAGACCCATTGTTAAGGAAGGAGAAAGACCACCTATCATATGCTTCAAATACGGAGGAGAGGGACACATCACCAAATCTGCGCTTATGCCATTCCAAAGCATGTTATAATTGTGGAAGAGAAGGTCACTTAGCTCGATTTTATCGCCATCAAAGACAAATTCAAATTAGGATGGAGGCACCAAAGGCCATCCCAAAAAATTCAAAACCTAGAGCAGGTCTGAGAGGCGTTTGTTGTGACCTCCCAAAGAGCAAGGAATCCGAATGAGGTCATCACGTAAGCTTATCATAAACTCTAATGAAGTCTATACTTTATTTGATACCGGTTCTACCCATTCTTTTATTTCTCCTACTTGCGCCATCGATTAAATTTGACTCAGGAGAAATTAGACTTTGACTTATCTGTGGAAACTCCGTTGGGAGAAACCTTCATTACATCCAATCGCTTATAAGTCTTGTTTGGTTCAAATCGGTACCCTCACATTACCCGTCGATCTTATTTCATTAAAAATACTTACATTTTGACGTGATTCTAGGGATCGATTGGTTAACTACTTATCATGCAAAAATTGATTATTTTCGTAAGGTTGTTAGCTTTCATATTCCTAATCAACCTATTATGCGAATTCAAACGACCAAACCATTAAAATCAATCACGGTCATCTCAAGCCATAAAGCTATTCGCTTATTGAAAAAGCGGATGTCAAGCTTTCTTAGCTCATGTCACGATTTAAACAAAAATACGCCGGTTTTGAACGATATTTCTATTGTTAATAAATTTCCGACGATTCCCCAAAGAACTTCCCCGGCCTACCCCGTGAAAGCGTGAAATTGAATTTTGTATCGACCTCGAACCCTAAGACAAAACCCTATTTCCAAAGCCCCATATCGAATGGCTCTATCAAACTTCGTGAGTTAAAGACCCAACTGACAGGAATTGTTAGACATCGGCTTTATTCGTCCTAGTACTTCTCCTTGGGGTGCTCTGCTCTATTCGTGAAGAAGAAAGATGGGAGTATGCGACTTTGTATTGATTATCTGGAGTTAAATCATGTCACCATCAAAAATAGGTATCCATCGCCACGTATTGATGACCTGTTTGACCCAGGGCCAAGGAGCCAAATTCTTTTCAAAGATCGATCTTCGTTCCGGATATCACCAATTGAAGATTAGAACCACACATTCGACGACATTCCAAAGACTGGCGATTCGAACTCGAGACGGGCATTATGAATTCCTAGTCATGTCCTTTGGATCGACTAATGCTCCCTTTATTGCTTATTTATTCCGCCTTCATGGATATTGTGACGACCCCAAAATAGGTCCATTCCACCCAACCCATTCTCGAAATGTCGCCAATACATGGTATGTAAACAACTACAACTTTATTATCACAACAATAAACATCGTGAGTTTAAATACAAATATTATCTTCTGACAATATTTTATACTCAAATAAATCCTCATCACATTTATTGATACATTATTTTACAATAATGGTGAGGACTACTAAACAACTCTCTCTAACCTTCATTCCATACCCCGACTAAGACTCGCTACATTCTCGCCTCCCGAGAAGAAAAATGGAACAACAAGGAAAAGGGTGAGCTCAACTAGCCCAAGAAAGAATGTTATGACTAAGATAATATACAACAAATTATCGTTAGTCTCCAACAGGAAAAATCGATAGTATACAATGACAACAAGTTTCGATCAATATTCGCAATGAAAATAATAATTCATGTAAGAGTTACGTAGAGAATGAAATCTACTATAATCTATGAATTTAATAAATTCATCATCAATATTTTATCCTCAGTAACATCAATCAATATTCATCTCAAATCAAATATTCATCTTTGCACTACAGTGCCAAAGATATTCATCAATCCATCGTATGTTCATCTCAACACTGCTCATCTTTGACTAAAGGCCAAAGATATTCTTCGCAAATCATTCATCTTCATCACTACAGTGCCAAAGATATTCATCACGATTATTTCATGTTCATTTAAACACTGCTCATCTTTGCACTACAAAAGCCAAAGATATTCTTCAGAAATCATTCATCTTTGACTACTAAAGCCAAAGATATTCAATAATATCATCATTTAAGACCGAGGATGATGAAAATATTTTTAAAGAAACGAATCCAAAGAAAACAAAATGACAAGGATTAAGGATTAATGATTCGTACTTTGTTTTATCCATGTCCAACAATACCTCAAAAATAATCATAGTGGTGTAAAATTCAAGAATGATCAAAACATGGATACAATCAAAGCTAGTATCCGTAATAGATATTTTGGACTTAAAAGAAGAAATTTTATTTTTCTATGAATAGTGCCAGATATCGTGAATAAGGTCAGATATCGTGAATAAAGGTCGATACGTGAATAAGAATCTCGACACCAAAAGATAGAAATTCCACAAAAACATCTTCACGCTTTCATTAATAGTACTCGTGAATAAGAATCGTGAATAAGAACTCATGAATAGTAACTCGTGAATAAGAACTCATGAATAGTAACCCCGACATGAAAAAAGTTCCAAATTTGATAAAAACTTCAGATCAATATTTCAAAGATAATGATATCAAGAAATAATATCATTACGAAAAAAAATAATATCCCTTACCTCAAAGAATCAAGATTTCCTAAGGAAAGGCTCAAGTGATGTTTGAATGAAACTTATACCGAACAAAGAACTCTCAAAGTATCTAAATACTCACAAAATACGCCAATAATATAGAGAGAAAGAGAGAAAACTTTGTTTCGTGTGATTTTCAATTCTAACTTAGCCTCTCATTTATAGGAAAATGTTAGCATTACCGCAAGCAGACTTGACTCCGCAACTACACGATGGCTTTACTCGCTACTATTGCCACCCACCACATTTGAAATAAAATTCAGCACATTTCTTCACCAACCACAAGTGGGGCCCACTCAATTCTAGAATTTTCCACCAAAATCAATTATAAACCTAATTTCCGAATCCGACACCTCTTAAAATTCACAACAAATCATTCGTGCATTTTTAACGCTTCAAAATTTGTGGACATATACTCAACTTATGTATGTATAACATACCCAAAATTACCACAATCCAACTATTTGATTAAAAATTATAACCCCGCAATATATCTCAAAACCCCGATTTGATTTTTAACACCTCCAATCCGATAAAATACCGATAAAACACCTCAACATTAATTCCTTCATTAATAACCACATAAATAAATCCATCATTTATATTCATATAAAATAAATATTTCCTTATCATATGAATCAATAATTAATTATTCACAAATAATATTACGTAATCACATTTATGACAACCAGTTGCTCCTGTGAAAGAGGGGGCTTCCAATAAGGATCTCTCCTCATCGGGCGCCGCAATTAGGTGACCAAACCTCTCCTTAGATGTAACTTTCTAGACATTGCCAATAATGTTATCTAATAATATTATTCAAATAATATGAATTATTGATCCGATAATGGAAATATCAAGCAGTTGACAATTATCGAACAACAATAATATAAAATATCAACGCAAAGAATTATCAATCAATAAAATAAAATATCAATAAGAATTCATCGTGAAAATTATTGAGTAGCCCATCTTACGTAAGGATCAATAATTCAACAATATCGCGGCAATACCGTAAGTGCATCTTTAAGCAACCACGCCAGACATCAGATTTTAACCAATTTCGGTATTCCAACAATTTTAATTCTGAATAACTACGCCAAGTTATTTATAACCACCCAAACTTTGTCGCTTTCCTCATCCAATCGCTTTCCGCATGGGGCCCCACACATGGTCAAGGCGTCAGCATTTAATATTCCCCGACAAGACAATATTCCACGACCAAACAAATATTCCCCGAAGACATGTTAATATTCCACGACCAAACGAATATTCCCCGACAAAAATGAATATTTTATAACCACTTGCTTATTTTGAAATATTTATGTATTTAACCCTTAACTATCCACATTAATCAAATCAACCCTTACTATTTCAAGATAATAAATAAAGGAAATTCCTTTTATTTAAAAAAATTTTGGGGTCTTACAACCTCCCTCCTTATGAAATTTCGTCCTCGAAATCGACGACGACTGTGTGTTTCAAAAGGTAAAGATACCTCGCTTTCATTTTCGCTTTCCAACTCCCAAAGTCATTTCCTCAATAAAGATGGTTTCTCCACAAAACTTTAACTTATGGTATAACCTTCAGACATAGGTCATGTTCTTTCCTTCTACAAAATCTTGACAGTGTACCTCCTCGTACGTTAAGTCTTCTATTATCTCGTCCCCGGGTTTCTAACTCAATGACGTGTTTCGGTCGTCCACATATTTACGTAACATCGATACGTGAAAAACGCATGAACACGCCACATACTTGGTGGTAAAACGAGTCTATAGGCCACGCTCCTATTCGATCGAGAATTTCAAATGGATTAATAAATCAAGGTTCGAGCTTTCTCACCTCACCGATTCTCGCTTTTAAAATAACAACTTCTTGACCTCCTTCTTCAAATTCATCACCCGTTGTGTAGCTTGGAATGCCTTTAACTTTATCGATTAAAGTCGATTATATCACATATCACGCATCAGATATCATCACGCAAGTACCTAGAGTTTTCATCTCCATCTCTATTATTTGTAAATTATACTGAAATTAGTCTTTGACAATATCGCACTCAGATTTGATACGATCTTCTACTCAACACGCCGCCTACCACGCTCGCTTTTCCAAGATGGTATGGTTAGAATATGTGTCAAATGAGTCTCCTCTCGAGTTCTTCAAAATCTTCTCACATTCCTCGCTCCATTCGAATTTTGTATCTTTTCGAGTCACCATAAGTTAATCGGAATAGCGATTCGAGAATATCCTTCAACGAATCTCCGATAATAACCAACTAAGCCTAGAAAACTACGATTTCGATTATCGACTTAGGTTGCTTCTCAATCGCGACTCATATCCCAATCTTGGATAAAGACGTCACAATGACACCTATCGCTTTACTATCGCATCTAATATGACGTCCCTACAGAGAGTCTCGCTTTGTGAATTCCACAAAGGAAGTCACAAGATAAAGGCTCAAAACCAAATTTATAGTTGAATTTTTAACTCCCCAAGTTCAATAGAGCCATTCGATATGAGATTTTAGAAATGAGTTTTGTACCGGGTTCAAAGTCGATACAAAATTTAATATCGCTTTGGGAGTAAGCCAATAAATTCTTCAGAAATACGTTAGAAAATCAACAACAACAAGAATATTATTCAAATCGACGTGTCTTTATTCAAATCCATAACATGGACTAAGAAAACTTGACATCCGTAATAAACGAATGACTTCATGGCTTGATATGAAAATGTTTGACTACAATGGTTTGATCGCTGAGTTCAATAACAAAGTTGCTTTAGAATATGAAAACTAACAACCTTACAAAAGCAATCAATTTTGGCATGATGAGTAGTTAACCAATCAATCCCATCAAAAGCAAGTATCTTTAAAGAGATAAGGTCAATGGTGTAAGGTAATGGTGCCAACTTGAATCAAACAAGATTTTTAAACAACGGATGTAATGAAAGTTTTCCTAACTGAGTCTCCATAAATAAAGTCAAAGTCTAATTTCTCCGTAGTCAAGTTCAAACGCTGAGCGCAAGCAAGAGAGAGATAAAAGAATGGGTAGAACCCAGATTCTAGTAAGGTATAAACATCGAAGAATTTATAATTAACTAACCCGTGCATAAACTTCGTCGTTCCTCAGATTTTGACCCCCACCACGACAAACGCCTTCCGTGAATCATTGACTTTCGACTTTTCTCGACATCCTTTTCGAGTCACCATTCCTCACCGACTAGGTTTCGATATCGCATAACTCGAAGCGATATGTCCTTCTTTCCACAATTATAGCATACCTTAAACTGTTGTGGGCGCTTGATATGTCCCTCTTCCCGCATTTGTAACATAATGAATCGATGGTCTTTCTCCTCCTCGAACTAGTTTCTATCGGGCGCCGACGCCTTCACATGGTCGCTGTTGAATCTCCTTTTTAAAATCTCCTCCCAACTCGCTTCTTCTATTTTCATGGCCACGATTACCACCAGAGTGGTTACCGCTTTGTCCGTATTCTTCTTTCTCCGCCGGTTATCGTTATTTTGATGACTGCTATCTTCGATGATCCAGTTATGGTCCCCTATTGAACGTATCGTTATCTCGCCTAACAACCGAGCCCCGCTGACAACATCCGAATAGAGAGAAAATTTATGAGAAATGAGATATCGACGATGCCGGGTTTCAAACCTCTCGTAAACATCCGCGTCATACACGCTCCTCATTCTCCACCAAATGAGGTGCAACCTCGATAACTCCGCAAACTTCGCCTCGCATCGGGATACCGCCATATTATTCTCGCTTCAAATCTAATAAACTCCACTTCCTTCATACGACGAATACTTTCGTGGAAGTACTTGTCATTGAACTGCTTCAAACGCTCTCCTACGACATGCCGAAAGTGCAACCGGATGGGTACGCTTTCTACGATTCCCACCAAGAATCGCCTCACTACACGTAACATAAAAGTAGCGAATGGAACTTTCGTTTCTCCGTACATCCCAAGACATCGAATATCTTGGTAATTTGCTTGACCCATGTTTCCGCCATGATCGGATCCGGCTTTCCCTGCACTCGTGGTCCCAACTTTTGAACTGCTTGGCTCGTGACCACCCGTGAATCGCTATCATCTCCTCCTCGATTTTGAACACGAAGTCTCCTCGTCGATTTTGCATGAACCGCAAAAAGCTTCTAAACATCCCCTCGCTCATCATCTCTTTCAAGGGTGTTATTCACAGGAGGTACATTGCCACTGTTGCACGCTCTCCTCGTTGTTAAGTATGTGCATCTCCACTACCTCATTTACACCACTATTAATATTCTCACGACATTCTCACTTATCGCCATAAAACAAGGGTTAATTAAGGAAATCAATCACATAATATCCCTATATACTTGACCAACTAACAAATAAGCTTAGGTAGGACACACTAGCAAAGGATTTACTCTGCCTCCCTCCTAGTTCTATTCCCCGATCTCCGCCAGAGATCATATCCCTAAGCTCGATACCAACCGCGACGCCCCCCAAATAGGTCCATTCCATCCAACCCATTCTCGAGTCGCCAAATACATGGTACGTAAACAACTACAACTTTATTATCACAACAATAAAATCATGAGTTTAAATACAAATATTATCTTCTGTATAATATTTATACTCAAATAAATCCTCATCACATTTATTGATACATTATTTTACAATAATGGTGAGGACTACTAAACAACTCTCTCTAGAACCTTCATTCCATACCCCGACTAAGATTTCCATTACATTCTCGCCTCCCGAGAAGAAAAATGGAACAACAAGGAAAAGGGTGAGCTCAACTAGCCCAAAAAGAATGTTATGACTAAGATAATATACAACAAATTATCGTTAGTCTCCAACAGGAAAAAATCGATAGAATACAATAGATAACAAGTTTCGCATCAATATTCGCAGCTGAAATAATAATTCATAGAAGAGTTACGTAGAGAATGAAATCTACTATAATCTATGAATTTAATAAATCATCATCAATATTTTATCCTCGTAACATCAATCAATATTCATCTCAAATCAAATATTCATCTTTGCACTAAGGCCAAAGATATTCATCAATCTACATGTTCATCTCAACACTGCTCATCTTTGCACTAAAGGCCAAAGATATTCTTCATTTCATTCATCTTTGCACTACAAAGGCCAAAGATATTCATCGATTAGTCATGTTCATTTAAACACTGCTCATCTTTGCACTACAGATGTGCCAAAGATATTCTTCATGAAATCAAATCATTCATCATCTTTGCCACTAGAAAGATATTCAATAATATCATCATTTAAGACCGAGGATGATGAAAATATTTTAAAGAAACGAATCCAAAGGAAACAAAATGACAAGGATTAAGGATTAATGATTCAGACTTTGTTTTATCCATGTCCAACAATACCTCAAAAATAATCATAGTGGTGTAAAATTCAAGAATGATCAAAAACATGGATACAATCAAAGCTAGTATCCGTAATAGATATTTTGACGAAAAGAAGAAATTTTATTTTCTATGAATAGTGCCAGATATCGTGAATAGTGTCAGATATATCGTGAATAAGGTCATATACGTGAATAAGAATCTCCACACCAAAAAGATAGAAATTCCACAAAAAACATCTTCACGCTTCATGATAGTACTCGTGAATAAGAACTCGTGAATAAGAACTCATGAATAGAACTCGTGAATAAGAACTCATGAATAGTAACCCCATACATGAAAAAGTTCCAAATTTGATAAAAACTTCAATCAATATTTCAAAGATAATGATATCAAGAAATAATATCATTACGAGAAAAAAATAACATCCCTTACCTCAAAGAATCAAGATTTCCTAAGGAAAGGCTCAAGTGATGTCAATGAAACTTATACCGAATAAAGAACTCTCAAAGTATCTAAATACTCACAAAATACGCTCAATAATATAGAGAGAGAAAGAGAGAAACTTTGTTTTCGTGTGATTTTCAATTCTAACTTAGCCTCTATTTATAGAAAATGTTAGCCCACCAAGGCATTTGACTGCCACCGATGGCTTTTTACTCGCTACTATTTGCCACCCACCACATTTGAAATAAAATTCAGCACATTTCTTCACCAACCACAAGTGGGGCCCACTCAATTCTAGAATTTTCCACCAAAATCAATTATAAACCCTAATTTCCAATCCGACACCTCTTAAAATTCACAACAAATCATTCGTGCATTTTTAACTGCTCAAAATTTGTGGACATATACTCAACTTATGTATGTATAACATACCCAAAAATTACCACAATCCAACTATTTGATTAAAAATTATAACCCCTGAATATATCTCAAAACCCCGATTTGATTTTTAACACCTCCAATCCGATAAAATACCGATAAAACACCTCAACATTAATTCCTTCATTAATAACCACATAAATAAATCCATCATTTATATTCATATAAAATAAATATTTCTTTATCATATGAATCAATAATTAATTATTCACAAATAATATTACGTAATCACATTTATGACAACCAGCCGCTCCTGTGAGAGGGGCTTTCCAATAAGGATCTCTCCTCATCGGCGCCGCAATTAGGTGACCAAACCTCTCCTGTATGTAACTTTCTAGACATTGCCAATAATGTTATCTAATAATATTATTCAAATAATATGAAATATTGATCCGATAATGGGAAATATCGTAAAGGACAATTATCAAACAACAATAATATAAAATATCAACGCAAAGAATTATCGAATCAATAAAATAAAATATCGAATAAAGAATCATCGTGAAAATTATTGAGTAGTGCCATCTTACGTAAGGATCAATAATTCAACAATCTTGTGTAATACTGCGTGCTATCATCGCAACCACGCCAGACATCAGTATTTTAAACACCGGTATTCCAATGGTTTTAATTGTGAATAACTACGCCAATATTTATAACCACCCAAACTTTGTCGCTTTCCTCATCCAATCGCTTTCCTGTTATGGGGCCCACACATGGTCAAGCTGTCTGTATTTAATATTCCCCGACAAAGATTTAATATTCCACGACCAAACGAATATTCCCCGACAAAGATCTGAATATTCCACGACCAAACGAATATTCTGATACAAAATGAATATTTTATAACCACTTGCTTATTTTGAAATATTTATGTATTTAACCTTTAACTATCCACATTAATCAAATAACCCTTTACTATTTCAAGATAATAAATAAAGGAAATTCTTTTTATTTAAAAAAATTTTGGGTCTTACAGATATGATGAATCGAGTATTCAAGGAATATTTAGATCACTTTGTGGTCGCCTTTATTGATGACATCCTTATTTATTCCAAAAGTGAAGATCATGAAAGCAACACTTGAGGTTTGACACTCCAAAAGCTTCGTGAATATAAGCTTTATGCCAAGTTGAAGAAATGTGAGTTCGTCTTGAAGAAGTAGCATTCCTTGGGCACGTGGTATCAAGTCATGGAATATCTGTTGACCCAAAATTGAAAGATCAAGCTATTCAAAGTTGGGAACAACCTAAATCGATGACCGAAATACGTAGCTTTCTTTAGGCTTATTTGGTTATTATTATCGAGAGATTCGTGGAAGGATTTTCTCGAATCGCTACTCCATCGACTCAAATGACTCGGAAAGATACAAAGTTCGGTTGGAGCGAAGAATGTGAGAAGAGTTTTCAAGAACTCAAGAGAGACTTATTTCAAAGACTGCTCAGCAATACCATCCGCCTCGGAGGATTTGTCATCTCACATGATGCTTGAACAAAAGGGTTGGGATGTGTTCTTATGCAACATGGAAAAGTTATAGCTTTATGCCTCATGACAACTCAAAGAATATGAGAGGAATTATCCTACTCATAATCTAGAGTTAGCAATTGTTATCTTCAGACTTAAAATTTGGAGGCATTACTTTTATGGGGAGAAAGTGGAGATCTTTACGGATCATAAAAGCCTCAAATATTTGTTCACTCAAAAGGAACTCAACATGCGACAACGACGTTGGCTTGAACTGCTTGAAAGATTATGATCATACCATCCAATACCATCCCGGAAAAGCGAACGTGGTAGGTGACGATGAGTAGTAAAATCATATGCAAGTACGAAAAGTGCGATATTGTCAACGCAAGCGCCCATTTTGTGTGACTTGCAAAGGATGGAGATAGAGTTAAAGACTCCAGGACGCATGTGATGATAAGCGGTATACGAGTAGAAATCGACTTTAATCGATAAAGTTAAAGTCGCTTTCAAGCTACGCACTGGACAGGTGATGCGTATGAGGAAAGAAAGTGCAAGAAGGTGCTATCTTACCGGAAGCAAGAATCGATGAAGAAGGAATACTTGAGTCAACTCCGGACTTTGTGTTCCTAACGACCACGATTTAAAGTATAATATCATGATGGAGGCGCACAACACACCATTTTCAATCCATCGTGGGAGTACCAAATGTATCATGATATTCGTCATACATTTTGGTGGAGCAATACAAGAGAGAGAGATAAGCATACATTTATCTCAAGGTGTCTAACTTGTCAACGAGTTAAAGCGAGCATCAAGTACCAAAAGGTCCATCAGAACCACTTGAAATTCCGTAATGGAAGTGGGGAGCACATTACCATGGATTTCAAGTTCGGCCTTCCTAAGGTTTCTCAAGGCATCATGCGATATGGGTCATTGTTGATAGATTGACCAAGTCCGCTCATTTCTTACCGATACGAGAAACTTATACACTTGAACGTCTTGCTCAGTATGTACATAAACGAGATTGTAAGATCGCATGGTATCTGCGGTATCCATAGTTTCGATCGAGACCCAAGATTCACTTCACGATTTTGGGTTAGTTTGCAAAAAGCTATGGGCACAGACTTAAGATTTAGCTTCAAAGATATCATCCTCGAAGACGACGAGACAATGGGAGAGGACTATTCAAACACTTGAAGATCTATTAAGACTCGTGGTCCTTGATTTCAAGGGAGTTGGGACAAGTTCTTACCATTGGTGGAGTTTTCCTACAACAACAGCTTATCAAACAAGTATTGGCATGGCTCCATTCAAGCATTGTATGGAAGAAAGTGTCGCTTCTCCAGATCTTTGGGATGAGGTGGGTGAAGTAACGTTGTTGGGGCCCGGAGTTGAATACGTGTATGACTACGGAAAAAGATTCAAACGATCCAAAACGTATAAAAACCTCACAAAATCGACAAAAGAGTTATGCTGATCTTCATCGAAAGGACGTGGAATTCGATATAGGAGATCATGTGTTGTTAAGAGTTGCTCCATGGAAAAGAGTTACAAGATTTGGAAAGAGAGGAAAACTTAATCCTCGATTCATCGGTCCATTTTTAATCCTCGATCGAGTAGGAACTGTGGCCTATAGACTCGCTTTACCGCCAAATATGTCTCGTGTTCATAACGTTTTTCACATATCCATGTTACGTAAATATGTGAAAGACCCGAACCATATTATTGAGTTAGAACCGGACGAAATAGCGGAAGATTTGACGTATGAAGAGGTTCTGTTCAAATTTTGGATAAGAAGGAACATATTCTACGCCCAAGGTTATACCTCAAGTCAAAGTTTTGTGGAGGAACCACGATGTTGAGGAAATGACTTGGGAGTTAGAATCAAATGAAATCAAGGTATCCTTACCTCTTCGACATACCAGTGCGTACCCTAATTTCGAGGGCTAAATTTCATAAGAAGGGAGGTTGTAAGACCCTCAACTTTTATAAATAAAGATGAATTTTCTATAAACATTATTTTTGAATATTATGGAATAAATTTGATATAATGTTATAGTTATGGGTAATATTTATAAATTTTGCAAAAGTAAGCAAAGTTGTTATAAAATATTCGTTTGGTTTGGAATATTCTTTTTGTTGGGGGAATATTCGTACGACGTACCAATCATTAGTGGACCCCATTAACGGAAGTATTATCGTAGTTAAGCGACAAAATTATCTTTCTATAAAAATAACTACGGAGGTGTTCTTTGTTAAAAGCTGTTGAACTACCCGGCAGTAAAAGTACAAGAATATGTCTGGCGTGGTTGAATAAGTAGCACACTCAGATTGATTATTGATGCTAACGTGAGAAGTCACTTATTATATACTCAATTATCACTCTACGATAATTAACGCATCATATCTCTTATATTATTGATTCAATTATTGTCACAAGATCATCCGTATAATATGTTATATTATTAATTGAGACGACAAGTTATAAATGATTAATAATTTTGAAAGATTAAAAATGTGTTGATTAAAAATAAAATGATTTGTGGTAATATTTATTCAATCCTCGATGTATATAAAGAGTCTGTTATGAGACGTTTGTGGTAAGTTTGATTATTTTATGGGGGCCCATATGTCATCATCTAAGAGTCTCTTCGTCGATAGTAATTACCTTTGTGAATAGTAATTACCTTTGTGAATAATAATTACCTTCGTCGATAGTATTTACCTTCGTCGATAATAATTACCTTTGTGAATAGTAATTATCTTTGTGAATAGTAATTACCTTCGTCGATAGTATTTACCTTCGTCAATAGTAATTACCTTCTTCATAGTATTTACATTCGTTAATAGTAATTACCTTCGTCAATAGTAATTACCCCTTCGCAAATAGTAGTTGTCCTTCATATTACCAAGAGTTAATCGCCTTCTTCTTGTTCCAAGGGTTAATTACCCTTCATGCAATAGTAGTTGTCTCTTCAATATTACCAAGAAGTCATTTTGACCATTCGTTAAGGCCAAGAGCCACCCCGGTTTTTCTATAAATGAAAAGCTCATTCCTTCATTATTTCTTACTTAATTCAATTTGAACTACAGAGAAAACTATAGAGAGAAAGAAGAAAAGATTCGCTACTTCACTTTTTCCAATATTTAGTTCTTCTAAGGTAGGGAATATTATTTGTTGTATCTGTAAGTGTTATTCTTTCTTATTCACGAAGAAATCATTGTTATTCCATTTCTTATTATTCTCGCTTTACACCTGGAATAACTTTGTATCGTGGTTTACCTATATCTTGGTGACATTCTTCTATTATTACATTGGAACATCCTCATCATGTGTTTTACACCTAATTCTGTTTCGCTCTTTATTATTATTCTGTGGAATATCCTCATGCGTGTGTTTTACACCGCACTGATTCCATTTTTTATTATTCCGTCTTTATTATTCTCGAATATCATATCCTCGTCTTATCTATACGCCGACCTCTGGTTCCATCATTTATTATTCCGCATTTATTATTACTCGCTTGGAACATCCCGCGTCATTGTGAATTTCACCGACCGGTTCCGTTATTATTATTCTGTTGGAATAACTTTTGCGTCATGGCCTATCGCGTGCGTGGTGATTTCTTTTGTTATTCTATTCTTTATTATACCCAATTGGTTAAAAACTTTGACTTATATACTCATTGAAATTAGTAGAATATCCTCGATATTTGCGTTTAATCCAAGATCTTTTCATGGAAATATTCTTCCGATCATTCTTGAATTTTACTCTACAAAACAATGATCGTGTTGACAATTTGGACGTTAATAATTCCCGGATAAAATAATTCTTGAACTTGTTTTATTGAATTCTTATATCATTATCATCATCCTCACGTTTTATATTATGTTGAAAGTCATCCGTGGCACCAGTGTGCGTAGATGGAATTGGTATGATTATAATGAGAGGCTATTCGGTGTAATCATCGCCGTAATGTTACAAATGATGTGATGAAAGTCATACGTGGCAGAACTAGTGCGTAGATGGACTTAGTATGATTATAATGAGAGACTATTCGATTATGTCGTGGTAGTAATGTTACAAATGATGTGATAAAAATCCTCGATTAGTAGTAGATCGTTGATGGACGAAATTGTTGGCATGATCACGACCATTAATGAATACTGCTTAACTATTCTTGGCCGTGGTTTGAATAATTGTGGTAAGTGATACTTAAAAGAATATCATACCGTAGTGCGGGGTGATTCGATGATGTGGAATATTTATTAAAGTGAGTCTCAAATTTATAAAAGTGATGAAAAACTTTTTAAATCATAAAAGATAGTAGATTTTATTCTCTACTCGACTTTTTAATGGATTCATTATTCACCGCAGCTTAAACTTGATGTCTATCAGATTTTATCGGTTTAACGTTGTTGAAGACTAATGATAATTTATTCTGCATTATCTTACCATAATATTTCTTCTTGAAGTTGAAATTTCACCCTTTCTTTCACCGCTTCTTAAAATGAGAATATAAATTTGGGACGAGTCAAATGAGATGCGGAGTAATGGTCCGGAGGATAAGATTAGTAAATCCTCACTTTATTCCGTGAAATAAAGTGTGATAATAATTGTAATGAGGACTCCTTTTGAGTTTGTATAATATCTAAGTAGATAATATTTGTATTCAACTTCGCGATTTATATCGTATTATTACTGCGTGCTTATATTAATAAGTTGTATTTAAATTACACTACGTATCCGATTACCCAAGATGGGTGATGTATAACTAATTTTTAGGCGTCCACAATGATAACATTTTGTAAATATGCGGTGGCATTGTATTTACAAAAAAGCCACCGCGTCCTTCCAAAATAACGTAATTTTAATAAAAGAATGCTATTTAAGGAGGAATGTTATTTAAGAAGAATGTTCTTAATTCTTACCGTGTATATATATAGTAAAGTTTAAATCTATTGGAACTTGTCAGTCACAATCATCCTAAAATTACCATACCAGCCGTAAGAAAGGAACCTGAGAACAAACATGCCACCACAGGAAAAATACACTTGTGGCATGGTCAATAATAACATTAAGAATAATATTATGTCCACAAATTGTATATTAAAAGTTGTGTATAAAAAATAGAACTCATGTATTGTTTAATATTAAAAATGTATAAAACATTTGATCGTATGTTCCACTACCTATTTTTTCTATTTTTCTTATATTATTTGTGTACAATTTGTATGTATAATTTATAACTCTAATATTACTTTAACATTAAACTCTAGTAGTATATTATGAAATATTAATACTCCCTTTTTGTTCTATCTTTAAAACGAGAATTAGAATTCACTTTATACAATATATTTGTTGTCGCTAAATATATATTGCTTAAAAAAGTATACGAAGATTATGATCCCCTCTATTATAATATTCAAGTCACGTATTAAAAAAATTAAAGATAAATATAATACATAAAATCATAATAGAGATGTAATAGAAAAGATTCTTATTGTTAAAATATTTTTAATATTATCAAAAAAAATTAATATTATAAAATAATTAAATAATTATAAAAGTATCATTAAATATATATTTATTGAAAACTTTAAAAGACTAATGAACAAAGAGATTTTACTTTCTTCCCCCAGATTTCATCTCATCCTTTCTTCTCTCTCCTTTTTAAAACTCACACACAAACACAGTGTGGGACAGTGGGAGAGTACTATTAACCGGCGAGAAGCCATGGACGGCGTTTTGGGTCTGGCTTGTAGCTTTCTCGCGCTGGGCATCAACAAGTTGCTTGATTCTCATACTTCAGATTTGAATCAAAGGTGATGTCTGCTTCTATCCATAACCCATGTGTATTAAGTTTAAATCATTAGTTTCTGCTACATATTTTGCTCTCTATATTGATTACCCACTCCTTCCTTTTTGAAGACTCCCATTTGTAAATTTATAAACTTGGATATATTTTTGTTACATGTTTACCTGATTTTGTTAAGTGATGATAAATATGAAGATTTTTAGTCATTTTATATTACCATGAAAAGAGATGGGACTCTTTTATTGGAACAAAAAAATTAACAAATAGAACTTTTTTGTGGAAGGACTGAAGGAGTTACCATTATGTGCCCATTTGATGACATCACATATAGGCAAATAATAGGAATAAATATAATATATAAAGGGTGATTCATATCAAATGGTTGTTATGGATACTATTTCAGCAAACAAATTTTACAGCATTAATCCATAGAATGGCCCAAAGAGGAACTGACAGAGTGACAGCTACAAAAAAAAAATTACTGGACTTGCAGCCATGAGAAATGTCTAAAACACCCCTACTTTAGTTAGATTTAAATAGTTTCAATGTATAAAATATTTGTATAAATAATTTTTTAAGTCATAAAATTTAACACATTGTCAACTATATATAATGTATTTATTTTTATAAATAATTTCTTAATTAATAAAATTTAAAATTTTCAAATATATTCAATGTATTTATTTGTATGAATAATTTTTAAATAATAAAATTTAACATTGTCAACTATATTTAATGTATTTATTTTTATAAAATATTTTTATAAATAATTTCTTATGTAATATAATTTAACATTTTCAATTATTGTGATAATTTGATTATTTAAAATTTAAACTCTATATTACAAATATTTTATACATTGAAACTATTTAAATTTAACTAAAGGGGGGTGTTTTAGACTTTTCTTCTGGCCGCAAGTCCTAAAAAAATATTCCTCTTTGAGCCATTGGATCTCTAGATTAACGGTGTAAGATCTATTTGCTGAAATAGTATTCATAGCAGCCATTTGTTATGGATCACTCTCCATATATAAAATACACAACAAATGAACATACTATTTTAAAAAATAATGGATGTGTGCCACTGAATAAATTATTAATAGGTATTTCATCACCCCATAGATATAACGATCCAAACTATGTTGTTGCTCTCTTTAAGCCTGCATCACTAGGAGAGCCCAAAGCTTCATGACCCCACACCATTCTTGCCCAAATACTACTCGTATATTTTCACAAAAATAGCACATTAATATGAGCAATGTTTGAGTATATCTTTTATGATACTTTCTCTACTCTCAGGCTATATCATCTCCATTGTAGAATGTGTTTTCCAAAAAGATTTTTGTACATGTGCACACCATGTTATATGTGTGTGTGTGTGTGTATATATATATATATATATATATATATATAAGATGGAGATGATGAACCATCATTATAGCCCTCGATGATATCGTATTTGAACTTTATGTTTAACAAATAAATAATAAATGATGGTGAAAATACTTAAAAAGAATTGTAAATACCCTAACAGGCAATAAACTGATTTATGGTTTTTCCTTGGCTGCTCTTTGTGCCCATCGATTAGTTATAACCTTTGACTCGATCGAAGCTTGAAGGCGATCTTATCGTATTCACTATGTGAAATTTATGTCTTAGGAAACCAAGAATTGAGAAATGCTTGCAATTTGATGACACAAAATTAAGTTTATAGCTAATTTATTATCTTTAAATTGGCTATGGATAATCTGGAAATTTTGTCTGATTATTCCTACCTACATCCTTGTCCTACGTCAGCAAGCTTACATTACAAGACAAATTACCTGAATG
Source organism: Panax quinquefolius (assembly GCA_020205615.1). Classification (NCBI taxonomy): domain Eukaryota; kingdom Viridiplantae; phylum Streptophyta; class Magnoliopsida; order Apiales; family Araliaceae; genus Panax; species Panax quinquefolius. The sequence continues at coordinate 92,967,001 of CM035174.1, read as the reverse complement.
GTGAGGCTTTAGCAAAATGAGTACAACAAAGGTTGGGCCTCACATATGTATTAATGTCATCCCTTAGAAAATATTCGGATAGAGCTTTATGATATGATGTTTATTTTGAAGTATTCAATAATATAAGAAATAAGTTCTCATAAAGCCATGGAGGCCTAGGCCTGTACTTGAGTGGTTCTGTTTTGCATATGGCGAAAGGGGCAGTGATAAGTTAATAGCAATATGTGCTCAAAATAATCCGCTCTTTCGGTTAAACAGTTTTCTAGATTTCTCTTTTGGATGAGAACTAAATAGATTAGAAGAAAAATGATACTTCAAGATGTACTAATTAATTTTATGCTGATGATCCGGGTCTGCTGGACTTATTTATGGGGTTTAGAGGATTCCACTTGAGCCTAAGTTACTCATCCTGTATTTGAGCTCAAGATGCCAGCAGCTGGTTTTGGTTTTACTTCATCCTGATGAGATTTAGCTTCATGACAATTCTTTCAGGTTTCTTCTTGACACAGCGGAAAGGAAAGACGGGTAAACAACAGAAACAATAATTGAATCTATAACTTTGCGATCACAAGAATCCACAAAGAAGAGATAAAAGACTGTACAATAGTCATCATAATAATCTGATAATTCAATAATAATGAGAATAACACTAAGAGACTATTTATACTACTTAAACCCTCAAAATAAATAAAATTCAATAAACTTAAAAATTAAGGCCAAAACATAAATGGACCCAAAATAATTAAACCTAATTACCTAAATAATAAATAAAAATACAATAATTGTTTAAAATTTCCATATATTACAAAATATAAATTAAACTCATAAACATCCTTGCTTTTTTCCGACTCTTCCATTTTATTTTATTTTTTGTCTGCTTTTTTTACCAAAATATAATCACTTTTATTTTTCGAGAAGAGGTAAGCATGAAAACTCACTTTTTCTACTTTGACTGATTAATGGAGCGAATTTTTTTAAAAACAATAAATAAGAAGTGATTCGACTTGTTCTAGATGCTAGCATTTTTATTTTAATGGTTATTTCGGTTGAGGCGTCCTTTCGAAACAATACAGGAGTTGCTCGTGTTGTTGTCAGACTTCCAGACATGACAGAAATGACAGACGACTGAAATTGGGCTGTCGGAATGTGATTTGATGTGTCCGAGAGATTCAGGGGACCCACGCCACGTGGCTGAATATTAACTTATAATTCCCTTGTCCTAATGCTTTTCAAGTGAGATATTCCAGCACTTCTGATGAGAAAAGAATTAATGAGGTATTTTCTCTATTTATACACCTACACGGTGATTTTGTCCATGAATATTAATAAATTTACTTATATCTGCTTAAAAATACTCATCCTTTTCTACCTAGTATTATTACTTTTTTTGGCGGAAGCCACAACCAGTAACAACTTGAAATTTTTTGAAGGGATCAAGTTAGACTAAAAGTTACACCTCAAATGCAGTTGGTGCCTATTAATTAAGACCGTAAGTCTAGCAATTTATTACGTATATAGCATTCTGATATGTTGATTAGAATTAATGCACAACTTGTTAAGCAATTTTGTCATTCATGTTCTACTGTAAATGTTGTGACATTTTACCAAACTTCTGGAGGCTTTATTGTACCAATGATACAACTATTTAAAGCTATCTAGCTAGTTACCTTGTGTGTTCTGTTAGTTTTGGGAAAATTAGCTAGTTTCCTTGTGTGTTCTGTTATTTTTGGGAAAAGGAAAACAGAATATGTCTATTGTTGCTGTGAAAGAGTCACATCAACACATATGATTAACATGCCTGTTTTTCAGTTGTCTTGCATTTCTTTTTACAGCATGTGCTGCTAGTTTGAAAACACTAGAACATATCTCTTCTTTTCTTTTTCATTTTTTGAGCCAAAATGTCATAACAAACATGAAAAATTTGTGGAAACAAAACCAAATAGCAAGAAACACCACAATGAGTGGATCATCAAGTGTTTTTTCATTGCCTTCACGGCGAAGTCCTGGCAGTTCTACGAGGAGCTTTTCTTTTGAGATCTCATGGAAGAAACATCAAAAGAATAAGTACTGTTGATAAAAAGTTATAAATATAATGGAATATAGTATAATGACATTCAGTTACTAATATCAAATCCATGAAATTATAGTCTGAAACACTAGTTCCACACTATCATTTGGTTCACCCATCAACATATGCCACATGCCTTCGAAAATCCGAAGGCTCTTGTCCTTACTAGCTGCTGATTCATAAACATTCACAACAGCCTTAGGGTCACATGATTTATCATCCCCACCATGAACCATTAACACTGGAACTTCCAATTCATGGCAATTCCTCTTTATAAATTTACAAACTCTAAGACACTCCAATGCTGTCGCCGCTGGTGGCTTCCCTGAAGTCAAGCGGTGGCAATTAGGACTCTTTCCGACTAACTTCCTCTTCCACTCTTCCTTGAACGACTTACTTGCAGGAGACCTTGTGATCACAAATCTCCAACGTGGTGCAATGAAAGCAGCCAGAGGAAGTAGTTTTTCGAGTTGCCACATTGGTTTAGTTTTTTTAGAAACACCACACATAGCTCCATTTAATATCAAACCATTCCATTCACGTGTTTGTTTTAGGCATATTAGTATGGCTATTCCACCACCTAATGACTCACCATACAGGAAAGCTGGGAGCTTGGATTATCACCTCGGACGGAGTCAAAGAACTGGATGCAATCACCTACAATGACTTGGATATTTGGTATGTGACCGGGATGTCCATCAGAATATCCGTGGCCTTGTAGGTCAAGTGCACAAGCAATGAATCCTGCTTTGGCTATAGCTACCGCAGTTAGCTCAAAGAGCCAGCTGCTTTCTGTTGCGTAACCATGGACCATAGCTACAATCCCACGTAGCGGAGGCCAAATATTTGGATCCTGGCGCCATAATTGGGTGAATATTTTCATTCTTTGTTTGTTTAACATGACCTTTTGTTGATGGAGTATTTGATGTTTGTTGTAGAACTCTTCCCTAGTGAGGATTCCATAAGGGCTATTTTCATTAGCTTGGTGAATGGGATGAGACATGATTTGTCTTTTGTTAAGTTTGGAATATATATATATATTTTGTTTCTTTTTCCTTGCATGCTACTTTTTTCCATATATAGGCATGGTAGGAGGTATGAAAATGATTATCTGTTGATGATAATCAGCAAGTTAATTAGTTTTTCTCCCACCTGTTTTCATAATGGATCATCATTAATGAAAAAAAGGACAGGTCACCCCCTCAATCATCATGATTCATGATTCTGTTTTTATTTCATATTAGCCTTCTCCATTTCCAGCTCTACCTGCTATTTATTATTAGTTTTCCCATTAAGAATAGTCTCACAACCCACTGTGAACACAGAAATGGATCTCTTTCAATTTGAAAAAATTAGAATGAACATGAAAGAAGAACCTATTTGAGAGTTAAAAATCAAACTTTGACCAACTTATAAAATAGTTAACCAACCCAACAATTTTAAATAAATTTAAGTTGACCTATAGTTTATAACTTGTATTGTCAGACCTATTTGAGAGTTATACCGTACAACATAGCATGCAAATTTTTTATTTTCACGTTGATTCGCTCTTAGTTCGCTCCTTATAATTCGATGGAGAAGTGGACTATATATATATATATATAATGATTAATGAAAGTGTGAGACTTAGACAGTTGTTTAGAAAGTGTTGATGATTATAGATATTGAAACCTGTCCAACAAAATGGTTGAAATTGCATTCTCCATTGTCTCTACGCATTTATATGTATCTACACATTTGTTTTGTTGTGTGTCAATGTTTATTGACTTTCATCCTCTTAATCATCAAATTAAGGTACAACAACCATGTGGTATTGCCCTCACAAGAGGAGACACGTGATTTCAAAAATAATACACACCCAAAAAAAAAATAAGTATGGCCCAATATGTGATATTTTTTTGTATAATTAAACTTAAAAAGTGGATAAATCATTATCAATATTGATTAAACATAAAAAAAATATAGACATGATCATTGTGGTTGATATGATTAATAGTAATCCCTCTCTGACGTTTTAGAGAAATATTTTTGTCCTTTAATATAAGATGTTTTATAATTTCAAGTAACATTTATTATTTAGTTTTCAATATTACCCCAAATATTAAATATAAATTTGATTCTCACTATTTTTTGCCCAATAAATAACATTCTCTTTTTCCAGTATAAAAATAATATAGACAATTGATATTATATTAAATATTATACAATCATTTTCTTAATACTTGTGCACAATTCTAAAAAATCTTATATTAAGGGACGGAGGGAGTATTATGTAAGATTAATTACAAGTAATTATGGGACAAGGGTTAAAAAGCCTCACTCTATCTAACAACAAATCTGGTCAAAAAGCTCAATATTACAAAATGATATGGCTGATTGTGGTTGATTATTATTATCACTAAATTCACTCATATATGTGATGAATCATCCACTAATTACACTCTGCATATACTAAATTTGGCGTATTATAATTTGATATCTATATATACATGCATGCATATATATCAAATGTTATCTAATATTTTAAACTTTATCTATACCTATACAAATATTTTTCATATAATATATGAATTTAAAATAATAATAACTAATTTTATAAAAAGTTGGTGTCTTGTACGAGTTATCAATGTAATTTGTATAAGTAATGCGAATTATTTTTTATTTTTATAACGACCACATTTAATTAACCCCGAGGGGCCGGGAGCGTACCAAGATTCCTAGTCACTACATATTAAATACTCCTATTTTAAAGGGCAAGAACATAGAGCTAATAAATTTATCAGAAAATCATTACACAAAAAAATAAGATAATTGCTAAATTCATAATACTTTTTGTTATTTTTACAACAAAAATGTATCGTCGCTATATGATCTATAACAACACTTTTGTTGTGAAAATAACAATTTATGTTGTGGATTTAACAATTTCCAAAAATAATCATTACATAAGCAGATCGAGAGATTATCTCTCTCCCTGCGTGTCAAAACTGTATTAATTAATTGACCAACTTACTATGAAGTTAACTTCATAATAACTGGATCCATTTAGAGCATCTCCAAAGGTAATAGCAAAAAAAAAAACTCTTCAAATTGAAGTTTACCTACGTGACAATTTGAAGAGCATTATTTGCTACTTTTATATTTTGTGTTTTATCAGTCTCTTCAATTCAATGAGCTGTATACCAAACCCATCAAACATAATAAATATTTTTAGCTTTTAATTGTAGATTTGAAGACAGAATGAGGTTGCAGATTTGAAGATTGAGAATGAGGTTAAAAATTTGATTACTAAATTTGAAGAGACCGTTGAAAATAATTTTTTTGATCTGACTCACCTATTTGAATATCTATTGCAGATGCTCTTAGAATTATTACCTAGAATGGTTTTTGCCTGAAGAATTATTTACCAATAATGCTCTTTAACTTGGAATGAGATGTGATATTATCAATTATCAAAATAAGTAAGATGGCTAGGCGAGAATATATCGATAATAAAACCTATAATAAATATTTGAAATTGATATTTTCACGTGTTAAAATAATATTTTTACACGAGTTTTTCATAAAGGTATGATGCACTCACTATTTATGCGATAGAGATCATATAAAAATATCAATTTCTTATATGAAAATATCAATTCTCTAAATATTTTGTCATTAATTTGTGCGTCAATTGTCATAGATTTATACATTATGATCAATTATACCATGAGTTTTTGTCAATAATTTATACGACATATTATGATGTTTTAAAGTTGTGCATAATAATTAAAAAATAATTGTATAATATTAAATATAATATTAATTGTACTATAATACCCTAAAATTCCTATAATTACCATACTTGTCTAATTTTCTCTGATCTGTAATATTTTTTTATGAAAAATAATTTTAAAAAAATTATAATTAATTTTTTTAAATTATTTAAAACGACAAATAAATTAAAAAAAAATAAAATCATCTAAAATCTCGTATATTATTATCCGACTGAGGCAATATTTGTTGTAAGGGTATACGGAATGATGGAATCCGAATCATGGAGCCATGCCTTAACAGCTAGCTATACACAAAATTCAACATTAAAAAACAAATTGTTTTTCGGGTAAGAAAATTCCAAAATTAAATTTCTCCTAAAAGATAAAAACAAAAAATGGAAAAAAATACAGCTACAAAACTCTTTACCAGTATGTGGTATGGTAGAGACAAATTATATAAATTCAACCGAGTATCCTACCAAATTTACCCTTAAAGACCAAACAATTTACCTCAAATTCACTCATGGCAGCTTCCGGAGTTTCACTCTTTCATCAAGGTTAATCATTTTCCATCCACTCCCGCCCATTCTTCCTCGGCTAAAGTATACTTGCACTTTCTCTCTCCTCAAAAACCCTAATACCCCGAAACTGGAAAAACTATCATTTCAACGAAAACCTAGAAATTTAAACTTTAAGATTTTCATATTTGTGACCTTGATTTTGCTTGGAGGATTGCTATCAGACTGCCCGTTTCTTTAATTGTAAGTTTTCCACTTCTTAAATCTCAGCTTCTTATTATGTATTTTTTTATCCTATTGATTTAATTAAGTATGAGCTGGGTTTGACTAACTTATTGAATATAGAATTGAGCTCAATTTCTAGTTAAGTTGCTCTTGAATCTCTGTATTTTGAAAATCTGGTTGCTGATGATTGTTTTCTTTAATACTAACATAAAAATTGTTATTGAGAACTAAGAGGTTTTGGAGACTGCTAATTGTTTGGATATTTTTTATAAAAAATAATAATTTCTTTTTCAGATACACAAAGAGACGGATACATATACATAAATGGAGAGCCAAGAGGTGTTGGATATTGTTGTAGTTTCAAATGGTAGTGCTATTTCATGTGATGATGGGTTAGAAAGAACGGGCAGTGGTGTAAAAGGAAGTGATTTCGGTGATGAACTTGTGGAAGATTTTGATTCTTATTGGGATGATATTAATGACCGGTTGATGATTTCGAGGATGGTGAGTGACTCAGTCATCAGAGGTATGGTACATGCAGTTGAACAAGAGGCGGCCAAGACAGTTGCAGCAAAAGAATTGGAGGTGACCAGTTTTCTTGATGTGGGTGCGAATAAAATTGAGTTGTGTGAGCCAGAAAATATAAATTATGGGCAGCATTTGAGTTTATCAAATGATTATGTGGAGCATGATAAAATGAGAGAATCATTGAGCAGCTTGAGATATGCTGCCAAAGAGCAGTTTAATAGGCTTAAGAAAGAGATTGATGGCATAAGAGGGTGTAATTCGATCAGGAGGATTAATTCTGGTTCTGAATTGGTGGGATTGGGTGGTATTTTGAAAGAAAAGGAAAATGAAAGTTGGATTGGCGTAGATAGAACAGTAGATAGTCTGAAAATGACTGTGGACACCATTATCACTCGGGTCGATGATATGCTTCGGTTGTCTAAGATATCTCTCTGTGAGTGGTGGCAGGAGCAGGATTTTCAAAGAGAAGTTGAAGCAGAGGTGATGCAGAGTTTGATTAGAAGTTTTCAGGAGGAATTTGAAGAGAAATTGTGGGAGCAAAGTGCTAACTTTTGTGGTAGCCAAAGTGTGAATTGGCTCGAAAAGTTCGACAATATTTCAAGTCTGCGCAAAGAGCTAGATGTGATCTTAAAGTTGCTTCCCAACCAAGAAACTGGACAATTAGTCTCTCTTGGGTCTGGTGATTTTGACCATTCTCATCGCAAGGTTTTGAATAATCATATACCCTTTTCAACTCAACATCAAGAAGGGAATGGTAAAGTGTGCGAGTCTGAAACTCGTGTGTTGGAGGCCTTTGATGCTGGACATATTAAGCACTTGCACTTGACGACGGTTGAGTTGGAGAAACATTATAACACAATGTTGTGGGATTCTAAGAGGGACCATGAGTCTACTGTGGATCGGTTGACTGAAGAAATTATTAGTCTTAAAGGGAAAATCTTAAATGAAAGGGGGTCATCTGCGCCAAACAGGAAGGATAAGGAGTTTGACATATTGAAGAAAAAGATCCCAGAAGTCATTCTAAAATTAGATGGCATCATTGTTGACAATGAAAAATTACCTGCACTTTGTGATAGCACTCTTGGCAGTTTAAAGGATAGGCTTGACAGCCTTCTTTTGAAAAATCACCAACTTAGAGACTTACTCACAGATAAGAAAAATGAAGTGAAGTGTCTGTTATCACAAGTTTCTGAAGCTGAGGAGAAAATGTTGCAACATTCTTCGTCAGAGACAAACTTTTCAAGGCTGTTAGCAAATCTAAATTCTTCTTTGGGAGATACAAGCATAGAAGCTTCTGTTCGTGAGGAGGTATATAAATGTGTTCTCAGGGAGCTGAGTGACCGTATCAAAAGTGACACCGAAGAATCAGAGATGAAGTATATTATCATGCAGGAAATTTATGGAATTATTTATGGTGAAGGTACTCGATCTAAAACTACTGGACAGTGTGAGATTGAAGAGTCGGATATGGAATCACTGATTATGCAAGAGATGTGTGGATGTATATTCAGAGAATGCATAAAGGATGCTACAGGACAACTCAAAGAATTAAACCAAAAATATATGACTGAGAATGAAAGAAAATCTTCTCTTGAAAGGGAAGTCTTGGAAAAAGAAAAAAAATTAATATCGGAAATTTTAGGAAATGAAAGATTAAAGCAAGAGGTAGCACTATTGGCTACATTGAAGGAAGAAAAAGAGAAATTAGCAATGGAAGAAAAAGAAAAATTAATGAAGAAAACTGTGCAGTTTGACCTTGCTTCTCAGGAGCTTTCTGAATTAAGAGACCACACTAATACGCAACTTTCTAACACCTGCAAGGATTTAAATCTTGTAAAGGGTGAATTGAAGGAGGCACTGGAGCACATCAAAGTAAATGAAATGGAAATAAACAGCTTGAATAAACATCTTGAACTACAAATGCACAAGCTAGAGGAAGCTGATGAACAGAAGAAGATGGCTGTTGCTCTTAGCCAAGCGACACAAAATGATTTATCATTGCTTAAAGCCAAAGAAAAGGAACAGAGGAAGCAAATGGAAGCAGTGATTCTTTTTGTTCATGCACTGTCAGAGCAGTTTACTCAATTTGAATGCACAGTAGCTGAAGATATTAATGCAAACAATTCAAGGTACTTATATTATTTTTTTATAAACTGTGAATTGGTTCATGAACATGTTTTGCTTGAGACATTCAGTAGACATGACCTTGAGAATTCTGAAGGGTGCCTTAAAATTAGTTCTTAACTATTAATATGCTAGCTAGTACTTAATACCTATCCTTTTTTTCTTTCTTTTTACTTTTCTCATATTGAGTTAAAATTTCAGTTATGTGGTTACTCTCTGTTAGATATTTTCCATTTCTAATCAACGTAGCCTGTTGATTTTGTTCATATTGTTTGACGCGAAATTATTATTGAGACATGAGAGTACCCTTACAATGTTGTTATATCTTTCGTCTTCATGTAACGACATGTCATCTGCTGCTTCCTTTTGTTTTTGACAAAGTGTTATCTGCTGGTCCTAGGTTGGAACTCCCCTTTGTGGTTGAATGGTACCTAACCCTGATTCTTTCTGTTTCTTGATGAAGGAAGTTTTATTGTTTTCAGTTTGAGAGCACTAGGGCTGGGGTTCATTCTTATTGCTTAGCCTAAGGACGAGCCAATAGAACTAGGAAAAATCTACGAATTGTTTGTGGATATACTTTAATAAATAAGCTATCACTTGGACATTCTAGAATCCAGTCGCTGATATTTGTATTGTGTCCTGGCTCAGACACTTTATCTGAGGAAACTTTGATTTTATCCTCTGGTTTAAAAACCATGAATGTGTAATTCTACTAGGTTGATGTACTCAACGTCTCAGTTGAGCTCTCTTATTGAGAAAGCTGAAATGCTTACAAATGCGGGGTTGCAGTACAAGCAGAGGCTTGAAAGGAGATATTCTGACCTTAAAATGGCCGAGGCTGAGGTAATTGAGTGAATGCTTCTCACGCTATAAATTCTTTTATGACCTGTATTTTTCCTTATAGAAATGATATATATATGAAAATGTATATATTACTACTAACTTTTATATTGCAAACTTCAAATATCTTCTCATTATATGGTGAAGTGCTGTACTTTGATGTTTGATAAAATTTTCTATAAATGAAATATTGTTTATCTTGGGGAATATTAGTTTCGTATGATTACTGAGGGCATAACCCTCAAATTACTCAGGATCACCGATGGCATCGCAAGTTACTCTGTATCGCTGAGAGTTACTTGGGATTGCTGAGGGCATAGACCTTAAATGTATAGAATAACCCCCAGTGAAAATCCTCTAAGTTTATTCTTTGCACAGAACTACATCAATGTGCTTCCTCAGCACTGTTAAGATGATCAACATGTTGTAATCATAAATACAAGAGGAAAATCACTCATATATCTGCCCTGTTGACAAGCTTATTCTTGTACATGTGTTGTTGGCATGCTTGTTATTTATCATTGTTTTTCACCAGAGCATGCCAAACAAGTAAAAAAAGTGACAGGTCTTTTGCTTGGAACAAGAGGTACGAACAAATTATAAAAGGAGTCCTAAGATGCCAGTATGTTACAGCCCAGTAATAATTTTTCAATATTCTTTTGAGCACCATCAAATTATGACAAGGCCCTATCAGCTAATCTACTCCTTTAATATGGTGTATGTAAATATATCATACAAGATCAATTATTTTCGACCTATAAAAAACAAAAGACTGATCATGCCTCGAATATATATCAATCCAATGCCACCATTCCTAGGATGCTTTCTGTGGTATGTTATTTGAAAAAATGGTCCAGAACCTAGTAATATATTTTGTTTAAACATGTTTCACTGTTGAAGCTCATCTTGTTGTACCAAGACAGTATAAGTTCTGAATTGGTACAAGGGACAAAAAGATAAAATAATAGAAACGAAAATAAGCTAACTGCATCATTCAGTTTTATTATATACGAGTGAACATTCTTTTTCATATCTATCTGAAATTCATAGAAGTATATGAATCAATTTGGAAATTGTTCTTGCCATATTCTTACTAGATTTGTCTCTTTGGCATCCAGGTTGATCTTCTGGGGGATGAGGTGGAAACACTTCTGAGTCTTCTTGAAAAGATATACATAGCACTTGATCATTATTCACCGATCTTACAACATTATCCTGGAGTAAGATGGATTTACACTTGTTGAATACCTTTTTTTTAGGAGAATGTGTATTATTTACTTTTTCCAACATTTCATTATCCTATGTGTTGCATCCCTGCACCTATTTACGATCTCATTTTCTGTAAATAGTAAGGAAATTTATGCTAATATCATAGTTGTCATGGCTCTATGGCGAGGCGTGGCGATAGTTGACCGCTAGGAAGCTTAGATGATAAGGAGTCTGCCATGACGTCCGAATGACGACAATTCGTTAATAATGTGCAATTTATACATTTATTTATGGGTTACAAGTCTAATAAGTAATAAAATTACACCACATAGCAAGTATGGGTTATGATGAATGGGTACAAACGCCTTGGCAGCTCGGCGTCCAAGGCGTTGCCTTTTCCTTCTCTAGCGCTAGGACGCCTAGTCATCGCCTAGGCGATGCCATGACACTAATATAATGATAGTTCTAGTCTTTTGGATCAAGATTGATCCTAACTTTGACCGTAATCTGATCAATCACAGAACTAGTTGAGATCAGATGGTCTGAATTTGATATTGGACTGTTTCAAATCAAATTTATTTTTTGATGATTTGATCTCATTCTTATCAAAATCCAACAAGAGAAGATAGAGGAGTATATGTTATTCTTGTCAAAATTTGACTCTGGTTTTTCAAACATAGTAGTTTATTATTTTAAGAATAATAAACTACTGTCATAGTGGGTAGAGGGGGACATAGAACCTTATCTCAAAATATACATGAAAAGGTCTGTTAATGGCTAGAGATGATTGAAGTGTCAAACTCTGGTTTCAGTATAGGATTGGATTTGTTATACTCACATATAATTCCCTTTTCAACACAGACTTGGTTCCATTTTAGAGAGTGGAACTTTGATGCTGGTTTGCTGCCTTCAAGTTCTTTGGGGGATGCAATGGAACTTCCATGCTTACCTTGTAAATGGAGAACTCGTGATAGACTTTATGTTATTTATGGCTATCTGCATAATCTTAATTCTATAGTTTATTCTATGCCTTCCAAGTTTTGCTTTACAATTGCAGAAAAGGTATATTGGTTTTAACAGCTCCTTTACAGTTTTGGATTGTTTTACTGCCACAGATTATTGAAATCCTGAAGCTGGTCAGAAGAGAGTTAAGTGGAGAAACTTGCAAGTCAGTTTGATCATCTATTTGCCTGGTAAGCTTGCCTAATAGTATCATTTTGCCCCTAGAAAATTGGAGGGGAGAAGAGGGGTAGTGGGAAAATGGGAGAGAGGGGGGATATCTAGGGTCATGAATTATCTGTGGGAGTGCATACTAGTTTGCAATTGATTCCCAACAAAGTAATATTTGAATCTGTAAATTGCAAACAATGTTATACATTTTTCCCCTTGGAGTCTCTCTCACTAATAGCAAATCATTGGAAAAACCTTGACCTTTTCAAAAGAATAGAAGTGTTAAAATCAGAAGTAATTTTCTTCTATAAACATATGAATATGAAGGACCAAGAGAGAAGGCTAAAGCTTATAATTTTCTTTTCTAAGAAAAATCATCACTCATCAAGTGTTTTCTTCTTCTTTGTCTGTGTTTTTGTGATGGGGTCAGGGTTGGCGGTGCCTGTGTTTAACAAAACATGCATACCGGGAAGAGGGGGAGAGAGTTTGGTGTTGTCGTTTCTTAACCAAAAACGTGTACCTACAGGACAACCCTTCAAGCATCACATCACATATTGACTAGACTAGACTTGGAATAGTTTTTATCTCATGGCTGAAATGGTTATTCATCATGAATAGATACAATTTAACAGTCGGTGCCTAATTTTTGCCATGGGAGACTAAACTGCTAATGATTGATCATTTCTATCGCGCAAACAACTATTGGGACCAAGAAATCAATTCAGCGGTTGAGCAAAGAAAGAAAATGTACTCTTTTTGTGTGTCAATGTTAAAACAAGGGAAGCACTTGCAGAGAATTTGGGGGAAGACCACACAGCTCTGGCAAACTTTGGCAGACGATATGGGATTGAATATTTTGTTTTATAGGCAGGTCTTGTATTTTAGTCTTCAGACAGTGGATAACTAAATAGTGAACAGAGTATAGTCCTTTCTTCCTTTCATGCTTCCTCAATTCTATATATAGAATTACAATTACCATGTAAAGTTCTTCTGGTGCAGTTAAAAGAGAGAACATAGATTCTGCATATACTAATTAATGATCTCATTTTTCGAATTTGTGCCTTTATATTTGAATGCATTCTTTTGTGTTAAAGGCTTAGTTGTCACTCAGATCCCCATGTTCTTGGCAAGAATCATGGGGTTACCTGCCAACAGATCTTCTATATCTTTTCCATCTTTGTCCAACACCAACCATTGGAAACTGCTGAAGTGAAAATCTTACTCCTAATTTTGCAGAACCAAATGAACACAACCCTTTACTTTTTACTGTTTTTGAGACCAAACTATGATAAGCTAACCAAACACACAAAAGAGTTTTGATGCATATTGACAGCTCTATTGATCAGTTAGTACACTGCCTTTCCCCCATAAAATTAAAACAAATATGTGAATTAGGAGGTTCAAATTCAAGCAAAACAGGCAGCAAATTGAATTGACATACAAACCATTGTATTGTAATAATAGATAAGTTACAGTATTTTGATTCGTTGATCATCTGACCTACGGATTACTACAAGGATACCCAAGTACCCAACATTATATGTGAGATAACAATCATTTTTCAAGATTTCTTTGTAATTTGAACTATACAGTTGAACATTCTGATATACTCGGGTCATCTATGAGAGTTGCAATCTGTTTATTTCATTAAGAAGTTCCGAGCTAGTAACGCTGCTCCAACTGCAGGTTCAACCTAAGTAAAACAAGAAAATGTTTGCAATAAGAATTTAAATGAATATCATTGCCATGAGAAAATGTGACAGTTTGACCAAAGAGTTATTGATGCAAACCTTTGGTCTAACTGGAGAAGCAGCAGGGTAGGTCTTCAAAATACAGTTGATAACTTCTTTCCCTATATCCCACCTCTTGTTAGCTTCCAGGACCCCACCAACCATGACAATAGGGAAATAACTCTTTCCATCTACAAATAAATTCAACATAGGCATTAAGTTAGCTGAAGCAGTAAGAACAATTCAGAATTTTATAAAGTCTAGTTCAAACTTCATGCCCATAATTTGTCTCCACTAGCCAAGATATTGCCCTTCATATGGTTTCCTTTCTTTACATTAAAGATAACAACAAATAAATAATTAGATGTTGAATAAAGTAGCACCTTCCCCGCCCAAACCAAGTCTTCGAACAACAGCATTCACGGTTAAAGCCAATTCTTCCACCGCATCATTTAAGATCTTATGCGCAATTTCATCACCAGCTTCAGCACAAGATACAACTTCTGGAACAAGTGCCGCAATACGTGCCCAAGATGGATCTGCATAGGTCCACCTAAATCCCAATAAGAAAGGAAATTAATCCCAAGTGCCGCAAATAGATTTGTTTCTACACAACAAATTCTAATACAGAGTAACCCTGTGTAGCGAAAATAAGGGGCGAATATAGTTTTAAGTAAAGAGTGGTAAACCATTCGATTCAGCCGGTAATATTGTTGTTCTACATCAAACTACGAAGCGGGTTACAACACATAGCAAAGTATTGAATGCCTTGAACCACGAAACCTAAAGCAGACATCCATTTTCAAAAAAACACCTGAGTTGATATAAGACAAACACATGGCAGTAAAACCAAGCCTTTATTCACTGACTCCTCTCTAAAGTTAATTTTTTTAGGAATAATGTGTTATCAGCAATTAAGTAGTATGCCCAGAGTATTTAAATAATAAAAAATATATATATACCCTATGAGCTCATCTGGAGAAGGAAGACCGAGTGACTGTAAAATACTATGTGTAAGCATTGTCTGTGAACCTCGACCATCATGAGCCCTCACTATTGCAGTCAAGGCCTGAGCAGCAATCCCATAACCACTGCAAGCAAAAATATCTCCATTAGTCCAATTCTATCTCAAGATATAACTAGAAAGATAGATAATAGACCTTGCAAGATTATGACATTTCTTTGATGATTACACTACCATAGTAGAAGACCACAATCACTTGTGAGATCTAAATACTCCCCCAAATAATCAGAGGAAGTAAAATCATAACTTTGTCAAAATAATAAGCCATAGGCCTTTATACAGCCTTTACACCTAGTTTTTTTTCTTTTTAATAGCAATCGTGGGTATCCGAACTTCTTAGAGCATTCGACTAATCCCATGGGTACATGTCCCCCGCAAGAGCCATACACTGGGAAAATCCAAACATAAGCTTGTGTTGGTACCCCTTGGAGTTGGCAAGGTTTGATCATGTGACCTCTCCTTAGTATGGTAGAGCACATGTCATTGAGCTAACCCCTTAGGGTGCCTTTATGCCTAGAATGATGAAACAGACATGCAAATCAATGTACGCAATCAACCATGTCTAAATACATAATACATCCTACAGAAGTCATGTACATATTGTATGTCTACTGCATTACTGACCTCTTCCCAGTTACTAGAACTAGTTGTTAGGTAGTAACATATAGGTATCCCTCATGAATGCCAAATTGCTTTCCAGATTCTCATTCCAGGGTTATTCAACATGAAAAAGCAAAATTGCCAATATCATTTGTAGCAGATTCTCTATCCAGGGTAAGCACTTAAAATAAAATTTATCAAAATTATAATGAGAACATAATAACTAAACCAAAAACATAATATATATATATATATATATATATATATATACACACACACACATATATACGTATATGTGTATGTAGGATGCTCATCAAGAACTAGTAATATATTCATCTTGTGCAAATACTTATTTTTAATTAAACTCTTTAGTCGCAAAAACAATTAATATAATCATGAAGAAAAAAAATGAAAACAAACTACAAATAAATAAGTCTTCACCATGTATGGTACTGCAACCAAAACACGCTAATCTCACCTGCCCCAATCACCCAAGACAGGTCCTCCACCAGCAGCACGAGCTTCTCTTCCATCTTCGGTGAATCCATAAGAAATACTCCCTGTACCTGCTATCAAAACACAGCCATGAAGTTTCCCCATGGTCCCACTTGCAAGAGCTGCCACAGCATCATTCTGAACATATAGATTAACATGGCTTGGGAATATGTCCCTGTTAATAATTACATAGTAAATTAGAAAACTAAACATGGAGTGCTTAATACAAATATTCATATAGGTGTGTGTGTGTAGCAAGAAGTTCCAAAATTTCATGAACAACACTCATCTTAAAGTTATTAAGGTTACATATAATGTAGAACATATATGACGAAGCCTAACGTACTATGCCCGAAAACTTCACTTCTGCCGCACCTTGTTTTCTTTATATCATTTCTTCTCAACCAATTGTTATGTGTGTATTTCTCATTGTCTCCTTACTATAACTGAGTATGCCTTTCTCCAACGCATTCATGAAACCATAACTTTGGACATCAATAGGAAGACTGCTAATGATAATTTATAATTATGAGAAGGGGAAAAAAGTACAGTACTTCTGATTTATTATCTATATTTTGAAGCTCAAAATTATATTAGTTTCATAATGTGTGTTCTAGGGAAATTGTTAACAGTAGCCCTATCTGAATCTTTCAGTTTTACAGAATTAAATAACAATTTCATCATATTCACTTCACTTATTATAAGTTGGTAAAGCAACAAATGTAATTACGGAGACTATGTGGTAAAGTCTTTACAGTTAAGAAAGTGAGAGATATATTATAAGATTGCAGAGGATAAAGAATATGAAATTCAACTAAACAACTAGCTACATACCAACCTCAGCCAATTTAATATCCTTTCCTGATCATTTGGATGATTAACACCAGATACACCTAAACAAACAGCTCGAACAGCAGATCTCTTTGACCCTGAGTTTGAAAGGGCTTCTGCCATAACGAGTTCCAGTGTATCTCTTGCTGCAGTTTCTGTAAATGTAGACAATAATTCCCATGTAAGATTTTTCATGCTTTCACAGTATTCGTGAAGTGTAAAAGTTACTCTATTGCTAAAATTATTACTATAATATAGCAATGTTCTAAAAGGGCTAGGCGGGAGGTGGGAGGTGGGAGGCGGGAGGCGGGAGGCGGGAGGCCGGGAGAAGCCTAGCGCCTAGGGGCCTAGGCGGGATTTTTTATTTTAAGCCAATTTTAATATTTTATCTTACATTTATTCAAACAAAATAATAATATAAAAAAAACAATCTATAATAAAGATAATAAAGACCTTTGCTTAGAGTTCAAACACATATACATATTGTCAATGTCAAAGTTCAAACACAAGCGTGCAATTATTGAAAGTTCAAATATATCTTTAACGTATTAGTTTTATTCATAAACAAGATTGTTATTAAATACTCCATCCGTCTCAGGATAAAAGTCATGGTGGACTTTTCACGCATATTAAGAAGATGAATGAAATGACAAAATTACCCATAATAATATCATTAATTATTTTCAATGTAGGTGAGAGAGTGACTTTCTAGCTTTTCAATTCAAAATATTTTTAGCACATAACTAATTATACTTATTAAATATGGAGAGAATTAGAATAAGAAAAATATGAGATATTTAATGTTACGGGTATAATAGGAAAAAATGTGTAAAAGTTTAGTTATTAAAGGAAAATAGACATTTAACATGAGACTACCCATAATAGTAATAAAGACTTTTATCATGGGACTAGGAGAGTAATAAAATTTAAACTTTTAAGAATTCAATTCAATATTAAAACTTAAGAAACTAAACATAAATTTAAGAATTATATTGAATTAAACTAAATATTACAAATGTATCATCATTTATATAATTTGAAGTTGGTACAAGTTCAAAAAATTACAACTATAATAAAATTATCCATTTTGACTTGATATTATTCACTTCTTGTTGTGATTTGATATGCTACAACCTGCATTATGAATATGGTAAATCATTAGAAAAATAAATATATCAAGATCTGGTTTGGGTAATTATTAAAAAAGAAAAAACCTCTCCGCCTAGACCCTACCTAATTTTCTAGACGGATTTTTTTGCTGCCTTAGGCCTAAGTGAGGCGCCAGGGGAGCCTAACGCCTTGGCGGGGCGCCGGGGGGCCTAGACGGACCTAGGCGTGGATTTTTATAACACAGTAATATAGCAGCCACCTTTTGTAGCAATAGCACAAAAAACATGACCACTCTCAACCCATCAACAATATTTCATTTAATTTTGGGTGATACACAAAAGGGTATAGCCTCCAATTTTTGTGCGAATTACTGACAGGTGACGAACACCACTAAATCCGGGACCTAGGTACATTTTAAATGGGAAAGAATTCAGCCATAAGAACAGAACATTTCACTCCCCGGCCAATCTGAAAAGTTTCTATTGCTACTTTCTCCCTCTTTTCCACAAAAATAATCTCATTTGATTTATTTTTTCCCTAGTCAATTTGCAAAATCCTAATATTCAAAATTGATGTGATTTACTTGATTTTTATTAGTGTAATAGTTAAAATTATAAACTATTTAAAAAAAATCTTATTACTAAAAAGTAAAAAAGAAATCACATCACAATTTGCATTTTAAGATTTCGCAAATTAACTAGGATCAAATACAAATGAGACATTTTTTTGGAACCAAGCAAGTATTATCTTCTAATATACTTCCTCTCTATCCAGAAATCAAGATCCATTTCGTTATGCAGCCAATTTGTATTAAATAAGTCTACTATCACAATACCGCTCACATGACTTGTTGTGCACGTGGGCCATCAAAATATGCATGTGAGTGTATGTGAGCGGTTTTATATGATAGTAGACTGTTGGCGTGAGCTGTAGATTAGAAGACAAATGAGAGGAATTATAGTGAAGATGTAAATATGATTCCTTCAATTAAGGGTCAAGGATCTCAGCCATGATCCTAGCCTTGAGTTATGTAACTGTCCAAAAATAGAGAGTCAAATATCTCTATTTATACCTGTAATATTTCTAGAGAAGTAGTATGTAGAAAAATATGTTCTTTTTATCATGGTATCAAAGCAGAATAGATTTCTGGTATAAACTATCTCCATAATACTTACTAATTACATACTGTACACACCTCTCAAAGATGGGAGACCCAAATAGCTAGATGGGAGACACGATTACCCCTCCTGAATCTGGTGATACATTCCTTGATCCAAACACAACCCTTTCTGACCTCTTTACAACCAAGATGGCCGAAGCCTTGTCCAAGGCTCAAACACCAACCAATTTTCTGAAACTCGCCATTTGCTCGATCGAATTAAGTTGGATGGTTCCAACTTTGCTCTCTGGTCCCAGGTGATGGAGATGTATATCTCCGGGAAGGATAAATTGGGCTACATCAATGGAGAATTACTTCCTCCATCTCCGACTGATATATCTTACCGAAAGTGGCGAACGAATAATGCAATTGTCAAAGGCTGGTTAATTAACTCTATGGACCCGACTCTAATTAGCAATTTCATTCGATTTCCGACGGCTAAACAGATATGGGATGTAGTTGCTACAACTTATTTTGATGGGGGAGATACATCACAGGTATATGAACTCAGGCGGCTTGTTTCCCGTCTCCGGCAAAGTGGTGGATCCATGGAAAAATATTATACTGATTTACAAGGATTATAGCGTGAGATTGACTTCCGCAGACCGAATCCAATGGAGTGCCCAACTGATATACAAAAGTTCAATAATCTGCTTCAGGAAGACCGAGTCTATGCGTTCTTGGATGGTCTGGACGATAGACTTGACAACATCCGAAGTGATGTACTGCAGTTGCACCTTTTTCCTTCGGTGGAGCAAACATATGCAAGCTCTCCGCCAGGTAGTTATGAATACTGTTGAGTCTGAAGTCACTGCTGGAGCCGTGCTTGCCTCTCGCGGTCTCAAGCTTAGTCAAGGGTCTGGCCGAACTGGTTCGGGTTCCTCAAAAAATTCTCGATCCACTTCAAATATTATGAAATGTTCTCACTGTGGGAACTCTAAACATACCCGTGACAATTGTTTCCAATTGCATGGGTATCCTGATTGGTGGCCTGAATTTCAAGAAAAAAAGAAAAAAGAAACAACACAAAGTTAATGGTGGTACAGAAAAATCATTGTGGTTCAAATTGAACCACACTTGTCTCTCATTCCTTCCAATGACTTGTCTCATGTGAATGTCTCTCCTCCATACTCAGGTATTTCTTGTCATGCCCAACATAGTCATAGTAATGAACTGGATAGTGCTATACGGCGGCTTCTCGATTCGGGGCCATGCACTATATGACATTTGACCTGCTGCAGATTTTACCTATCGATTATCTCCCCGACGCACCAGTATTGCTAATGCAAACGGAATTGTTTCACCTGTCATAGGGGCTGGTTCAGTGACTTTATCACATTCATTACAGTTGACAAATACTCTACTTGTTCCTTCTTTGTCTCACAAACTCTTATCTGTGAGCCAAGTTACTAGAGATTTAAACTGTATGGTATTAATGTATCCTAATTCTTGTTTTCTTCAGGATATTCTCACCAAGGAGATAATTGGGCGTAGTTCTAGGAAGGGGGGATTATACTACATGGAAGACTTCAGTATGGGTCGTGCACACCAAGTGTCCTCTCAGGAGTCCAAGATCCAACAGATATGTTTGTGGCATCGTCGTTTAGGTCATCCTTCGTTTGGGTATTTACAACATTTATTTCCTAGTTTATTCTCGAATGTGGATTTGTCAAGTTTTCATTGTGATGCTTGTATGTTGGCAAAAAGTCATCGTATCAATTATCCATTACACTTGAATAAAAGTGATACTCCATTTGCTTTAATTCACTCTGATGTATGGGGTCCCTCTCCTTTACCTACTATCTCTAGAGTGCGTTGGTTTGTGTTGTTTATTGATGATTGCACTAGGATGACCTGGCTTTATTTAATGAAAAATAAGGATGAAGTATGTAATATCTTTCAGTCATTCCATGCTATGGTTCGGACACAGTTTGACTCTTCAATTCGAGTTCTTCGCTCGGATAATGGTGGGGAATATGTAAATCATCAGTTCATAGCCTACTTTCAGAAACATGGTCTCATTCACGAGACGTCCTGTCCTCAAACTTCACAGCAAAATGGAGTCGCTGAACGGAAAAATCGGCACATCCTTGAAACGGCTCGGGCTCTCCTTCTGAATGCCCATGTTCCAGCTCTCCATTGGACAGATGCAGTCACCACTGCTGTGTACCTCGTCAATCGCCTTCCATCTAAGCTCTTAGAGTTTAGGACTCCTCTACAAGTTCTGTCCGAATTCGTTTCACTGCCATCTATTCTAATGTTACCCCCTAGGATATTTGGTTGTGTGGCGTATGTTCACCTTCACAAAAATCAACGTACCAAATTGGATCCGTGTGCTCGTCGATGTGTGTTTCTAGGGTATGGTATACACCAAAAAGGGTACCGATGTTATGATCCCACTACTCGGAGGTTTTATACTACCATGGATATTACCTTCATGGAATCTGAATTTTTTCATTCTTCATCCTCCTCCACTTCCTCACTTCAGAGGGAGACACCAAGTGAAGAGATGAAGTGGTTAAGCTTTGAGTGGCTTGAAGACCAGAACAATCAAGTTGATGACCCTATGACAACCCCAGAAATGGTCATAAGGTCTACATCTAATGAAGAACCCCCCTCTCCTATAGTATCCACAGACTTATCTCCCGAGAATATTCCTGAGGTAAGTCATACTAGTACACCCTCCTTTACAAATAATATATAGTCCTCTGCTGGATATATCTTACCTTTCAGGCACAATCGTGGTAAACCACCAAACAGATACTCACCAGACATGGAGGAAAGGAGAACAAGGTACCCAATTACCAACTATGTGTCTACGGAAAAGCTACCTGAACCTCTCAAGACTTTCTCCAAGGAGTTATCCACATGCCAGATTCCAACTACTATTCAGGAAGCACTATCCGATCCTAAATGGACACATGCTATAGAAGAAGAAATGAAAGCACTGTTAAAGAATCAAACATGGGTGTTGGCTCCACTTCCCAAAGGGAAGAGAACTGTTGGATGTAGGTGGGTATTTTCTGTGAAACACAAGGCAGATGGTTCTATAGAGAGATACAAGGCAAGACTAGTGGCGAAGGGATACACTCAGACATATAGAGTAGATTATCAAGAAACTTTTTCACCTGTAGCAAAATTGAATACGATTAGGGTTACATTGTCTCTTCTTTGAAACTTGGGTAGCCTTTACATCAGTTGGATGCAAAGAACACATTCCTTCATGGCGACCTTAAAGAAGAAGTTTACATGGATATACCTCCAGGATATACAACCTCCTTAAAAACTGAGGTTGTGTGCAAATTGCAACGGGCATTATATGGATTAAAGCAGTCACCTCGGGCATGGTTTGGACGATTTAGTTTGGCAATGAAGAAATATGGGTTCCGTCAGAGTAACTCAGATCATACACTATTCTTGAAACATCAACAAGGCAAGGTAACAGGGTTAATTGTCTATGTTGATGATATGATTATCACAGGAGATGACAAGGAGGAAATTGCCAAACTTCAAAAGCAATTGGCCACTGAGTTTGAGATGAAAAACCTAGGAGGTCTGAAATATTTTTTGGGAATAGAAGTTGCTAGATCAAGACGAGGTATATTCCTTTCCCAAAGAAAATATATCCTAGATCTATTATGTGAAGTTGGAATGTTGGAATGTAAGCCAGCAGACACTCCCATTATTCAGAACCATAAACTTGAGGAACACCCGAACCAAGTCCCAACAGACAAAGATCAATATCAGATATTGGTTGGTAAGCTTATTTATCTCTCACATACTCGTCCAGATATAGCTTATGCAGTAAGCGTGGTAAGCCAATTCATGCATCGACCTAGTAAAGATCATATGGAAGCAGTAATTCGGATCTGACGATACTTAAAATCATTCCCAGGAAAAGGACTTTTGTTCTTAAAGAATAATCATCTTAGGGTCAATGGCTATACAGATGCGGATTGGACAGGAAATGCTACAGATAGACGATCTACCTCAGGATACTTTACATTTGTTGGAGGAAATTTGGTCACTTAGAGAAGTAAGAAGCAAAAAGTAGTGGCACTATCAAGTGCCGAAGCAGAATTCCGTGGGATGGCAAAAGGATTATGTGAACTGTTATGGCTAAAAAGACTTATGTCTGAAATAGGTTTCACCCCTACCTCTGAGATGGACCTTTTCTGTGATAACAAATCTGCCATTGCTATTGCACATAATCCCATACAACATGATCGAACCAAACATGTGGAAGTTGACAGACATTTTATTGAGGAGAATTTAGAATCAAAAATAATCCGGTTTCCATTCGTGAAGTCCAACAATCAACTGGCAGACATTCTGACAAAGGCAGTATCAAGCAAAGAGTTCTACAACTCACTAGACAAGTTGCACGTTGAAGATGCGTTCACTTGAGGGGGAGTGTTGGCGTGAGTTGTAGATTAGAAGACAAATGAGAGGAATTATAGTGAAGATGTAAATATGATTCCTTCAATTAAGGGTCAAGGATCTCAGCCATGCTCCTAGCCTTGAGTTATGTAACTGTCCAAAAATAGAGAGTCAAATATCTCTATTTATACCTGTAATATTTCTAGAGAAGTAGTATGTAGAAAAATATGTTCTTTTTATCATAGACTTAGTGATTTGTATTTGTTAATTCACTGTTCAAGATTTTTCCGAACCAACTTTTCTCACAATTCAATTAAAAAATTATATATGTTCGACCAAGTCTTTGGTAGCTAGAATGAAAAAAATACATCCCAACAGACATTAAACAAATAAACAAACACTATATCTGCATAAACAAATAGATAGACATAAATTGTGGGCTTTGATGAAAAAGAACAAATACCTCCGACACTGTTGTGGTTGGAGCAGCCTGCGACTGCCCGGCCGAGAACACGAACTGGGTCGGCGAGTTGGTCGGAAAACGGGATGCAGACACAAATGGTGGAGGTGGTGCCACCGTCCAAACCCAAAATTACGCCTAATTCTTCACCATCACTAGCCTCCCCTCCGTTTTGGATCGCCCCATTGCTATACTTCTGAAACATTATATCCACCAAAATTCCCACAATTCTCTACTCCTCTCTAAAAATGTATAATCGGGTAAAATATATGCGAGAGAAACAGAGATGGAGGGAAAAAGGGGCGATTTGATTTTAATTGAAAAAGAGGAGGAGAGAAATCATAAAAAGGAATTTGATGATTTTAACATTGGAAGGACCAAACAATTTTTTGTTCTTTCCTATGGTGGTTGGTTGACTTAATCGGTTGGTTTATTTTATTTTCCTTTTTTTATTTGGCCTTTTGTTTGTTTTATTTTCTTAAGTTTAACTTCAAACTGCCGTTCACATTTAGGCGGAATCTGAATACAAAGAATTGTTTGATAATTAATATGTCTAAAATTTTTAATAACAAAATTTTATTATTTTACTTCACTGAAAAAATTCGAAGTTATTATAAATTTACTTAATATTACTTAATATAATAGTTAATATTTTTTAATTTTTTAATTTTTTTACTTTATTCAGCTACTCATTCAACCTAAAATTTGACTTTAATAATTTAAATTTCAATCATCCTAATCGATTCAAATGATTCGCACCTTTTTTTTTTCAAAATAACGACACTTAACGACCAATTGATTACTATTCACCATTCAAATATATTCAGTTTTAAACAAATACTTCCTTAGGGATGGGTAATTAATGAATTCCATGCCACATTTTAGTACTTTCATTTTGGTGTATAATAGTTTTTATTTTTTCCTTCTACAAAAATATTTTTTTAATTAATTAAAAATTATAATTTAAAATTGATGTGAATTTATGCTCAGGATCACTTTATACTACTCTCTTCGTTCCAAATTATGAGATCAATATTGATTTTCTAAAAGTCAATTTAAAATTAACAAAAATTCATTTAAATTTTGAAAATAATAAATCTTATAATGTGTTTTATAATTGGTATTTCTTCAGTTCAAAAAGGAAATTTCACTTAGATTTTATTGTACTGCAATTAACATAACCCAGTTAATAAAAATATAAATATTAAAATAAAAATTAACAAAAGACAACTATGAAACATCTCATTGGTACTTCTAAATATATTTGATTTTTAAAATCAAATTTTACATATATAAAAAAATTATCATTTGGAAAGTGATGTGTGGTGAATAATAGGCACAAACACAAATTTTATGTTACGTTTAGACTAAAGAAATGGAATGATTCATTCTGTTTTAGTTGGAATGAGTTATTTCATACTCTCACTTCTCTAAAAAATAAAATTCATAAATTTGGGAGGAATAAGAATAGTGCAATCTATTTCAATCGCAACTAAACATAATTTTTTTCATTCCATAAAAACGAGTCATTACATTCTCACGTTCATCACTCTAATCCAAACGTAGCATAAGGGTGTAATAAAGTTGTCAATAACTAAAATTTAATTAACCATTTGGCCAATAATGTAAAACTTTTTATGGACTACACATCCATAAATTCATTAATTCGATTTAACAAAAATTAATCAAGAGTATTGTTAACGCCAGGATCTTCTGCCACGTCCCAATCACGTAAGACGCATACGATCCTCGCAGACATAAACCACGATAAACACCACAAGCTTGGATTTACGGGTTCCGTGGGGATAAATTCAGTGTGAGAGTCGATGATATCGTGTTCACAAGGTTAAACAATGGAGGAATATAATGTCTAGTGTCTTGAGAGAGAAATAATAATTTCTACGTGTATATGTGATTATGAATAAAGAAGTGTATGAGAGCGTACCTCTTTGTGAAAGACTTCCTTGCTAAGTTATCTCTTTGCTTGGATTATTTGTGCCACCCACTACTACCGACACACCCCCTTGATCGATGGGTTCTCATTGATCGCATGTAGTTTATCCACTTGCTTTTGGTCATTATTATTACCGTAAATAGATTATAATCCCATCCACATTAATGCATGGCATGGGTTCTTTAGTCAACCGACATGCTTTTTCATCATTACAGTCAAAGATTATAGATATTTAAAATGTCTAAAGGATTGATCCATCGACCAATCTTATCTTATAAGTTTGAAATGAAAATAATATGATGATTGGGCTTAATGATTTTCATAATTCAATAATAAAAGGCCCAATAGAATAAAAAAGAATAAGCCCATATATACTTTGAAGAGATAAAATATCACGACCCACATTGCCCCCTAGTTTTTTGTTAAGCAGAATGTTTAATGAAAACTATAAACAATCCATGATATTTTACCGAGAATCGATAAATGACAAGATGTAATTAAAAACGTACCCATTTATCGCTTCGAAATGAAATGAAAGGAATTTAAGGGCCCAATTCGGAAAGGCTCTATCTATTAAATACCCTGGACCAAACCGGACGCTTCCCATTCAAATTCCAAATTATTACTAGCATTTAATGCACCTGTCTTGAACAATGTAAAAATCGATATAAAAGGATAACTTTACCAAATTTGATGATTTTACTGCTCATTTGAAATTCGAGCGCCTTCTAAACTTTCTCGATCTCTCTCTCTCGCAAATCGTCACAAATGGCTTCCCAAAACCACTGAATGAGTTCTCCCATACTTGTAACACCCATCACTGTGTGGTTCCACCAAACCCTAATCTTCATGAGGGACTTGATGCACGAATCCCAAAATGAAAACCCAAAAAACCCCCTCCGAATATTACAGGAGTACGGAGCGATTCTCGCATGCCAACACTCCTTCTATCATAACTGAGGCTGAATTAAAGAGGGTTCGAACTCGGTTCCACATTCCAGATACCCATGCTGTTAGGGTACCCCGTTCTTACTGGTGAGAAGATGTATCAACGGCACAAGGATGGACGGTAGATGCCCGGTGACTTTTTTTAATGGAGAAGGGGTTCGTTTCCCCCTTCACGTCTTTATAGTGACCCTACTGGGGTTTTTGGGTGTAGGATTTTCACAATGGTCTTGCCAACTCCTACATCCACATTCTGGCCTTCGTGGCCTTCTGCCATGAATTGGGCGTCGAGCCCTCCCTCGGACTTCTTCTTCACTTTGATACAAGATAGTACAATCCGGGAGAAGGGGTTCAAGGCCCTCGTGAAACATTCTCCGAGTCCGGAGAAAATTTTGACAGACGTTGTTTGGTGAACACCCCTTCGAGCAATAGGGGATGGCACGAGAAATGGTTTTTCGTCAAAGGCCCTGAGATCTCTTCTCTACCGAACTGGGCAACTGACGAAAAAATATCTGCTGACTTTGGAGATGTTTCTGAAGAGCGGGAAGTGGAAATGATGGAGCTATTTGACAACTTCCCGAAGGAAGAGTGGAAATACGGACTCCTCTCGAAGCAAGCATGGTTGTATGACCATAAGTGTAAGTACCAGCTTTTTTCATATATATATATATATTTTGAAAATATTCCGTAATATATAATTATAACATGGAATTGTTTGATTTGTGCAGTGTCTTTGATCAGACCGAGCTCTGTAGAAATAAAGGAGCTCGAAGATTTTTTGTCTGGGAAGTCTTCGGAAACAATTGAAGTTACACCACCCGAAGCTACCCAAGTTGGTCCAACACCGTAAATTCATATACGAGATGAATTTCAAATAAGAAAAAAGAGGTAGAAGAGGTTCTCATACCGGAAGAGATCCTTCAACCTCGACAAAAGAGAGAGTCGTCGGAAAACCCAGTGCCGGTTCCTCTCGTAAATCCTCCGAACCTACACCGTAGCAGAACCAACCTCAAAAACCATTCCTCGATCAAAGCGCGCTTACTTGATCGTCCCGATCGAAGGAGTATACTTAGGACCAAAAATTAAAAACAAAATAACCCCTTTAACCTGCCAAGAAGAGCTCGGGGTTCTCACTTTCTTGGTCGTTCCACCCTTCGTGCCCCACAGAGAAATACAGGATCGAAGAGGATTCAGTGACCGGGGCGAAGGGATTCCGGCGTTATCCGGGAAGAAGCGTACGACGAGAGCCATCCAAGTTCCGCCTCTACCTCACCACCCAAAGAATCCACTCCAAACAAATCTCCCATAACCGAAAACTATTCACGCAGACCCTACACCTCCCGAACGTTCCCTCTTTTCTCCCCGAAAGTAGAGACCCTCTCCCGAACGGCCGGGCCTTGGTCAAAGTTATCATCTGAGGTGTGGGATCTCCGACTCTATGGCCCAAGTTTAACGCCAACTTTCCTTTTGACCTTTTGGAGCTTTCGTTCGACACCGCTTTACCAATTGCTTTCGGATCATACTGAGACGAAAATCTTCTCGACGAGGGATGAGTTATTTGGCCAAGGTAAACAATAATGAGTTCTTCCTCTACATCTCTATTTTCCTTGATTATTTTATACATTTAACTTGAATATTTTGAAAATATGCGAAAGCTAATCTTCGTCTTGACGACATTGCGTCAGAGACACATAAATGGAGAAAGTAGGGAAGATTTCATGCGACGAAATACATATCTTTGAAATCGACCTTGGACCGAGAAATAGCTGGTCGTGAAGATGCTTTCCATACCATCAACGGTCTTCAGATAGAACTGGATCGGGCTAAGATGGATTTGAAGACATCGATGATGAACTAAAGAACCCATGAGGATGGGTTGGTGCGTCCAAGCCCGCCACCAACAAACTTTAACCAATCTGAATCTTGGTTTGGTTGAAGAGAACCTACTTCTTGAAGGCGAAAAACGAGGAGTTTTCTTGACTAATCGAAGCTTAGTCTTACAACTTGGTGGTGAGGCGAAGATTAAAGATGAAGTCCGAAGGCATAAGGCCAGCGTCACAAGCTTCGCCATAAAATAAAGGACCTTGAGGGGCGAGGCCCCTGCTACGGTGAAGAGCTTCAAAATGATTCAGTGCGTAGTATAGGGACTCGGATGAACTTAATGTAGAGATCGTGAAGGTTTATTCGGAGGATATGAGAGGACTTTATCGGGGAGCGAGGAAAGAGAAGCTATCGGTACTTTTCAATTGGACTTCTACCTTTGCTAATTTCGATGATAAAGACGGTGCCTGAATATATATCATGTTTTTATGTAAATATTTAACTACTTTAAACTTTTTATGTTTATGTAATTAATTTACATTTGACTTAAATGAAATGAGCATTTTATGTTTATTGATAAATCTTTAACTGTCTTGATTATGACTTCGATTCCGATCAAGATCTTGTCGATAATTTAGTGTTAATAAGTTGAACTAATGAATTAGATATGGCATATAACGATTAACTTATGCAATGAAGTGAATTGAATTTTACTGACGAGATTCAAGTTAAGCGAACTAATGAACCGAACTCAACACTTAAACAAAATAAATAACTTATACTCACTCTGCATCAAGAGTGAGATCAATCATACGTGAAGTAAATTTGGACGACAAATGATAAGAACCAAGACATAGGGATTAATAATGACCATTGACTTACCACCTGATAAGATCAATATAGGACCAAAAGGACACGAGGCTACCATCGAATGGCCAATGAGTCCTACCATACCTCCTTACACCATAGTGACCATCGGACCAATAAGTGACCATTGACTTACCACCACAGATAAGATCAATATAGGACCAAAAGGACACTGGGGCTACCATCGAATGGCCAATGAGTCCTACCATACCTCCTTACACCATAGTGACCATCGGACCAATAGTGACCATTGACTTACCACCTGATAAGATCAATATAGGACCAAAAGGACACAGGGCTACCATCAAATGGCCAAATGAGTCCTACCATACCTCCTTACACCATAAATGACCATCGGACCAATAGTGACCATTGACTTACCACCTGATAAGATCAATATAGGACCAAAAGGACACAGGGCTACCATCGAATGGCCAATGAGTCCTACCATACCTCCTTACACCATAAATGACCTTCTGGACCAATAAGACCAAAGTGATAATTTGTGGAAAAGTGATCTTTTATTGATATCAAACGATTGTGTATGGACTTAGATAAACCCGACTTAAACTTTATTGAAAATACTTAGAAGCTCGCCAAAGACGCCAAGTATTCTTGATCTCGGAACCATCGAGTGCCTTTAATCGATAAGTACACGGCTTTGGTACTTGATTACTTCATACTGACCCTTCCCAATTCGGCGTTAGCTTTCCGTGTTTTGAGGTGTAGAAGCTTCGGCTTCTCTCGAGAATCAAGTCTCCCACTTGAATCTCTGATTTGACGCCTTGTTATAATGTTTGGCCACCCTTCGTTGATAAGCGACCAATTTGATTAAAGCTTCCTCTCGACTTCGTCTAGCGAGTCCAAGTTAGCCTTGATCCTTAATCGTTGTAGATTTCTTTGAATTGACTTACGAAGACTTGGAGATCCGATTTATTGGGACTAAGGCATCGATTACATAAAGCCAATCGGAAGGCGAATCCCGTAGTAGTCCTCGGCGTGAGTTCGGTATGCCCACAAGTCGCTCGCAGAATTCTTCGGCCATCTTCCCTTAGCTTCATCCAATCTACGCTTTATTCCGCTTCGGTGACGTCTGTTGGTCACCTCAACTTGCCCATTCGATTGTGGATGAGCCACGAAGTCTTCTTATCTTTGAATCCCCAAATCGTTCAAAAATTCTTCAAATTTTGAACCCACGAATGGCGTCCATTGTCCGATATCAATACCTTAGGGATCCCGGCGAAACACCACGGACTCCTTTATAAACTTTAAGCACTCTGTTACATTATCGGCCAAAGTGGTTTCGCCTCTACCCACTTAGTCATATAATCAATAAGCACTATGACGGTTAACTAACGACCTTTAGCTTTAGGTAACGGTCCCAATATATCCACCCCCCTGCAGACGGCCGAAAAGGTATAGGAGATAAAATCGAGTATAGCTCTTCCGGTGGGTGATGTGGAACCGGACTATTGTCGCATTTTTCACATTTTTGACGTACTCAGTAGCTTCTTTGAAAATTGTCCGACTAATAGTAACCTTGTCGAAGTACTTTATGTCTTAAAGATTTAGCGACCGTATGATCACCGCAAATTCCTTCATGAACTTCCAAGAAGCATACTCTATTTCTAACGGAACCAAACATTTCAATAATGGTGAGGAAAATGCCAATCGATAAAGATCCCCATCAATAAGATCAAATTTAGTACTCTTATACTTGATCTTCTTTGCCGATTTGATCCGAAGGAAGGACGCCATCTGCCAAATACTCGATGTAGGGTCATCCAACAGTTTGTTTCGTTCGATGCACATCATCAAGCTTGTTTAAATCTTTGAACACTTTCAAAATTTCTTTGTAAATTTCCAAATACTACCGATCCATGAAAGACATCTGCATCCGTAGTGGCCAATTTCGACAAAGCATCAATGATAGAATTGTCGTTCTTTCTCTATACCACAAACTTCGTCTGAAGCAAAAATTGAAGTTGGTTTCTTAACTCACGATATATTTGATCATTCGGGTCCCACGAGCTTCATAATCTCCCGACAAATTGTTTTTGACGACCAACCGAGAATCACTATAGATAATCAATTGTTGGACTTGAGACTCTTCGCTAATCGGACACCGCCAACACCGCTTCAGTACAATTTTCATTGTTGTTCGTTGCTTTAAACCCGAATCGATAACTTTCTTTGGACCTTGAATCCTCCTGGACTTATTAAAATAATTCTGCTCCACTACGATCGTCATCGTAGAGATCCATCTGCATACAACGCGTCCACGCTTTTCCCTACCGCCAAGAACGGCCCATCGTCGAATGAAGATTCGCCTCTCGGTAATTCGCGATCTCGCTTTGGTGAACGAGCATTCTACCATAAAAAGTCGACCGGGCTTGGCCTTTAATGGCGATTCGGGGATGATACTCGATGAAAAATTGGGATAATTCCATAGTCCATGCTTCTTCTAGTCTACCCGACCTCTCGGCTTGCCCATCACCTTCTTCAATGGTCGATCCGTGTGTGACGATCAGAGTCGACCTTGAAAATCTTCGCCAAGCTTTCTCTTGGCAATTATTAAAGCAAAGGCAAATTTTTCAATGTTAGGATACTGGTTTGACATCTCGTAGGGCGTGGTGACGTAATAGGCCAGGATCTTTGCTTCCCATTGATCTGCCGAATCAAAAGCGCTCCAATCTTTAAGGAACTGGCCGCAAGGTACAAATATAAAGTCTCTGCTTTGGGGACAAACTTGACCAATAAAGGCGAGAAAGATGATACGTCTTTATACCTTGAAAGCGTCTTCACACTCGGAAGTCCAAAGGGAATATCTTCGCATTCTTCATCCCTTCAATGTGTCAAAGAAAGGAAGACATCTCTCTGCAGATTGGCGTACAAACCTCCTTAAAGCTGCGCATCCTACCAGTCCGACATTTGAGCGTCCTTGAATGGTGAGGAGTCTTCATGTCGAGGATGGCTGGATCTTCTGCTCGATTGGCCTCGATGCCCTTTTGATGACGGATAACCCAAAACTTTCCAAAGACCAAGACCGAAAAGTACATTTGGTGGGGTTGAGTCATGATTGACCATGATTTAATAGTTTGAAAGCATTCCTCTGGGATCGTCCAAATGTTTACAAATTTGCATACTCTTCACAATCATATCATCTACATAAACCTCCATGTTCCTCCTCAAATTTGTCTATCGAATATGAAGTTCATCATCCTCGATAGGTAGCTCCAAAGATTAATGAGGCCAAAAGTCATTTTTTGTATGCATACACCGAATCTGTGTAATAAACGCTGTTTTTGGAATGTCTTCTTTGCACATGGATATTTGATGATAACACAAAAAGCATCCATAAAACTTAATAATGCATACCCGAAGTGGCATCGATGAAATTTGATCGATATGGGGCGGAGGATAAAAGTCCTTCGGACAGGCTTTGTTGAGGTCGGTATAGTCGATGCAAACCCGCCACTTTCCATTATGCTTCTGCACCAATACTACATTTGCTATCCACTCCGGGTAATCAATCTCGTAGATGAAGTCAGCAGCCAACAATTTTGTAACCTCTTCATCGATGATCTTTTGTCGTTCGGGAGCAAATATCCGCCTTCCGATTTAAGCGGCTTTTTCAAGGATCTATCTCGATTTATGCTCGAAGAACCTTAAGCTAACTCTGCATATCTTGTGGTTCCCATGCAAAAATATCGACATAGCATCGTAAGAGTTCCATAAGATTTGTCCGAAGAGGTTCTGGCAAACCCGAACCAATCCTCACTGTCTTGTCCGGTTTTCCGATGACCAACTCAATCTCCTCCGTTCCCCCAGCGGGGATCACCAACGGTTCTGAGCTGCTCTCGGTGAAGGGTTCGATTTCAATTGCCATTGTCTTTCTTTGTTTACTGACCCCCATTCCGGATGAAATGACAGAATTCCGATAACATCTCCGGGCTAGATCCAAGTCACCCATCACCTCTCTACTCCATGTCTTTGTGGGGAATTTGATTTTGAAATGTGGGATGGAAGTTCTGACTTGAAGAGTCATCAACGTAGGTCTTCCCAAAATGGCGTTGTAAGTAATCCATCCACATGCACAACATAAAATTTACAAGTTATCTCCACTTCTTTGTGGTAGTCTTAGAAGATGACAGGAAGTTCAATAGTGCCTGCCACTTTGACTGGATCGTTGCCGAAACCATATAGAGGAGCCTCCTGTCCGACCTCCATTTTGTGCCCATCGAGATGCATTCTTTGATAAGCATGGGCATAAAGAATGTCCACCGAAGATCCGTTATCTATCAGCATACGTTTCACATCCACCGAACCCACTTGCGCTGTGATCACCAGTGCCCCTTCATGCGGTTCAATGGGCTCCGAAGGATAATCCGCATCCGTAAATGAAATAACAGTTCCTGGGAAAGGCCTGTCAACCTTCAGAGTAACATCTGTTATTGACATAACTGAATCAAGATAAGACCTCCTCTTCTTCCCTACTAATTTCCCAACAGATCCACCAGTTATTACATCAACGACTTGCCTTGGCGGTGGTGGAGCATTTTGAACAGGCGGTACTTGAACCGTTTGAACGGTACGATTGATAACCTGCTGATCTTGACGGTCTTTCTCAGCCACATATTGAATCAGCAAGCCACTTTTAATCTTGCTTTCTACAAAATCCTTTAAATTACAACACTCATTAGTGTCATGACCAGCAGGTAAATAGCAGCTTGATGATAACCACAATATTTGCGAGGGTTGCCATGTCCCGTTTTGTAATTATCACGAGGTGGTTCAAAGAAAGGCTGGTTTCGGATCTGATCCAAAATTATCGACCTCTCTGTATTCAACTGGGTATAAACCTTATTAACCTTCGGGGTAGGAACAGTGTATATCATTCTTTGCGCCACGTGAGTTCTTATCTTCTTGAACTACCTTCTGCCCTTTGGTTGTATCCTCCCCCTCTTCTCTGATCAACATCAGTCTTGGGAACCTCTTCCTCCTTTAATTGGCTCAAAGAAGGATTCTTGATTTGCTCATAGCCTCTTCCACAACAATATAGCCCTCTGCCTTGTCGAAGGCTTCTTCTAGGCTTTTCGGATGGTGAAACATCAATTTCTTTACCAATTTCTCCGATTTAACTAGATCTAGCCCATTCTGAAACAATCCAACAGCTTGGAGATCATTAAGATCGGACACCTGTCCGACCGCTTCCCTAAACCTCTTTACATATTGGCCTAAAGATTCATTGGTGAACTCACGGGACTTGTCTTTAAAGAGCTGTAGAAGCTTCCCCTTCTTCGGTTGCTTCCAAAACGAGCATGGAACTTATCACAAAGTTCAGTCCACGAGGAGATAGAATCCGATGGTAAAGTCCCCATCCACTGTCTGGCGTCTTTTCTCAAAGTAGTGACAAAAGTGTGACATTTAGCAGCATCAGTAAAGTCATAGTAATCCATTAGTCGGTCAAACGCCTGACTATGGTCATAAGGATCTCCTGACCCATCATAGCTTTCCATGCGAGGTAACTTTTTGGTAGCATCTGCTTTCTCCCGAGAATATCAGAGGAAAAAGGGGACGCCTTCTTTCCAGAAGTATCTTTCACCTGTTGGACCTCAGCCAATTGTTTTCGGAGTTCTTTCAACTCTCTTACCAGAAAATCAACACCTTCGGGTTGTGATGAGATCTCCTTCTCCTGGGCGACATTAGGCTTCGGAATGGATCGACCCTTCCCTGCCGATCTCACTGCCCTTGCGGGACTTCTTGATTTACTAAGTCGTAAAATCTCATCCTCATGATGAGAACGATTGTGACGGTATTCTCCTTCGCGGTTTCGGCATAATTTCTCTCGACCTGCTTCTTCGTCTTTCATCGTTGTGATGAATTGATCTAACGACTGTCAGTGCCTTCTTCGAGGCCGAAGGCG
Organism: Panax quinquefolius; assembly: GCA_020205615.1. NCBI lineage: Eukaryota > Viridiplantae > Streptophyta > Magnoliopsida > Apiales > Araliaceae > Panax > Panax quinquefolius. The sequence goes on along the minus strand of CM035174.1, from coordinate 92,931,262 downwards.
TTCTGCTCCTCGATCTCCTCCTACTGTGAGAATGATCCCTGGACACATGCATAGAATGTTCCGGCTCCTTACCCTTCCGACGGGGTACCTCCTTATGCCTACTTCGTCCTTCAGAATGAAAATGGCTAGATGCTTCGTCTCTCAACTCATTCACCCGAAGCATCTGTTCGGCTATATCTTCCCTTTGTCTTAACAGAACCTCCAAAGCCTTATCCGCTTCGTCCGCCATCCTCGCCAACTTGGTAGCTCGGTCTTCTTGACCACTTCGGCGATGAGTCCTGGTTGGCGAACCGCCTACCCGTTCCGGATTGGGATCACGCCCTTTATCAGCGTTGAAAACTAACTTCCTTCTGGCTCCACCATGGATCTTCGGACGAAGTTCCTCTGAATTGTGCTTAGAAGCCGTGCTCTCATGAGCACTTTTAGAAGGACCTAAGCGATCCTTTACTGAAATACGAGGCGATGATGAACTAATGCCCATCACCGCCTTTCCGTGTTCCATCTCTATTCCTCATCATCTTTCGAAGCAAATTTAAACAATTGTGATTGAAAAGAGCCCTCCTTCTAGCGCCAATGTTAACGCCAGGATCTTCTGCCACGTCCCAATCACGTAAGACGCCTCGATCCCCGCATTAAGATAAACACGATAAACACCATGAAGCTTGACGACGTTCCCCGCTTGGGGATAGCTTCAGTGTGAGAGTCGATATCACGTGTTCACAAGGTTAAACAATGGAGGAATATAATGTCTAGTGTCTTGAGAGAAAATAATAATTCTCTCGTGTATATGTGATTATGAATAAAGAAGTGTATGAGAGCGTACTTCTTTGTGAAGACTTCCTCGCTAAGTTATACTCTCTTTGCTTGATTATCGTACACCCACTACTACTACCGACACGCCTTTGATCTCGATGGGTTCTGCCGATCGCATGTAGTTTATCCACCGCTTTTGGTCATCATTATTACTGGCCGAATGATTATAATCCCATCCACATTAATGCATGGCAGTTTCTTTAGTCAACCGACATGCTTTTTTCATCATTACTGGTCAAAGATTATAGATATTTAAAATGTCTAAAGGATTGATCCATCGACCAATCTTGGCCTTATAAGTTTGAAATGAAAATAATATGATGATTGGGCTTAATGATTTTCATAATTCAATAATAAAGGCCCAATAGAATAAAAAAGAATAAGCCCAATATACTCGGCCCAAAGAGATAAAATATCACGACCCAACAAGTATAATACGAACTCAAAAAGGAGTACCCATTTCTACAATCTCATAATAGTATCCTATGATAATTATTAAGTGAGTCTTATTATATATTGTGAAAAAATTTTAACCCGAATTATAATTGCGACGTATGTGCATACATACGATAGATATGAATTAAAAAGTGTCTCATTTTAATTTATTTTATCTTATCGCATATGCTTTCACGTTGGTTGCAACCCAATTTCGTCAAATATTTGTCAACATGTATATCATTTTTTTATTAACTACTTTAAACTTTTATTTCAAGAACAAAATAAGGAAATTTATATTTTCACGTGACTTTTTGATATTTTCACATGAAAAGTGTCGTTATAGATGAATAGCGACAATAAAAACCGTCGCTATACGATCTATAGCGATGATTTTTAATGTAAAAATATCAAAAAATCATATAAAAATATCAATTTTCCAAAATAATGGAGAAAAACTCTCATTTTCATGAATATACTAGAGTATAGAATAAATCTTTAATAGTTATGCATATACTTTGTATAGAGTACCTATTGCCGCCCAAACTTAGTCAAGTGTCCATGTTATGCTGTCAAAAAAAAACGTGGTCTCGAAACGAAAGTTGATGTTACGATTTATTGATAAATTAAATAAATTATTGGTAAAAATTATTATCACATTTGTCATGTTTAATGTAGCTAACTTTAGGGTCGTTAGTTGAACTATTCAAAAAGAGTAGAGAAAAAAGGGGATTAGAAATCAATATTTTTCATTCATTTCAATTCTTGGCACACAAGTAAAAGTGTTCCGCATCAGTTTAACTTATAAATTAAAAATTAAGTTAAAATAAGTTATGAAGTTGTCCGGCTCATAATAACTTATAAAATTAAATTAAATGTAAAGATTACTAAAAATGATATTAATAAAAAGAGAGACAAAATAGAAGAGGGGTTAAAATAGACACTATATTTAGTCAAGCTAACTTATTTTAAAATGATTTATAAGTCATTTTAAAATAAATTATAAATCCTTACTTCTTTTTTTGACTTAAAAATCAACTTATAAATAGAAAAATAAGTCATTGTCAAACATAGGAATAATGACAAATAATTTATAAATTAATTTTACCAACTTATAAGTCACTGTCGAATAACTCTTAGTCATGTATAAGCTTCATTCTATAATATATCATAGCTATTCATTTTGTATTCATTTTGTAGTACAATCTCACCTCTCTATTTAATATATATATATATATATGAAAATGATTCATAGTATGTATTTGTTATGGATCAAAAATTGATAAATACTATCTCAAACATCCATTACAATTATCAATGACATGGATTAAAAAGAAATCCCCACCGTCCGCTAGAATAACTAGCGAATATATTAAAAAAATGGACGAATATGCCAGATCAAAACAGCCTAACCACAACAATTTCTTTCAACCCCGCTGAATAAAAAATAAAATATTGTTTCGTCATTTCTTTCAATTAACAACAGTCCATAACTTTCTCAAATAGAAATTATAATCGATGGAACCTTCGACATGCCAAGGAACTCTGCATCGTGTACAGTGGATAAAGTTAAATACCCTGCTCGGAAATAGCAGCCTCTCAGTGCCCATCAGAGCTGATATTGCAGGTATGTTCATTTCAATTGCAAATTGAACTTGAGTTTCATGTTCATCTTTTAGTGCAAAAGACATAATGAGAACATCTCTCTCGAAAAGAAACCCCCCAAAGCTAGCAACCCCGCATCCAACATCCAAGATAGTTCGAGTGTGTGGAATGTCAGGTACTGTCTACTTGCAGCCATAAACATTTAAGTCACCAAATAGCTGGCAGGAACCAATTAAGGAAGGAAAAAGAAGAGATGAATAAAGATATTTGGACTATATGCTCATTAATCATCTTTATTCTAGTTTTATGGTGATACAGAACTGAATCAACCAAACTTGGTGAATCTGATCTTGAATGATTGTGATAAATTCAAAAACTTATCAATTAAATGCAGAAATATTTGATGTAGAACACAAATTTTGGATGCACGATATCAAAATTTCACAACTTGTTATCGATCTGGCTTCAATTGCAAAAATTGTTGTGAATCTACCTTCAATTGCAAAATAGGGTTCCTTAAATCGCCTGAAATCGCAACAGCTTTTGGGAATTTTGTTCAGCCCCAATTTCGCCCAATTCTTTATCGCAGCAGCAGTTTTGGGAGAGGGAGAAAAAAATAACTCTTTTTAAAGTTTTATCACTGTATTTCTTCTTCATTTTTTTAGTACTCTTAGTTTTATACTCCCTCCATTCCAAAATAAGTGACGTTTTGAAAGAAAAATTTTGTTCCAAATTATCTGTCGTTTACAACTTTCAAGGAGAATAAATTATTTACTTTCCTATATCACCCTTACCTTCTCTCACTGTTCCAAGAAATTCTCACACTTAATATTAATAGTTTTCAACTTCTCATAAAGGGATAGTGATGGAATTTCACACAGATTTTAATTATTAAATGATAGTATTAAATGACTTTCTTAATCCATGTGTAAAAACCTTAAACGACACTTATTTTGGAATGGAGGGAGTAGTTACTTTATTTCTCTCTCATAACTTCTTCTTTAACTTGATTTTTTTTGCACACACATATTTTTTCACACTTTTTTATTCCTATCTTGACCCACTCTCTCTCATAACTTCTTTTTTAACTCTTGTCTCTTTTTTTCACAAACGTAGTGTGTATCAGATGATCGTTGAAGATGAACGAGATGAAAATCAATAACGAACAACCTATGATACGCATGACGAGATTCCAACTATAGAAGTGTCTCATTAGCGTACCCCACAATTACTTGAATTCATTGAAGCCAATCATTGCATAAGGAATAAATAAGTTCATTCTCTACTTCAAGGAGATATTATTCAACACTTGTGGTCACTACATGGCGGAGCGTAATCCATTACATTCTACTACAATAATAAGTAAATCATGATTCTCTAATAATAAGCAAGTCAACTACTAGATGTAACTTTTTTCATGATTTCTTTCTTGCGTTGTTTGTAATATTCAGCTACTTCATGCTCCATGTTAGTGGTGTCAATCATCATGATCCTTTAATCCTTTTATGTTTTCATTATATTCAACGTCTCTTGCTTTTGAAAATATATTATGTCCATGTTCTCTTATATTTTTTGTTGGTTCAATTTCATCTGATGCTCGAACTTCTTAAACCTCAATTATATAAGTGTAATAGTATCACCAATTCATTTGCCCCTTTTAAATAATGTTTTCGAAGCCTTTATTCCCATTGACATCTCTAATCCTGCAGAGATTGTATATTCAATACAATCGTTTTCATCCAAACTTATTTCTTATATGGTTGATGGAGAAGATGATGTAGGACTTTACTTTCTAGTAGTTCTATATTTTTTTCCCACTATTATTTGTTCTCCATTTCGGTGCATCATTTAATAGTCTCCAACAATGCATAAATCTAAATGATTGTTTTTGGATACTTTTGAACATCTCTAATGCTTGACATATTTATTTTAAAAATTATTTACAAAGTATCAAGTATAAACTATAAGAATAAACTTAATGAAATTTTACATGAAAAATTTGAAATACCTTATTTTGTTCACTTACACCGCTTTGTTGCATTCTCTCAATTGAAGCATAATATCCACAAAATTTGTTCATCGCGAGTTGAATTATTGACCAACGTTTCGCCAAAGCATTAGAATTGCGTTTAGACTCAAAATTTTTGTATTCATAAAAGTATTCGTGAACTCTTTCCCAATATCTTCCACGTTTGTGATCATTTCCTTGAATTGGATTCATACTTACATTAAGCCATCCAGAAATAAAAAGGACATTTTCATCAATTGTGTAATTTCCCTTTCGCCCTGTTATTTTATTGAACTCATTTTTGGGAGTTTGAATTGGTACATCAGTTTGTATTGAAAATTGATGCAACAAGTTTGGATCGTCAAGTGAGAAATCTTCATATAATAATGAAGAATAATACATCGGAGGACCATATTTTTTTATCTAAAAAATAAATTAGAGAGAGATTATCAATAAAAAATAAAAATCAAATATAATAAAAATACAAACTATTATTAACAAAATACTTACAATTGCTAAGTGTTGAAATAGTTGATTGAGTAATGGTAAAATGTATTGAATCATTGTACATATTTATAGATTTTCCAATTAACACTTTCAATTTATATTCGTTGCTATTATTATCGTTTTGATCATTTTTTTGATAGTTCTTGTGACGCCCCCAAAATTAGGTATACATTACCCATCTTGGGTCGCCACTTACATGGTACATAAATTCAAATACAACTTACTTACAATACGACAAAACATAAACTGTGAGATTGAATACAAATATTATCTACTAGAGATTATACAAACTCAAAAGGAGTCCTCATTACAATTATTATCACACTATTTCACATAATAAATGAGGACTACTAATGCTATCCTTCCTGACCATCACTTCGTTCCCCGACTTGTCTCAAATTTATATTCTCATTTCCTAAGAGAATAAAGTGAAAGGAAGGGGTGAGCTCAACTAGCCCAAGAAGAAATATTATGACTAAGATAATGCGAATAAATTATCATTAGTTTCCAACAATGTTAAACCGATAAAATATAATGGACATCAAGTTTAATGCAAGTAATGAAACAAGCAATCCATTAAAAGAGTCAAGTAGAAAATAAAATCTACTATCTTTTATGATTAAAAGGTTTTTCATCATCATATCGATGGGACTCACTTTAATAAATAATCCACATCATCAATCACCCCACACTACGGCCAAGAATATTCTTTAGTATCACGACCACAATTATCCATGCACTACTGGCCAAGAATATTTGTGTATTCATTAATGGTCATGATCATGCCAACAATTGTCCATCATCGCAACTACTACAGCCAACGAGGACTTTTACCACATCATTTGTAACATTACGATCATGATTACAATCAATAATTCCCTCATTCATAATCATACCAAGTCCATCTATGCACTACGCAGCCACAGATGACTTTCAAAAAATATAAATACGAGGATGATGACAATGATATAAGAATTCAATAAAAACAAGTTAAAGAAATAATTTATCTAGAACTAATAACGTCCAAATTGTCAACACGATACTACTTTTGTAGAGTAAAATTCAAGAATGCTCGTAAGAATATTTTCATGAAAAGATACTTTGGATGAAGCGCAAGAAATATCAAGGATATTCCACTAATTTCATGGAGTATAGAAGTCAAAACTTTAACCAACCGAGTATATGAAAGAATGGAATAACAAAAGAAATCACCATGCAGATGCATTTCAGATGACAAAGTTATTCCAACAGTAATAATAATAACCCCGAACCAGTCGTCGTGCAAAATTTGTACCTGCAAGCAGGATGTTCCAACAGAATAATAATAAAGATTTTAACCAGTCCAGTGTAAAACACACGCGATGGGATGTTCAGCGAGAATAATAGAAGAATGTCACCAAGTATAGGGTAGATCACAGATACAAGTTATTCCAATGTAATAATAAGAAATGGAATAACAACAGCTTCTCTTCATGAATAAGAAAGAATAACACCCCTTACGAAGACAACAAATAATATTCCCTACCTTAAGAAGAAGAGTCTTTGGATATATAAGTAGTGAAGTAGCGAGATCACTTTCTTCTTTCTCTCTCTATAGTTTATCTCTGTAGAGTTTCAAAGTGAATTCGTAAAGAAAATAATGAATGAATGATCTTCTATTTATAGAAAAATGGAATGCATAGTAACTAACTTTTATAGCAATTTAGATTGATTTACTTTAATCTGACGGTCCATATTTAAAGCAAAATCTTTTAAATAAAATATAATATATTCTCATTTATAATCTAATAAAACGAATAACTTTATAAAAGATTTTACTATGCAAACACTATGCATAATAAAATATATTATATTCTAATTATTGTCTAATAAAATGATAACTTTATAAAAGTATTCTGCTTTTATATAAAAAAATTACTATGCAAAACACTATGCAGATAATTATACAACACTACGCATAATAGAATATAATATATTCTATTTATAGAATAACTTTATAAAAGTATTATGTTTTATATAAAAAGATTTTCTGTATTATTACATTAATAATAACAACAAAACTGAGTGACTTATCACGTAAGCATCAATAATCAATACTGTGACGCCCCCAAAATTAGGTATACGTCACCCATCTTGGGTTGCCACTTACATGGTACATAAATTCAAATACAACTTAATAATACAACTGTCGTGTACAATACGACAAAACATAAACTGTGAGTTTCAATACAAATATTGTCTACTAGAGATTATACAAACTCAAAAGAAGTTCTTATTACAATTATTATTACACTATTTCATGTAAATAGTGAGGACTACTAATGCTATCATCATCCGTCCGTCACTCCATTCCCCGACTAGTCCTTCACACGCTCTCATTTTCTCTCAAGAGAACAATAAAAGTAAAAGGTGAGCTCAACTAGCCCAAGAGAAAATATTATGACTAAGATAATGCGTAATATATTATCGTTAGCCTTCAACGATGTTAAACCGATACAATATAACAACCATCAAGTTTAATCTGCGTGAGCAATAAGCAATCCATTAAAAGAGTCAGTAGAGAATAAAATCTACTATCTTTTATGATTTAGAAGGTTTTTCATCACTTTTATCATTGGACTCGACAATAAATAATCCATGTTAGTTCCCGTAGGCACAATAGATCTAGAAGGGGGGTTGAATAGATCCTTTTTATTTCAAATACTTTTCTCGGTTTATGATGTATTGTTCATATTAGAGTATATATGACAAACATAAGAATCTTTTCAAGCACAAATGGAATAAGTAAAAGATTCCCTTCATTGATATATTCATAATTATCGTCATAATGTTCATCAAGGGTTAGTTTAGTTATAGTGATTAAAACATACATAACAATTATAATGATTATAGACATAATGTAAATGACATAATGTAAAAGACACAAGAGGTTTTAAGTGGTTCAGAGACTCAAGCTCCTAATCCACTCTTCTGCTTTCAACTAGCAGGATTTCCACTAAGGAAGTGGCAAAGACCCTGAATCTCTACGATTCCTTCAAGCCCAAAGACACCTTGGACTTCAGGGCTCACTAAGAACTCTTCATGCCAACAACCTTGGGACTCTTCTAGTTCCCTAGAACTCTTCAAGCCCAAAGAGTACGGAACTTCGCTTAGTCCCTCCGGACAAGGACCCATTGGCCTCGCTTTGTTTAGTCCCTACGACACGAGGACCCTTTGGCCCCGCTTCATTTAGTCCCTCGGACAAGGACCCTCGTGCCCAGCTTCGTTGAGTTGTTTGTTTGTTGTTGTTGGAGTCGGTCTTTGTGTTCTAAGATGTCTTCATGCTCCGAACATCTTCGCTCCTAAAGCAACTTGGCTTGATCATCCTTGAAGAAGCGCTTGAGTGTTGCATGATGCTCGGCTTCTTAGGTTGCTTTCAACTACTCCTGATGACCCCTCGATGAACCGCCTTGAAGATCATTCTCCTTGGTACTTGATGGTCGCATACGAGAGGCTTCTAAGATGATCAGTAAGCTCTTCCGCAAGCAAGTACTTAAAAGCTTTTTTCATGCTTGACACCGAGATGGCTTTTGTGATCTCCCTTCTTGCTACTCGATGCCTTCCCATAATGGACTTGCTAAGTTGACCGTAAGCTCTTCTCTGTTGTACTTAGAGTCTTCCCATGATGGACATCCAGATGACATGATGCTCTTCTTTCTCTCGGCAGTTCAGAATACTCTTCATGTAGTAGAGCTCTCACTTCTAAATAGTAGAACTCTCTGTGACGCCCCCAAAATAGGTATACACAACACCCATTCTGAGTCGCCAAATACATGGTACAAGAAGCAAACTACAACTTCAATAATACAAATGTCGTGTGAAATACGACAATATATACTGTGAGTTTAAATACAAATATTATCTTCTAGACAATATCTATACTCAAATAAATCCTCATCACATTTATTGATACATTATTTTACAAAAATGGTGAGGACTACTAAACAACTCTCTCTAGAACTTTCATTCCATACCCCGACTAGTACTCGCTACATTCTCGCCTCCTGAGAAGAAAAATGGAACAACAAGGAAAAGGGTGAGCTCAACTAGCCCAAGAAAGAATATTATGACTAAGATAATATACAACAAATTATCGTTAGTCTCCAACAGGGAAAAATCGATAGAATACAATAGATAACAAGTTTCGGATCAATATTCGCAGCTGAAATAATAATTCATAGAAGAGTTACGTAGAGAATGAAATCTACTATAATCTATGAATTTAACGATCCATCATCAATATTTTATCCTCAGTAACATCAATCAATATTCATCTCAAATCAAATATTCATCTTTGCACTACAGTGCCAAAGATATTCATCAATCGGTCATGTTCATCTCAACACTGCTCATCTTTGCACTAAAGGCCAAAGATATTCATCGATTCGGTCATGTTCATTTAAACACCGCTCATCTTTGCACACTGTGCCAAAGATATTCTTCAAATCATTCATCTTTGCACTCACAGCCAAAGATATTCAATAATATCATCATTTAAGACCGAGGATGATGAAAATATTTTAAAGAACGAATCCAAAGAAACAAAATGACAAGGATTTAAGGATTAAGGATTCGTACTTTGTTTTATCCATGTCCAACAATACCTCAAAAATAATCATAGTGGTGTAAAATTCAAGAATGATCAAAACATGGATACAATCAAAGCTAGTATCCAAAATAGATATTTTAGACGAAAAGAAGAAATTTTATTTTTCGATGAATAAAGTCAGATATCGTGAATAGTCTCAGATATCGTGAATAAGAAACTCAAACACCAAAAGATAGAAATTCCACAAAAAACATTTTCACGCTTACTGAATATAAGACTCGTGAATAAGTAATTAAGTGAATAAGAACTCATGAATAAGAACTCGTGAATAAGAACTCATGAATAAGTAACCCCGATAAAAAGTTCCAAATTTGATAAAACTTCAGATCAATATTTCAACATAATGATATTGAATAAATAATATCATTACGAAAAAAATAATATCCCTTACCTCAAAGAATCGATTATTTGGAAGGAAAGGCTCAAGTGATCTTTGAATGAAACTTGACTTGAATAAAAGAACTCTCAAAGTATCTAAATACTCACAAAATACGCTCAATAATATAGAGAGAAGAGAGAAAACTTTGTTTACGGTGTGATTTTCAATTCTAACTTAGCCCTCTCTATTTATAGGAAAATGTTAGCCTTGCAAGGCAGACTTGACTGCTACCGATGGCTTTACTCGCTACTATTGCCACCCACCACATTTGAAATAAAATTCAGCACATTTTTTCACCAACCACAAGTGGGGCCCACTCAATTCTAGAATTTTCCACCAAAATCAATTATAACCCTACTTTCAAGAATCAAACACCTCTTAAAATTTTTAACAAATCATTCGCTTCATTTTAACGGTTCAAAATTTGTGGACATATACTCAACTTATATATGTATAACATATCCAAAAATTACAACGATCCAACGGTTTGGATTAAATATTATAACTCACACAATAAAGCTATAATAACACCGATTTGATCTTTTAATACCTCCAATCCGAGCAAAATACAAATAAAACATCTCAAAGATTAATTCCTTCATTAATAACCACATAAATAAATCCATCATTTATATTTATATAAAATAAATATTTCCTTATCATATGAATCAATAATTAATTATTCACAAATAATATTACGTAATCACAATTATAATGACCAAAGCCGCTCCTGGAAAGAGAGGGGCTTTCCAATAAGGATCTCTCACTTCATGGCCAAGCAATTAGGTGACCAAACCTCTCCTTGAGAGCGTAACTTTCTAGACATTGCCAATAATGTTATCTAATAATATTATTCAAATAATATGAATTATTGATCCGATAATGGGAAATCATTGTGCGGTGACAATTATTGAACAACAATAATATAAAATATCAACGCAAAGAATTATTGAATCAATAAAATATTGAGCGAATTCACTCGTGAAAATTATTGAGTAAAGTGCCATCTTACGTAAGGATCAATAATTCAACAATATCGTGAAATACCGGTGTCTTCTTTGTGCAACCACGCCATTCATCGTATTTTAACCACCGGGTATTCCAACGATCTTAATTGGTAATAACTACGCCAATTATTTTTAACCAACTTATATTTGTCGCTTTCTCATCCAATCGCTTTCCGTTATGGGGCTCACATATGGTCATTTGCATGGCCGCATTTAATATTCTCCACAGTCTTTAATATTCCACGACCAAACGAATATTCCCTAACAACAATGAATATTTTATAACCACTTGCTTTTATTTTGAAATATTTGCGTATTTAACCCTTAACTATCCACATTAATCAAATCAACCCTTACTATTTCAAAATTAGAAAAATTAAATTTCATTAATAATAAGTTGGGGTCTTACAACCTCCCTCCTTATGAAATTTCGTCCCTCGAAATTGACGTACGACGTACTGGTGTTTTGAAAAGATGAGGATACCTCGCTTTCATTTCCGCTTCCAATTCCTGTCATTTCCTCTATATAGCATGATTCCTCCACAAAACTTTAACTTGTGGTATGACTTTCTCATGCGTAGGACATGCTCCTTCCTATCCAAGATCTTGACAATACCTCCTCACACGTTAAGTCTTCTTTATCTCGTCCTGGTTCTAACTCAATAACGTGGTTCGGGTCTTTCACATATTTACGAAGTACGGATATGTGAAACACATTATGAACACGAGACATACTCGAGGTAACGCAAGTCTATAGGCTACATTTCCTACTCGGTCAAGAATTTGAAATGGACCAATAAATCGTGGATCGAGCTTTCCTCTCTTCCCAAATCTTGTAACTCCCTTCCATGGAGCAACTCGTAATAATACATGATCCCCTACATTAAATTCCACGTCCTTTCGATGAAGATCCGCATAACTCTTTTGTCGATCTTGTGCCGCTTTGTATACGTTGTCGAATCATTTGGATCTTTTCGGTGAGTCATAATACGTCTTAACTCTCGGGTCCCAATAATGTTGCTTCACCCACCTCATCCCAACATATTGGAGAATCGACATTTTCGTCCATATAATGCTTGAATGGAGCCACACCTATACTTGCTCGATAATCGTTGTTGTAGGAGAATTCCACCAATGGTAAATACTTATCCCAACCGCCTTTGAAGTCTAGGACACAGAGTCTTAATAAATCTTCAAGAGTTTGAATAGTCCTCTCTCGATTGTCCGTCCGCTTTGGGGATGGTATCTTAACTAAATCGCAAATCCGCGCGCCCATAGCTTTTTGCAAGCTAACCCAAAATCTTGAAGTGAATCTTGGGTCACGATCCGAAACTATGGATACAGTATGCCATACGAACCTCACAATCTCATTCACGTCATATACTAGCAAGACGTTCAAGTGAATAAGTCTCCGTGTCGGCAAGAAATGAGCGGAGACTTGGTTAATCTATCAACAATAACCCAAATAAGATTGATGCCTTGAGAAACCGTAGGAAGACCCGTAATGAAAATCCATGGTAATGTGTCCCCACTTCCATTCCTAATCTCAAGTGGTTGCAACGGACCCTTAGGTACTAGATGCTCGCCTTTACACGCGACAAGTTAAACACATTGAGATAAACTTTGCAATCTCTCTCTTCATATTGTTCCACCAAAATGTATGTCAAGATCACGATACATTTTAGTACTTCCGTGATGGATTGCAAATGGTGTATTGTGTGCCTCCATCATAATCTTGTACTTCAAATCGAGTCGTTAGAACACAAAGTCTAGAGTGGACTCAAGTATTCCTTCTTCATCAATTCTCGCCCTAGAATAGCTCCTTCTTGTACTTTCTTCTTCATACGCGTCGCCTTTCAAGCCCAAGGGTGACGAGCAACCTTAACTTTTTCTATTAAAGTTGGCTCTGTCGTATACTTGGCATCATCGCACTCGCTCCTTCATATGATCTTCTACTCAACGCCGTACGCCTACCACGTTCGCTTTTCGAGGATGGTATTGAATAGTGTGGTCGTAGTCTTTCAATAGTTCGAGCCAACGTCATTTGCCGCATGTTGAGTTCTTTTTGAGTGAAGAAATATTTAAGGCTTTTATGGTCCGAATATATCTCCACTTTTTCCCCCATATAGATAGTGCCTCCATATTTTTAAGCGCGAAAACGATCTGCTGACTCTAACTCTAGATCATGAGTAGGATAATTCCTCTCATACTCTTTAAGTTGTCGCGAGGCATAAAGCATGACTTTCCCACGTTGCATGAGAACACATCCTAACCCTTTGCTCAAGCATCGGCAGTAGATAACAAATCCATCCGAACCGGATGGTATTGTTAGAAACAGTCTTAGAAATAAGTCTCCTCTTAAGCTCTTGGAAACTTTTCTCGCATTCTTCGCTCCAAACGAATTTTGTATCCTTCCGAGTTAATTTGAGTTAATGGAGTAGCGATTCGAGAAAACCCTTCCACGAATCTCCGATAATAACCATTAAGCCCAAAAGCTACGTGACTTGATCACCGACTTCGTTGCTCTACTTTGTATTGCTTCAATCTTCACGGATCAACAGATACTCCATGTTTTGACACCACGCGATGCCCAAGAAATGCTACTTCCTCGAGCGAACTCGCATTTCTTCAATTTGGCATATAGTTGGTTTTCACGAAGCCTTTGAGTACCAAACTTCAAATGGTGCTCATGATCTTCACGACTTTTGGAATATATAAGGATGTCATCAATAAAGACAACAACGAATCGATCCAAATATTCCTTGAATACTCGGTTCATCATATCCACGAAAGCCATGAGGAGCATTAGTTAGTCCGAAAGACATGACTAAAATTCATAATGCCCATACCGAAGTTCTAAAGGCGGTCTTTGGAATATCCTCGCTTCTAATCTTCACCGATGATATCCGAGCGAAGATCGATTTTTGAAAAGAATGTGCCCTCTACGAATCGGTCAAACAAGTCATCAATACGAGGTAGAGGATATCTATTCTTGATGGTGACATGGTTCAATTCCGATAGTCAATATGAAAGTCGCATACTCCCGCCTCTTTCTTCTTTACTGAATAAAACAGGAGCACCCCAAGGAGATGTCTTAGATTTAATGAAACCGATGTCCAACAATTCCTCGTAGTTGGACCTTTAACTCCTGAAGTTCAATAGGAGCCATTCGATATGGGGTTTAGAAATGGGCTTTGTACTGTTCAAGATCAATAAAGAATTCAACTTCACGCTCGGGGGTGGGCAAGGAAGTTCTTCGAAAATCGTCGGAAAAAGTCAATAACAACAGAATATTATTCAAATTGGACGTGTCTTTATTCAAATCCATAACATGGGCTAAGAAAGCTTGACATCCGCTTTTTCAATAAACGAATAGCTTTATGATTAGATATGACGGTGATTGATTTTAATGGTTTAGTTGCTTGAATTACGTACAACAGTCAAGTTGGTTAGAATATGAAAACTAACAACCTTACGAAAACAATCAATTTTGGCATGATGAGTAGTTAACCAATCAATCCCTAAAATCACATCAAAAGCAAGTATCTTTAAAGAGATAAGGTCAACAGTAAGGTAATGGTGCCAACTTGAATCAAACAAGATTTATAAGCAATGGATGTGATGAAAGTTTCTCCTAACGGAGTTTCCACAGATAGATCAAAGTCTAATTTCTCCCGAGTCGAGTTTAAACGTTGAGCACACACGCAGAGAGATAAATGAATGGGTAAAGACCGGTGTCAAGTAAGGTATAAACTTCGCAAGAATTTATAAATAGCTTACCCGTGATCACCTCGTTTGGGTTCTCGCATTATGACCGATCCACAACAAACGCTTTCTTCCGGAATCGTTGACTTTGACTTTTACGAGACAGATCTTTTCGAGTCGCGTCCCCATTGAACTAGGTTTTCGCTCTGCGTAATCTGATCTCGGCGATATGTCCTTCCTTTCCACAACTATAGCATACCTTGAATCTGTTGTGGGCGGTTTGACCGATATGTCCCTCTTTTCCGCATTTGTAGCATATAATACCGTGGTCGTTCTCCTCCCTTAGAACCCGATTCTTTCTTGCCAAGACCGCTGCGTCTTCACATAGTCGTTGTTAAATCTCCTTTTTAAAATCTCCTCGACTCGCTTCTTCATTTTCATGACCATGATTACCACCGAGTGGTTACCATTTCATCCGTCTTCTGCTTTCTTTCTCCGCAGTTATCATTATTCGCTTGATCGCTATCTCTGTACGATCCACGGTTATGGTCCTCGGTTGGCCGTACTTTCGTTATCTCGCTTAATAATTGAGCCTGTTTCTGACATCTCTGAATAAAGAAAGTTTATGAGAAATGAGATCTTGACGTATCGCCGGTTTCAAACCTCTAAGAAACATCCGCGTCATCGTTCCTCATTCTCCACCAAATGAGGTGCTGAAACACGGATAACTCTGCAACTTTGCCTCGTCTTGAGACACCGCCATTGTTGTTTTGCTCTAATCGATGAACTCCACTTCCTTCATATAGACGAACACTTTCGGAAAAGTATTTGTCATTAAATAGTCTCTGAAATGTCTCCCAAGACATCTTTGAGTCTTGGTTGGATGGGTACGCTTCACAGACTCCCACCAGTAGTCTGCCTCGCCACGGAACATAAAGGTGGCGAATGGAACCTTCTGTTCCTCCGTGCATCCCAAGACATCGAATATCTTGGTAATTTGCTTGACCCATGTTTCTGCCATGATCGGATCTGGCTTTCCCTTAAATTCTGGTGGTCCCAACTCTTTGAATCGCTTGTTGTTGTGACAACCCGTGTAATTGCTATCATTTCCTCCTCAGTATTTTGAACACGAGTCTCCTCAAATCGATTTTGCATGAATCGCAAAAAACTTCTAAACATCCCTCGTTCATCATCTGCTCCTTGGTGTTGTTCACGGGAGGAACATTGCCGACTGTTGCACGTTCTCCTCGTTGGTGAGTACAAAGCGTCTCACGTTCTCATTTCCATTGTTAATATTCTCGATCGACATTCTCAAATCTTCATCATAAAACAAGGGTTAATTAAGGAAATCAATATATCATATAATATCCCTTATATCTTGACCAACTAACAAATAAGCTTAGGTAGGACACACTAGCGAAGGATTTACTCTTCTCTCCCTCTTGGTTCTATTCCCGATCTCCGCCGTGGAGATCATATCCTAAGCTCGATACAACTGTGACGCCCCAAAATAGGTATACACAACACCCATTCTGAGTCGCCAAATACATGGTGCAAAGAAAGCAAACTACAACTTCATAATACAAATGTCGTGTGAAATACGACAATATATCTTAATGAGTTTAAATACAAATATTATCTTCTAGACAATATCTATACTCAAATAAATCCTCATCACATTTATTGATACATTATTTTACAAAAAAGGTGAGGACTACTAAACAACTCTCTCAGAACCTTCATTCCATTTTTTTACTAATACTACTTACATTCTCGCCTCCCGAGAAGAAAAATGGAACAACAAGGAAAAGGGTGAGCTCAACTAGCCCGAAGAAGAATATTATGACTAAGATAATATACAACAAATTATCGTTAGTCTCCAACGGGAAAAATCGATAGAATACAATAGACAACAAGTTTCAGATCAATATTCGCGTGAAATAATAATTCATAGAAGAGTTACGTAGAGAATGAAATCTACTATAATCTATGAATTTAATCCCATCATCAATATTTTATCCTCAGAACATCCGTGACGCCCCAAAATTAGGTATACATCACCCATCTTGGGTCGCCACTTACGTGGTACGTAAATTTAAATACAACTTATTAACATAGTCATAGCCGTAATAATACGACATAAACTGTGAGTTTAAATACAAATATCGCGTCTACTAGATATTATACAAAACTCAAACAAAAAGTCCTCATTACAATTATTATCACACTATTTCACGAATAGTGAGGACTACTAATCTATCTTCGGGACCATCACTTTCGTTTCCCACTCGTCCCCAAATATATTCTCATTTCCTAAGAGAAAAATGAAAGAAAGGGTGAGCTCAACTAGCCCAATAAGAAATATTATGACTAAGATAATGCAAAATAAATTATCAATAGTCTTGAACAATGTTAAACCGATAAAATACATAAACAACCAGGTTTAATCTGCGTGAATATATCTGAATCCATTAAAAGAGTCAAGTAGAAAATAAAATCTACTATCTTTTATGATTTTAAAAGGTTTTTCATCATTTATTATAATTTTGAGACTCGACTTTAATAAATAATCCACATCATCGAATCACCCACGACTCTACGGCCAAGATATTCTTAAGTATCACGATCACAATTATTCCCGCATCTACGGGCGAGAATAGTTGTGTATTCATTAATGGTCATGATCATGCCAACAAATCGTCCATCAATGCACTACTACCAATCGAGGATTTTTAATCACATCATTTGTAACATTACGGTCGTGATTACGGCAAATAATCCTCGGTCATAATCATACCAAGTCCATCCATGCTTTCTACAATACAGATGACTTTAAAAAAAATATAAACATGAGGATGATGACAATGATATAAGAATTCAATAAAACAAGTTCAAGAATTATTTTATCCGGGGAATTATTAACGCCCAAATTGTCAACACGATCTTGCTTTGTAGAGTAAAATTCAAGAATGATCGGAAGAATATTTCCGAAAAAGATCTTTGGATGAAACGCAAATATCGAGGATATTCTACTAATTTCATGGAGTATAGAAGTCAAAGTTTTAACCAACCGGGTATAATAAAGAATGGAATAACAAAAGAAATCACCACGCATGCAGTGCTTGATGATGTATGCGAGTTATTCCAACAGAATAATAATAACGGAACCAGTCGGTGAAATTCACACCAAGCGGGATGTTCCAACAGAATAATAAAGATGGAACCGGATCCGGTGTAAAACACACGATAGGATATTCCAACAGAATGATAAAGATTTTAACCGTGTCCTGTAAAACACACGTGAGACGGGATGTTCAACCAGAATAATAAAAAGCGGAACCAGTCCGGTGTAAAACACATGCATGTGATGTTCCAAATGAATAATAAAAGAATGTCACCAAGTATAGGTAAACCAGCGTATCTGAGTTATTCCAATGTAATAAATAAGCAATGGAATAACATAAGGATTTCACCAAGTATAGGGTATCACAGCGCATATACAAGTTATGTATAGGGTATGCCACTTTTACGAGTTATTCCAATGAGAATAATAGTGAATGGAATAATGAAGTTCTCTTCAAGAAGAAAGAATAACACCCCTTACCCGTAAAAAGAACCTGAATATGGAAGTAGTGAAGTAGCGAGAATACTCTTCTTCTTTCTATAACTTTCTCTCTATAGCCTTTCTCTCTATAATTTCTCTCTCTACAGAGTTTGAATGAATTAAAAAGAAAATAATGAAGGAATGAGCTTCATTTATAGGAAAATGGAATGCGTAAGTAACTAATCCATGAACAGTCAAGATTGATTTACTTTAATCGACGGTCCATATTTAAAGAAAAATCTTTTAAATAAAATATAATATATTCTATTTATATAAAAACATTTTACTATCTGAACACTATGCAATACTTATACAAAAACACTATCTGCAAAATACACTATGCAATACTATCGTAATAAAATATAATATATTCTATTTATAGAATAACTTTAATAAAGTATTCTATTTTATATAAAAGATGTTTGAATAAAACAAAACGTCATTATCGCTATAATAATTCATATTATTAATCGTGATAATAATGGAATCTAACCGAGTGACTTCTCACATAAGCGTCAATAATCAATACCGCGCTATCTTCTTATGCAACCACACGACATCGTATTTTTTACTACCGAGTAGTTCAACAAGAACCACGGTAAAACTTCCGCCGTTATTTCAATAAAATATTTTGTCTTTTTTCTCAATCAAATGATAATTACATTGTGGGGTCCACCAATGATTGAGTAGTTGTTTAATATTCCTAACTAAATCGAATATTCCCAGACCAATCGAATATAATATAACCACTCAGATACTTTTGCAAAATTTATAAATATTACCCACAACTATAACATTATATCAAATTATTCCATAATATTCAAAATAATATTTATAGAAAATTCATCTTTATTTATAAAACCGGGGTCTTCTGACATCAATCAATATTCATCTCAAATCAAATATTCATCTTTTACTCTGGGCCAAAGATATTCATCAATCGGTCGTGTTCATCTCAACACTGTTCATCTTTTGCACTAAAGGCCAAAGATATTCATCGATCGGTCGTATTCATTTAAACACCGCTCATTCGCCTACAAAAGCCAAAGATATTCTTGAGAATCATTCATCTTTTACTACAGGCCAAAGATATTCAATAATATCATCATTTAAAGACGAGGATGATGAAAATATTTTTAAAGAACGAATCCGGTTGAAACAAAATGACAAGGATTTAAGGATTAAGGATTAGTACTTTGTTTTATCCATGTCCAACAATACCTCAAAAATAATCATAGTGATGTAAAATTCAAGAATGATCAAAACATGGATACAATCAAAGCTAGTATCCAAAATAGATATTTTGGACGAAAAAGAAGAAATTTTATTTTTCACGAATAGTCTGCAGATATCGTGAATAGTCTTGATACGTGTGAATAAGAACTCAAACACCAAAAGATAGAAATTCCATAAAAAACATTTTCACGCTTCATGAATAGTACTCGTGAATAGTAACTCGTGAATAAGTAACTCATGAATAGTAACTCGTGAATAATAACTCATGAATAAATAACCCATACGTGAAAAAGTTCCAAATTTGATAAAAACTTGGATCAATATTTCAACGTAATGATATTGAATAAATAATATCATTACGAAAAAAATAATATCCACTTACCTCGAAAGAATCGATTACTTGAAAGGAAAGGTCGGAGTGATCTTTGAATGAAACTTATCTTGAATAAAGAACTCTCAAAGTATCTAAATACTCACAAAATCGCTCAATAATATAGAGAGAGAGAGAGAAAAACTTGTTTACGGTGTGATTTTCAATTCTAACTTAAATTTCTATTTATAGGAAAATGTTAGCCCGGGAAAGCGAGACTTGACTCGCTTTACTGATGGCTTTACTATTCGCTACTATTGCCACCCACCACATTTGAAATAAAATTCAAGACATTTTTCACCAACCACAAGTGGGGCCCACTCAATTCTAGAATTTTCCACCAAAATCAATTATAACCCTACTTTCCTAGATCAAACACCTCTTAAAATTTATAACAAATCATTCGTTCATTTTAACGGTTCAAAATTTGTGGACATATACTCAACTTATATATGTATAACATATCCAAAAATTACAACGATCCAACTGGTTTGATTAAATATTATAACTCACACAATAAAGCTATAATAACACCGATTTGATCTTTTAATACCTCCAATCCGAATAAAATACAAATAAAACATCTCAAAGATTAATTCCTTCATTAATAACCACATAAATAAATCCATCATTTATATTCATATAAAATAAATATTTCCTTATCATATGAATCAATAATTAATTATTCACAAATAATATTACGAATCACAATTATAACAACCAAGTAGTTCCTCAGAGAGGGGCTTTCCAATAAGGATCTCTCACTTCTTTGCGCCAAGCAATTAGGTGACCAAACCTCTCCTTGTATGTAACTTTCTGACATTGCCAATAATGTTATCTAATAATATTATTCAAATAATATGAATTATTGATCCGATAATGGGAAATCTTGTCGCGTGACAATTATTGAACAACAATAATATAAAATATCAACGCAGACAATTATTGAATCAATAAAATATTGAGCAAGTAACTCACGTGAAAATTATTGAGTAGTGCCATCTTACGTAAGGATCAATAATTCAACAATCTTTGCCATGCGTAATACCGTGTCTTCTTGTCGCGACCCAGACATCAGTATTTTAACCAACGGGGTATTCCAACGGTCTTAATTCATAATAACTACGCCGTTATTTTTAACCAACTTATATTTGTCGTTTTCCTCATCCAATCGCTTTTTCCGTTATGGGGCCCACACATGGTCAACATTTGGCTTGGTCGTGCGAATATTCCCCGAAGCGATGCGAATATTCCACGACCAAACGAATATTCCCGACAACAATGAATATTTTATAACCACTTGCTTATTTTGAAATATTTGCGTATTTAACCCTTAACTATCCACATTAATCAAATCAACCCTTACTATTTCAAAATTAGAGAAAATTAAATTTCATTAATAATAAGTTGGGGTCTTACACTCTCACTTCTACTTCTTGCTTGATCTGACTTTTTAGTGTTCTTGGTGGATCATAGAGTGAGCCTCTGGACTCACTATCACTTGATTCGATCAGTCCACCTTCTCTCCAAAACTCACAACTCCAGCAGCCTTTGATCTTTGAAACTATTCTACATTTATACATCTTCCCAATTCTTCCGTTGGAAAGTAGTCGTTGGAAGCTATTCAAATGTCTTCGCAGATCTCGAGTTGCTTGAGGTAGATCGCTTGATGTGACATGTCATACTTTTTACCGACACTGCGATCTCTTCGCTTTCACCTCGCCTGTCAGATGTATCACTTTACTGTCTTGGGCAGGTTGAAGACTTTATCTCTTTTGATTTCTAGATCAAAAGTTGTCTTTTTGCATTGATGCTCTCAATAAGCACTTGTTCGAATATTACTCTTCAGATTGAACCGTTGCCAATGCTTCAGTCTTCAGGTATTTGAACTCTACGATTCTGATTCATGTCTTCAAGGACCTGATCGTAGTGTCTTGTTGAGTGTTGCTCATTGGTTGGTAGAGTTAACACTACGATATTGAAAAGTGTTGATTGGATCTTCAATGTAGAACACCCCTTCCTTGTATTATGCAGTGCTTCAATACTTCTATTTGCTTTGACAGTTCTTGATTCCTTGTCCTGGTCCCCTTCTGAATATTAAGACACTTCAGATTTGTGGTGCGTCCAGCTTACTTTCTCCTTGTGATCTCCCGTTCACTTATCATCAATGATCGACCGCAACTTAATCACTTTAGCCTTGTTTTTCGGAGGTGACCAAAGATATCTGGTTCACTTTCCATCGACCCTTCTTTGTTTGACAAACACTACGATCTTGGTTTACTTCCAAGTCGTTGTCTTCTTCTGCTTCTCTGTCAATTGAATTAGTTAGTCTTTTCCTTAGTCAAATTCTTTGAAGTCTTCTTTGAATCATCTTGTGGAAGACTTCATCACGAATGGCCTTTCAACTCAATCTTGATCTTTGATTGGATTGTTGCTTAGTTATCCGCTAGCTTTTGCATGTCATTCGTTGAGTGCTCTCGGTTCCTTACTTGGGATTGCATTTTGCGATTGCACCGAGGCTTCGTACCTTTGGATATTCTCAGGAGTGCTCATTCGTTGAGAACCGTATCCGCTTTCAACGATCCCGACTTAGCATTGTGAGCACTTCTTTTGAGTCGTGGTTCGCGATCTACGATTCACTTCTTATGTCACGACACTACGATCCCGATATCGATCTTGACACTTTCTACGATTTACGTCTTGTGCTTGTTGTTTTCATCTGATCTTACCCGACTACGATCTCTGCATTCATTCAGTGGACTCTACGATCTCGAGTGTAGCCTACGATCCTTGTCTTGGCTTTGGCATCGCTAGACTCTACGACTCGAGTGTAGTCTATGTTTCATACTTGGCTTCGCGGATGGTCGTTTGGCTTGTAGACAGGCTGTCTCTACGATTCTGAACATGACTTCCTCAGCATACTACGATCCCGAGGAAGCTCTTCTCGACACACTACGATCCTTCTTCGTTTCCCTTGGAAGTCTACGAACTCCGAGATCTCACTATCTTGCATACTCCTATTCTGCCTCGATAGCTCCCGAGTTGACTCTGACTCTCCTGGCAGACTACGACTTTTGGTGTAGTGCTCGACGATCAGACAAGCCTATCTATTACAACATAAGATCAACCTAACATGCTTGATCTTTCTATATTTATAGTCTTTGTACATCATTTCTTTTTAAGGACTTCACAAAGTTGTTTTTACATGTAGGATCAACCTAACATATTTGATCAATTCATTCTAAGTCCTTGTACATATATTTCTATTATCTATCAAAGGACTTTACGACTTTTCTTCATGCAAAGCATACTTGTATATTCATTCATATATATATATATCATAATCAAATCATATATTAAATAGAATATCATTCACATGTTTATTCTGACGAGCGACTCTTGGAACTTCTCCCAAGACATCTTGAGTCGTCGGTCGAGTACGCTTTTATAGATTCCCACAAGAATCGCTTCTTCACGCAGCGTAAAAGGTGTGGCAAAGGTAACCTTTTGCTCATCGAAGCATCCCAAGACATCAAATATCTTGGTGATCTGCTTTAACCACGTCTCGCTTTAAGTGGTTCGCTTTCCCAAAACTCCGGTGGTCCCAAATCCTTGAATTGCTTAGCGGTGACCAACCGTGGGTTGCCATTATTTCCTCTGCATTATGAAAAGGAGTCGTCTTCGCCTGATGTTGCATGAATTCTAAAAAGCTCTTAAACGTACCGGCGTTCGTTAATTGATCAGTGTTGTTGTTTACAGGAGGATTATCGCCATCCTGTTGCACATTGTCCTGATTATTGATCTGTGGAAACTCAACAGTCTCCTGTGCTCCATTGCTATTCTCAACATTCTCGGATGCCATTTTCAAACACTGCCACAAAACAAGGGTTAATTGACATGCAACATATTATCACTATGCTCTGACCGACCAATCAAATACAAAAATAAACTTAGGTAGGTCATACTAGCGAAAGAATTCCCCGTCTCTCCCCTCCTAGTTCTAGTCTCACATCTTAGCCAGGGATCATATCCCTAAGCTTTGATACTAACCGTGACGGCCCCCAAAATTAGGTATCGTCACCCGTCTTGGGTCGCCACTTACATGGCACATAAATTCAAATACAACTTAATAATACTGCTATGTATAATAATACTGACAAAACATAAACTGTGAGTTTCAATACAAATATTGTCTACTAGAGATTATACAAACTCAAAAGAAGTCCTTATTACAATTATTATTACACTATTTCATAGAATAGTGAGGACTACTAATGCTATCATCTGGTCCGTCACTCCGTTCCCCGACTAGTCCTGCTACGTTCTCATTTCTCAAGAGAAACAATAAAAGTAAAACGGTGAGCTCAACTAGCCCAAAGAGGGAAATATTATGACTAAGATAATGCGAGATATATTATCGTTAGCCTTCAACAATGTTAAACCGATACAATATAACAACCATCAAGTTTAATCTGCAGTGGAACAAGCAATCCATTAAAAGAGTCGTAGAGAGAATAAAATCTACTATCTTTTATGATTTAGAAGGTTTTTCATCACTTTTATCATTGGGACTCGACAATAAATAATCCATGTTAGTTCGGAGGCCACAATAGATCTGAAAGGGGGTTGAATAGATCTTTTTATTTCAAATACTTTTCCGGTTTATGATGTATTGTTCATATTAGAGTATATAATGACAAACATAAGAATCTTTTTCAAAGCACAAATAATAAGTAAAAGATTTCCTTCATTGATATATTCATAATTATACGTCATAATGTTCATTGGATTAGTTTAGTTGTAAGCAGTTAAAACATACATAGCAGTTATAGCAGCTATAGACATAATGTAAAAGACACAAGAGGTTTTACGTGGTTTAGAGACTCAAGCTCCTAATCCACTCTTCTGCTTTCAACTAATAGGATTTCCACTAAGGAAGGGCAGCACCCTGAATCTCTACGATTCCTTCATCAAGGCCAGTAGCCTTGGGACTTCAGTTCACTAAGAACTCTTCAAGGCTAGCAGCCTTGGGACTTCAGTTCACTAAGAACTCTTCAAGGCTAGCAACCTTGGGACTCTTCTAGTTCCCTAAGAACTCTTCAAGCCCAGCAGGCTTGGAACTTCGTTTAGTCCCTCTGGACAAGGACCCTTTGGCCCTGCTTTGTTTAGTCCCTCCGGACAAGGACCCTTTGGCCCTGCTTCATTTAGTCCCTCTAGACAAGGACCCCTCAGGCCCTGGCTTCGTTGAGTTATTTGTTTGTTGTTGTTGGAGTCGGTCTTTGACAGTCGCTAAGATGTCTTCATGCTCTCAACATCTTCTATCCCTAGCACTTGGCTTGATCATCCTCAAGAAGCGGTTGAGTGTTGCATGATGCTCAGCTTCTTAGGTTGCTCAACTACTCCGGATGACCACTTGATGAACTGCCTTGAAGATCATTGTCCTTGGTACTTGATGGCTGCACATGAGAGGCTTCTAAGATGACTGTAGTGATCTCCCTTCTTGCTACTCGATGCCTTCCCATGATGGACTTGCTAAGTTGACCGTAAGCTCTTCTCTGTTGTACTTAGAGTCTTCCCATGATGGACATCCAGATGGCATAATGCTCTTCTTTCTCTCGGTAGTTCAGAACACTCTTCATGTAGTAGTAGGCTCTCACTTCTACATAGTAGAACTCACACTTCTTCTTCTTTAGATCCGACTTTTGAGTGTTCTTGGTGGATCGTAGAGTGAGCCTCTGGACTCACTATCACTTGATTCGATCACCCACCTTCTCCAAAAAACTCACAACTCCAAAGCACCTTTGATCTTTGAAACTCTTCTATATTTATACATCTTCCCAATTCTTCCATTGGAAAGTAGTCGTTGGAAGCTATTCAAATGTCTTCGCAGATCTCGAGTTGCTTGAGGTAGATCGCTTGATGTGACATGTCATACTTTTTTCTCGACACTGCGCTTCTTTTTTCACCTTACTGTCAGATGTATCACTTTACTGTCTCGGGCAGGTTGAAGACTTTATCTCTTTTGATTTCTAGATCAGAAGTTGTCTTTTTGCATTGATGCTCTCAATAAGAACTTGTTCGAATATTACTCTTGATTGAGCCGCTGCCAATGCTTGATCTTGGTATTCAACTCTACGATTCGATTCATGTCTTCAAGGACTGATCGTAGTGTCTTGTTGAGTGTTGCTTCATTGGGTGGTAGAGTTAACACTACGATCTGGAAGAGTGTTGATTGGATCTTCAATGTAACACCCTTCCTCAGATTATGCAGTCTTCAATACTTATTTTGCTTTGGCAGCTCTTGATTCCTTGTCTGGTCCCCTTCTGGAATATTAAGACACTTGATTTGTGGTGCGTCCAACATTTACTTTCTCCTTGTGATCTCCCGTTCACTTATCATCAATGATCGACACGGCACTTAATCACTTTAGCCTTGCTTTTCGGTGACCAAAGATCTCTCGGTTCACTTTCCATCAGTCCCTTCTTTGTTTGACAAACACTACGATCTTGGTTACTTCCAAGGTCGTTGTCTTCTGTTCTCCTGTCAGCAATTGCATTAGTTGACTTTTCCTTAGTCAGCTTGTGAATGGAATGAAAACGAAGGCCGCCTCCTCCTATCTATTTATAGGAGAGGTTGGTGACCTTTCGGACGGGCACTTCACCCCTGAAAAGGCATGTGGTGCTTCTGAAACGGTATATTTGGTATCATTTGGTCAAAATGATGTAGTTTTGATCATTTATAGTCCGTTTAAACTTATACCCTTTCAGCAGATACCGCTTCCTAAGCTTGACTAGGTCCTCTCCCTTCCACAAAAGTGAGGTGCCCCTGGGGCCTAAACCTAAGATCACTTTCATTGTATATAAATATATGAAAACTTTAATTCCTAACTTATGTGAGACTTATTTTTTCTCACATGTATTTATTATTATTTATCATTTGTGTGATCTTTGAGAGTTAATATCTCATTTATTACTCCATGGACTTGAGCTTCCAAATACTTAATTTAATCTATTAATAAAGTAGAACACATTAATATATGAAATCATTAAAAATAATTGATGACATCCATATTTATTTAGGCTCAAATATTAACAAATATAGTCTTTGGCTCACCAAAAAATTTCATAAACTATATTTAGTCTTTTATGTTAAAGTAAAATCTGAGTCTTAGACTAAATATAATATAAAATTTGTGCAGCTCCAGCCTCTTGGAGATGCTCCAAGGGAGCATTCACAAAGTACAATATATTAAGGGCTACTGTTAATTTTTTCATAAGCGCGCGTAATTTTAAGGATGAATTACATACTCTATTACATTTTTAAAAATAATTACAATAATAGTGCCCTCATAAAATCTTTACACAACTAATACACTTCCATATTTATTTACAATACTAGTGCAATTAGGATTTCTTAATTTAGGGAATTAGTATGCAATTAGGATTCTTTAATATATAGAAACATTTTGTTCCTCATACACTGCTTCAACCAAGGCCCTTACATTGCTTCAACCAAAACATGTAATCACATTTTTTTTAAATCAGACCTCAAGTTGCTTATGAAAATTTACTATAAAGAGCTCGTGGCACCCGTGACTGAAGGATTTCATGTGCCGCCCCACCATAAGCAACATTGCTTCATTAGTAACGATGCTTCAACCAAGTCCCTTACATTGCTTCAACCAAGGCTGATCAATGCCCTCCACCGATTCTCTTCGAAGGATTTGACGTGGAAACATGATTCATGTGTGGAATTTCTTGATGAAGAAAGTCAAATCCGACAAGACCATGGAGAATATACGTCGGAATATATTGGTTCACGGCGGAGAAGACGGTAGCAGTGTATGGCCGCTTAGGTACTGTCCACAGGAGGCGATATGCAGATGAGATTGACAAAGTCCATTATGATGTGTTGAATGTGTTCATTCAAATACTGGATGATGATAACCAAATCTTCATACCAAGGTAACCAAACTGTCATATCAAAGTAATCAATCAACCTCCACACTTTAAATTTTTTTCTTAGTACAGTTGGTTACCAAACCTTCAGATCAAGGTAAGAAAACCTTCGTACCAAGGTAACAAAACCTTCATACCAAAGTAAATAATTCACATCCACACCTGCAGTTTTTTCATAGTGCAGTTGGTAGCCAAACCTTCAGACCAAGGTAACCAATTCAATTTTATTAAGTTACCAATTTCGTATGAATGTGATGCAGTTGGTAGTCAACCATTCATACAAAGGTAACCATTTTATTATTTATGAGTAACAAAATAGTTATAAAAAAAAATTCAGAACATTAAAAGTTACATCTATTTATTTTAAAACTTTTTGTAGGGCGAATCTTCTTCTTATTCTCATTGGCGTTTTGGACAACGGAGATTCGCGGCGGTGTAGCGGTGGAGTATGTGAGGTGTAGTGGCGGACTATTATTTCAAAGTGTATGTGAGGGAGATGAAGATTTGAATTTGAATATTTAAATTTGAATTATTATTTTGAATTTGAATTTGTTGTTGTTGTTAGATCCAAATATTTGAATTTGAATTATTAATTATGGCAGTTATTTATCCTTGATTTTAGGTTTCCTTATTAATGTGAATTGTACTATTTTTGTAATATGTACAATTTTTTTGTAATTATTTGGTTGATGCATTTTTTTTGTAATTACTTTTTATTTGTTGTATATTTATGTAAAGAACCCTAATTTTAAGCTATAATTTTCTAACGTTCTACGAATTGGGCCATGCTTTTTGTAGTGTAATAAGGTTTAGGGAGATTTACATATTCTATTACATTTTTAAAAATAATTACAACAATAATGCCCTCATAAAACTTTTACACAACTAATACACTTCCATATTTATTTACAATGTTAGTACAATTAGGATTCCTTAATTTAGGGAATTAGTATTCAATTAGAATTCCTTAATTTATGGATTAGTTATACCCACGACTTCTTCTCTCTCTCTATCTATAACAACTGTATTTCTAGTCATCACCTTTCTTCTTCATTCAACGTATTCTTTCTCTCTC
Source organism: Panax quinquefolius (assembly GCA_020205615.1). Classification (NCBI taxonomy): domain Eukaryota; kingdom Viridiplantae; phylum Streptophyta; class Magnoliopsida; order Apiales; family Araliaceae; genus Panax; species Panax quinquefolius. The sequence continues at coordinate 92,901,911 of CM035174.1, read as the reverse complement.
TCTCTCTATATATATATATATATTACCCGTGCGTTCATGTGTTTATAAATTTTACATGGAGTTCGTAGGTCGTGACACGTGAGTCAACTCAGTGGATTGAAACGAGTTAGAGATCTGTTTGAAGATCAGCGACAGAGACGGAGGAATGATGTTGAAAGCGAAGTCTTGGAATGGCAATTCCGACGAAGACGAAGACGAGTCGTTGTTGACGATTCCGACGAAGACGAAGACGAGTCGTTTACTTCCATTGATTCAGCCAAGATTAAGGTTGTTGGTGTTGGTGGTGGTGGCAATAATGCCGTTAATCGCATGATTGGTAACTTCACCGGCGAGGCCATAATTTACTATGGAAGCTCAAGCAGAGGACTAGCAAAGAAGTGAGGAACCAAACCTTTATACCAAGGTAACTAAACTGTCATATCAAAGTAACTAATCAACCTCCACACTTTAAATTTTTTCTTAATACAAATAAGGTTACCAAACCTTCGGATCAAGTAACAAAACTTTCATACCAAAGTAATTAATTCACACCCACACACGCAGCTTTTTTTCATAGTGTAATTGGTAGCCAAACCTTCAAACCACGGTAGAACCAATTCAATTTTATTAAGTTACCAATTTCGTTTGAATGTGATCTGAAAGGTTACCAATTCAATTTTATTAAGTTACCAATTTCGTTTGAATGTGATGCAGTTGGTAGCCAACCATTCATACAAAGGTAACCATTTTATTATTTACGAGTAACAAAATAGTTATAATTTTTTTTTCAAAACATTAATAATTACATCTATTTATTTTTAAACTTTTGTAGAAGCGATTCTTGTTTTTATTCTCATTGACGTTTTGAAAACGATGGAGATTCGCTAAGGTGTGGCGTGGACTAATGCAATGGTAAATGACCGGTGTAGCAATGCATGTAAACTCGTTGTTGTTACAAAATAGTTGTAGTTTTTGAGTTTTGGAAAATAGTTCTGTTATTATTTTGAATTTGAATTTATTTTTGTTGTTAGATCCCAAATCTTTGAATTTGAATTTGAATTATTAATTATAGCAGTTATTTTCCTTGATTTTAAGTTTCCTTATTAATGTGTATTGTACTATTTTTGTAATATTTACACTTCTTTTGTAATTATTTGGTTGATGCACTATTCTTATAATTACTTTCTTTTTATTGTATACTTATGTAAAGAACCCTAAGGTTTATGTTAATTGGGCCCAGGCCTCATAGCAATGATGTTACCCATTCCGACCCGAGAATGTAATGCATTGCGACGAAGCTAACGCGGGGCGGGAGCAGAGTAGCATATTTTAGGGTTGAACCGTTGGTTATATAAACAATTTCCGTCGAGTCGTTACTCAGCTTCACTCGACACTGATTCACTCGCAGTAATCAACAGCAAAAACCTACTTAAACTTTACCTCTCTCGTCGGATCTCTGTGAAGAAGATGCCTCCGAAAGCATCTAAATCGAAGGAAGCACCGGCAGAGAGGCCAATTCTCGGTCGATTCTCATCTCACCTCAAGATTGGAATTGTGAGCTCATTTATGTATAGTATTCGTTTGGATTTTGTTTTGGTTAATGAGAAAGTGCTGGATATAATGGATTTGCCATGATATATTGAAGTATACAAGTTTACTTTTCTGATTATATGGAACTTGAAGAATTATTAGCAATTGGTAAACTGAAGCTAGCTGACTCAATCATGAAGCTAGATAATTTTCCTTTTTCGTAATGGGATTAAATTTGTTAGTCTAATTTTTTTTATTCTTAAAATGAGTAAATAGCTTTTGACTGGATTAACCTAGTTTTTGATTGTAATATTGAAGTACTAGAGTGTTTTAGTAAAAATAAGTAATTGCAGAATTACTAACAAGTGGAGAATAGGTCTCTCAAGGAATGATATCTTTTTCAATTATTTTGGTTCCACTTGAATTATTCTGCATGGGCCATTTTTTATATTACTAAGTTGTATTTAAAAAGAACTTTTATGTGCTCAAGGCGTACTTACCATTTCTGAATTTTGCTGAAACATCAGCAGTTGAAGTTTATCAGCATAGAATGTATTAGGCATGGAAAAACCTCTCCCAAGCATAAAGAGGACAAAAACCAGGGAAGCAGACTAAGCTTCCAAAAAAAAAATCCCACAAAAAAAACCAATGAATGACACAGAAGAGAGGATCTGGGCTACATTTCATTGCACCAAAAAACTTAACCACCTTATATCTTTGTATGTGATCATATGATATATATTTTTTGAATATATATAAAGATTTTATCATTGTAACAAGTAGTTAAAAGATTGGGGTGGGTGGGGATCATTAATATCTTCTATGTTGAAAACTAAGTGTAGTTGCAAATTTCAAATAATAATGTGTGCATCATTCTCCAGCTTCATTTTGGATAATGGACCTGTTCCTTAAAATGTTTGAATCACACTATATTTATTTTTTCTACATAAGAATATAGGCATGTTCATAGTAAATGGTTTGATTTTCCTGCTGGATTTTGTAGTTTCAAACTCCCTTTTGTTTTCTTTCTTGTTATTTTTAGCAAGTTAATTGTGGATTTTAAAATGTTATGCTTGTGACTTTTAGGTTGGGTTGCCAAATGTTGGCAAATCTACTCTTTTCAACACGCTCACAAAATTATCAATACCGGCAGAGAACTTCCCTTTTTGTACGATTGAGCCAAACGAGGCTCGAGTTTACATTCCGGATGAACGTTTTGAATGGCTTTGTCAGTTGTACAAACCAAAGAGTGAGGTAAATTTAGCTATTATATAATCCTCTGCTCAAGAATGTGTATCAATTGCATCTATTTTAGTTTTCTGTCATTTGTTCACTTTACTTTCACCTGACTTTCAGGTAGCAGCTTTTCTAGAAATTCATGATATAGCTGGACTTGTTCGAGGTGCTCATGAAGGGCAAGGACTGGGAAACAATTTCTTATCCCACATTCGTGCAGTTGATGGCATTTTCCACGTGTTACGTAAGATTCTTATTTCTTCTTTGCAGTAGTGCCTCTCTCTCTCTCTCTCTCTCGTTTAGAGTTGGGATGAGTTGGGATTTTATCCTTTAGAGTCCGGGATCAACTTGCTGCTATTTCCTCTTACTTAATTTGACAATATGAAAACATACTAATATTTTCAAATGATTCTTTGCGAGAGGAGGTCAGCAAAAAATGAAAAGCCTTATTGATAAATATAAAAATAACAGAAAACCTATAAATTATAATGACGAAACATAATACAGCCTGTAGTGCCGAAGTAAGCTTTGTTGATAATTAAAATTATTACAGAGAAACTAGACATTATAATGACGAAGGGAAACTCCTTATTGATAAAAAACTCCTTGCGTCTGAAATAGTTACTACCTCTCTTGCTTTCATTCTCGGTCATCTCCTTTATGAGGATTATTACTATTACTACGACAACTATGATTTATTAGTGAGGTTTGTATATCTTTATCTTGTATAGAGTTGCACACGCACAACACACTTATATATGACTCTTGCATGCCATATGCCTATTAGACTAGGTCTTCTCAATGAAGTGATTTACTACTGTTTCGAGGAAGAATTTCTTTCCTAAATGTAGTGAAACAACGATAGGATCTTTAAGAAATTCTCTCTCCCTCTCTCTCTCATTTGTATTCTCTTTAGGGCATTCATTTTGTTGGAAGAGTTATTTGCACATTTTAATCTTTCTGCACATTATGTTCTTGTGAGTTGTGTATGGTCCTTTAGCTTCCATGTTTAATTTAGTTAGGGAAACTGAAGAATTTCAATTCTCTCTGCTCTTGATTTGGTGGTTTTTGGTGTCTGTCTTCATTTATCATCCTTTTATTTTAGGTGCTTTTGATGACCCTGATATTATCCATGTTGATGACATTGTGGATCCCGTGAGGGATTTAGAGACCATAAGTGCAGAATTACGGCTCAAGGTAAAGTTTAAATTTGTTTGTGAATTTGCAGTTCTGGTTATTTGTTGGTGAGCAGTCCTTGATATTTGTATTTTTTATATCCAAAAAAACTTTACCTTGAATATTCTTGGTTTGTATGTGATCTCCATCTTAAAATAAAATAAAATATGTACTCCCTTTTTGTTGTTCGAATAGAATTAGGATAGGGCATGCCTGACATTAATATGACCAACCAGGATATGCAATTAATTGTTCAGAGTACAACAGAGAAATAAATTGTTTGAATGTGGTCCAAAGCTCCACAATCATTTGAGTAAGCCTCTATGTAAGTTATTTGATGTGTCAATTGCAATTGGAAGTAAATTATCTTCGTTTAGAAAGATAGGACTGGCATCTTAACCTCTGTTGGTTTTCCATGTGTTTCATTGGTTGCTCCATATTTTTACACAATTGTAGAAGACACCAGATTCTCAAAAGAAGAAATTTTGTGTTTTTTTCTGAGGGGAATGTAAAATGAAAAGATAAAAAATTGAGACAGGCCATTTTTTTATTTTTTGTAATAGTGGGTTAGTGTCAATTCTATGAAGATGGAAGTTCTATTCTTGCTTCAGGTTAATCTAACATTTATGTTCTTCCATACTAGCATAGAAAGATGACTTATGAAATTCATAGTTGTCATGGCGTCGCCTAGGCGTCCTGGCGCTAGTGAAGGACAAGGTGCCTTGGATGCCGGGCCGCCAAGGCTCACGCCTCGGTAGTTGCCCAAGTTAAGTGATCAAGTTAGTTTGTACCCATGACTGATCATTATTCATGGTCTAGCTATATGATTAGCTATATGGTGTAATTTATTACTCTATCCGTCCCAGGATAAAAGTCCTTTGGGTAGTCCCATGTTAAATGTCCAGTTTCCTTTGATAACCAAACTTTTAAACATTTTTTCTTATTATGCCCGTAGTATTAAATATCTCATACTTTTCTTATTCTAATTCTCTCTCCATATTTAATGACATTATTATGGGCAATTTTGTAATTTTATTCCTCTTAATATGCGTGAAAAGTTCACCAGGACTTTTATCCTGGGATGGAGGGAGTACTTATTAGACTTGTAATGTGTGATGGATGTTGTTTTGGTTGATTCTTTATATTCTACGTGGTGTTTACTGACTTGTTATACTAGTTTTCAATAGACACGGCAAGCAGGTGGGCTAGAACCGTAAGCGAAAGACGAGGGCGAAAAGGCAAGGGTTTTGTGAGCTAAATTTCTTAGGCCCGTGGCCCGGTTAGTTAACGGGCGAGTATGCCCATGGGCTTTTTCCTATTTTTTTTTTTTTTTTTGCAAAATCTTGATACACCAAAAATAGTAATAATAATAAATATTAAAAATAATAAAATAATTTATAATAAACAATAATTTTAATTACTTAAATTAATTACATATCTCAATCAATTAAAATTTTAATAGTATTATAATTTTAGATATTATTCTAAAGGCATGATTTGGGATAATGATTGATTTACTTTCCAAATAAGTAGGGGGAATGCATAATTAAGGGATAATGATTGATTTACTTTCCAAATGTACTACAATAAGTAGTTACGATAAAAATGAATAATTGTTTAAGATAATTGATATCTTAAATGCATAATTGTTTAAGATAATGATTGAAATTATTATGTAAATGTAACAATATTAACTTAATTTACGCATCCGCGAGAACTAGTGTTACCAAATGATGCTCCAATATATTATTTTATGAAACTAAGTCCATAGCATATATATATATATATATATATATATATATATTAGCTATACATACTACTTTAGGATAATTATCTAACTTAAACTAATAATTGTTAGTTTAATAGTTTTATACTTTCAAATTATTAACTACATATCTCAATCAATTAAAATTTTAATAGTATTATAAATTAGTATTATTAATTAATTACCTACATTAACTACATATCTTAATTATAATTTTCAATTACAGTTAAAATATATTGAAGATTGCATTAAAAAAAAATAGTTGTTGTAGCTTAGTTGGTTTGAACTCTTATTTATTTAATTACAAGTCTTGTGTTCAAGCCTCACAACCCACAAAATGTAACATTATTTAAAAAAAAAAAAAAAGTTGACGGGCCACTTGGGCGGTCCGGGCGCCCGCGGGCCGGGCCAAAAAGGCCCGGGTTTTGGCGGGCTAAAAAATTATGGCCCAAAGCCCGTTTTTTGGCGGGCGGGCGGGCTTGCCCGGCCCGCGGGCATGGGCCATCTTTGCCAAGTCTAGTTTTCAATTTCAAGTGTTTTATTTTTGAATTTTGATTATGAAATATTTATATAATTATGTTTTTAATTGTATTTAATAGTGTTATTTATAATGTTTTAAGTTTTAATATATATAAAATTCTATCGTCCTATACACTTTTGAAGTAAAAAAAAATAATGTTTAAATTGCACCTCGTTAACTATTTGTTGCCATAAGGATGCCAAGGCGGACGCCTTATCGCCTAGGTGTCCTTGCGGTCAACTACCGCCGCGTCTCGCCGTGACAACTATGATGAAATTCCCACTTGCAGGGTTTAAAGAGAGAACATTTTTTTGGGGCCTCCCGGGGGGGATAGGAACCACCATTTTAGGGAGAGGGAGGGATGCATCACTTTGACTGGATACTGGAATGTTTTATGAAAGAGGAAGGTCCTAACCTTGCTTCAGCTTAAACTGACTTCTATGTTTATGTTACAACTGACCTTCAATGCTGAAGGGAAACATTAAATTAGATAACAGTGGTATGAATATGGTAAATGTGTCTTATACTCGACTTGTCGTATGAGCTTATTAATAATTTAGTCTTTTTGTACGAGTGATATAATAACTTTATAAGGTTTTAAAACCTAAGAATTCTTTCTATGCAGTGAATTTGTATTGAAACTGAGCCACTTGATACTGCATTTCTACTTATTGTACGAGAATTGTTTGCTTGAAGTATCTAATATTCGACCTTATTTCTTAATTTTGTTGTCACGTATAACTGATTCCTTTGCAAAATTTGCAGCATTCTTGCCTATTCTAAGGAAACTATTGTGAAGATTTGCAAATGTTTCTGAAGTTATTGCTTTAATGTTTATGTATTCATCTATATCTTATTATTTTTCATTTTCTTAAAACTATGAGTCATCTGTTAAAGTTGATTATGAAGTTCTTATTTTCTGCCACTCAAGGATCTTGAGTTCATGGCAAGGAAGATAGAGGATGTTGAGAAGAGCATGAAGAGGAGCAATGACAAGCAATTAAAAGTAGAGCATGAATTGTGTCAGAAGGTTTGTACAAGTGACCTATTATTCGCTTACAAATTTTTATTTTTATCTGATTCTAATCATGTACCTGAATTCAAAATATTATTGGTTACTAGAGAATGGTTATCTAAATATGGGTGACATATGTATGGATTAAACAAGTTTTCTGGTGTCTAGTCTATCAGTAGGTGAATATAATTACTAGAACTGGCAGAGGCAATCACCCAGGTCACTTAGATCATGCATAATTCTATTTGTTAGCTTATTAATGTGTGGGTATATATACATGGTTGAAGAGAGAATCATTAAGGTGTAGGATAATATACCAGGTCAACAGTGTTTGTCCAAGCTTATTTTATAATGCGATTACCTGTCCATTGCTCCTTGAGCTTTTTACAAATTGTCATGTGAAAAATATCAATTATGCATATGCTTGTTTGCCATTTTATTTAATTTAAGCTATAATGACAGTCCATGAAATTCAATTATTTATGCAGATGTAGCTCAAAATATTGAATGATGTTGATACTAATATTCTACAGGTAAAAGCTTGGCTTGAGGAGGAAAAAGATGTCCGTCTAGGGGAATGGAAAGCTGCTGATATTGAGATATTAAATACTTTTCAATTGCTCACTGCCAAACCTGTTGTTTACTTGGTGAGTCATCTGTTCCCTAATCAGAGTAACCTGATGAAGTATGATGATTTTTTGGTGCTTATTTCGAACCTTTTATATTCACTCACATTTTCTGATATATTTAGGAAATTGCCCCCTTGTCACTGTAATGTACCTTATTAATGCTTCCCTGCATCAATATTAAAAGATAGATCTCTGGTTCCATTGTCTTCACATTTAGCCCATATATAACTAATGTCTTTGTTTAAGTAACAAATAGGCTGCTTGGGCTAATTTTTGAGGTAGTAGTTCTGTATTGCGAGCTGGATGTCTTCATTTTATCATGGATGTAGAATAAGATTTTTGGTGTTACCACTTTGTGAAGAAACTACATTGAATTTTGACAGAAATATTGGCTAAACCATGAAAGGTTGATTTCTAGTGTCCCCATAATGTCTATGATATACAATATTATATAGGTAAATATTATCTATAGTTAATTATGACTATCTTGCATCCCTTTGGTTTATGCTATGGGGCCCTTTAAGTGAATGATCTGTGTAGAGATTGAAGGACTTTGGTTTAGAAGTGTTCTGTTTTGTTAGTTTTCAGTTTCACTGTATCCTCTCTTTTTATTAATAATTTAATTATCAAAGAAAACAACCCCTTGAAAGAATTATGTGATTGATGTACCCTTAATTTCTAAAGTCCTACTGAAATTAAAGATAAGCTTTGAATTGCAAATTGCAATGTACACTTGAACATGCACTTAAAAGCTTTGTTAAGGAAATTATTTTCCAAATAACAATTCTGGGGAAAATAGGTTGTGTTATTTTCTGTAAAATAACTTATCAGGATGAAAACAATGACTCGATTTTTGAAAACTAAGCTTAACTGTTCGTTTACCCATAAAATGTACTGAATTGAGCAGCCTTTCATTTTCATACAAGTCTCTCGAAAATACAGAAAGTTTCGGAAATATTTTCCTTGAATTATGCAGATCCTAAATTTTCAACCTGCTAATTTGTCGCTAGTGATTTTGAATTGAATAGTCATTTGTTTTTAAGTTAAAGAATAGTTGCAATGGGCCACATCAGTTGTTGCATAATTTGGTGTTGTGTAGTTAAAATATTGTTGTTATCTTTTCCTATCAATGAATACACATATATTTCTATTGAATTCAATATGTATGCATATGGTGTACGTCTGCCAAGACACAAAGAGAACATTTATGCAATATCTTGTTATCCTTATTTGCAGGTGAACGTGAATGAGAGAGACTATCAAAGAAAAAAGAACAAGTTTCTTCCAAAGATTCATGCTTGGTATGTTTATGCTGTTGATGAATTTTGGGTACTCCATAGTCCATATATCTTTGTATCATATCATCACCGCCACTATTTGTTGTTCTAGCAGTTCAGTTGTGGTGGATATATGTAAGCAGGATGGAATAAAACCTATTAGGAAATTTTAATAAGAAAACGAAAATTTTGTCATTCATTGAAAGATCTGTATGCAGATTTAGGGGTTTTGGCAGTTGGAAGGGTTTTGCTTGGTCATTTTGTTGGGATTTTGGATCAAGAGGAATGCTAGATTTTTTTTATTTTGTTGTGTGTGTGTGGGGGGTTGGGGTATGAATATTAGTTTATTTTGGAAAGCGTCTTTTTTACGTTTATTTGGGTTTTAATAACTTTTGGAGGAATATTTTCTTCTAGATCTTCATAGGAATTGACAGCCAGTGCTTCACGAATGCCGTAGTGTTTTTTCCACTTATTTTAGTAGATTTTCTTTTTGGGGAGGACTCTTTGTCCTCCCAAAAAGAAATCAAAGAACATGCTTTGTAATTTCTTCTTGGTAATCAATAAAACCTTCTTTTGTGTAAAAAATGAAAATGAAAATGAATGCTGTTAAAAACTATACAGTTAAAATATTGTGATTACCTTCACGCAATTTTATTCTTTTAAATGTCTTGATCGTTTCAATAATTTGCACATAAGATTTTCTCCTTATACCCTGTGTAAGTTGAACTTAGTTATTTTACATTTTACCCATGCATGGGTCTTTTGGATTTCCTAGCAAATTACTGGAATCACATATTTTGCAGTAGAAGACCTATTTCTAGCTAAGCTCCAGAGGTATACCAGGAATTCCTGTTAGAACATGTTAATTTGGATATATTTAGAAGCTTGACCTAACCCAGTTTCATTTTAAGTGTGAGGGCCAAAGGGCTTTCTATGAAATTGAAGACATTGATGCTGTGCTATACTTCTTTGGTAACTCAAAATAAGGTTTTCAGTTCTTTTGATTTTTTCTTCTGATCAGTTGCAACTTTCTTAAATAATTCTAGGGTGCAGGAGCATGGGGGTGAAACAATTATCCCTTTCAGCTGTGTGCTAGAAAAAAATCTTGCTGATATGCCTGCAGATGAAGCTGCAAAATACTGCGAGGAGAACAAGTTGCAAAGGTCAGTTCAATTTGTTACTTGCTGTTACAGGTGTGATGGTTTGTGGGAATGCTATTTATAAAAAAGTAGGATTATATGGTATGTTGAAGGTCTTGCTGTTTAACAACTTATAGTTTATCTCCTAGAAATTAGAGTCCTATTTTTTTAGGTTGATTTTCCCCCTAACATTAAGCTTTGTAGTATACACAGCTAGAGATAAAACTTTTTTTTCCCTTCCAATTATTTCTTTTAAATGATAAATTTAGTTTTTAAATTTTTATATCAAACAAATTTTCATTTTTTTATGTCTCAAGTGTGTCTTTACAAACCTTGGCATTCAGGAAAAAAGGTCAACCAAATAAATAGGTCTCTCATTTCCGGACAGAGAGAGGGAGTATATGATTAACTTGATGAATACCATTATAAACATATGCACTTCTTCTGGCTTGGGATTTGAATCCTATCTAGTTTAGGGGTTGAATGGATGAATCAAAAACTTACCCCCTATCATGCGTGACAATCTCACCTTAGAGATCAATTAATGACTAGGATTCAACCATGATATTACCATTAACAATGATTTTATCAGTTTAGATGTGTTCCGGACCTTCTGGTATCATTGCCTGCCCAAATAGTGCACAAGATGCAGAGGAAGTGGGTTAGTGATGCATCTTTGGAAAAACAATGTTGAGGTTGAAATCAGTCAAAAAATATTTGCACCTATAAACGTCTGTCTGAAGAGATTTAAGAGTTCTGGCATGACGTTTGTATTGGTGATGTCATTGTTAATAGCACTTCATACTTAGGGTTGGAACCATCATATGAAGTATATTCCCTCTTCTTACAAATCATTACAGCCATGAAAATGCATTATTTATGTTGTGCCATCAATATCAATGCTTTGGAAGGATGCAATGTAACTTTTACAACTTGCAACTGATATATGATTACTTATTGCCCAATTATGTTTTCTATACTGCACGTGATTTACCTTCTTAAGGTAGCAGAATTGTTTGCGTTGCATATCAACTTATAACTGTCAATAGTTCCAGAAGTATGAAATAAAGTGAGGCGTTGTTGTAATTTTGAATAGCTAAGCTGACCTGGATGTACTGTGCTACAGTGCGCTCCCGAAGATCATAAAGACTGGATTTTCAGCAATTAATCTCATATACTTTTTCACGGCAGGTCCAGATGAGGTATAATGCAACCTTGTTTTTTGTTATTAGTAGTTTTTTTGTATTGTATAAAGTGAAGCTACATATAGACCTCTTTTGTACAACTGATCTTGTATCCCTTCATGTGATGGTGATCGTCTTTCTTCCAGGTAAAGTGCTGGCAAATTCGACGGCAAACAAAGGCTCCTCAGGCTGCAGGAGCAATTCATACTGATTTTGAAAGAGGGTTCATTTGTGCTGAGGTGATTTGTTGCATGATTTTCTTTTTGAACTTAATCACTGTTGCCCTGCATCTCTACAAAATTGGTTACTGGGCAGCAGTTTGCTACAAAGTTGAAAAGGAAGTAAATTTTTTATTTTTATTTTGACAAATAAAGCTGCAAAGTTCTATAATGTTTTATACATTGTTGATTTATTTTTTTCTTTCATTTCCTCTTATTGTCAGAAATCACCCAACTTTTACTCTCCACTATACTTTATTGCCGACTTAATATGGTAATGATTGACAGGTAATGAAATTTGAGGATCTAAAGGAACTTGGTAGCGAGTCTGCAGTGAAGGTACCTATTTCTTCTCTATTATTAGTGTTCTCTTTTTTTTTACAAATATATAAAACCAATGTTTTAACTTTTACGTGTCAAAATCTAAATAACTTAAATAACATAAGCAAATGATTTTTGTTGGGTCAAAATTCTTTTGGTTCTAGTATAATTTGACTTTAATAATTTATCTTGCTCATCTTATCTTATATATTTAAATGAATGGTGGTCGTAGACCAAAGTGCTATTTGATAAAACTGAATGAAATGGTCTGAATAATTGAGCACGCCTGTATGGCTGGATGAAATAGAAACTCTGATTGATAATTGAACACTTGATGAATAAAAGTGTTTGATAATTATTTGTCTGAATCATTTAAATGAAGGTATTTTCCCATTTTAACCCCTTTTTTAATAATATATATACACACACCGTCACTCACGTATCAAATTATTATTAATGAACTTTAAAACATGTAATAATAAATTTTATAATCTAAAATATATTATTTTTCAAATATAATAATCAAATACATCAATGTCAAGTATAATAATACTCCATTCGCTCCAAAATATAAGATGATTATTGAATTTTTGAAAGTTAATTTTAGATATTTTAATTTTTTAATATATTTGTTAATAATCAAATAATACATCAATATCAAGTATAATAATACTCCATTCAAGGCAAAATTTAAGATTGTTATTAAATTTTAAAATCAATTTTAGACATTTTAAATTTACAAAATATTTTTGTTTTTAAATATAATAATACAATTATACAAAGTACATCAATATAAAATATAATAAAACCCCTCTCAAAACATAACATCATTATTAATTTTTGGCTTAAATATAAATTATTGACCTTTTTTCACTTTGATGATCGATCTTTTAATTTTTTTAATTAGATGATTAAATTATTACTTTTTTTCATTTCAGTCCAATTTAAGTTTCTAGGTCATAAATTAATTACATGATGTGTGGCATATGGTGCTTGTGTGTTAAAAGAAAGGCAGTTTTGAATTTTCTTAAATCATTTTTTTGGTCTGAAAGGGTAAAATAATACTAATACAATATTAATCGAAATAATAATAATAAATAAATAAATCAAATCCCATATCTTCACTTCTCAGATCTCTCATACGTACCCAATGATTTCAACCAAACGCCACCCAAAGCCACCATTAATACCATCTCTGCATATACCCAAATTATATATACCCAAATTCAAAAAAAGAAAAAGCTGATCAAAATCATGTATTGTCCAAACTTAGCAAACATAAGATGGCTTGGGTACTTCAATCGACACAAGTAAAATAAAGCAAGCAACAATCTCTTCTATGGCAGAATAGAAGGTCGGCGAATCAGTACCGTTGCGGTACCGTTGCTGTACCGTTGCTTCTTCTTCTACTACTTTTTTTTGGTAATCTTTTCCCGGATCAGATTGGTAAAATTTATAACTAGCAACGATTGTGGAAGCACAGAGAGTTTTGGGGGTGACGATATGGAATTTGGGGTTTTTTTCATGGCGTATGGTTGGTGAAGAACGTGGACAATGAAAGTAAGGTTCATTCAATTGGATTTTGTTACCTTTTTTTACAGATCTGGGTAAGATTTAGGGTTCTATTTAAGAAGCAAAAAAGAGGAAGAAAGTTGTAGATTTATGAATATTTTTATTTTTTAAAACAAAAAGTAGTAGAAGAATTATAATGATGCTTGAGTTTTTTTTTGGGGCAAAGATGGGTGTGTGGAATATTTGGTGTGGATTGTGGTAGAAAGCGGCAGAAGATTTTGATAAGGCTGATGCCTAGCTTCCATTGAAGAATGAAGAGGATGATTTTAAGGATATTTTTCATGTTTGATTTTATTAGATTTAATGTTAGATATTTGATGATGGTTTGACATATTTACCGTTTAATATTTAATAAATATGAAACTTTATTTTAAATAATATTATTTAATTACACCATAAGTATTTATATGCCTAGTCAGCGGGATACGTCATCAATTTATGATGTGGCAACTCAAATTGGACCGAAGTGGAAAAAAATAATAGTTTAATCATATAATTGAAAAAAATTAAAAGGTTGATCATCAAAGTGAAAAAGGTCAATACTTTAGGGTAGTATTTTATTTTTAAACTTATAGTTTTTTAAAAGTTATTGTTAGATATTTTTTAACTTAAAATTGGTATAAGTTCATTTAATTTTAGTAAATACAAAATACTAATAGTCATGAAATTTATTGTTTTATAATTGAGAATAAATCATATTTCAAATTATTTTTAAAAAGTTAATAATTATTTTATATTATAACGAAGAGAGTGCTAAAATTGATAACATAATATTAATATATATTATGACATGTGATGAATACTGTATACAATATTTTACATCTATTTTTTCGACTTTATATTTTAGTGCAACTCATTTAATACTTGTGCATCTTTTTTTCTCTCTTTCCTAAAAATATTTAATTTTGGTGCAACATAAAGCATTTGGGTATGCACGTAAAAAATCCATTCAGCTACCCGCTTACCGAATCAGCCAGCATTATGATGCTTATTAGGTCAGCACTATTAAGAGCTATTCAGATTTTTAATTTTACAAAACAAACAAGCTTAATGACATTTCTTATTCGTTCAGCACCATTCAGACTCAAAAGTAGTTATCAAACACCCTCTAAGTGGTGCTTAAAGATGGTGGTTATTAAAATGATGTGTCACGCATTAGTTTTGTTTTTGACAAACAGCAAGTCATTTATTCTTCTTGAATTGTAGATAAATATTTTATCCAATAGTAGCAGTGGTAGTTTACCCCGTCCCAAAACGTAGAAGGTTTTGAAGAAAAGTTTGACTCTTGACATAATCAGTCGCCAATATAACAAATTTATGAAAATACATGAGATGTGATATTGTGATTTGGAAGTGACTCGGTTTGGAATGCGGGTAGTATTAAGGTTTGGGGCATTTGCTTACATTTGCATTTGGACTGGTTATAATATTTGATAATTTGTATACCATCTCTAGTTCATAAAACACTTTTTTAAGTACACATATACACGAACATTTTATTTATATCTGATAGATGATTGGAGGATATCCTTCTTGAAGGAGTAAACATTGACACTAGTCTCTACGAGTAGAATGGACATACTAGCACTTTTCTACTGTTTTTGACCTTATAGAAATACTGCATAATTTCTCTGCATTACTTTACAGGCTGCGGGGAAGTATAGACAAGAAGGGAAGATGTATGTGGTCCTCGACGGAGACATTATCTTCTTTAAGTTCAATGTTTCTGGTGGTGGGAAGAAGTGAGATACACATCCCTATAGGCGTCAAGGTTAAAGAAGTGTGTTATCATCATTATATTATGTAATTTCTATGCGACAAATCTTTGAGTTGTAACTACTCTCTTATCGATTTTATTTCCTTACTAAGCTGATATGTTTTGTCAATTACTCAATTGTTTGAGAAACCAATTTATAATAGTAGCAGAATTTCCCCTACTTGATCAAGCAGATTTTGTTAGTACCAGACTCAATCAACTTCATTTTGCCAGTAGTGCAGGAACATTTAAGTGTGGGGTCTTATTATCCTTTTTATGAAGTGGATGGATGATTATGATGTAAAGCCATAGGCCACAATATTTGAAAGAATCATCAACCAACAATCCAAGTCAAAATGGGAGAACCAACCAGGGAAAAAACCGAATTGAAATACTAGGAGCCTCAAGTTTTATTCATTTTATCCAGGAAGGCAAAATGTAAAAGTTTGGACTTCAATTATTTTAAATAATGCTAAAAATTGGAGGTAATTGGAATAAAGTGTATTATAAAAACATACAAAATTTTAATTTTAAAATATATATATATATATATATATATATATATATATATATATTAAAGTTAATTTATGTAATACTAAAATTTTAAAAGTAACAAATATAATAATAAATGGTATCATATTAATTAGTACACAGTGATTATGTTCAATATAATTTATTTAATTTTAATTCAAATGAACGTAATTATTGTCAAATATAGTGTTCCCTATCACTATCATGCCATTTGTTTTCCCAGACATCTTGTATGCTTGACAGTAAAAAACTCAACTTTCGTAGTAGTTGTAAACAAAAAGGGTTTACTCAGGGGTCAATCATAACATAATTTAATATTAAAATTGTTTGGTGCTGATTAATTTTCTTGCCAAATCATGAAGCTTTTTGACTTGTAAAATAAAAAAAATTAAAAAGTGACAAATTCTTTTCTATGAGAGGCTGGCCCAGAATTTATAAATCATCAAAAAGTTTCATTTTGTAGGCCTTTTGTCTATTTCTAATATTTTTAACAATTGGATTATCTTGATTTTACAAAAAGGTTAGGATTTAGGAGCTTGGTAGAGTAAATGAGGTTGTAATGTACATAATAATAAAATGAGATTTATAAGTTTTTTAATATTTTTTTTGGTGTTGTTATTATAATTATTCTTCAAAATTATTATTAATACATTTTTATGTTTTTGTTTTAAGACTTGATCTAATAACACAATGGATTGCTAGAAGCCTAGAAGTGAGAGGACCACTCTCTTCATGCATGACACGGATCCGGTTAGCATTAACGTAATTTTATAATAAATTAATTAATTAATCAATATAATATTAACATATAAAAAAAGATATTATTTCACACCTGCATGTTAACACTATATTCATGGATTCACCAATATCAGTTAAGACACCCACACAGAAACTCCAATTATACAAACAATGCATTACCACCTCTTAAGTCTAAGAAGCAAGTAGGGCCCACAAAGAACACGTGTCATCTTTTGGATGGTGGCCCTAACTCCTAAACAGTGATTTCATAGGGTCCCATTGCCCAATCCCCATCTCATTATGCCCTCACCAACATCACCTCAGGCTATAGATACAGAATTTATATACAAAGACACAAGCCCTAGTCAAAAGGGCAGAGGTGGGCACAGTCTCATTTGGTACTGGCCACACTACCCCCATGCTCTGCTCTTCTTCACTTCACTAGTAGCATCATTTCCCAATAAAAGGACCTCAATATATCTTAAACTAGATTTAACACAACCTTTGACGTCCACTATGTCAAGATTCTTCACTTTTTGGAGGTTAAATCACCCTTTTTAGTGATAATTCCACCCCAAAAACCACATCATTTCCCGCTTTTTTCTTTTCTTTTCTTTTCTTTTCCCATCTGTAATTTTTGACAGATTATAGTAATTTAATGGGGGTAATTAAAGAAATCCTCCAAGAATGGAAAAAAGTTGGAATATTTAAGGGGGCTTCTAAATAACCAGACAAAATTACAATAAGATACTCCTGTCTTTTAAAGAAAAAAAATTTGTTTCAATTTATTTATCGTTTATAACTTTCTAGGAGAATAAATAATTTATTTTTCTATATTACTCTTAACTTCTCTCATTCTCCAAATAAATTTTTTCTCTTGTATTAATAGTTTCCAACTTTTTAATTTTCATAAAGGGATAGTGATAGAATTTCATACAAATTTTAATTATTAAATGATACTCCATTCGTTTCTAAAATATTCTCGTTTTAGATGAAAAATTTGTTTCAATTTATTTGTCGTTTATAACTTTTTAGGAGAATAAATTAATTACTTTCTTATATCACCCCTACCTTCTCTCATTGTCCCAAAAAATTCTCTTACTTGTATTAATAATTTTTAATTTCCCATAAAGGGTAGTGATAAAATTTCAAACAAATTTTAATTGTTAAATGATACTCTCTCTGTTCCTAAAAGATTGTCGTTTAAGGTTTTTGCGTATGGATTAAGAAAATTATTTAATACTATGGAAAATTGAATTAATTTGTTTAAAATTCCATCACTACCCCTTTATGAGAAATTAAAAACTATTAATACAAGGGAGAGAATTTCTTGGGACAATAAGAGAAGGTAGGGGTAATATAGGAAAGTAAATAATTTATTCTCCTCGAAAGTTGTAAACGATAAATATTTTGGAATAAATTTTTTATTCTAAAACGATAATCTTTTAGGAACGGAGGGAGTAGTATTAAATGATTTTTTTAATTCTTGTACAAAAATCTTAATAAACGACAATATATTAAAAATAAAAGTAATGGTAATAAATGACTTTCTTAATTGACTTCGGTTATTACGGAAGCCAGGGAGTAAAAATTAAGGGTTTTGTATAGTACAGTCTTTTTTCCTTAAAGAGAAGAATGTGATGGTAAGGCATTTCTTTTATGGTGTTTTTTTTTATTTCTTGTGAACATTTTAAAAAAAAGGATTTGCACTTTGTACTGAAATTGCCAGAAGTTTTGGGGTTTTAAGTAACTAAACTCTGTTTTGTTAGAGAAAGTATCTGGGTCCATTTTTCTCACTTGTCAATTTGGTGAAATGGCAGTTTTGAAGGTCCATTTGCTTCATTTATCATGGGTTTGTTGTATATGAATGTTCTGAGGCTCTGAGCTTGTTTGCAGAATATGTGCAACAAACTTTGATGCTCACATAGTCTGATAGTCACATGTTTAGGCAAATCTGTAAGTACATTTACAAAGCTTCTATCTTTGCATGAGAGAGGCTTTATCTGCTGAAACCCTTGAATTAATTTGAGAGGGACCCATTGTAGAAGAGACATTGTTCACACAGCTGGGTTTGGTAAGAAATTACTGTGCCTTTCTTGCTTAGATCTTTGTAACCAACTCAGTTTGTTTGGCTCATTTTGTGTAGCTTAAAGTGTTCTTGCTGAAGTTGCATTATTACTTTTATTGAAGTAGATTTTTTTTTTCCGTGGCTCTTGTGACTATTTCCCTTTAAGGGTTTTGAATCTGAGTTTACTGTGATTCTTGGTTCTTTCATATTGCTAATATCCTAAATGGGTGAAGCCATTTTTAGGGTATAACCTTAGTTCATGTGTATAGTTTCTGCTGAAAGGTGTGTAACCCCATATTGATTTGTGTGAATTTTCTTACTGAGAGCTCAAAAATCTGCTTGGTACTTGAAACTATACTTCAAAATGTGTTGTGTAAAGCTATTTCCTGGGGTTAGTATGAAGCTATTTAGGCTTTTGGTGGTGACCTTTGTTCTAGAATGCGCCATGGGACAGCTTCCTTCCCAGGACATTTTGGCACTGCTTGAATTCAAGAAGGAATTACCCATGACCCGACAGGTTATGTGCTTGATTCATGGAATGAGGAGTCTATTGACTTCAATGGGTGTCCTGCATCTTGGAATGGCATTGTTTGCAATGGTGGTAAGGTTGCTGGGGTTATCCTTAATAACCTGGGTATATCCGCAAACGTGGATTTGAGTGTGTTTTCAAACCTTACAATGCTTGTGAAGCTTTCAATGTCAAACAACTCTATTGCTGGAAAAATTCTGAACAGTATAGGTGACATTAAAGGTCTTGAAGATCTTGACATTTCAGACAATCTGTTCTTCTCTTCTTTACCACCAGAGATTGGTAACTTGGGGAGTTTGCAGAACCTCTCATTAGCTGGAAACAACTTCTCTGGCTCTTTGCCTGATTCAATTTCAGGGCTTAATTCAGTTCAGTCTTTGGACTTGAGTCGTAATTCCTTTACTGGGCCCGTGCCATCATCATTAGCAAAACTGAATAATTTGGTATATCTTAATCTATCTCTTAATGGGTTCGAAAAGAACATCCCAAAAGGTTTTGAGGCGATTGGAAATTTCAAGGTACTTGACTTGCATGGTAACTTGTTTGATGGTAATCTCAATACAGAGTTCTTGCTGCTTACTACTGCAGTTCATGTTGATTTGAGTGGGAATCTGCTTGTGAGTTCTACTTCTCAGCAGCAGAAGTTTCTACCTGGTCTTTCAGATACTATTAAGTACTTAAATCTTAGTGGTAACCAGCTTACAGGATCTCTTGTTAGTGGGGGTGAGCCACAGGTGTTTGAGAATTTAAGGGTGTTGGATTTGAGCCACAATCAGCTGTCTGGAGATTTGCCTGGATTTAATTTTGTTTACGAGCTCCAGGTCCTCAAACTCAGCAACAACAGATTTTCTGGGTTCATTCCTAATGACCTTTTGAAAGGAGATTCATTGGTTTTAACTGAATTGGATTTGAGCGGCAACAACCTCACAGGTACTCATTTATATATGAACTAAATTTATTGATTTAGATTTTCTTTGAGTTTCTTTGAGATATGTTTCGATGTAGTTAATCATTTCTGGGTTGAGCAATGTTTTGTTGTGTAACAAGAGACCTTTTTTTGATATATATTTTATATAGGAATTCTGTAGTTGGACCTTATAGTTATATTTGTCTTACATACTTTTGTTTGCTACTTCACACATTCTACTACATTTTACAGGGCCAATAAGTATGATCACAGCAACAACTTTACGCACACTTAATCTCTCCTCAAATGGGCTATCTGGTGAACTTCCTTTGGTGACTGGAAGCTGCGCAGTACTTGATCTGTCAAATAACCAATTTGAAGGAAATTTAACTAGATTGGTAAAATGGGGAAACATTCAAATTCTTGACCTCAGCCAAAACCGTTTGACAGGGCCCATCCCTGAGGTAACCTCACAATTTTTGCGTCTAAATTACCTCAATCTCTCTCATAATTCTCTAAGTAGTTCTCTCCCAAATGTTATTACGAAGTTTCCAAAGCTTACAATCCTTGATCTCAGTTCTAACCAGTTAAATGGACCTCTTCTACCTACTTTACTGACATTGCCCACATTGCAAGAACTTCACCTAGAAAACAATATACTTGTTGGAAGTGTAGAGTTCTCTCCATCTTCCTCTGATGAACCCAGTCTTCGCATTCTTGATCTTTCTCATAATCAGCTTAAAGGCTATTTTCCTGATGGATTTGGCTCATTGACTGGACTTCAAGATCTCAATCTTGCGGGAAATAATTTCTCTGGTTCTCTGCCAACCTCCATTGGTGGCATCAGCTACCTCAGTTCATTAGATATTTCCCAGAATCATTTTTCAGGTCCGTTGCCAAAGAACATACCCGATAGTCTAGAAAGATTTAATGCATCATACAATGACCTTTCTGGCATTGTCCCAGAAAATTTAAGAAAATTCCCACCAGCTTCTTTCTTCCCTGGAAATTCTGATTTACAATTTCCAAATCCTCCTCCTGGATCACCTCCTGCTCCAGCAGGACATCGGAAAAGGAAACCAATCAAAACAGTTGTCAAAGTGGCGGTGATAATTGCTTGTGTAGTTGCTGTGATAATTCTTATCCTGCTTGCCATCTTTATTCATTACATGCGCATATCAAGGAGACCTGTGCCACAACATATTACAAGTAAAGACATCCACAGGCAGGCCCAACAGAATCCTTCTGGCTTGCGTGGAAAAGACAGTGGTGGTGCTGTGGTAGTTTCAGCTGAGGACCTTATGACCACACGTAAAGGATCGTCGTCTGAGATAATTAGTCCTGATGAGAAAATGGCAGCAATAACGGGATTCTCTCCATCAAAGAACAGCCATTTCTCTTGGTCGCCGGAGTCTGGAGATTCATACACCGCTGACCTATCTAGATTAGATGTAAGGTCACCTGATAGGTTGGGCGTGAGCTCTACTTTCTTGATGATACAATCTCATTTTCACCTGAGGAACTTTCAAGGGCCCCAGCAGAAGTCTTGGGGAGAAGCAGCCATGGGACTTCCTATAGGGCAACACTGGATAATGGGTTGTTCTTGACTGTGAAGTGGTTGAGAGAAGGAGTGGCAAAGCAGAGGAAGGATTTTGCAAAGGAGGCTAAGAAATTTGCAAATATTAGACATCCAAATGTGGTTGGTTTGCGAGGGTATTATTGGGGGCCCACACAGTATGAGAAACTTATTCTTTCAGATTATATATCTCCTGGGAGTCTTGCAAGCTTTCTCTATGGTAATGTCTCTTCCTTTCTATTCAACCTGTGTCTATATAATCAAACACGTTGGGTGTCGCTAAATATTATTATATTATGCATGCCCAAGACCTGCAAATAGTAAGCAATAATAAGATTAAGGCCATAAAGTGAGTTGCTAAACTGTTTCCTTGGTTTCCCTGTGAATCTATGCTAATATGCAGCATGCGTTTTTGTACAAGACCATGTAGATTAATGTGGGCCTTTATTGAGAGCACTCCAGTTCTATCTAGTGGGTTGACCAAATAATGTAGAACTGGGGCCTTTGTGATTTTCAAGTGCAGTTTCATAAAAAAAATATTAACTGAAGAAGGGCTTACTAATGATTTATATATACTGACCCCATTTTACCCTCTGTTCCATGAAAAGAGTCCCATTTTCAAATTTGTAAATACTAAGGTTGTACTTTTGTTCCATGTTTACTCCTAAAAATAATAAATTGTTAAGTTTAGTAGTGGTGACATGATAATCATAATTTAAATTTGAACTTGAGGATATTGCTTCATTTTATACTACTTTCAATGATAGAAAGACTCTTTATGCGGAACAAAAGAATTGGCCAATGGGACTCTTTTTGTCGAATAGAGATTTGAGAGCATCTCCTCTGTTGTCTGCTACCATGGACCGGAAGAGTTCTTGCTTTTTGATGCTTCTTCACTTTTTGGGTTCAGTCAGCCACATATTTTGTTCCATGATTATTCTTGTATTTGCATATATATCTTACCTGACTTAACTTTTATTTGCATTTCTGATTAATTGGCGTCTGCAGATCGACCTGGAAGAAAGGGTCCCCGCTATCCTGGGCCCAAAGGCTCAAAATTGCAGTTGATGTTGCACGTGGCCTGAATTATCTCCATTTTGACCGCGCTGTTCCACATGGCAACCTCAAAACAACCAATGTACTATTAGATAGCCCAGGTCTTAATGCTCGTGTTGCTGATTACTGCCTCCACCGCCTCATGACCCAAGCAGGTACTATAGAACAAATTCTTGATGCTGGGGTTTTAGGTTATCGGGCACCGGAATTGGCCGCTTCCAAGAAGCCATTACCTTCCTTCAAGTCTGATGTTTATGCCTTCGGAGTGATTTTATTGGAACTTCTAACTGGAAAATGTGCTGGTGATGTGGTTTCCGGTGATGATGGAGGGGTTGATTTGACGGACTGGGTGAGGCTGAGGGTAACAGAAGGTCGCGGTCCAGATTGTTTTGATGCTGCATTGTTGCCCGAGTGGGTGAATCCAGCCGCAGAAAAAGGATCGATGGAAGTTCTTGGGATAGCTCTTCGATGTATACGGTCTGTATCCGAGAGGCCAGGTATCAAGACTATATACGAGGATCTTTCATCTATATAATCTGTTAGTTTAGTTATGTGGGAATCAATAGTTCATTGGCTTCCTTTTTCTTAGTCTGGCATTTTAGTTTATTTAGCTTATTTTATTACCATTGTTGTAAAGTTGGGGAATGTGTCTATTTGTAAAAACTTCCCCTTTTTGCTGATGTGCTCTGGCTTTTGATCACTGCTTGGATACCTGTTTGTGAAAAAAGAAATGTTTTTTTTAATCCCAGCTTCTTTAGAAGATATCTTCAAACAATCTCCCACTCTATGGTTTTAATCCCTTGATTCTGCTAGCTTATTAGTTATGAGGTTATGCCGCCTCTCCAAGCTCCTGTTGAGTAGCACACTTGCTATGATCATTGCTGCAAATTTATCGTAATTCTACTCCCAAGTCCCAAGTAATGCATTGTAATTCTACTCCCAAGTCCCAAGTAATGCTTGGATTCGAAACTTGACAAAGACAAACAAGAAAAGGGAACAAACCCAAGACAGTCATGAAGTGAAGCTTGCCGTGCCATTTTGTTTCTCAACGGTAGCAGCGGTAGTAAGGGGGTCTTTGATAAAAATTGAATGAATCTGAATCTGAATATGAATGAGCTGGATCTGAATGAAAAAAATTATTTAATAATTGACATGTCTGAAACATCTGAATGACAAAACTTTGTTATTTTATCCCTATAAAAAAATTTAAAATTGTTGTAAATTTATTTAATATTACTTAATATAATAGTTAATATTTTTTTTAAAATTTTTTACTTTTTTTAAAATCTGACTTAGCCATTTAGCTCGTCCATCTTACCGATTCAGCCATTCAGACCAAAATAAACGCACTGACCGATTCAGTCATTCAGATTCAGCTCCATTCAGCTCTAAACAAACACCCCCAAGTCTGATATAGTGTTGGGATAAAATGTTTCCAGCTGAACAAGATTGTCAAGTGCTTTGGAACAAACACTTGTACATTATAAGAACATTGGGCAAGGAATATAGAATATGATAAGGAAAGTAAGCCATCTGCTATATTAATATGACACTTCCAAATCCTGCTTGAACATGTTGGCTTGTAAAAGTCCCTTTCTTTCTCAACATTATCAATTTTACAACACTAAATCAAACTGCATTCACCATCATTCAAGCGGTCAGAAAACAACTGACTTCCCCCCCCCCCCACCCCCCACCCCCACCCCCCACCCCTCTTCCCTCTTTCCTCTTTCTTCCACAATTACTTGTCAGAAAACAAATGCATTGCAATTTGCAAAGATAAAACACAACTTGTACTTTGTTACTTCTTCATTACTTTGTGTTCTAACAAACTTAGAAATTAGGATCACTAAACTAGAAATTAAAAGTAATTACAATATTTCTTACTTTTTGATTAGTATTTGTGCCTAACAAACTATATATGGTTTTCACAAACATTACGAAATGATGATAAAATGGAAATTTTTATACAAATGAGAAGGAAAATGCTAAAGGGAGAGGAGTCGAATTGAAAGATATGTATGATAACTTCTTCACTAAAGGAAATACAAATGATACTATCTCCATTCTAAAATTAGATATACAATTTGATTCGACTTTTGAACTCAAATGACGGCGTATTAAAATTTAAAATTAGTATGACTTGCACAATTTTAGAATGAAATAAATTTTGTAATTAATAAATTTTGTTATATACTATACAATTATAATAATTGTATCAATTAAAATTAAATAAATTACATTAATTTAAAATTTAATATGTTATCGTTTGACTTCAGAAATTAAATTAGTATGACGGCGTATCAAATTTCCTTGTGGAAATATTAGTTTCCTAATAATATTAACCGTAGGGATCTAGCTTATTGACAAGACACCAAAATAAAGTCAATTAATTCAATCGAATTTTCGAGAATAAAAAGAAAGAGTAAAATTTAGGGTGTTTAATAAAATTTTAAAATTTAGATTGAAAAATACCATCCTCATTTTAAAATTAAAGATATATTTTGATTTTTAAAATCGATTAAAATCCTAAAATTCAAAATTGATATGAATTTATTTAGTTTTAATACAACAAATATAACAATTGTAAACTAACTATAAAACACTACTAATTATTATCTTTGTTGTTTTCAAAATTTGAACAAACTTATATCAATTTGAGTTTTAGGATTTCACTAATTTATTTTAAAAGTTAAAATATATATCTAATTTGGGAATGAAGGTAGTATTAAATTCTTGAAAATTCATATGTGATTTCACAAATTCTCTCCATTAGTTCAATATATGTTGTTTTTATTTATTTATAATTTCCCAAATTTAGCAATTGTTTTGTGATTTTTATAATTACTTGTAAGTTTTTGTAACTAATAAAATGAGATTATCATACAATAATTTTAAATAATAAAGTCCCAAAAAATGTTATTAAAAATAATATTTGGACATTATTTTATTTTGTAATTTATTTTATTTTTTTGGTAGAATTTTTTTATTTTAAATTTGACCCACTGACCTGATCCGTCCTGATATTAACTAACTAATATTAAATAACTAATAATGACAGTGATGACTGATGTTGTTCTCGTCTGATATGCAACTATCCCATACGGTATATTATTGGGATAAATGCTATACAATAAATTTAAGCAACTAAGCTTTTGTAAATAAAACTTACAGAGCTGCTTCTATTCTATAACTAGCGATGGCAATTTGCAAAGTGCGATCGGTGCTAGCTATTTCCAAATTAACTTCCTCCTATTTCAACCACTTGTCTTCACTCCGTAGATTATCTTCTTCATCCGATGACCCATCTCAATGTCAAGTAAGTTTGTCTTCTTCATGTTTTTATTTTAGATTTTCTTCAGCTTTTATGCCTGTGAATCGGTACTTTAATAAATTATTGGGTTTCAAAAGAAATGATCAATCTATGATTATGAAGTGGGTTTCGCCTGATTTTTGATGGGTTTCTTTCTTTCTTTCTTTTGAATTGAATAAGTTTGTGATCAAGCAATAAGGATTCAGGAGTTGAGATTTAAGTGTGAACAAACGAGAATAGTATATACCATTTGATGAAGCTCCTTATGAGTAAGCGTAAATTTCTTCTTTGTTTGGATGTTTTGCAAGTTTGAGTATCTATTTTAGTTGAAAATAGGTAATGAAACATTATTACTGATGATGCTATATCGAGGACGTCTCTAGTGTGGGCTCCGGTTCAACATCCTCAGATGATGAGTAACGGGGTTGGGCCATTGTGGGATGCCTTGAGTGTGGTTGTTAGTGAGTGGGGTGAGAGATATAATATCAATTTTAAGAGTTTCAAGTGCAAAAATGTATCTAACCTCTCCACAGTGTTCCAGCGTTGCTTATATGTGAGACAGCCTTGGAGGGTCCCTTCGGACTTATCCCATCGAGGAGCAATTGTAGCTGACCCATGTGGGGTGTATAGAGCTGTCTCATGTTATGGGCATTCTGCCTGCATACACCGCTGACGAAGAAATGATGTGACTCCTCAAAGAGTTCCAATTGTCTATTTTGGTGCCCGGTCACCTCTGGTCAAGTGAGGCCCTCCTCAAAGGTGGGCCTCGATTCTGGGCCTCCGGGCCTTCGATCTTTCGGACCCGTATACTAACAATTACTCTTTTTTCTTTATTATTTACCAATGAGCTACATCTCTAATGGTACTCTCTTGTCCCTAACATGCCGGTGTAGTGACACAACGGATTATAATGGTTAGTTTAACCTACTAACACGAAGGTAGATAAATCTTTACGCACAAGAAAATTAAAGAATTCTACAAGAGAAAACACAATAAAATTGGAAGATTGTAAAACCCTAAGCTAACATATTCATAATGTTAAAGCCAAAGTCTAAACTACTTTCCTACGATTAATTGGAAAAGGAAATAAATAAATCCTAAACTAACTAAAAATATAAAAATAAAGCCCAAAATGTAGACGGGCTAAATATAAATTTAGCAACTAAATTTTCCTAAATAATAAATTAAAATACATCAAATAAAATAAAGCTCCATAAACAATAAAATATATGAAAATCCTAATTTTCATTATTATTTGCCACTGCATCATGCAGGTGTTCAAGCCTAAGGGCCTTTTTTTGTAATCCCTTAAAAGGTTTAAGGGTCTAATTGTTTTAGGGTTGAGCTTTGGTTCTATGTTCCCTCACTTTGATAATACATTTTTTTGACATACTTTTTATATATATTTTTGACAAAAAAAGAAAAAAAATAGAAGGGTGATCAAACTTTACTGAAGCTCAACTCTTATGTGTCTGTCAATTCTTGAAAGAGAATCACAGGAACTTGATGCCCCCTTTTCTTTCTTTGTTTGTTTTTTGTTTCCTTTTATTTTGCTGTTGTATGTGAGCGGTCTTGTAGTAAGCTTGCATGGTTTCTTTAGCTTGCTTTTGGTGAATGTGATTATTTTTTTAAACATCATTACTTTTTCTTATATGGTCTCAGTCAATTGATAACTTTTCAATTATTGATGCAAAACAGAGGATTGGATTCATAGGGCTAGGAAACATGGGAGCACGAATGGCTAATAATTTAATCAAGGCAGGATATGATGTTGCCATTTATGATGTGTAATGTCTCCAACTCACTCTATTGCAGTTAGAATGCAATTATTCTTGACAATTTATTTAATTTCCACCTTTATTTAATTATGAAAATACTTCATTGGATGCAAAATTATGATGTGGATGAAGTTTGTTTTCTGTAATGTGGATGTTGGGTTTTAGTTTGTGGTATTCCTTTGATCTATTTTGTTGTTGAAAATTTTATTTGC
Source organism: Panax quinquefolius (assembly GCA_020205615.1). Classification (NCBI taxonomy): domain Eukaryota; kingdom Viridiplantae; phylum Streptophyta; class Magnoliopsida; order Apiales; family Araliaceae; genus Panax; species Panax quinquefolius. The sequence goes on along the minus strand of CM035174.1, from coordinate 92,873,886 downwards.
AAATATTTTACCTTGACCATGAAGTGCTTCTGTTCCTTTCTTATCCACTAGCAATCCTAATGTCATGAAGATGTTTTCGGAAAAGGGAATTCTCACAAAAGAATCACCTTTTGAAGTTACCGAAACAAGTGATGTCGTAATTACCATGTTGCCTTCACCAAAACATGTAAGCTCTAGATTCGATTCTTCATTTCTTGTTCTCTTTGTTATTAGGTCTATTTTTTTCACACCTAACATTTTCTACCGTCATTTTCTTGTATATGCGCTATGCAGGTATTGGATGTTTACACAGGACCATATGGTTTGCTCCATGGTGATAATCAACTACGGCCATGGTTATTTATAGATTCATCTACAATCGACCCTCAAACTTCAAGAAAGGTTTCTGCGGCTGTATCTAATTGTTCTTTAAAAGTTAAGAAAGGTACATAAAGAGACGATGTACATATCATCTGCAATTTGTACTTCATAACTATGTCATCAAGCATTCATCACATATACAACATTCTTAAAGTGGATAGGACATCATGGTCTGGTTTTGCAATGATGGTGAATCTGTTGGACAGTTTCCATTACTAGAAATTTCACTTAATTAATGTACGCCATATGTAGATTCCCGGGAGAGCCCTTCTATGTTGGATGCTCCTGTGTCTGGTGGTGTTCTTGCTGCAGAGAGCGGAACTCTTACTTTCATGGTATGTAACATCATATTTGAGATAGTTTTATCTTTTCATTCAATCATTAGGAAATTTATTCCAGCTAGAAAGACTGGCTTGTCATATTGCTCTTACGTCTCTTCATGCACCCATAAATTGGTCTATAGTGAATAAGTAATTACACGTGGAACTTGCTCGTTCTATTAAACATGTGGCAGTAACAACTTAAACTTTACTAGGTTATGTATTGTGTACTTGACCAAAAGAAATGTCAATGTCATATATGTCTTCCAGGTTGGTGGCTCAGAGGAAGCTTATCTGGCTGCAAAAACTTTGTTTCTCTCAATGGGAAAGTACACAATTTATTGTGGTCCAGCTGGAACCGGTTCGGTATGCTCTCTCATTTGTCAAGCTACAACATTATTTTGAAATATTATATAGGTTATGGTATCGGAAATTAGCTTTACTACGCTTCTAGAGAAGTGTAGTGTGTAGCAGTTGTTGTATTCACTTTTGATGTTCATATTGATTAAGGTAGGCATAGATTGCAGTCCATTTCAACTGTTTCCGCTTAGAAGAATGGAGTTGGCAATTATGCTCAGTACTTCAGTAGTCTAATTTGGGACTTTTCTGGCATGACACATAATTTCCTTTCTGGCATTGGTCAGTTAGCAACTAGGTGTAGTCAACTAAAATATTGTTTACCATTTAAAGTAATAACAAAATAATATCTTTCTGTCTAATTTAGAAAAAAACATTTATGCAGGGAACACTCTACAAGCACCTACATATACGTATCGGTTAAATTTTAGTTTGTCTAAGAGCTACGAGATTCAGAATTTGTAACTTCATGAACCTGATAGTAAACTCTCTCTCCCCCCGCCCTCCCCCCCCAAAAATAAAAAAGTATTCCATGTTTAAGTATCACAAAGGCATATGTACTGATTTTACATACAAAAGATTCAAGGGGCAATGGATTTGAGAATTGTTTTCCCGTTGTTGAATTCTTTTATACTAGCACTCTTGGATATTATTTATAGGCATCCAGTAAATTTGGTTTGTCTTTTCTTTTTTTAAACTTAGGCAGCAAAGATCTGCAACAATTTGGCAATGGCTGTGAGTATGCTTGGGGTGTCTGAAGCCTTGACTCTTGGACAGTCACTGGGAATTTCAGCCATTACTCTAACAAAGATATTCAACTCTTCAAGTGCTCGCTGTTGGAGTAGGTATTCAATACTATTCTAGTATCCTACTGGAGTTGACACTTCAAAATTACAATAATTCCTTATTCGAATTGAACCACAATTCAACCAACTACAGGTTCTTAATTCATGGCTTCATCTTATCATAGATTAAACTTAAGTAATTTATGGTTTCAATGGGATTCAAGTGAAAATTGATAAGATCTGATAAATTATACAGTGATGCTTATAATCCCGTGCCTGGAGTGATGGACGGGGTGCCCTCTTCAAGGAATTATGATGGTGGCTTTGCATCTAAGCTTATGGTATGGGTTCAAAACGTATAACTATATAATTTATTTTGACTAGTATTCTTGTTCAAATAAGTCTCACATCATGCTATGAGAAAGTTCTCCATGACTCGCAACAATCTTATTTGCTCTGCTCCCTAAATGGATCTTGGTACTAGCTTCTTTATCTTTTTATGAAAATTATATTGGGATTTACTTTCTCTGTGATGCAATACATATTTTGAGCTATACAAGATCAACTCACTCAAAATGCCTTTTATCCCAAAGTAGTTGGGGTAGGCTGAAATTGAATTCCATATGCAAGTGTAAAAGTAGAGAGGAAAGAAATAAACTAGAAAGGTAAAACAAATTATATAACAATACGAATATAAAGAATAATTTAGAACAAAAAGATAGAAAAGAATGGACATAAATAAATTGAAAAAACACATCCACCTATAGGAAGCTTGTAGTTAATAGCATACAAATTTTATTGTAGTAAGTTTGCCGCATAGTTAAACTATGAGATGTAGAAATATCTCTACTTATTTATCAGAAGTTTTATGTGTGATCTTCTCACCGTGTTTTGATGCCATCGCTTCCTTTGCCGTAGTCCCATGTTTTGTTTGTGCATATATTGCCCATATAACTGATATATACGTGAAAGTATACAATGTTCTTCTTCCTAAATCTTTACGTAGTGTAGTGGACCTAGTGGTCATGAACATTTAAGATTATGGTCTCTTTCTTAATACAGGCTAAAGATTTAAACCTTGCTGCGGCATCAGCTAAAGAATTGGGTCTTAAATGCCCATTGACATTTCAAGCAGAAGACATGTAAGCCATTTCCCTTTCAACTCGTCCAAAATCTGGAAATAATAGGACCACCATCTCCTGCTAAGGTTCAAAATAGTGGGTTTTGTAGGGTAAATTTTGCACGAACTCTGCCATAGTTGAACTTGCTTGATCAGATCATACATAGTTATCATCCACAACCTAAAGTTAAGTGGTTATGGGCGGAATTACCCATCCAAGTTAAATACTGACTTGGGAGTCTTCACGTTACTGCTGTAGTACTAGTCCTCTCACAATTTTAATCTTGTCGACTCAATGTCAGAGTCCTTAGCTCGCGGAAAAATGTAAATTATAAGCTTGGAATTTCTTTTTATGATTATTTATTTTCTTTCAGATTTACGGAGCTCTGTGACAGTGGTCATACAAGCAAGGACTTCTCTTGTGTTTTTCGCCATTACTACTCTGGCAAGGATAACCTATAAATTTATCAACTAGTTTCAGGCCAACTGCTCAACATCCCATCCAACATTCTTTCAGCTTATCTGAATTCTGAATCAACTTCCAAGTGGGGGGTATTTGTGTATGGTTGATGACTATAAGAGTGTTGTAACATGGCGTTTGTTACGGATCATCTAATGTGGTTATCTTAAATCCCTGTAATATGAGTCGGTCATTGTTATAGATGTTGATTGTTACACTGATAATCTTACATTCCCATTAATTATATACATGGTAAAATGTTAAGATTTCCGGATCATATGAACAAAAAATATGTGGTAATCTATGATTACCCCATAGTGGCTATTTTGAAATTTTAATTAGACAAAATGTCATTTGTATTTTATAATTGGGATATAAATATACTTATTAGTCACATAATTTGCATTTATTTTTAAATTTTTGATATTTTTTTTGTTTGTCAAATTGTCCTTACAAAGTATATGTTGTTGTTTGTTACTTTATTATTAATAATTGTTATTTTATAATCACGTTAACTCTTTTATACGATTTACTAACTAATATAAAATTAATTAATTCAATAGTACTTTAATAATTGTTTATTATATTTGACAATAGTTATATGGGTAAATTATTCAACTAAAATTAGTATAAAGATATTTGTTTAAAAATTCTATTTTATTTAAAATTACTTATTTAACTCCATTTTTTTGATGTAAAAGACATGTAAATTATTGATTGTTGGTGCGAAAGGTGTGCCTTTATTAATGTGACCCTAAAAAAAGTCCAGTTCTTGCTCGCTAAGGAAGGAATAATGTAAATAATCTTTTTGATTAGACTTTCACTTCTTTTTAAGTTGTTCTTAAAATCTTTTACGAGTAAAAAAAACTTATTTATTAATTAATTATTTTTAAAATAATGAGTCTCAATTAGTAATATAGCTTAATATCTCTAATTTATCATCATAATTTTATTATTTTGTACTTGTTAATTAAACAACGAAATAAATTTTTTATAAGAAATATAAAACAAAAATAACATAATGTCTTGGGTGAGAGTGACGAGAGTCTTGCTTTTCTAGGTTGAATGACACTTTAAAACTCTATTCACCAAAAATAAAAATTTAAGAGTAAAAATTTAGAGAGATAAAATAATCATTCGGCCTTGGCTTTTTCCGTTTTTCATGTATATATAGTAGCTGTGTCCCGTGCTTTCGACATTGTACGGACGGTTGGATTTATCTCAAACTTTGGACGACCCACGTGATTTATTAAGTGAGCCAGAAATTCAAAATGATTTATATTTTATTTTATATATATATATATATATATATATATGTATGTATATACGTATACACTTTTCCCTCCTCTTAAACCCAAAACCAGTTCTTTACTTCTTTCTGATACTGTAGTTTATTCTCCCTTCTCTCTCTTAAAACCCACAAGGAGCAAAAGTAGCAAGCCCAAAACTTTGAAAGACCAAACCCAACCTTTTCTCTCTTTACCGTACGGACATTGATTTTCTCTTTCTGCTCGCAAGCCATAGCCAGACGCCAGTGTAGATGTACGATAGTCTTAATCTTTCATTACCCCATTATTTTTCCCCCATATAAGCACTTTACTTTCTTTTATAATTTTTGTGTTCTAATTGCATGCTATCATCTAAATGTTCAAGCTTTGATTTTTTGTTTCTTTTAGTGGGTATGTGTTCAGATTCTTTGGCACTTGCTGGGTTTGAATTTTTCTGTGATTGAATTGGTTTTCATGTACTATCTATTATAGGAGACTTATCATCTGTTTGTTAATTTCCCTTGTCAGATACTCCATCCGTTTCCAAAATTAAAGATACATTTTGGTTTTTAGCTTATTTTTAGACTATTAGGTGAAATGAAGTTCCTGCCATTTTGGTCGATTGAGTACTATCATGCCATCACTACACATTACTAAGTTATGTGGACTTGGATGGAATGTCTAGTCGGATGCAGGTATTTTGAAGAGTCCAATATGGGTACTTCTTAATTTCCCCAATTTTTAATTACAACACCCATACCTTATTTAAGTGAGTGTTGGACACAGGTACCTCAGTCCTCATGGCAAATTGAAGAGTCCATGTAATATAGCACATTTCTAACTAATGCTAAATGCATGGAAAATTATTTATTTTTTCTTTAAAAAGATGTCTTTTCATAAATGCATCTCTAATTTTGGAACGGAGGGAGTATATAAAGTTCATCGAAGCGAACCTTTTGATTTTGTGTTGCTTTCAGAGAAAAATATAAAGTTAATTGATCACCAGAGAAGGTGTGATGGAAACTCAAGGATCCCCAGCTCTTCCAGTGAAGAAAAAATCCCGTACTCCTAAAGATATTATATACCAGAGGTTTAGAGGCAATGCGTGCTATGAGGTTGAGGAAGTACCAGAGTCTACTACAAATGGATGCCCAGGGCTAGCCATACCACAGAAGGTTACCTGCCTTTTCCGATGCTCCTTGCAACTTCCTGAAGTTTATGTTGTTTCGGAGATGTGCAAAAGAAAAAAGGACGCAGAGCAATCCGCTGCACAGAAGGCTATAGAAAAGGTCTTCTATTTGATCTTTTTGCTCCATGAACAAAGTCTTTGATTTTTACCAAATTGGCTGCTATGAGAAAATGTACATGGGAGTGCTTATGTTCTTGTTTCGTGAAATTTTACAATGCTACCAATGTTGTGAACTTGGCTTTATTTTCTCTGTATGAATATATTTTTGGCCTTCACAAATTTCACAAAGATCGATGATAAAAACACTTACAAATTATTCAAAGAATATAATTTCTGATGAGTTAACTTCTTAGTTAATATGATGAGTTACTGTTTTCAACAGACTAAAATAGATGATGCTGTAATTCCTTAAGTATTTAAAAACAAAAGAATCAAGTGTTATAGTGTGTTCTGCAACAGCTACTCATGCATCTTGTTCTCTACTTGTAAAAGCCTTACTTTTGTTTTACTTAATTATGTACATGCTTGTGCAAAAAGTTCTTTATGAGATATATATTTTAAAAGTTCTGTCTTCAATATCTCTACCCCTTTATTTGAAACATTGAATTAGCTAATTCAAAAACGATATCGTTATTACTTGTGCATTTATTTATTCTTATGTTGCAGCTAGGCATCAGTCCTCCAACAAATAATTCTACTGCACAAGATCCATGGAATGAGTTGGCTTCTCGTCTCACCTATTTTTTCTCAAATGAGGTATGTATCATTCTTCAAATAAACTATACTAAATTATTTAGGAAATCATGCTGATACAAACCATGAAAAAGACGAGACAGAAAAAAATGGTATAGCTAAATTTTTGTGAAATTTGATTTTTTCTTGTATTGTAGCTGAGTTTTGTTCGTTTTCAATTTTTTTAGTTGACACTACTTGATCTATTGTCTAGTTAGGCTGTTAGGGGCCACTCTGACGTGTTTGCTTTACTTTTGTTTCATTGGTGAAGTTCCTCACAACTGTTCAGCCTATTCAGCCGCTAACTAGTCACTTCAAAGCATCTTTGCTGAGAGAGGGTCACCTCTATGGTTCTGTTCCTGTTTCTGTGATTTCTGTCTTTGATAAAAAGCTTATTAATTTATGTAAAGACATAAATCCTGAAGTTGAGTCAAAACCATGGTTGGTGATGTCGCTCGTTCTGAAGGCTGCTGCAAGTTTAACAAGTTATGTGTTTACTCCTGATAATCAGCTTTCACTGCAGAGGCTAAATCCATATCCTCCTGAAGTTGTAGAGGCCTTAGTTAATCAACCTAAGTCACCAAAAAGCACTTGGATTCGAGCAATACGTGTTCCATACTTAGTGGAGAAGACTGTTGAACCCTTGACTCTTAATGTTTCTGATAATGGTTATTACCTGGATGTTATTGCGCAAGAACTTGGTGTAACTGATGCTTCTAAAGTTCTAATTTCCAGGTAAGGCTGTAAGTATGTTGTACTAGTTCTTGTTTGAATCTTTTACTGAATCTTGGTGCACTTGAATTTTTCAGTGTATCATTGTTTTGTTGCAATCTTAACACTCATGTCTTGCATGAGGAATTTTAAGTTTAATCACATATCAGTAGCTTATAAATTCATAAGCTTAATTTCTTTTTCTACTCCATATTTTATTAAATGAGCAAAGTTAACCTAATGTTTCAATATGGCCCGAGTGGATGCTGCTGATCAGAAGATCTGGAAAAGCTTACTTTATCATGCATGAGTCATGACAGCTATATAGTTAAATTTACTAATTTAGTCCAACAGTGAACTTGACCAGCCATGGTTCATGCCACATGCACACGCACATGTGTGGAAAGACACACGTGCTTGCTAAAGCCATTGTATATGGTTTTTTTACTTTTTTCTTTCTATTATTGGTCAGTGCACCATATGAAACCTTTCCTAATATGTCCGCCCACACACAGTTTGCTGAAGCCAGGATGGATGGCTTCTTTCTTTCAATTAACAAACAATGCACCTCATAAATGCCTTCCCTGTTTATCTTGCTTTCAGGACTATAGGCAAAGCTTCTTCGGAGACTAGATTATACTCCTGTGCTCCAAAGTCATATCTGTTGGATGTATCCGCAGAATTGGATAAAACAGAGACCGTTGAGCTTGCAGAATCTTTAAATAGCAGGGCAAGTTACTTTTCCGGTCAAGCTATCTATGGTGATGCAATTTTGGCCTGTATCGGATACATATGGGATTCTACCAAACTCTTTTATGAAGACATATCCTTGCGTACATATTATAGGTATTTTCATCATTTGTTTAAATTGCTCATTTTAACCTTACGCACTCTTTAACTACCTTCTATTCTGTCAGTACTGCAAGTTTTTTTTAGTTGTTCTAAGAAGTGTCAAATGCGTGAGTCACATGATCATATATTGTTCAGGGCTGTGTTTGATGTTGCTTGAGAAGTAATAAATAATTTAGCTATCCATGTCATTTTCAGAATAAACTTTGTGTATTGTGAATGTATTTTATTATCTTGTTGTTTTATTTTCCAATATTTTCACTCCTTGTGTAAATGGGATTCACGAAACTGAGATAACAAATTCCAGAAAGCACGTCGCTTATGTTCTGTTCTATTATTCCAAGTACCCGATAATTCACCTTTAGTTTAACTCTTTTTTGTCCCTTTTCTTTTGAGGTACATTGTTTGTGACGTGTTCTTGATTTAAATTTACTAGCAGTTATTCTTATGATTTGTAGCAAGTTGGAAAGCAGTTTGACTAAAATGAACTTGAAAGTAGGGAGACATGGCCAAGCCAATAAGCCTCAGACCCTCATGATTTGAGAACTATAAGATGTGCTTTTCTTTTCTGTTATTTTCTGTCATATCTCTGTGACTCCTAGTGATGCAATCAGTGGGATTTTTGCCAGTTGCAATTGGACTACAGATTGCTGTCTTTCCTATGGTTAGACCCGAACCAGGTGAAGTGTTTTAAGGAAGTAGTTGCTGATTTTAGAAGTCTGGTGTGACAATTTTTTGTGAATTGTCTCTTTGTTTGTTGTGCTTAGCTCATCTATTTCACGGCCACAAAATCTAGTTCATTTTCTTTTCTTTTTAGTACAGTTACAATGCCTCATGTGATGTATTCATTTGATTGAAAGTTTATGATAATATAATACCTCACATTTTTATTTTTTTTAATTGTAATCAAGTACAGGTTACTTATCAATAAGATACCCACTGGTGTTTATAAGCTGTCTAGGGAGGCAATACTTGCAGCTGAATTGCCTGTAGCATTCACCACACGAAGCAACTGGAAGGGCCCCTATCCTAGGGATATCCTCTTTACAATTTGTCATCAGCACCGGTTATCAGAACCTGTCTTCTCAACTGTCAATATCCCGTTAAAAATGTCAGAGTTATGTGGATCATACAAGAAGTTAAAGGTTACAGAGTCAGGTGAACAAGAAACTAATGGAGGTGGTCCTGCTGTAGGTGCCATGGGATCTGTAGGAACTTTTAAATGTGAAGTAAAAATATTTTCTAAGACTCGGGAGTTGATTATGCAATGTACACCAAAAGAATCATTTAAGAAACAGAATGATGCCATCCAGGATGCTGCCTTGAAAATTCTGTCATGGTTGAACACATTTTTTAAAAAACTAGATTTGTCAATTGAGAACTTGACTGTGTCTGGAGATGAACTTGCTATCCAGATTTATCCCCAATACTTCTCCACGGAGTTTGTGTTATGCCCATCAGTTCATGATCATAGGCAGAGCACTAGAACTCGTGCTAACAGATTGCTAGATTCTGACTGCTCGAGTCAATTAAATGTTATGTCGGAAGATACAGTATTGTCTATAAATAATGGTCATTGCTCTGGAGTTTCTTCATCCACAGGATCTTTGGTATGCATTAGTTATAACATATGCTTGTTGGCAGACGGAGATTGCATAAAAGAACTTCTTGAAAGTAGTGAAAAGTTTGAGTTTGAGATAGGGGTTAGAGCTGTGGTTCCCCATCTTGAAGCAGTTGTTACACAGATGTCTGTGGGTCAGTCTACTTGTTATACTACGGAGTTGCCTCCACAAGAATTGATTATGGCTGCTGCTGGTGATTCTGAGAGAACTCTATCGCTTTCGTCTTCAAGTGAGTTGTACCTGTACTTGTATAGTTATTTAATGGTGTATTGATCAGATAAAGTTTTTCTGAGAATAATGACTATGCTTCTTGGCCTTATAAATTCCCGTTCTGTTTAGCTGCTCTATCACTTAGCATTACTTTTCCTTTCCTTGTGTGAGGCAGGAAGCTGCAGCTTGGAGTATTCAATAACTTTGTTGTCTGTGATGGAGCCCTTGGAAGAGAGGATGGAGCAGGCACTCTTCAGCCCTCCTCTATCAAAGCAGCGTGTTGAATTTGCATTGCAACACATTAAAGAATCTTGTGCTGCTTCTTTGGTATGCGCAAACCATTTTTGCATCATGATTCCAGACTTGATAAAGAGATTGATATATTTTTGTTGGCACTACAGGTTGATTTTGGATGTGGGGCTGGAAGTTTATTGGATTCTTTGCTAGCATATCCAACTTCTTTGGAGAAAGTTGTTGGTGTTGATATTTCACAGAGAAGTCTTGCCCGTGCAGCCAAGGTTTGAACGATTTATATCTAATTTTTCATCTTGATTTTATCTCTTCTTTGAATTTTATTAATATCTTTTCTAGAAGCTACTTCTCTTCTTTGTATAATTTGTGTGTGTTTATCTTTTCTATTGTTTTATAGTTCTTTTCATTTTTAGCTTGGTATTTTAGAGTGCTGATATGGAGGGTTTTCTTCAATTGTAAGCATGTCGTTTGGCAGATAGCTGTTACAATTTCAACAATGGTACTTGACTAATTTGTTGGTCATATACATATAGGAAGCATATTATTTTTTTTGTTTTTGTGGTACTGATGTATCATTGCTGTCATCAGATATCAGTTTGATCCTGTATAATCATCCACATGGTAGTGCTCAGTCTTGTCCCGATTCTTCTCTGACTTAAACTTAGGCAAAGAGGAAAAACTAGGTAGCTACTGATATACAGACTTCTGTTTAGAAAATACTCAGTCCAAGTAATTGTGACTTGAGTGTTTTCTTATTTATTTATTTTAATGACTGAAGATACTATTAATTTGGATTAAGGACCTAATTTTGTGTTCTCTTGTGACCCTGTGGAGGTGTACCAACATAGAGGCTGAAAAATTGTCATTTTTAATTGAAATAATTGTTGGTGATTACAGAGCAATCATTTCTTGATGTTTATCGGTGATTGATACTTGATCAATTAGCTACATATAATGATCTGATATTTGTGATGCAGACACTACATTCAAAACTAACCACAAACTTGGAAGCTGCAGCGGCGAGTAATGGAATTAAATCTGCAGTGCTTTATGATGGTTCAATCACAATTTTCGATTCTCGACTGTATGGATTTGATATCGGAACTTGCTTAGAGGTATTGATTCCGAGTTTAGTTACATTTGCTGAAGCTTTACAAAATTCTTCGTCTGGAAATATGTCTGGTAATTTTTTTCCATTTGTTTCTTTATGATTGTACATTACACACTGTTATTTGTTTATTGCAATGAAGCATATATTGTCCTTCCTCCCCAACCCCCTCACCCTCTCTCTTTGTCTATAGATATTTCTAAACTTACAAGTTACAACCTTAGAGCTCAAATTAACTAGTGATCAGGGCTGAAAGTAGTCAAATAGTTTCGACTGGCATGTACAACATGCTTGTGCTAGTCACACACTCTTTTTACAGTCATTATTGGGACTGATGAACTGTACTGTTTGAGACTTTCATTTCATATCTGTATTGTAACGCCATGCATTATTACCACCATAACTGCATGCATTTGCATGCTTTATCAGTGGAGTTGATGATGCTACAGCTACCTGCTAAATTTCCTATAATTTGATTTTTGTATAAAATACTTTCCTAAACATTTGTCACCAGTGCACTGTGTGGTTAGTATGACCTGCAGACTTCCATGCCGGATCTTTTTGTTTGGCTTACGTTATGTATCATGATGATAGGTGATTGAGCATATGGAGGAAGATCAAGCATGTTTATTTGGCGATGTTGTGCTAAGTTCTTTTTGTCCAAAGATTCTTATCGTTTCCACCCCAAACTACGAGTACAATGTGATACTCCAGAAATCTAGCCTACAAAGTCAGGAAGAGGATCCGGAGGAGAAAAAACAAACACAAACCTGTAAGTTCCGCAACCATGACCACAAATTTGAGTGGACAAGGGAGCAGTTCAGCGATTGGGCATCCAATCTTGCAGAAAGGCACAACTACAGTGTTGAATTTAGTGGAGTTGGCGGAGTTGATGGCGTTGAACCAGGGTTTGCCTCCCAAATAGCTGTCTTTAGGAGGGGAAATAATGATTGCTCGAAGAATTTAAATGCAGCCGACCATTATGAGCTTATATGGGAGTGGAGTAGTAGCAACAGCTCTAGATCTCTCTGAAAACTGCAGAAATATGCTCACTGGATTTCGCTTGAACCTTATCATGGTTCTCAGTATCATAATACAGATACTTTATGCAAAATAGAAGTTCTGTTGACTTTGCCTTATGTTTGGTAACAGGTTGATAAGAGTATATATTATGCCTCAGTTTTATGAAAAGGGATGATTGAGTTTGATCTTTTGATTTTCCGTATAGAACATGAAGTACAGCTTTATCTTTTGTTCTGAATCTTATTACACAATGACAAATAACAATTATTTATCTAATGGGTGATATTGTTGATGTTGGTTCCATCAAATTAAGGTTTCTGTTTCTGAGGTTTATTTTTTCAGACTCCGATCGGTTATCGAACTGAAAAAGGTGGCGGGTGGATGGATTACTGGTTCAACTAGTAAAACTGTTATCGACTCTGTCATTAATATATAAAAATATATATAATTAATAAAATTTTAAAAATCTCGTTTTTATGAACTAAAATATAATAAAGTTGAGTTATAATATTACTAAAAGTTGTTAATTTTAATATTAAATTTTTTTGGTACAAAAAATATATTAAAAAATAATTAAAATTGGTTTAACAGATTTCGATCAAAAACGGATTATTGGTCCAATCCCGACCGATTCCGAGTTGAACCGGCGGTCTAGTTCGGGTTTTAAAACCATTTTACTAGTATATGAATATGTACCCAATGGCACATTGTCATACCATCTTCATGATGAGGGAAATGTTACAAAATTATCATGAGAAAATCACCTTTGGAGTAGTTCCTGCTGAACTGCTAACCAGAAGAAAAGCTGTGTTATCTGATGAATCTGATGAAGGTGTAGTTGCTTCCTTTCAGTCATCAATGAAAGAGAAGTGTTTGTATGAAATTATTGATGAGCTTGTTGTCAGTGAAGGTCAGGAAGAGGAGATTCTTACTGTTACAAACCTTGCTATGAGTTACTTGAAAATGAATGGGAAAAAAAATGCCAAGCATGAAAGAAGTAGAAGCAAATCTAGACCTATGAGAAGAATAAAAAAACAGTCATTGCTTCCACAGACGTACAGTAAGTGAAACTAAGGTTACCAGGAAACTCTTATAGCGATTCGCTTATCAGATACTATCGTTCTGAATTGTAGTAAGAGTACTTAAATGCCTTGTGCGTTTCGCTTACCAGGTACTATCGTTCTGAATCGTGGTAGGAGTACTTAAATGCCTTGTGCATTTCTACTATAAGCAACATTACTTGCATCCGATTTCGTTCCCGTACACTCATATAACAATGAGCGAAACCACCTAACCTTCGAATTGAAACTTTTATACTCTACAGTTTACAAGAATTTCATGTTCTCATAAGCTATGCACGGATTACTTTATATAAATAAGACATTTTGAATATTTTTAACTTTTTTCTTCCATCTACATCTTGTTGTGACAAGGTTGTAAGCATTCACATCGAACCAATGCAACTAATTATATCGTAGGTGCCGTCGCCAATTTATGTCGGAAGAAATCGAGTGAAAAGTGTAATGGAGGGACCCTAATCTAGTGCAAAGAATAACTTAACTACGCTTCATCTCATGCATAAGCGCACGGCCTAAATTTTTCATCAAGTTTGTTATGGGAACATATTGATGCCAGAATTATAAGCACGTGATAGATCCCAACATGAGCTCCCTCAGCAGCCTCTAGAGTCCAGTCTGAATGCAGAAACTAATTTTTGTAATGCAAAAATTGGTAAGGTTTTACTGAACTAATGAATATAAGGAGCTTATGTCATAAGTAATTTGTTACTATGATTCTATAATATGCAAGTCATGGATTAGCTCAATGCCTTGGTCACTATTTAAGTGGGATAAATAAGGTTTTTATTCCGCTTATCAAGTTATCGAATTTTTTTTGTTCTGATCGAATAACCATGCTTTTCAAAAACTTACAAAATGGTTATTCGTTTCGATTTTTCATTCCAAAAACAGACGGAATCTTGATCGCATAAATTAAAAACATTTTTACGCTTACGTGGACTTCAAAATTAGAATTTTTTGCTTAAATTAGAATCTTGCTTAAGTTGACTCCAAAACTAATAATAATAATAATAATAATAATAATAATAATAATTTCATAATAATAATAATAATAATAATAATAATAATAATAAAATACAATTTAAAATTAAGGTTTTTAAAAAGAAATTATGTTAAAAAATTATGTTTTTAAAATTCTATTTTTTAAAAAGTCTGTTTTTATAAAAAAATTGTTTTTTAAAAAATCTGTTTTTAAAAAAAGTAACATTTTTAAAAAACTAACATTTTAAAATTCTTTTAAAAACAGCTTTTTGAAAATACAGAATTTTTATTTCTTTTTTAAATACAGAATTTAAAATGCAGAATTTTTAATTTCTTTTTTAAAACAGAATTTTGATTTCTTTTTAAATACAGAATTTTTAATTTCTTTTTAAATACAGAATTTTAAAATACAGAATTTAAATACCGAATTTTTAATTTCTTTTTTAAATACAGAATTTTTTGATTTCTTTTTAAAATACAGAATTTAAATACAGAATTTTTAATTTCTTTTTTAAATACAGAAATTTTTATTTCTTTTTAAATACAGAAAATTTTAATTTCTTTTTAAATACTGAATTTTTAAATTACAGAATTTAAATACAGAATTTTAATTTCTTTTTAAATACAGAAAATTTTAATTTCTTTTTTTTTAAAAAATAGAATTTTTTTAAAAACAGACTTTTATAAAAATACAGAATTTTAAAATGAAAAACGCTAATTTTTTTAAAAAATTTATTTTAAAAATCAAATTTTTTTAAAACAGACTTTTTAAAAAAATAGAATTTTAAAAACATTATTTTTTTAACATAATTTCTTTTTTAAAAACGTTAATTTTAAATACATAATTATTATTATTATTTTAAAAACGTTATTTGACAAATTATTTTAAAAAACGTTATTTTATTAATTTAAATTATTTTAGTAAGGGTAAATTTGACAAATCATTTTTATTCTCCATTAAAATAAAAAAAAAACAAATTATTATTATTATTTAAAAATTATTATTATTATTATTTTGAAATTATTATTATTAGTATTTTATTATTATTTTGAAATTATTATTATTATTAGTATTTTATTATTATTTTGAAATTATTATTATTATTATTATTATTATTATTATTATTATTAGTTTTGAAATTATTATTATTATTAGTTTTGGAATTATTATTATTATTATTGCACAGTCATCACGTCACTCACGATTTCCGTCTGATTTTGGACGGAAAATCGAACGAATGACCATTTTGTAAGTTTTTGAAAGTACAGTTATTCGATTAGAATAAAAAAAAGTTTGATATTTCTGATGAAAAAACTGACCCTTTGCAAGATGTCAATTGTTAAAACCTTATTTATTTAAGTATATATGGTTCTGGCATCAAACTAGCTAGATTCCTAGGTTTTATCTCTTATCAGTCACCCCAAGGTATGTCCTTGGTATTTTGAAGTCCAAATGCATCAAACTAATTTTAGCTGAAATAAGTTATTTATAGACGAACAAGATTTTAAGTACGTTTGAACTTTTAAATACACAAAATATTGGATAAAGCTCGATAAACAGCACTTGATATTTTTCATTTTAGTGCAATAACAAATTAAAAAACTATTGATTAATTTATTTGGTTGTGAAAAAATTAAATCGATTGTATAAGGGCAAGAAGATAAGATCACAAGGCATAGACTATGATGGTTAAAAGTGAAAAATGAAAAAAAAAAAAAAAAAAAAAAAAAAAGAAGAGAGAGAGAGAGAGAAATTCATTAATATATTTTGAATTTTCAAGAGGCGCGAGCACATGTTTGAGTCTCAACAGATACATACATAAACGTACATATATATGATCAGAAATCTCTCTGTTTTCACTAAACTCCTCTGTTCTCTCTCTCTTGTGATTTTTCCATTTTTTTGATCACTCAAGAAAAGGGTCTAAAGGGTTAATTTCAAAAGAATACATCATCAGATAATTGAGAGGAAATCCCAATGTGGACAACCGACAATAATTTTCCGGCGAGGGGGTTTCGGACGCCGCCTCCAGCTCGGAAGTCGAATCATTTGCCTCCGGTGATGCCGGCGTCAGAGAGAAAGCCAATCCCAACTCAGACCAGAGTTGATATTTTCAATGAGCTTCACAAGTTGCCTGCTGATGACTCGCCGTACGGCAGGGCCAAACATGTTCAAGTAAGATATTTTATTAAGTTGTAATGTGTTACATTATTGTATTTCCTTTTTCTTTTGGTGGGTTTGAGTTGAATTTCTTGTTTATTTCGAATTGTTGTTTGATCAATTTTAATTCAATTTGGGATTTTTGCGGAGTTTTTTTTTTGATGGGTTTGAATGAATATCCTATTCATGTTTATTTTGTATTTGTTTCCAAGAATTGTGATTTTCTTTGTATCTGAAGATTTCAGTTTCTTCTAAAATATGTGGGATTTGATGTTCTCTGGCTGGATACAATCTTGTTCAAATTTGCTTCGTGTTTGTGATAATTTGTGTTCATCAGTCTGTTAGTATTCTATGGAATATGCCCTAGATAATGAATTTTCTTGAAAGATGGTAGAATAAACCATGAATTCCTTGAAAAACATAACAGTGTTAATTATACCATTTTAATATCTGTGTTTTTGACCATTTTTGTAGTGGTGAAGTTTCTTGGATATTCATTTTCAGTTAGATATGTTGAAATTTCTACTCTTTTGTTTCATTTTGTTGGAGTAGAATATTTAGCTAGATTATGAATTTTCTAGTTTAAACTTAACTTAGAATTCAGTCTCTAGTTTGTTTTTATGCTGTCCAATATTTTAAGTTTACCAGGTGTTTGATAGATTGTCTAGCGCAATCTTCTGCATGAGACTATTTTATTTTATTTTAATTTTTTATGCTAAATTGCATTAGACTATTTGTTATTAATGAAGTTTTTTTTTTCCATTTCTTCAATTATAGTTGGTGGACAAGAATCCAAGTAGGGCAATTTCCATGTTTTGGTCAGCAATAAATTCCAGTGATCGAGTTGATAGTGCGCTGAAAGATATGGCAGTTGTGATGAGACAGTTGAGCAGGTCAGATGAGGCGATTGAGGCGATTAAGTCTTTTAGACATCTGTGTCCCTCTGAATCACAGGAATCTCTTGACAACATACTTGTTGATCTCTACAAGGTAAATATTCCTTCCAAGAATTTGTAAATGTCGCATCTATTTGTTATAGACTATAGGGTATCTGGCATTCATATGTGCCATGCAGCTTTAGCTTTTGATGCCTTTTAAATGAATTTCCCTCTTGCACATGAAGATCATATTTCCATAACTAATCATAAATAGGTGAAATTGGATAATGACCTAATAATTGAAGATCTTTTTACTTCCCCCCTCCCTCATAAGTCATATCCTATAATTTAAGATTGAGAAACTACTTTGCCCGGATATGAAAAGAAGTTGAAAAGAGAGGAGAGGTAGTTAGATTTAGTAAAATAACATTTTCAGAATGCATGTCTTGCATGCCTAAGGATACTTGTAGGGTGATGCAATTTCGGTTCGTAATAATGATTGTGAACTGTATCTCTTTTCTTACTGACATGTCCAAGAAAATAATATTACAATTAAAAAATGGGTGTCAAATCTCTTTCTAAGAGTAGTTCTCTGGAAAGAATTTCGAACTTGTAATACAATTCCATCAGAAGGTCAGTAATGAGAGATGTATCATTACAATTGAAAATAATATTACAATTGAAGTGGGGCTTCAAATCTCTTTCTAAGAGTAGTTCTCTGGGAAGAATTGCAAACTTGTAATACAGTTCGATCAGAAGGTCAGTAATGAGAGACGTAACATTACAATTGAAGTAGGGCTTCAAATCTCTTTCTAAGAGTAGTTCTCTGGGAAGAATTGCAAACTTGAAATACAGTTCGATCAGAAATGAGAGACATAACATAACTGATCTGAAACTTTATGTATTTCATGTAACTTTGTATTGATGGATTGATGCATTTACAGTTCTTATAGTTTTAACATCTTAGGACTTTAACTTCCATATTAACAAAAACACATTTTTTAGCCTGACATTTTTTCAATGAGGTTGCTTTTGTGTCTTAATGTATGAGAGAGAGAGAGAGAGAGAGAGAGAGAGAGAGAGAGAGAGAGAGAGAGAGAGATTGGGACTAAAAATTTTAATTTCACGTCACATTGTAGGAATGCTAAATTAGGAATATTTTCTTTTAGGGATGTCCACTTGTATATTTATAATCAGAAACATATTTGAGACTTTGAATAAATATTTGGTTTCGTTGCAGACGTCTGGTAGGACTGAAGAACAGATTGAAATGCTCCAAGCAAAACTTAAGCACATTGAAGAAGGTTTCGCTTTTGGTGGGAAGAGGACGAAGTCTGCTAGATGTCAAGGCAAGAGGATTGAAATCACCATTGAACAAGAGTATGCGAGGTAGATGCCTCTATACTTAATGTAATCAACGCTTGCTCACTGAATTTCTTAGTCTTGTGCATATTCTTACTTTTCAACATCTTCAAATGCAGGTTATTAGGGAATTTGGCATGGGCCTACTTGCTGCAACACAATTATAAATCTGCTGAAGAGGTCTATAGGTATGTTCTTCACTTGCTAAGTTAAATTCATACTTGTGGTGTATCAAGTTGTCAAAAATAAAAAAATTTGCAACTCTGACAGAAAACATATTGATGCAGAAAATCACTGTCTTTTGAGCAAGATAAGAACAAGCAGTGCAATCTTGCAATCTGTTTGATGCACATGAACAGGATGGTTGAAGCCAGATTTCTGCTACAAATTGTAGGAGATTCATGTAAAAACAGAGAGATGGATGAATCATATGCTAAATCTTATGAACGTGCTGTTGAGGTGCTGGCTGAATTTGAATCACAGCCGGGTGAGAAGCTTGTTGCTTCAGATGAAGAGAGACATAAGAAAATCCCAACACCTTTCTCACCATTTACTAGCATAAAACCTGAAGAAAGTTCTATCCACAACTGTGGTCAGAAAAGAAGACTCTCTCTATTCTTTGGCACTAACAAAGTAAATTCAAAATGTGCATCACCCGGACAGCAGTCTTCTCCGCAGAATTCATTTGTTGATAAATGGAGGGGAGGCTCTTGGTCAAAAAGAGCTGGTTTTGGCAGCCAATGGAATGACAAATGGGGGAGGACAGGCAGAGTAAAAGATGGTTTTGCGTACCAGAAGGCGGCTTGTCTTTCCCCAGTTCCTGCTGGAGCTGCTTCAGGAGTATTACTTACACAACCAAGAAGATGTACATGGTCATTCGGAAATGAAGAGCAGAAAAGGGCAATGGTACAAGATGTTCACCGGAAATTAAATTTTGTGCAACAGATGCATGCTGAAAGTTTCCCTACGGAATCATCAGAGGCTGTTGATTGTATCATTACAAGGCAAGCTTCCACAGATGAAGACTCTGTTCAGAAACCCAATATAGCAACTGCTGCAGAAAGTGTGAAATCATGGGAAACAGACGAACACATTTCAGCAGATTCAGAAGCAAGCCAGGAACTACAAAGCCAAAGTAAGTCTCCTACCGGAAAAAAGTACCAAGATTTCTTCATGGGCAGAAGTAAGAAGAGCTGGGCTGATATGGCTGAAGAAGAAGAAGAAGAAGAAGAAGAAGAAGACTTGTAACGTTGAAGAAGTGTCTTTCAAGAAACTTAAAAAGACTCTTTTAGTGAAGGAGCAATCTTGTCTGTACTTGTGGGGTGGTTTATCAATAGTTGTGAAAGAAAGACAATTGTCTTGTTGTGAGTTGAACAAAGATGTAAAAAGTTAAATAAATATAAGGTCCAAGTGAAACTGCTTGCTTGTTTAGGTTTCTAGTCCTGTTTTTGTTCGTACATAATCAATCCCTTATTGGCAGGGGCGGATCCAGACGGATTGTCAGTGGGGTCAAACTTGGAAAAAAAAATTCTTACAAATAAAAATTTCATAAAATAACTTACAAAACTAAACAATCCTCAAATATTATTTATAATAACATTTTTCGAGGTTTCAATGCTTAAAATTGTTGCATGATATAGCCTCATTTTAATACTTACAAAAATATCACGTAACGATGTATGTTATTAAACAAATCGTTCATCCATTCATCTCTCATTTGGTTCTTTAGTTCATTCTTCACGATATTTATGGTTGAAAACGTCCTTTTTCAACAAATATTCAGAAGAAGAACTGAAAAAGTAGAGCCAATTTCAACAACAAATAGACTTGGGGATACACATCATCCTTTCTTTTCTGAACCAACATTTGAGCCAATTCCCCAATTCCTTCTATACTCGAAAAATTGGAATCGGTTCTCTATATCCACAATATAGAAGAATAGAAAAATTGGCTTAATGACTTAGTGGGATTTGGGAATTAGGGATTGTTGCCTAGTGTCTGCTCACTTAGTGTATATATAACATAATAATACAGTGGGGTCATATTTCTTAGTATACATGTTCACTTTAGACCCTCTTAATATTTTTTTTTCTAATATGACCCTCTTAATTTTTTTTCCTCCTAATATGACCCCTGACCCCCTGAAAATTCAGTGGGGTCAGGTGCCCCCCGCCCTAAGGCAGGTCCGCCCCTGCTTATTGGAGAAAAGTTCAAGTTCTGTATAAACCTCTTTTTTCTAGTTATACTAAGCAATCTGGTGTTGGTTGTTTGAAATGGAATGGATTTAAGCTATTTCTATGCAGATGAAGAGTAACTTCATTTGATTAGTTGAATGAAGGCAAAGCAAAATTCTCACTAAATAAAATATTGAACCACAATTTATTTTAATTTTTTTAAAAAAATTAAGGACCAAGTGTAGATTAAAGGAGATAATATGAATAAAATAAGTAAAATATGACCCCACTGAAATTCTATTTTTATATATTTTGATGTAGCAGCCAAAAAATACATAACATACTGAAAATGCTTCACTTTTTATTGGTGGCGTAAAAAAATGGAGATGCGGGGTATCGATCCCCGTACCTCTCACATGCTAAGCGAGCACTCTACCATCTGAGCTACATCCCCATGGCATGTACGCAACTTGAGGGGTGCTGACAAAATATTGAACTACCACCAATTGGAAGATACTATGTGAGTATCATCTAAATAATATTCTCAAGTAAATAATTCAAAACGGGATAAATAACGTTTTGGTCATTGTACTGGAGTCCAGTTTTCATTGTGGTTACCAAAACTTTTTTTATTACAATCGAATAACTGTACTTTCAAAAACTTACAAAATGGTCATTCCGTCCGATTTTCCGTCCAAAAAACGTTGAGAATTTATTGATCTGAAGTTGACTTGACTTTTTTGCTTACGTGGAACACAGAAAAGACAAGCAGGTGGATTATTATAGCACAAATGACCAAAATTATTAACTACTTTACTTAAACAATTCCAAAACTAATAATAATAATAATACTAATAATTTCAAAATAATAATAATAATAATAATAAAAAATACTATTAATAGTAATAATTTTAAAATTCTATTTTAATTTTTTTTAAAAAATCTGTTAATTTTAAAAAGGTTTAAAAAACTATTTTTTTAAAAATTTTGTTTTTTAAAATTCAATTTTTTTAAAAAGTCTGTTTTTTTAAAACACGTTAATATTTTATAAAAACAGATTTTTTTTTAATTTTTTAAAAAACGTTATTTTTTTTTTAACTGAACTAATATTTTTTAAAAAGTCTGTTTTTTTAAAAACATTAATTTTTTATAAAAACAGAAAATTTTAATTTTTTAGAAAATTAAGGTTTTTTAATTTTTTTTAGAAAAGTAACGTTTTCAATTTTTTTTTAGAAAAGTAACGTTTTTAAATTTTTTTTAGAAAAGTAACGTTTTTAATTTTTAAAATTAACGCTTTTTAAATTTTTAAAATTAACGCTTTTTTAAATATTTAGAAAAATAACGCTTTAAAAATTAACGTTTTTTAAATTTAAGAATTTTTAAAAAATATTAGTTCAGTTTAAAAAAAAAATTAACGCTTTTAAAAAAATTAAAAATTCTGTTTTTTAAAAAGTAACGCTTTTAAATTTAAGAATTTAAAAAAAACAGACTTTTTAAAAAAATATTAGTTTGGTTTAAAAAATTAACGTTTTTAAAAAAAATAGACTTTTTGAAAAATATTAGTTCAGTTAAAAAAAATTAACATTTTTAAAAAATTAAAAATTCTGTTTTATAAAAATTAACGTTTTTTTAATAAAACAGACTTTTTTAAAAAATTGAATTTTAAAAACAGATTTTTTAAAAACAGCTTTTTGTTTAAAAAAGACTTTTTAAAATTAACAGATTTTTTTTTTAAAAATAGAATTTTAAAATTATTACTATTATTATTATTATTATTATTTTGAAATTATTATTATTATTATTATTAGTTTTGGAATTGTTTAGGTGAAGTATTTAATAGTTTTGGTCATTTGTGCTACAATAATCCGCCAGCTTGTATTTTCTCTGTTCCACGAAGTTAAAAAAGTCAAGTCAACTTAAGACAAAAAGATTCCTAACGCTTTTTGGACTAAAAATCGACGAATTGAACCATTTTGTAAGCTTTTGAAAGAAAGTTATTCGATTGTAATAAAAAAAGTTTTTCAGAACTACAACGAAAACCTAATTTCACGATAAACGATAATAAAACGTTATTTATCCGGATTCAAAACTATAAAGATAGAGGAGGTGACATATATATATATATATATACAGAGCCTCCAATGAATTGAACTGGTAAAATAACTAAGCTCTGAATACAAATGAGAAACCAATATCAAACCTAAAACATGCCTACAACAAAGACCAACACACAAACTGATATTACAAAACCAGCATGCCACCTTGCATTGATGGCAAGAAGTCCCAAAAACTTGCTCAAGCATGCACTAGAAGTTGGAATGAAAATTACATAAATACATAATTTGGCTACTGAGGACCATTAAGTATCAATGTCACGACTTTAATTCCCTAAGTAGTGCCTCTTTAATCAACTCCTCGGACGCTTCTTGAGCATCCTCGATAATATTAAGGCAATCACAAGCCTCCTGGTTTGACATTACCTGCCAGGGCCCAGGGGCGGGTAGCATTGGCTGCTGTCGTTTATGCTGAATTTTTTTTATAGGTATAGGGGATAGGGGCATAAATAAAACTTAAGGGGGGGACGTAAATTTAGAGCGGACAAAAAAAACTTAACTACTACTATTCTAAAAAAAATTAAACACACGATATATAATGTATTCAAACTCTCGTTCTCTAACTCGCCAAGTTAGAGCCTTTGATCACTTTAGTCAACAACTCAAGAAAATCCGCCCATGCTGGAAACATATCCTGAATCCCCCAATACTTGCGTATACGAGAAAACAATGATTAAGCACATAATTTTTAGTCAT
Organism: Panax quinquefolius; assembly: GCA_020205615.1. Taxonomy (NCBI): domain Eukaryota; kingdom Viridiplantae; phylum Streptophyta; class Magnoliopsida; order Apiales; family Araliaceae; genus Panax; species Panax quinquefolius. The sequence goes on along the minus strand of CM035174.1, from coordinate 92,850,075 downwards.
TGGAGCATCCAAAACTTGAATTTCCTCGATCATGATTCAGTTTTAACAAGGTTATATAACAGCATAGACAAGACAGAGTGCCCTTGTCAGTGATGTGTTCCTGACCTTCAGTTTCCCATCTCCAAATTCCCTTGTCATTGCAAGTTGGCCGTCAACACGAGGGACATTCCCTGTTTCATGACATTTAGTTAAAGACATATATCATTCCTAAGCTAAACCAAACATAATTACTTATTATGATACTAGTGAAATAGCTATATATATAATGAGGAGCTCCTACAACTCATTTTTATGACAAAACCAACTAAAGGAAATGGAATTAGCATTGCCGATCGACTGACAAAGTTGAGAGTAAGTCACCTGGGATTTTTACAACAAAACCTCTTCTGCTTTCAACTTGCCTTTTCTCCTTCAGCGGCTTGTTATCAATTGCTAATGCTTCTGCTATACCATCTGCACGGGAGTCTCTACGACTGGCTTCTTCGCCCATTGATTGTATTGCTGTAACTGCTGTTGGGCCTCCTCGTGAACCAACTACGTACATTTTCCAATATATCAGCATCTATTACTCCCTCCGTTCCTTAATATAAATCGTTTTAGAAAAATGTTTTTGTTCTTTAATATAAGTCGTTTGAAAATTTCAAGTAAGCATTAATTGCTTAGTTTCCAATATTACCCCAAGTATTAAATATAACTTTGGTTCTCTCACAATTTTTTGTCTAATAAATAATAATTTTTTCTTTCAATACAAGGACAATATAGACTATTGATATTATAGTTAATGCTATATAATTATTATCTTAATACTTGTGCACAACCTTAAAACGAGCTATATTAAGTAACGGAGAACGGAGAGAGTATTTTATATGCCCTCTTCAATTCACAGAAGACTTTGGGCATGTCCAGAAGTCAGGCTATTCATGCGACAAATAGCACAAAAATATGCAATCAGCAAAGCAAATGAATATAATAATGCAAAAAATATGTGCTATATATACAGTTATAATCTTTGCATGCATGCATGCCGTCCTTTGAAAGAGTCGTACTATCTTCTCCGTGTGAGAAAATATTAATTACTCATTCCGTTCCAAATTAATTGTTCAGTTATGATTTTTTAAAATCAAATTTATCATTTTTAAAACTAATCTTTTTATTATTTTTTGCTAAAATATAGGTGAAGAGATTATAACCAAAAGAAAGTATATACAATTTATTACTAATCTTAATTTTTATAATTTTAGAAATATATTTATATATGCTTAATTATTAATTCTAAGAATAGTCAATTTGACTTAAAAAAGTCAAAACTGAGCAGTTAATTTGGGACGGAGGGAGTACTTAATTATAAATCAAATTTACTTATTCTATTTGTTTTCCATCCAAAAATGATATGGTCCAATTTAATTTGCTGACCTTTAATTTCCCCCCATAGGCATATCAATCTTTGCAACTGACATTTAGATTTTCATTTTTTGATTATTTTGATTTTAATATGAAATTTAATAATTATAAGAATATATACTTAATAGGACCTTAATTTATTAACGACGTTTTATAATTTTCAGTATATAACCTTAGTCTTTTGGATTCTAGAAATTTTGTCGTTGGCCAAATAAAAACAAACAATTTGATTCTTATTTCAATTCATGGTGGAGTATATATAAATTTCTATTTGGATTAGCATGGATTATATCATATAATTAATGTGCTTAATTAGTACTCCCTCCGTTCCAGGATAAAAATCTTTATTACTATTTTAGGTAGTCCCATGTTAAATGTCTACTTACCTTAAATGGTCTATTTTTTACAATAATTTGCCTATAATACCCTTATTATTAATTGTTATATTTCTATTCTCTAAGCATATTTATGGAGCATCACTAGTATTGTGCAAAAAACTATGCCATTAAATAAGAATTTAAATATGGACAATTTTATCATTTTATCCTCTTTCTTAATATGCATAAAAAATCAACCATGACTTTTATCCTGAGACGGAGGGAATATATCATTCATGGTGGGAGGCCGGATAATTAGTGTAGTGCAAGGGTCGATGGATTCATAGTTTGCCTTTTAAAATTAATTTATAAAACTACTAATAACGCGGTCATGGACATTAATATAGTAATTATAGGACTTGTTCATTTATTTCATTGGCCGGCATAGATTTAATTACAATTTTATGATATATATATATATATATATATATATATATATATATATATATATATATATATGGGACCGATATATATCCAACGTTATAAAAAAGAGGTTAGTCTTATAACAGATCTTGAGCATTCATCCGAATATCGAATCCTTAATATATATGGCACTCGTTCGCAGTTTAATTTTTAATATTCCGCTGTTTAATATTGCGGACGGGACAAATATCTAAAATGCCCCTCCTTGTAAAAGGCATCCGTCCGCATTATTAAACTGCGGAGCCTGAATTTTTTTTTTTTAAAAATTGGCATCTGCAGTATTATGGGGACTGATCCATAGCCAATGTTGTAAGGATAATGTTATTCTTACAACATATCTTAGCCGTCCATCCGTTCATCGAACAGTAAAAATAATCTTGCGTCCGTAGTTTAATATGGGGGATATCACATTTTAATTATGCGGGCAAGAAAATTTTTCTAAGTACCCCTCTCCGTCTACAGAATTAAACTGCTGACGCTAGGTATTTTATTTTGCCAGTCCGCAGTTTAATTAATACCGCGGACGCACAATATTAAACGATGTCATTTTTGTTTGCCCTCCCGTTCACAGTTTAATAGTGCGGACACTGCGTCTATCCAAATGAAACTGTTTTAAAAAAAATCACTGTTCGCAGAACTAAACTGCAGACTTTGAGTGTTATATATATATAATGGTCAAGTATTGTGTTCTTCATATATCATGACTTTTGGATCTCATCTCATTTTGACAATAATGATCTGGAACTAAAAGAGTTCGATCATTTAAAACTATTAATTTTAATTTTTCATTTCTTCTTGCATATTTTTGTTCTTATTGATTTGTGTGATCTGGGTTGATGAAAAACATATTATGGCTAAACAATTAGAAATATATATATCGCAATGTGTTGTCTCCCATACTTCATGCCATGAGAAAAACTTCACCCTAATGCTAGATTCCATTTGTTTAGCCATTCATATTTTTCATATGCCCAAAAGAACATGAATTTGCAACAAGAATATGCAAAAACGACGTAATGGAAGATTTATGGCTTTAAATCTAACCTTTTCTGTTTGAATTCTAATCCGTAAAATTAAACTGCAGACTGTAAAAAAAGAATTTCACCCATCAGCATAACTAATTAATTAAAGTGTGGACTGTAAAAAAAAGAATTTTTCCCATCCGCATTATTAAATTGCGGACAAAGGGAAGAACATAAGTTACCCTAATCGTCTCTTATATCGTAAAACGTTCAATCAACTTGAGAGAGCATAACAAGTACTGAGCATACCAGATGTAAGACCCCGAATTTTATGAAATGAAAGTATTCAATTTTCTTATAATTAATATTTTATTTAGTAAATGGTTAAATTGATAAAATGTTAAAGTTAATGGTGATATATGAAAATTTTGCAAAGTAAACAAGTTGTCATAAAATATTCGATTGGTCAGGGAATATTCGTTTTAACAAGGAATATTCGTACGATGACATAATCATTGGTGGACCCCACAACGGAAGTATTGTCGGAGTTAGAAAACGACAAAAATATATTTTTATAAAAATAATCTACGAAAGTTTTACTGCTCAACTGCTTGAAATATACGGTGGTAAAAAATACGATGTCTGGCGTGGTTGCATAAGTAGACACAGTGATTGTACAAAGATCTTTGATTATTGATTCAATTATTGTCATAGTATCATCTGCATAATATTTTATATTATTAAATCAATAATTGAGATGACAAAGTTATTCATATTATTATTTGTATTATTGACAATGTCTAAAAAATTCTGTCAAGGAAAGGGGTTTGGTCACTTAATTGCGCGCCAATAGTGAGAAATCCTTATCGAAAAGCCCCCTCTTTCCTGAGAATGATCAGATTGTTAAATATTGTGAGTTATAATATTAATGATGAATAAATTCGTGTTGATTAAAGATGAAATTGATGATAAAAATATTTCCATTGTGTTGGGATTATTAGTGTTAGTGAAAATCGACATTTATTTCGATAATAATTGATTTCTGGATGTTAAATTGACCAAACGGATAATTAATCGGATAAATGAGCAATTAATTGCTATTAGTTCACATGCAAATTATTATTGGTTCACATGTGTGGAACTTTTGGTTCACATGTATGTATTATTAGGGGAGGTGGTGTACGATTGATAATACTTGCAAGACTAAATTAAAAATGAAGGTACAGATGAATGTACTATATTGTAATAATTCGAGCCCCTAAACGTGCAATTATCGAAACTATGTTTTCCTATAAATACAAGTTCATTTTTTCTTTAATTCTCACCAATTCACCAAGACTCACAAGAGCAATTATAGAGAGAAGCTATAGAGAGAAAGAAGAAGAGTATTCTGCTACTTCACTATTGTAAGACCCCAAATTATTAATAAATAAAATTTATTTTCCTCTATTTATTATTTTGAAATAGTAAGGGTTGATTTGATTAATGTGGATAGTTATGGGTAAAATACGCAAATATTTCGAATAAGCAAGTGGTTATAAAATATTCATTATTGTCGGGGAATATTCGTTTGGTCGTGGAATATTCGTCAGATTGTCGGAATATTCAGATGCGACGGTATAGCCTTTTATGGGCCCCATAACGCGCGATGGATGAAGAAAATGACAAATATAAGTTGTTTATAAATAACGGCGTGGTTATTCACCGTTTATCTTGTTGGAATACCCGGTGGTTAAAACACACTAATACGCGTTGTTGAACAAGAAGATACGATGATTGCACCAATTATTGATTCTTACGTAAGAAAGGCACTACTCAATAATGGTTACGATAATTACTATTCAAGATTTTATTTTATTGATTCAATAATTGCTGCATTTGATATTTTATATTCTTTGTTGTTTCAATAATTGTCATTACACAAGATTTTTCATTATCGAAGCAATAATTCATATTATCTCGAATAATATTATTAGATAACATTATTGGCAATGTCTAGAAAGTTACATACATGGAGAGGTTTGGTCACCTAATTGCACGTCGATGAAGAGAAATTCTTATTGAAAGCCCCTCTTCCGGGAACGCACAGTTGTCAATATTGTGATTACGTAATATTATTTGTGAATAATTAATTATTGATTCATATGATGAGGAAAATATTGATTTTATGTGGATATTGATGGAGAAAATTTTTAAAATGACAATTGTTGAAAATTAATATTTTATCTTTTTTCGATAAAATAATTCATTTAAATATATTATTTTAATAATATATTAACGGTGATATTTTATAATGAATGTGAGATATATGAGTATATGAGGAGGAAGAGTATTTTGTGGCATTAAATGTTTAACACATATTTTGTGTGTTGGTGGACACAATTATTGAATCAAAATTTGATTATAAATTTGTAAAATCTCCTCGTTTGTGGATTTCGGTTAATTTACATTTTTAGAATTTGGAAAAACTTCCTTCTCGCAAAGTTGTAGATAATGGAATTTCCTATGGAAAGGAAAGTGTTTGTTTAAATTTTCTAATAAAAGAGCTATTTATTATGAATTATTTAAGTTTTGAAGTCTCAAATTATTGATTTTTGTAAGTTTTAATTATTTATTTTATGAAAACGTTTTTTATTACTTTTTCTAGAAGGTTGGCATGTGGGAAATGTTAGAGCTGATTTCCAAAGGCGTAGGAAAATTTATTATTAATAATATATTATATTAAATTTTCTACTTTGGTTCTTAGCAATTTCCTATAAATAGGTGCTTAGGTTAGAATTGAAAATCACACCGTAAATCAAGTTTTCTCTCTATATATTATCGAGCGTATTCTTGTGAGTATTTTGAGTATACTTTGAGTATTGCTATACTGGTGCAAGTTCAAGTCATAGCTTATATCCTGTTTCAACTAGAAGTCTTGTCTTTTTCGAGGTAAGGGATGTTATTTTATTCAAAAATGATATTATTTCTTCAATATCATTATCTTTGAAATATTGGTTGGAACTTTTATCAAATTTGGAACTTTTTCATATCGGGGTTACTATTCATGAGTTACTATTCATGAGTTACTATTCACGAAGTTACTATTCATGAGTTACTTATTCACGAAGTTACTATTCATGAGTTACTATTCACGAGTTACTATTCACGAGTACTATTCACGAAGCGTGAAGATGTTTTTTGTGAAATTTTTATCTTTTGGTGTGAGTTTCTTATTCACGATATCGACACTATTCACGAATAAGTAAGCACTATTCACGAATACTTGCACTATTCAATTAAAATGAAATTTCTTCTTTTGTCCAAAATATCTATTCGGATACTAGCTTTGATTGTATCCATGTTTTGATCATTCTTGAATTTTACTCCACTCGATTACTTATGAAGTATTTTTGAACTTGGATTGTTTAAAATATGAATCCTTAATAATTGTTCTTTTGTTTCACCGGATTCGTTTCCTTTAAAATATTTTTTTCATCATCCTCATCCTAAATGATGATATTATCGAATATCTTTTTATTTCGTAGTGCAAAGATGAATGATTTCTTGATGAATATCTTTGGCCCGTAATGCAAAGATGAGCAGTGTTGAGATGAACATGACGAATGATTAATATCTTTGGCTGTAGTGCAAAGATGAACAGTGTTTAGATGAACATGACCAATGATGAATATCTTTGGCACATGAGTGCAAAGATGAATATTTGATTCCGGATATATATTGATTGATGTTACAGGATAAAAATATCGACGATGAACTTTTAAATTCATATATAGAAGATAGTAGTTTGCATTCTCTACTTAACTCTTCTAATGAATTATTATTTTCGCTGCGAAGATTGATTTAAAACTGGTTGTCGATTGTATTCTATTAGATTTTTCCCTGTTGAAGACTAACGATAAATTGTTGTATATTATCTTAGTCATAATATTTTTTACTGGGCTAGTTGAGCTCACCCTTTTCCTTGTTGTTCCATTTTTCTTCTCGGGAGGCGATAATGTAAATGTACTACTAGTGGGTATGGAATGAAGGTTCTGAGAGAGAGTTGTTTAGTAGTCCTCACCATTTTGTAAAATAATGTATCAATAATTGTGATGGGGATTTATTTATGTGTGGATATTGTTTGTAAGACAATAATTGTATTTAAACTCACACAGATATATATGTTGTCGTATTTTGCACGACAAATGTATTAATAAAGTTGTAGTTATTTCTGTACCATGTATTTGGCGACTCAGAATGGGTTGGATGGAATGGACCTATTTTGGGGGCGTCACAACTATTGCAGTATCCAGCTTTCTACTAAGGTAAGGGATGTTATTTATTTCTTATTCGTAAGGGATATTATTTTTTTCAGTATTCGTATGAAATAATATATTCCATATTGTGTAGTATGTAAGTAATATTATTTCGTTTTGTATTCCTAATTCTACACTCAATTTGTTAAAGTATTGCTTCTATGAAATCAGTAGAATATCCTTGAAATTTGCGCTTCATCTAGTATTATTTCGTAAGGATATTTTTTTTGAACATTCTTGTTAAATTTTAAGCTTTTCATGCCGGAGTACTTTTCACGAGGTACTATTCACAAAGTACTATTCACTGGGTACTATTCACAAAAGTACTATTCCCGAAGTACTATTCACAGGTACTATTCACAAAGTACTATTCACGGGGTACTATTCATGACAAAAATTGATTTCTTTTCTGGCCAAATCTTTTTTGATACAATATTATTCTTGAATTTTACTTCACAAAGCAGTATCATATTGACAATTTGGACATTATTGAGTTATGGATAAATTAAATTATAAATCTTTAAAAATTTATCCTTTGTTTTTTTTAACTAAATTCTTATATCATTGTCATCATCCTCATGCTTATATTGTGATAAAAGTCATCTTTGGCCGTAGTGCATAGATGGACTGTGGATTGGTATGATTATGACCAGGGATCATTCAGTATAATCATGACCCGTAATGTTACAAATGATGTGGTAAAAGTCCTCATTGGCTCGTAGTGCATTGATGGACGATTCTTTGATATGATCATGACCATTGGTGTGAGACCCCAGATTTTATGAATAAAGATTTAATTTTCTCGAAATATTTTTTTAATATTATGGTGTGGATTTGAGATAATGTTATAGTTGTGGGTAGTATTTATAAATTTTGCAAAGTATGCAAGTTGTCATATTATATTCGATTGGTCGGGGAATATTTGTTTTATCAGGGAATATTCGTATAATGGCACAATCATTGGTGGACCCCGCAACGGAATTATTGTCGGATTGAGAAAACGACAAAAATATTTTATGAAAATAACGGAGGAAGTTTTACCATTATCTTGTTGAACTACTACAGTAGTAAAAGTATAGTAATATGCGTGGTTGCATAGTAGCATACCAGTATTAATTATTGATCTTTACGTGATAAGTCACCAATTTTATTTTATTGGTATTATTAATGTAATAAAATGCGAATACTTTTATAAAGTTATTCTATAAATAGAATATATTATATTCTATTATTCATAGTGTTGCATAATTAATGCATAGTATTTTGCATAAGTAAAATCTTTTTATATAAAACAGAATACTTTTATAAAGTTATTCTATAAATAGAATATATTATATTTTATTATGCATAGTGTTGCATAGAGCCTGCATAGTGCCTGCATAGTATTTTGCATAGTAAAATCTTTTATAAAGTTATTCGTTTTATTAGATTATAAATAGAATATATTATATTTTATTTAAAAGATTTTGCTTTAAATATGGACCGTCGATTAAAGTGAATCAATCTGGACCGTTCATGAGTTAGTTACTATATGCGATCTATTTTTCTATAAATAGAAGCTCATTCCTTCATTATTTTTTACGAATTCACTGAAACTCTAGAGAGATAAACTATGGAGAGAAAGAAGAAAAGTGTTCTCGCTACTTCACTACTTCTATATCCAAAGATTTTCTTCTTTCTAAGGTAGGGAATATTATTTGTTGTACTAAGTAAGGGTACTCTTTCTTTCTTATTTATGAAGAGAACTTCATTATTCCATTCTTTATTATTACATTGGAATAACTTTGAATACGCGACTACCATATACTTGGTGAAATTCTTACATTTATTCCATTCTTTATTATTATGTTGAATAACTTTGTCTACATGCAAAGTATCTTTGCATACATGGTGAAATTCTTCTAATATTCCATTCTTTATTATTCTGCTTGGAATATCCTCGTGCATGCGTTTTACGCCTTGGGACCGGATTCCGTTATTTATTATTGTAAGACCCCGAATTTTATGAAATAAAATTATTCAAATTTTCTTATAATTACAATTCAGTAAATGATTAAATTGATAAAAGTTTAAAGTTAAGGGTGATATATATAAATTTTTTAAAATACGCAAGTGGTTATAGAATATTCTTGTTGTCGGGGAATATTCGTTTGGTCGTAGAATATTCTTGTTGTCGGGGAATATTTGTACGACGACGCAGACATTTCTGGGCCCCATAACGGATAACTGTCGGATGAAGAGAACGACAAATTTGAGTTTTTACAAATAATGGCGTGAGTTATTCTTCATTAATAATGTTGGAATACATCTTTGGTTAAAATACGATGTACGCATTATTGCATAAGATGGCTTACCAGTATTGCACAATATTTTTGAATTATTGATTCTTACGTAAAAGGCACTACTCTAATAATTGTTACGATAATTACTGCTCAATATTTTATTTTATTGATTCAATAATTGCTGTGTTGATATTTTATATTATTGTTGTTTCAATAATTATCAACCGTATAATATTTCCCATTATCGGATCAATAATTCATATTATTTGAATAATATTATTAGATAGCATTATTGGCAATGTCTAGAAAGTTTTGTCGAGGAGAGGTTTGGCCACCTAATTAATTACTACCAAGAAGAGGAGAAATTCTTATTGAAAGCCCCTCTTTTCCTCGGAACTACCGGTTGTCATAATTGATCCTGTAATATTATTTGTGAATGATTAATTATTGATTTATATGATAAGGATATATTTATTTTTATGTGGATAAAAATGAAGGAATTAATGCTGAGGTATTTTATCAGTATTTTGTCGGTATGGAGGTATTAAAAATCACCCGTTTGTGGATTTCGGATATTTTTGGTCTGGAATTTGGAAAAACTTTCTCCTGTAAAGTAGTAGAGAATTCAATTTAAGGTAGAATGGATATAAAATTCGTATTTTTCTGATAACCGGGCTATTTTCTATGAATTGTTGAAGTTTTGCAAAATAAAATAATTTTTATTAAATTATGGGTGGGACCCACTTTTTGGTTGGTGGAATAAACATGGGCTGCTGATTATTTTCTTCAAGAATGGCATGCTGATGGCTTTCTTAAGGCATGCGTAGAAGAGTTTGATAAAATAATATTATTTTATTATTTTAGGCTCCTTTGGCGTTCTAGCCTTTTCCTATAAATAGATGCTTATGTTAGAATTGAAAATCACACCAGAAACAAGTTTTCTTTCTCTCTATATTATCAAGCATATTTTTATGAGTATTTAGATATCTTGAGTGTTGCTCAGAGTTATATTCGATATTCAAGTCAGAAGTACTGCCCTTTTGAGATAAGAGATTTTAAGGGTTATTATGTTTTTCAGTTTCGTAATTTTTCTGAACCTTCAAAAATTCTGGAAAAATTTAAAATGATAATTTGATGAGTTTTATTGATTGTGTCCAAAAATGGCAATTTTTGGATGTATAGATTTAAGTGTTATGAATTTTACGGGAAAAGACTATTTTAAAAGTAAACGCGTATAACTCATTGTGCTTAACTCCAAAATTGATAAAATTTTTATTGGAAGTATATCTATATAATATCAATATACTCTGTGAATTTCGAAATTTTTGGATAAAAGTACTATTTATGATAAATGTCTAAATATTCGGCGGTGTTGGCCATATGAAAAATAGTAAATGAATTTTAAAAATTCTGAGAAATATATATGTTCAATATAGGACTATATTCTGCTTAATTCCAGTAAAGAAATATTTTTGGAACTGATTTGGTTTTTTTCATGAAAATAGACTAGTTATGAGTAAATGAATTAAATATGTTATGTGGAGTAAGAAAATTGGAAAATAGGATTTTATGGCTTGAGAATCCTATATGAGGTATATGGAGATTTTTGATGAGGGTTTTGGTTATTGGTGATAAAATCTTATGAGTTTGGAATTTTAGGATAATTAAATGTATTATTTAGTAAAGTGTAAACAATTAAAATAAATTGTTTATAAGTTTAAGAAATGTTATTTCAATATCATTATACCGAAATATTGGTATGGATTTTATTGTAGAATTTCTACCTTTTTGAGTCGGGTTTACTATTCATGAGTTACTATTCACGAGTTACTATTCACGAGTACTATTCACGAGTACTATTCACGACAAAATTGGTTTCTTTTTCTGACCAAATTATAGTTGAGTTATGAATATTACTTTTGAGATTAAATCTATATGTTGATTATATTATTTTTATTATCATATATAACATTTTTATAACCCTAATGATGATATTAATTTCTCTTTGACTTGAGTGTAAAGATGAGTAGATTATTGGTATGATCATGACTATGAGTTCTCTTTGGCCAGTAGTGCAAAGTTGAATTGTTGACTGGTATGATCGTGACCATTGAATTTATAATTGAATATCTTTAGCTTAAGTGCAAATGTGAAATGATCAACATGGTTATAATTATTGTTTATATAAATTCTGAAATGATTATATATTTCTTTGAGATAATAATATATTTGTCCTGTAGTTCAAATATGAACTGTTGATGAATATATTTGACCTGTAGTGCAAATATGAACTGTTGAGGAATATCTTTGGCCTGTAGTGCAAAGATGAATTGTTGATGAATATCTTTGGCCCGTAGTGCAAAGATGACATGTTGTTGAATATCTTTGGCTTGTAGTGCAAAGATGAACAGGTGTTGAAATGAACATGACCAATCGGGTGATATGAAATGAATATCTTTGGTAGTAGTCTGAAAGATGAAGTTATTAGTATGATTATGAAAATGAAATGTGATTTGGTGTAACCATGATCTTTGATGTTTCAGGTAAAGATAGGTGATAAAAATTATCTTCGTCCTGGATGAGAAGAGGAATTTAGAACTACAATTATGATTATGAGTTATTCATATGATTGTGGACCAGAATTGTTGATTGATGTTACAGGGATAAAACATTGTTGGTGGATTTTTAACATGGAGAAGATAATAGACTTTATAGTCTATTTGACTCTTCTAATGGATTGCTTCGTTCACCGCAAACTATGGTTGAAATTTTATTATCTACCATATGTTCTAAATCTCGATTTATTATTGATGAAGGCTATTGATAATTTAATTATATTTAGTCATGATATTCTTTCTCGAGCTAGTTGTGGCTCACCACCCTTTTGCTTCATAATTCTTTTCGTAATAAGAGTGTAGTATTTGGTCAAGCGGGGGGATTCTGAGGGGAATAGAATCGGTGGTCATCATTTAGTAGTTATATTTGGTGAATCAACTAGGGTGAGGTGAACCCAACGTTGGAAGGGTGTTTTGCCACTATCATACAAGATGTCTAATGACATACAACCTCGTGTCATCATAAGATGTAGTTGTGCTCATCCACTTCTTGAGTATATTTCTACGAAGCACTACCTATATTAGAAGACCCCAAATTTTTTAAATAAAAGGAATTTCCTTTATTTATTATTTTGAAATAGTAAGGGTTGATTTGATTAATGTGGATAGTTAGGGGTAAAATACGCAAATATTTCAAAATAAGCAAGTGGTTATAAAATATTCATTGTTGTCGGGGAATATTCGTTTGGTCGTGGAATATTCGTACTGTCGGGGAATATTCGTATGACGACGGTGCAGCCATGTGTGGGCCCCATAACGGAAAGCGATTGGATGAGGAAAAAATGAATATAAGTTGTTTAAAAATAACTTGGCGTAATTGTTACCAATTAATCTTTGTTGGAATACGGTGGTTAAAACACACTGTACGCGTTGTTGAACAAGTGTACACGGTATTGCATCAATTATTGATCCTTACGTGAAAGGCACTTACTCAATAATTGTTACAATAATTCTTATTCAATATTTTATTTTATTGATTCAATAATTGTTGCGTTGGTATTTTATATTATTCTTTGTTTCATAATTGTCAACGCCAAGATTTTCCATTATCGGATCAATAATTCATATTATTTGAATAATATTATTAGATAACATTATTGGCAATGTCTAGAAAGTTCGCATCTAAGGAGAGGTTTGGTCACCTAATTGCGGCGCCAGATGAGGAGAGATCCTTATTGAAAGCCCCTCTTTCTGAACCGCCTGGTTGTCATAATTGTGATTCTCGTAATATTATTTGGGAATAATTAATTATTTATTTATATGATAAGAAAATATTTATTTGATATGGATATAAATGATGGATTTATTTATTATATGTGGTTATAATTGAAGGATTTAATGTTGAGGTGTTTTATCGGTATTTTTGTCGGAATGGAGGTATTAAAAATCAAATCGAAGATTTTTACGATATATTAAGTGAGTCATAATTTTTAATCGTACCGTTGGATCGTTGCAATTTTTGGATATGTTATACATATATAAGTTGAGTATATGTCTACAAATTTTGAACCGTTAAAAATAAGCGAATGATTTGTTATAAATTTTAAGAGGTGTTTGATTAGGAAAGTAGGGTTATAATTGATTTTGGTGGAAAATTCTAGAATTGAGTGGGCCCCACTTGTGGTTGGTAAAAAATGTGCTGAATTTTATTTCAAATGTGGTGGGTGGCAATAGTAGCGGTAAAGCCATCAGTGGCAATCAAGTTTGCTTGGGTAAGCTAATATTTTCCTATAAATAGAGGGCTAAACTTAGAATTGAAAATCACACGTAAACAAAGTTTTCTCTCTTCTCTCTATATTATTGAGCGTATTTTGTGAGTATTTAGATACTTTGAGAGTTCTTTGTTCAAAGACAAGTTTCATTCAAAGATCACTTCCAATCTTTCCTTCCAAATCTCGATTCTTTGAGGTAAGGGATGTTATTTTCTTCTCAAATGATATTATTTCTTCAATATCATTATCTTTGAAATATTGGTTGGAACTTTTTATCAAATTTGGAACTTTTTCATGCTCGGGTTACTTATTCATGAGTTACTATTCACGAGTTACTATTCATGAGTTACTATTCACGATTACTATTCACGAGTACTATTCATGAAGCGTGAAAATGTTTTTTTGTGGATTTTCTATCTTTTGGTGTCTGAGTTACTTATTCACGATATACGGCACTATTCACGATATCTGACACTATTCATCGAAAAATAAAATTTCTTCTTTTTCGTCCAAAATATCTATTCGGATACTAGCTTTGATTGTATCCATGTTTTGATCATTCTTGAATTTTACACCATTATGATTATTTTTGAGGTATTTTTTGGGCGTGGATAAAACCAAGTACGAATCCTTAATCCTTAATCCTTGTCATTTTTTGTTTCACCGGATTCGTTTCTTTAAAAAAAAAAAATATTTTCATCATCCTCGGTCTTAAATGATGATATTATGGAATATCTTTGGCACCGTAGTGCAAAGATGAATGATTTCTTAAGAATATCTTTGGCACCGTGTAGTACAAGATGAATGATTTCTGAAGAATATCTTTGGCCGTAGTGCAAAGATGAACAGTGTTTAAATGAACATGACCAATCGATGAATATCTTTGGCACATAGTGCAAAGATGAATATTTGATTCAGATGTTTATGGATTGATGTTACAGGATAAAAGATGAGCGACGAACTTTTAAATTCATACATAGAAGATAGTAGTTTGCATTCTCTACTTAACTCTTCTAATGAATTCTTATTTCATTGTGAATATTGATTTAAAATTTGTTGTCTATTGTATTCATTAAATTTTTCCTGTTGAAGACTAACGATAATTTGTTGTATATTATCTTAGTCATAATATTCTTCTTGAGCTAGTTGAGCTCACCCTTTTCCTTTTTGTTCCATTCTTCTCGGGGAGGCGAGAATATAAGCGATGCAGCTCGGGGTATGGAATGAAGGTTTTAGAAAGGATTGTTTAGTAGTCCTCACCATTTTGTAAAATAATGTATCAATAAATGTGATGAGGATTTATTTGAGTATAGATATTATACAGAAGATAATATTTGTATTTAAACTCACAGTTTCTTGTTGTAATAATAAAGTTGTAGTTGTTTTACGTACCATGTATTGACAACTCGGAATGGGTGATGTATACCTATTTTGGGGGCGTCACAATGGTATCGAGCTTAGGGATATGATCTCAAGGAGATCGGGAATAGAACTAGGAGGGAGGCGAGTAAATCCTTGTTGAGTGTGTCCTACCTAAGCTTATTTGTTAGTTGGTCGAAGATATAGGGATATTATGTGATATATTGATTTCCTTAATTAACCCTTGTTTTATGACGATGATTTGAGAATGTCGATGAGAATATTAACAATGGAAATGAGGCCGAGTGGAGAGCCTTTGTACTCACCAACGAGGAGAGCGTTACACAGTCGGGCAATGTTCCTCCCATGAACAACACCATTGAGCGAGATGATGAGCGAGGGGATGTTTAGAAGTTTTTGCGCAGTTCATGCAAAAATCGACGAGGAGACTAAATGTTCAAAATCGGGAGAAATGATAGCAATTCACGGGTTATTACAAAATGACGATTCAAAGAGTTGGGACCACCAGAATTTAAGGGAAAGCGGATCCGATCATGGCGGAAACATGGGTCAAACAAATTACCAAGATATTCGATGTCTTGGGATGCACGGAGGAAACGAAGGTTCCATTCGCCACCTTTATGTTCCGCATGGCGAAGCAGACTATCGGTGGGAGTCTCGTAGTACCCATCCAACAGCGCTCAAGATGTCTTGGGAGACGTTTGAGACTATTTAATGATAAATACTTTCACGAAAGTGTTCGCTATATGAAGGAAGTGGAGTTCATCGATTAGAAGCAAAACAACATGACGGTTGTCTCAATGACGAGGCAAAGTTTGCGAGAGTTATCCAGTGTTTGCACCTCATTTGGTGGAGAATGAGGAATGTATGACGCGGATGTTTCTTAGAGGTTTGAAACCCTAAGCGTACGTCGAGATCTCATTTCTCATAAACTTTCTCTTTATTCAGATGTTTGTAAGCGAGGCTCAATTATTAGAGCGAGATAACGAAAGTACGGTCAACCGAGGACCACAACCAGGATCGTACTCGTAGATAGCGATCAATGAATAATGATAACCAAATGGAGAAAGAAACAGACGGACAAAAATGGTTACCACTCTGGTGGTAATCATGGTCATGAAAATGAAGAAGCGAGTCGGAGGAGATTTTAAAAGAGGAGATTTAACAACGACTATGTGAAGACAGCGGTCTGCGCAAGAAGAATCGGTTCTAAGGGAGGAGAGAACGACCACCGGT
This sequence comes from Panax quinquefolius, assembly GCA_020205615.1. NCBI lineage: Eukaryota > Viridiplantae > Streptophyta > Magnoliopsida > Apiales > Araliaceae > Panax > Panax quinquefolius. Next base: position 92,833,389 of record CM035174.1, on the reverse strand, counting down.
CATATCTTTATAAATGCGAAAAAAGAGGGACATATCGGTCAAAGCGCCCTGCAACAGATTAAAGGTATGCTATAGTTATGGAAAGGAAGGACATATCGCTTCGAGATTGTGCGATAGCGAAACCTAGTTCAATGGGGGCGGTGACTCAAAAGACTATCCCGTAAAAGTCAAAGTCAACGATTCCGGAAGAAGCGCGTTGTTGTGATCGGTCATAATGCGAGGAACCCAAACGAGGTGATCACGGGTAGCTATTTATAAATTCTTGTGAAGTTTATACCTTACTTGATCTGGTCTTTACCCATTCATTTATCTCTCCCTGCATGTGCTCAACGTTTAAACTTGACTCAGGAGAAATTAGACTTTGACCTATCTGTGGAAACTCCGTTAGAGAAACTTTCATCACATCCAATCGCTTATAAATCTTGTTTTGATTCAAGTTGGCACCATCACCTTACATTGACCTTATCTCTTTAAAGATACTTGCTTTTGATGTGATTTTAGGAATTGATTGGTTAACTACTCATCATGCCAAAATTGATTATTTTCGTAAGGTTGTTAGTTTTCATATTCCTAACCAACCCGTTGTATGCAATTCAAGAAACTAAACCATTAAAATCAATCACTATCATATCTAATCATAAAGCTATTCGTTTATTGAAAAACGGATGTCAAGCTTTCTTAGCCCATGTTATGGATTTGAATAAAGACACGTCAAATTTGAATAATATTCCCATTGTTATTGACTTTCCGACGATTTCCCAGAAGAACTTCCTTGCCTACCCCCAAAACGTGAAGTTGAATTCTTTATTGATCTTGAACTTTGGTACAAAGCCCATTTCTAAAACCCCATATCGAATGGCTCTATTGAACTTTAGGAGTTAAAGGTCCAACTACGGAATTGTTGGACATCGGTTTCATTCGTCTAAGTACATCTCCTTGGGGTGCTCTGTTTTATTTGTAAAGAAGAAAGACGGAGTATGCGACTTTGTATTGACTATCGAAATTGAACCATGTCACCATCAAGAATAGGTATCCTCTACCTCGTATTGATGACTTGTTTGACCAATTCTGCAAGGGGCACAATTCTTTTCAAAAATCGATCTTAGCTCGGGATATCATCAAATTGAAGATTAAAAGCGAGGATATTCCAAAGACGCCTTGAACTTCGGTATGGACATTATGAATTCTTAGTCATGTCTTTTCGGACTAACTAATGCTCCTGCTGACTTTCATGGATATGATGAACCGAGTATTCAAGGAATATTTGGATCGGTTTGTTGTTGTCTTTATTGATGACATCCTTATATATTCCAAAAGTCGTGAAGATCATGAGCAAAGATTTGAAGTTTGGTACTCGAAAGGCTTCGTGAAAACAAACTATATGCTAAATTGAAGAAATGCGAGTTACGGCGAGGAAGTAGCATTCCTTGGGCACGTGGTGTCGAAACATGGAGTATCATGTGGACCGGCGAAGATTGAATCAATACAAAGTTGGGAGCAACCGAAAGTCGGTGACCAAGCAAATCGTAGCTTTTTGTAGTGGTTATTATCGGAGATTCGTGGAAGGGTTTTCTTGAATCGCTACTCCATTAACTCAAATTAACTCTCGGAAGGATACAAAATTCGTTTGGAGCGAAGAATGCGAGAAAAGTTTCCAAGAGCTTAAGAGGAGACTTATTTCTAAGACTGTTCTAACAATACCATCTGGTTCGGATGGATTTGTTATCTCAAATGATGCTTGAGCAAAGGGTTAGGATGTGTTCTCATGCAACGTGGGAAAGTCATAGCCTATGCCTCGCGACAACTTAAAGAGTATGAGAGGAATTATCCTACTCATGATCTAGAGTTAGCGGCCCGATCGTTTCGCTTTAAAAATATGGAGGCACTATCTATATGGGGAGAAAGTGGAGATATATTCAGACCATAAAAGCCTTAAATATTTCTTCACTCAAAAGAACTCAACACATGAGGCATCGACGTTGGCTCGAGCTATTGAAAGACTACGACCACACTATTCAATACCATCCCGGTAAAGCGAGCGTGGTAGGTGACGCATTGAGTAGAAGATCATATCACGAAACGAGAGTGCGATGATGTCAAGTATACGCATAGAGCCAACTTTAATAGAAAAAGTTAAGGTTGCTCAAGCCACCAAATCGGAGGCGATGCGTATGAAGAAGAAAGTACAAGAAGGAGCTATTAGGAAGTGAGAATTGATGAAGAAGGAATACTTGAGTCCACTCTAGACTTTGTGTTCCTAACGACTCGATTTGAAGAACAAGATTATGATGGAGGCACACAATACACCATTTGCAATCCATCCTCGAAGTACTAAAATGTATCGTGATCTTCACATACATTTTGGTGGAACAATATGAAGAGAGAGATTGCAAAGTTTATCTCAATGTGTTTAACTTGTCAACGTGTAAAGGCGGAGCATCTAGTACCTAAGGGTCCGTTGCAACCACTTGAGATTCCGAAATGGAAGTGGGAACACATTACCATGGATTTCAGTTACGGGTCTTCCTACGGTTTCTCAAGGCATCAATGTTATTTGGGTTATTGTTGATAGATTAACCAAATCGCTCATTTCTTCACCGACACGGAGACTTATTCCCTTGAACGCCTTGCTAGTATGTACGTAAATGAGATTGTGAGGTTGCATGGCATGCAGTATCCATAGTTTTGGATCGTGACCCAAGATTCACTTCAAGATTTTGGGTTGGCTTGCAAAAAGCTATGGGCACGGATTTGCGATTTAGTTCTATATACCATCCCCAAACGGACGGACAATCGAGAGGACTATTCAAACTCTTGAAGATCTATTAAGACTTTGTGTCCTAGACTTCAAGGGCGGTTGGGATAAGTATTTACCATTGGTGGAATTCTCCTACAACAACAAGCTTATCGTGCAAGTATAGGTGTGGCTCCATTCAAGCATTATATGGACGAAAATGTTGTTCTCCAATATGTTGGGATGAGGTGGGTGAAGCAACATTGTTGGGACCCGAGTTAAATACGTATGACTCCAAAAAAGATCTAAATGATTCGACAACGTATACAAATGGCACAAGATCGACAAAAGAGTTATGCGGATCTTCATCAAAAGGACGTGGAATTTAGTGTAGGGATCATGATTATTGCGCGAGTTGCTTCCATGGAAGGGAGTTACAAGATTTGGGAAGAGAGGAAAGCTCAATCCACGATTTATTGGTCCATTTCAAATTCTTGACCGAGTAGGAAATGTAGCCTATAGACTTGCGTTACCTCCAAGTATGTCTCGTGTTCATAATGTGTTTCACATATCATGCTTCGTAAATATGTGAAAGACCCGAACCACGTTATAGAGTTAGAACCAGGACGAGATAACCAAGACTTAACGTATGAGGAGGTACTTGTCAAGATTTTGGATAGGAAGGAGCATGTCCTACGCCAAGAAAGGTCATACCACAAGTTAAAGTTTTGTGGAGGAATCATCTTTATAGAGGATATGACCCGGGAATTGGAAGCGGAAATGAAAGCGAGGTATCCTCACCTTTTCAAACACCAGTGCGTCGACGTCAATTTCGAGGATGAAATTTCATAAGGAGGGAGGTTGTAAGACCTCAAATTTTTTAAATAAAAAGGAATTTCCTTTATTTATAATTTTGAAATAGTAAGGGTTGATTTGATTAATGTGGATAGTTAGGGTAAAATACGCAAATATTTCAAAATAAGCATGTGGTTATAAAATATTCATTGTTGTCGGGAATATTCGTTTGGTCATGGAATATTCAGATCTTTGTCGGGAATATTCGATGATGCGACGCATAGCGATCATGTGTGGGGCCCATAATTGAAAAAACGATTGGATGAGGAAAACGACAAATATAAGTTGTTTAAAAATAACGGCGTAATTGTTACAAGATTATCATCGTTGGAATACCCGGTGGTTAAAACACACTAATACGCGTTGTTGAACAAGAGCACACGGTATTGCATCAATTATTGATCCTTACGTGAAGACACTTTACTCAATAATTGTTACGATAATTACCTTGCTCGATTATTTTATTTTATTGATTCAATAATTGCTTTGCGTTGGTATTTTATATTATTCATTGTTTCAATAATTGTCACCGCACAAGATTTTCCATTATCGGATCAATAATTCATATTATTTGAATAATATTATTAGATAACATTATTGGCAATGTCTAGAAAGTTCTCGCTCTAAGGAGAGGTTTGGTCACCTAATTGCGCCGCCAAGAAGGAGAGAGATCCTTATTGAAAGCCCCTCTTTCTGGAACCTGCTGGTTGTCATAATTGTGATTACGTAATATTATTTGGGAATAATTAATTATTGATTTATATGATAAGAAAATATTTATTTGATATGGATATAAATGATGGATTTATTTATTATATGTGGTTAATGTTGAGGTGTTTTATTTGTATTTTTTGTCCGGAATGGAGGTATTAAAAATCAAATCGGTAATTTCTACGATATATTATGTGAGTCATAATTTTTAATCGTGAATTGGATCGTTCGATTTTTGGATATGTTATACATATATAAGTTGAGTATATGTCTACAAATTTTGAACCGTTAAAAATGAACGAATGATTTGTTATAAATTTTAAGAGGTGTTTGATTCGGAAAGTAGGGTTATAATTGATTTTGGTGGAAAATTCTAGAATTGAGTGGGCCCCACTTGTGGTTGGTGAAAAAATGTGATGAATTTTATTTCAAATGTGGTGGGTGGCAATAGTAGCGGTAAAGCCATCGTGTAGCAGTCGTCAAGTCCGCTTTGGTACGGCAAACATTTTCCTATAAATAGAAATTAAGTTAGAATTGAAAATCACACCGTAAACAAAGTTTTCTCTTTTCTCTCTATATTATTGAGCGTATTTTGTGAGTATTTAGATACTTTGAGAGTTCTTTGTTCAAGATAAGTTTCATTCAAAGATCACTTAGATCTTTTCTTCCAAAATCTTGATTCTTTGAGGTAAGGATGTTATTTTCTTCTCAAATGATATTATTTCTTCAATATCATTATCTTTGAAATATTGGTTGGAACTTTTATCAAATTTGGAACTTTTTCATGTCGGGTTACTATTCATGAGTTACTATTCACGAGTTACTATTCATGAGTTACTATTCACGAAGTTACTATTCACGAGTACTATTCATGAAGCGTGAAAATGTTTTTTGTGGAATTTCTATCTTTTGGTGTTTGAGTTACTATTCACGTATCTGACTATTCACGATATCTGTGACTATTCATCGAAAAATAAAATTTCTTCTTTTCGTCCAAAATATCTATTCGGATACTAGCTTTAATTGTATCCATGTTTTGATCATTCTTGAATTTCACACCATTATGATTATTTTTGAGGTATTTTTGGACGTGGATAAAACCAAGTACGAATCCTTAATCCTTAATCCTTGTCATTTTGTTTCACCGGATTCGTTTCTTTAAAAAAAAAAAAAATATTTTTCATCATCCTCGATTTTAAATGATGATATTATGGAATATCTTTGGCTCAGTAGTGCAAAGATGAATGATTTCTTAAGAATATCTTTGGCTGTGGTGCAAAGATGAATGATTTCAAGAATATCTTTGGCCCAGTAGTGCAAAGATGAACAGTGTTTAAATGAACATGACCAATGATGAATATCTTTGGCTCAGAGTAAAAGATGAATATTTGATTCCGATGTTTATGGATTGATGTTACAGGATAAAAGATAGATTTATTTAACTTTTAAATTCATACATAGAAGATAGTAGTTTGCATTCTCTACTTAACTCTTCTAATGAATTCTTATTTCATTGTGAATATTGATTTAAAATTTGTTGTCTATTGTATTCTATTAAATTTTTCCTGTTGAAGACTAACGATAATTTGTTGTATATTATCTTAGTCATAATATTCTTTCTTGATCGAGCTAGTTGAGCTCACCCTTTTCCTTTTTGTTCCATTCTTCTCGTGGAGGCGAGAATATAAATGAGTACGAGTCTGGGGTATGGAATGAAGGTTTTAGAAAGGATTGTTTAGTAGTCCTCACCATTTTTGTAAAATAATGTATCAATAAATGTGATGAGGATTTATTTGAGTATAGATATTGTCTAGAAGATAATATTTGTATTTAAACTCACAGTTTTACTGTTGTAATAATAAAGTTGTAGTTGTTTCTGTACCATGTATTGACAACTCAGAATGGGTGATGTATACCTATTTTGGGGGCGTCACATATATAATCTGGGTGTTTGTTTGAAGTATAATTCTCAATTAGAGACAGTGGAGATAATGATATGTCAAGAGAAGACTCACCATTGGAAGGAATATGATAGTAATCTTCTCGTTTTCTTTGGGGCCTATTGGGTCAACCAAGGATAATTCTGTGGCCATATGATATCTATCATAACGTAGAAGCATGGCCTCCCATGTACGAAGGTTTCCTAGAGCACTTCCCATATATTCTAATTTCTAAAACAGTTTTTGACTATACCTTTATGTAAGGTGTCATTGTGACGTCTATCCAAGGTTGGGATAAGAGTCACAGTTGGTATATATTGTATCCAAACTCACAAAGATATGTGTTGTTATATTTTGCACGACAATTGTTGTAATAAAGTTGTAGTTGTTTTTCTCATACCATGTATTTGGCGACTCGAATAGGTTGGATGGAATGGACATATTTTGGGGTTGTCACAATTATTCTGGCTGAATATCCTATCTCAGACGCTTTCTGTTGGACCGGTTCCGTTATTTATTATTCTGTTGGAATATCCCGCTTGTCATAAATTTCACCGACCTTGACCTTGTTAAGTTATTATTATTATTATGTTGGAACGACTGTTGTCTGAGCCAATACCGCATGCACGTGATTTCTTTTGTTATTCCATTCTTTCTTATACTCGGTTGGTTAATGTTTTGACTTCTATACTCCATGAAATTAGTGGAATATCCTTGATATTTGCGCTTCATCCAAAGATCTTTTCATAGAAATATTCTTCCGAGCATTCTTGAATTTTACTCTCTACAAAGCAAAGATATCATGTTGACAATTTGGACGTTATTAGTTCTGAATAAATTAATTCTTGAACTTGTTTTTATTGAATTCTTATATCATTGTCATCATCCGCATGTTTATATTTTTTTGAAAGTCATCTGTGGCCTGTAGTGCATAGATGGACTTGGTATGATTATGACCAGGGATAATTCGGTATAATCATAACCGTAATGTTACAAATGATGTGGAAAAAGTCCTCATTGGCCCGTAGTGCATTGATGGACAGTTTTTGGTATGATTATGGCTATGGATTCTCTTTGGCCATAGTGCAAAGATGAATTATTTTATGGCATGATCAGGACCGTTGATGAAAACATGATTATCTTTAGCCGTAGTGCATGGATAATTCGTGGTCGTGATACTAAAGAATATCCTTGGCCTGTAGTGCAGGGATGATTTGATGATGTGGATTATTTATTAAGTCGAGTCTCAAATGATAAAAGTGATGAAAAACATTTTAAATCATAGAAGATAGTAGATTTTATTCCCTACTTGACTCTTTTAATGGATTGCTTGTTCCGCTGCAGTTAAACTTGATAGTTATTATATTTTATCAGTTTAACACTGTTGAAGGCTAACGATAAATTATTCTGCATTATCTTAGTCATAATATTTCTTACTAGCTAGTTGAGCTCACCCTTTCTTTCACTATTCTCTTCAAGAAATGAGAACGTAGCTGGGACTAGTCGGGGAACAGAGTGATGGTCCTAGATGGTGCATTAGTAGTCCTCACTATTCTGTGAAATAGTGTGATAATAATTGTAATGAGGACTCCTTTTGAGTTTGTATACTCTCTATAGTAGACAATATTTGTATTCAAACTCACAGTTTATGTTTTGTCGTATTGTACACGACAGTTATATTATTAAGTTGTATTTGAATTCTGTACCATGTATCTAGTGACTCAAGATGGGTGATGTGACACCCCCAAAATTAGGTATACGTCACCCATCTTGGGTCGCCACTTACATGGTACATAAATTCAAATATAAACTTAATTATCCATGCACTACGGCCAAAGATAATCGTGTATTCATTAGTATCACGACCACAAATTATCCATGCACTACGGCCAAAGATAATCGTGTATTCATTAGTATCACGACCACAATTATCCATGCACTACTACCAAAGATAATTGTGTATTCATTAAATATCACGACCATAAATTATCCATGCACTACTACCAAAGATAATCGTGTATTCATTAGTATCACGACCACAAATTATCCATGCACTTACGACCAAAGATAATCGTGTTTTCAATTACGGTTATGATTATACCGAACAATCCTCGGTCATAATCATACCAAGTTCATCTATGCACTACTGAGCCACGTATGACTTTCAACATAATATAAACATGAGGATAATGATATAAAGAATCAATCAAATGAGATAAAGGATAAATATTAAACATTTATAATATAATTTATCCAGGATTCAAGAATATCCCCATGTTATCAATCACTTAATAATCTCATAATCTAATATCATTAATATTATAACAATATTTTAATCACTTCTTAAATTTATAAACAATTTATCTTAATTGTTTACGCTTTACCATATAATGCATTTAATCATTCAAAATGTCATACTCATAAGATATCATCACCAATTATCAAATCCTCATCAAAAAATATGCATATACTCTATATAGGATTCTTTAGCCATAAAATCCTATTTTCAACTTTGTTACTTCACATAACATATTTAACTCATATGTTCAGAATTAAATTATTTTCATGAAAAATACCAAATTAGTCCCAAAAATATTTCTTTTCTGAGATTTAGCATAATATAGTCCCATAATGAAAATATATTTTCTTCTCGAATTTTAAAATTCAATTACTATTTTTCAAAATTAATTTCTAATTAATTCCTTAAGAAATTAGCTACCTCAAGTTTAACTCCAAAATTCCCAAATCATGGCAGGACCTTACATGTTAACGTGAGCTTCTAGTTTAAATTTCATGGTCATCGAGTTATAGAACTCTCGTTTATAGCATTTTTTCGCTTAAAAACCTAAATATTGAAATAGTCATAACTTGCTCATTTTAAGTCAGAATGAGCTCATTTTTGGACAGGAGGTACTTTATACCATATACCTTCATGTCCCAAAAGGCCAGAATTTTTCTCATAATTTAAGTGGCCGAAACAGCCCCTCTAAAATCATGGCAGCAGCTTTTTCGATTTTTGCAGCTTTGCACTCCTTTGCTAAAATCAGTCCACACAAAAATCTACAACACCTTTTCTAGTAATTCCACTTGGATTGGTTAGGTAACTCATAGATCTAACTCTAGGACTTGACCACACTCAAAAATTCAAAATATAATAAGAGATTTGGTCAATTGAATTTCATGTTACGTTTTTCACCAAAATCTGATTTTCAACTCTTTGTGATTTCTAAGAAACTTTCATGTTTTCACATACTAACCAACATAACTCATCATAACACTTACTAATACCACGAATACCCATAATTTTCATTAGTCCAATGCTTTTATTATGACTTTCATCATAAACCACGTAAACTGTTCATTTTAGTTGAAGAAATATTTGAGGGTTTAAGAAATGGGTTTTGTACTGGGGTCAATACAAAATTCGATTTCACGCTCTAGGGTAGGCTAGGAAGTCTTCAAGAATACGCCAAGAAATTTATTAATGATAGAAATATCATTCAAAACTATTACTCTCGTCCCAAGACTTGGATAGTACGTCACATTAATACCAACTGTGACTTCTATCCTTAACTGGATAACACCTCACAATGATACCTATCAACTTGCCATCTTCATCCACGACGTCGCCTCTGAAAAGTCCGCTTTGGTGCATTCCACACAAGGAAGTCAACAACGAAAGGATCGGGCTCTTTACTTATGGCTTGATATAACAAAGATTAACTTTAGGATTTGGTTACTTTGAATTCAGATAACAGTTGGTTAGGAATATGAAAGCTAACAACCTTACAAAAAGAATAATGAGTAGTTAATCAATCGTTTTCAAAAATTACCTCAAAGGCAAGTATTTTCAAAGAGATAAGATCGACAGTAACGTGAAAGTGTTTATTTGAAACAACAAGATTAATAAACGATGGAGGTAACGAAGGTTTCTCCCAACGAAGTTTCAATAGATTATATCAAAGTCTAATTTCTCCTGAGTCAAATTTAAACGTTGAACGCAAAGCAAGAGAGATAAAAGAATGGGTAGAACCGTATCTAATAAGGTATAGACTTCAAGAATTTATAATTAACTAACCTGCTAACTTCCGTTCGGGTTACCCACTTTTGAAAGTCACTGAAAAACGCCTTCCCGAAACCACCGACTTTGTTTTGTCCAGTATCCGCCTTTGGTGCCACTATCCCAGCTGGACTTGACTTCACTATACGACAAAATCGAGCTAAATGACCTTCTCTTCTTGAAATTTCCACTTCTATTATCTTTGCCATGATTACCACCAAAGTGGTTACCATTCTTAGCATGATAATTTCCCCATGGTTATCATTGTTACGATAGCCGTTGCCACCAATATGATTATTATCGTGTTGTTGGTCGTTACCTTTTGTTTGAAATTTGAATCAACACTCTCATGTGCTTCATTGCTTATCTCAAAGATTTTCGGATGCCATTCTCAAACACCGTCCACAAAACAAGGGTTGATTGACATGTAACAAATTATCCCTATATTCGGACCGACCAATAAAATAACATAAACTTAGGTAAGTCATTCTAGCGAAGGTATTCCCTGCCTCCTCCCTAGTACTATTCTCACCTCTTAGCCAGGATCATATCCTAAGCTCGATACCAACCGCGGCGCCCCCAAATTAGGTATACGTCACCCATCTTGGGTCGCCACTTGCATGGTACATAAATTCAAATACAAACTTAATTATACATCCGTCGTAACATACATACGACAATACATAAACTGAGAGTTCTAATAGGAATATTGTCATTTAAACAATATCCATACTCAAGGAGTCCTCATTACATTTATTATCACACTATTTCATTGAATAGTGAGGACTACTAATGCTATCCTCTGGACCATTACTCCGTTCCCCGACTCGTCCCAGCTATATTCTCATTTCCTGAAGAGAACAGTGAAAGAAAGGGTGAGCTCAACTAGCCTAGTAAAAAATATTATAACTATGATAATGCAGAATAAATTATCAATAGTCTTCAACAATGTTAAACTGATAAAATACAATAGACAACCAGTTTAACTGCAGCGGAATATGCAATCCATTAAAAGAGTCAAGTAGAAAATAAAGTCTACTATCTTTTAGGTTTTAAAAGGTTTTCATCAATTTTTATCACTAAGACTCAGTTTAATGAATAAACCACAATATCTAATCATTCCTATACCACGGTCAAGGATTTTCATCAAATTATCAATGGTCATGACTATACCGAATCACCCCTGGTTATAATCATACCAAAAACTATCCATCACTGCATTACGAGCCATTTAGGACTTTTGTCACATCATTTATATCAAGCCATGATTATACTGAATGAACCCCGGGTCATAATCATATACTAAGTTCATCTATGCACGTAAGCCAAAGATAACTTTCAACATAATATAAACATGAGGATGATGACAATGATATAAGAATTCAATAAAACAAGTTCAAGAATTATTTTATCCGTGAATTATTAACGTCCAAATTGTCAACATGATCTTTGCTTTTGTAGAGTAAAATTCAAGAATGATCGTAAGAATATTTCCATGAAAAGATCTTTGGATGAAACGGAAATATCAAGGATATTCTACTAATTTCATGGAGTATAGAAGTCAAAGTTTTAACCAACTGGGTATAATAAAGAATGGAATAACAAAAGAAATCACCATGCGTGCGATTGCCGATAGACAAGTTATTCCAATGTAATAATAATAATCGGAACCAGTCGTGAAATTCACACCGCAAGCGAGGATGATCCAATGTAATAATAAATGCTTGAATAATAAACAATGGAACCAGTCCTGTAAAAACACATGGCGTGATATTCCAATGTAATAAAAAATGCGGAATAATAAACAATGGAACCAGTCCTGTAAAAAACACATGTATACGATATTCCAATGAATAATAAAGAATGGAATAATGTAAGAAGATCACCAAGTATAGGGGATTCCGCGTGATACAAAGTTATTCCAATGTAATAAATAAGAATGGAATAATATAAGGATTTCACCAAGTATAGGGTACTTAGCGTGCATATCAAAGTTATGTATAGGTATACCACTTTTACAAAGTTATTCCAATGAATAATAATGAATAGAATAACAGAGGGATTTCACCAAGTATAGGGTATGTCACAGCGTATAAAAGTTATTCCAATGTAATAATAAAGAATGGAATAACCAAGTTCTCTTCATGAATACAAACGAATAATATCCCTTACGAGTACAACAAATAATACCCTTTACCGTAAAAGACACTTTGGATATCAAAGTAGTGAAGTACCGTATACTCTTCTTCTTTCTCTCTATAGATTTTCTCTCTATAGCTTCTCTCTATAATTTCTCTCTCTAGAGTTTGGTGAATTCGTAAAAAATAATGAAGGAATGAGCTTCTATTTATAGGAAAATAGAATGCATAGTAATTAATTCATGAATCTATCCGATTGATTTACTTTAATCGACGGTCCATATTTAAAGCAAAATCTTTTAAATAAAATATCATATATTCTATTTATATAAAATATTTTACTATGCAAACACTATGCAACACTATGCAAAACACTTTATGCAACACTATATGCATAATAAAATATAATATATTCAATTTATAGAATAACTTTAATAAAGTATTCTGCTTTTATATAAAAGATATTTCGCTTTTATTACGTTAATAATACTGAATAAAACAAAACGTCATTATCGCTATAATAATTCATATTATTAATCGACAATAATGGAATCAAACCGAGTGACTTCTCACATAAGCATCAATAATCAATACCGGTAATACTATGCAACCACACGACATCGTATTTTTACTAATGATTAGTTCAACAATGATCAACCAGAAAACTTCCGCCGTTATTTCAATAAAATATTTTTGTCGTTTTCTCAATTCGACAATAATTACGCTAGGGGTCCACCAATGATTGAGCCGTTGTATGAATATTCCCTCGCTAAACCTAATATTCCCCACCAATCGAATATAATATAACCACTTGCATACTTTTGCAAAATTTATAAATACTACCCACAACTATAATATTATCTCAAATTCACACTATAATATTAAAAATTATTTCACAAAATTTAAATCTTTATTGATAAAATCTGGGTCTCACAGTGATGTATACCTAATTTTGGGGGCGCCACAATTGGTATCAAAGCTTATGGATATGATCCTCTTCCGAGATGTGAGACAATAACTAGGAGGAGAGAGACGGGAATTCTTCGCTAGTATGACCTACCTAAGTTTATTTGATATTTAATTGGTCACGTCGAGTATATATGATAATGTGTTACATGTCAATTAATTAACCTTTGTTTTGTGGCAGTATTTGCAAATGGCATCCAAAAATGTTGAGATAAGCAATGAAGCACATGAGACCGTTGAGACACCTTTAATCACTAACCAGGTTAATGTGATGTCAGACGAAGAAGAAATTAGAGATATCTATGTGGTGCGTGAAGAACTAATAATTGCACCCGAGCTAGTTGCAGAGGTAGCAGCTGAGAGTGAGGAAGAAGAGGAAGAAGAGGAACCCGAGGAGAGTTTAATAGAAGAATTTTATGATTAAAATTTAGCATTACAAAATCGTATTCATGGGTTAGAAGAGCAGGCTGAAGAACGGCAGGAGGTCGTGGAGCAAAGAGATGCAACCATTCAAAATTGTGTTACCCGATGTGCGATGCTTGAACAGAAACACTCTTTGGCAGAGTATAAGATATTAGAGCTGGAATCTGAGAATGCTATGATCAAAGTTCTGATGAAAGGAGAAACAAACGAACGAAGGAGAATAGATGATGCATGGGTAAAAGCCGCACGACGTGTAGATATTGTAGAAAAAGACGTCCGAGCCAATAAAGCCAAAATAGATGAAATGGATTTTTTTTTGGACAACAATTGGGAGAATCCAACATCGAATTCGGAATTACCCTGTGCATAGCGGTCAACCTCAATTCGATATGGATGAAGAATAATGATTCAAATCATGGATCAGGAATGGGATGAAGCACTTAAGGGTGGAATGTACCCTATAGCAAAGTCAAATCCAGTAGTTTAAGTGAGAGCGTTTGTCGAGGAACCTGAACGAAGTTATCACGGGTAAGTTAATGATAAACTCTTGCGAAGTTTATACCTTATTGATACCGCCTTCTTCTACCCACTCTTTTAATTCACCTAGTTGTGTTCAATGTTTGAATTTAACTCCGGAGAAGCTAGATTTGGATTTATCTGTTGAAACTCAGTTGGGAAAAAACCTTCGTTACCTCCACTATTTATAAATCTTGTTTAATTCAAATTGTCACTTTCACGTTACCTGTCAATCTTATCTCTTTGAAAATACTTGTCTTTGATGTGATTTTAGGAATAGATTGGTTAACTACTCATCATGCTTTTCGTAAGGTTGTTAGCTTTCATATTCTTAACCAACCTGTTATGCGAATTCAAGCAACCAAACCACTAAAGTCAATCATTGTCATATCAAGCCATAAGTAAAGAGCCCCGGTCCTTTCGTTGTTGACTTTCTTGAGTGGAATGGACCGAAGCCAGACTTTCTTTAGGAGACGTCGTGAATGACGATGGCAAGTTGATAGGTATCAATGTGACGTACTATCCAAGTCTTTGATGAGGGTCACAGCTTTGAATGATATTTCTATTGTTAATAAATTTCCTGACGTATTCTTGAAGACTTCTTAGCCTACCCCTTGAGCGTGAAATCGAATTTTGTATTGACCCCAGTACAAAACCCATTTCTAAAACCCTCAAATATCTCTTTATTTAAAACGAACGTAACATGCGCCAAAGACGTTGGCTCGAGCTGTTGAAGATTACGATCGTACCATGCAATATCATCGTGGAAGTGAGAACGTGGTAGCTGACGCGTTGAGTAGAAGATCGTATGCGGTTACAAGTATGAATATACGAACCCACGCGAAGATAACGAATATACGATTAGAATAGACTTTAATCGATAAAGTTAAAACTGCTCAAGCTACATACTCAGAGCTGATGAATGTAAAGAAGAAGGTTTAAGAGGCCGTTATTCTAGAAGCAAGAATCGATGAAGAGAGGAAATCTCAACCCTCAATTTTATTGGCCCATTTGAAATTCTTGATCAAGTAGGAACTGTGGCCTATAGACTCGTTTTACCGCCAAGTATGTCGCGTGTTCATAATATTTTTAACGTATCGATGTTACATAAATATGTGGACGACCCAAACCACATTATTAATTTAGAACCGGACGAGATAGCGGATGATTTGGCGTTTGAGGAGATACGTGTTAAAATCTTGGATAAGAAGAATTGTATTCAACGCTCAAAGGTTATACCTCAAGAATTAGAATCTGAAATGAAGTCAAGGTATCTTCACCTCTTCGACATACCAGGTACGTACGTAAATTTCGAGGGCGAAATTTCATAAGGAGGGGAGATTGTGAGACCCCAGTTTTTATGAATAAATATTTAATTTTCTCGAAATATTTTTTTAATATTATGGTGTGGATTTGAGATAATGTTATAGTTGTGGGTAGTATTTATAAATTTTTCAAAGTATGCAAGTTGTCATATTATATTCGATTGGTCGGGGAATATTTGTTTTATCGAGAGAATATTAGATGCAATAAGCACAATCATTGGTGGACCCCGCAACGGAATTATTGTCAGATTGAGAAAACGACAAAAATATTTTATGAAAATAACGGTGGAAGTTTTACCGTTAATACTGTTGAACTACTCGGTAGTAAAAGTACAGTAATACACGTGGTTGCATAGTAGCACACCAGATTAATTATTGATGCTTTACGTGATAAGTCACCAATTTTGTTTTATTGGTATTATTAATGTAATAAAAGTAATACTTTTATAAAGTTATTCTATAAATAAAATATATTATATTCTATTATGCATAGTGTTGCATAAAGTATATCGTGATAATAAAATCTTTTTATATAAAATGAATACTTTTATAAAGTTATTCTATAAATAGAATATATTATATTTTATTATGCATAGTGTTGCATAAGGCTCGTAGTATTTTGCATAGTAAAATCTTTTATAAAGTTATTCGTTTTATTAGATTATAAATAGAATATATTATATTTTATTTAAAAGATTTTGCTTTAAATATGGATCGTCAGATTAAAGTGAATCAATCTGGACCGCTTCATGAGTTAGTTAATATCGCAATCCATTTTTCTATAAATAAAGCTCATTCCTTCATTATTTTTTACGAATTCACCAAACTCTAGAGAGATAAACTATAGAGAGAAAAGAAGAAAAGTGTTCTGCTACTTCACTACTTCTATATCCAAGACTCTTCTTTCTAAGGTAGGAATATTATTTGTTGTACTCGTAAAGGGTACTCTTTCTTTATTATTTATGAAGAGAACTTCATTATTCCATTCTTTATTATTACATTGGAATAACTTTGAATCGCGGACTACCATATACTTGGTGAAATTCTTCCATTATTCCATTCTTTATTATTATGTTGGAATAACTTGCTCTATGCAAAGTAATCTTTGCATACATGGTGAAATTCTTCTAATATTCCATTCTTTATTATTACATTTGGAATATCCTCATGCATGCGTTTCGCTTTAACTCGGTTCCGTTATTTATTATTACATTGGAATATATCTTGTCATGCGTTTTACGTACGGACCGGTTCCGTTATTTATTATTCATTGGAATATCCCATCTTGCAATTAATTTCACCGACTGGTTCCGTTATTATTATTATTATGTTGAATAACCTGCATACATCAAGTCTGCATGTGCATGGTGATTTCTTTTGTTATTCCATTCTTTATTATACTCAATTGGTTAAAGTTTTGACTTACATATACTCCATGAAATTAGTGGAATATCCTCGATATTTAAGCTTCATCCAAAGATCTTTTCATAGAAATATTTTTACGAGCATTCTTGAATTTTACTCTACAAAGCGATGTCATGTTGACAATTTGGACGTTATTAGTTCTGAATAAATTAATTCTTGAACTTGTTTTTATTGAATTCTTATATCATTGTCATCTTCCGCATGTTTATATTTTTTTTGAAAGTCATCTACATGGCTCAGAAAGGCGTAGATGGACTTGGTATGATTATGACCGAGGGATAATTCAAAGATAATCATAACCGTAATGTTACAAATGATGTGGAAAAAGTCCTCATCGTTGGCGTAGTGCATTGATGGACGCTTTTTGTATGATTATGGCTATGGATTCTCTTTGGCCATAGTGCAAAGATGAATTGTTTTATGGCATGATCGGGGATCAATTGATGAAAACATGATTATCTTTAAAGTAGTAGTCATGGATAATTAAATGGTGCGTGATACTAAAGAATATCCTTGGCCAGAAGTAGTGGGGATGATTTGATGATGTGGATTATTTATTAAAATCGAGTCTCGTGATAAAAGTGATGAAAACCTTTTAAATCATAGAAGATAGTAGATTTTATTCCTACTGACTCTTCTAATGGATTGCTTGTTCACCGCAGATTAAACTTGATAGTTATTATATTTTATCGGTTAACAACATTTGTTGAAGGCTAACGATAAATTATTCTGCATTATCTTAGTCATAATATTTCTTACTAGTAGTTGAAATTTCACCTTTTTTTTTCAACATTATTCTCTTGAGAAATGAGAACGTGGGATTTTACCACTTTTAATCGGGAGCGGTGATGGTCTAGATGGTGCATTAGTAGTCCTCACTATTCCAGCGAAATAGTGTGATAATAATTGTAATGAGGACTCCTTTTGAGTTTGTATACTCTACAGTAGACAATATTTGTATTCAAACTCACATTTATGTTTTGTCGTATTATGCACATGACAGATTGTATTATTAAGTTGTATTTGAATTACATCTAGTATATCTAATGACTCAAGATGAGTGATGTATACCTAATTTTGGGGGCGTCACTATTAAACCGTTCTCAAGATGGGTGATGTATACCTTATTTAAACCGTAGTTTATAAACTTTAAATCCTAATTAATAAATTCTAAACTTTAGTTTATGAGTTTTGTTTTAATGATGATAACATATTTTGTATATATGGAGACGGTTTACATGTTTGGACTTTAGCCTGATCATATATGACTGCTAAATGAGTACTGGATTTCAAGATGCCCATCGCGGATAAAGAGTTAAATAGAGATGGTACTACTGAATTAGATCTTTAGGAAATCACTTAAGAAATTCTTACAGAATTTCAAGCCAAAGTTTTTAATTGGAAGACAATTTTTTATTTTGTTGCAAATGTCTTTTAAAAAGTTACACAGGCTTAAAATTCTAATTCTTTGAGAATTTATATCAAATGGAAACTAATCAGTTATGCATATTTTCAACTATGATTTCTAAAAATTTAATAAAATCAATATCTTTCCTAAAAAGTTCGATGGAGTAATTTTCTATGATTAGATTTTTCCCTATCTCAAATCAACTGAGACATTACAACGTAATTGTTGTTTGTGTCGTTAACCTTCATCTCTATTTACACCTGACGGCTAAAGCTTCAGAGGATCACAAAGTAAGGAAAACAATAGTGCGAACACATATTTTTTTATAGCAAATTACTCGTCTTCTTGTTAAATTCTTATTGCTGGAAATTCATAGTTATATCTTGTAATTGTATTCCTTCTTGTTGAAACTTGTATACAAGCTTAGATTGGTTTGTGTTTGATCCAGTTGTGGATAGGTTTGTACAAATGATGCTCTAAAGTTGCAGTGGTGCAAACAGTTGCACTTGTGCAAAAGGAGCAGTTGTATCCAACAATATTTAAAGCTAATTTGTACAGGGAGTTTTGTAATTAATTAAAGAATTAATTAATAAAAATCTGTTGGGAAATTGATACATGACCTTGGATGTAGGCCCGTAGAGTAGAGGTACGAGGGGCAAAACCAAGTATAAATCTTGGTGTGTTTGTGATTTTCTTATTATCTTGTTTATCTTGCTTAATTCTTCATTAGAACACAATACATACATTTGAATACACTGCACAGTTAAATATGAAGTAATATAAAGAAGGTTCTTAGGTACGGTTTAATACAGACACTAAAGTAGACAAGTCCTGCATGTCTGGATTACTTTTGTAGTAAAAAAAAATTAAAATTTCTCATTATTAATCAATTCAATCACACACTTATTCAACCCCTTTCTAAATGTGCACACACAAAATTTCAAAGAGGTTCTTGATGTAATTTCCACAATAATACATTCAATATAACTATATAAGTATAGCAAAAGCAACTACTACTCAACACCATCAAAATCATAACCAACTTTTCTCCAACAAAAATTACAAAAAACAAATACAATATAAAACAAACAATTAAAATAATGAAATCAAACAACACATAAAAAATCAAACTATGGAGTTGCTTTTGCTTGTTCCTTTTATCTCGTCTAGAACTTTGACTGGATATTAGAAACAACGCTCTTGTCCACCTGAAAAGCCTTCACCAGTATATCAGTTGCTATATCTAGCTTAGAACCAAACACTGCATTGGCAATAGTAATAACACCCACGGGTTTTTGGTACGCTTAGAGTTTGAATGGCAACCGCGTTCCCATTTCCGACGTTCCGTTGAAGTGAATGAAATCCGATAGGAAAAACAAATCGTCGCCCTTCTGAATGATTCTTGAAATTAAACGATTATCGGGGTTTGAGGTGATGAATCCGACCTCAAGTCTGCCTTCGATTAGGGTTAGCATTTCGGTGGCGCGAGGGTGAGTGTGAGGAGGGTTAATGCCCCATGGTGCATAGTCGATTCGGACTAGGGATATGCCGAGGGTGTTTAGGCCTGGTATTTGGGTTGTAGCCACTGGGGTGACCCTTGAGCCGGCAGCATTGGTTGTGTTGCCTGCTAGGTGAAGTCCACTAAAGGAGAAGTCATTGGCTTGGACCGTGGTGGGATTCTTGCAAGCTGCACCATTCACTAGCACTGAAAGTAGGCATTCAAGTATGCATATTAAATAACATAATGGAGGAAATTAATAGTAATTGAGTACACGTTAGAATTGAACACACAATTAAGAATGTGCCTATCGAATGGTATACGTGGAAAGAAATTTATAATCCCTTTGTCTCAAAATGAGAGACATTTGATATATAATCCCTTACTTAATTAACCATGAATTCAAGTGTAAAATTTTCAAAAGAGATGATTTTATCAATGACTAATTAACATTGTTGATATCATTTTTAAAAGAATAAGAAATATGGAAAAATGTATGCTACGTGTGTTGTTTAATGTGACAAATTAATTAAGATTTATCTGAAATTTGGCAGAATTATTCAAGAAAAAGTCAAAATGCCAAGTGTATAATTTTCCTAAAGTATTGTTATACGTACCTTGGCTGTTGGGGTCAGCAACACAGAAATCCTGAAGAGGGCTTTGGCTAGATGCCACAGCCATGAAGAAAGATAGAGCTAAAAGCCCTAAGAATACAGCTTGATTTGCCATTTGAGAATGCAATTAATTAATTAAAGGCGTGAGGGGTTTTTAAATATCTGAAGAAGAATAAGAATAAGAAGATAGGATTTTTAATTCAATTCTATAGCTAGCTAGTAATGAATTGTGAATGAAGTACATATGCAGTGCAGCGTTCTTTATATACAGAGCTGGAGAGTAAAGGAGAAGGAAAAATATATGGTGCTATACAGCTATAATCTTTGCATGCATGCCGTCCTTTGAATTATATGAAAGAGTCGTACTATCTTCTCCGTGTGAGAAGATATTAATTACTTAATTATAAATCATATTTACTTATTCTATTTGTTTTCCATTCAAAAATGATATGTTCCAATTTAATTTGCTGTCCTTTAATTTTCCCCCATAGGCATATCAAGCTTTGCAACCGACACATTTAGGTTTTCATTTTTTCTTTTTTTGATTATTTTGATTTTAATATGAAATTTAATAATTATAAGAATATATACTTTAAGAGTTCATCATATTTAAGAAAATCAGAAGTCAAATAATAGGACTTTAATTTATTAATGACGTTTTATAATTTTTAGTATATAACCTTAGTCTTTTGGATTTTAGAAATTGTCGTTGGCCAAATAAAAATAAACTATTTGACTCTTATTTCTATTCATGGTGGTGTATATATAAATTTCCATTTGGATTAACATGGATGATCATATAATTAATGTGCTTAATTAGTATATCATTCATGGTGGGAAGCCGGATAATTAGTGTAGTGCAAGGACGGATTCATAGTTTACCTTTTAAAATTGATTTATAAAACTTCTAATAACGCGGTCATGGACTTTAATATAGTAATTATAGGACTTGTTCATTTATTTCATTGGCCGGCATAGATTTAATTACAGCTTTATGACTTAATTCCTTGCAGCTTCTCTCTATCATATATATATATATATATATATATATATATATATATATATATATAGCTGCATGCACGGATACTTCTTCCATCACTCAAGTAATCTTTTTGAGCTTGTTTACTTCTTTCAAATTAGTTTGATTATCAAATGGCAACACTCATTTATTTCCTAGGACTTTTAGCTTTATGTTTCTCTCTAGCATTGGCAACTGACGACACTCCACTTCAAGATTTTTGTGTTGCAGACTCGAGCAGCAAGGGTATGATAATTAAAACTTGCAATTAAAGTGTTGGCATCCTGAATTATAAATTTGTACATAAGTTCTTCCACTCTTTGTCATCAATTGATCGATTTTAAGTTTAATCGTGCAACGATTTAGCTTTATTAGTTTTCTTTGTTATGAGTCCTTTTAAAAGAGTAATGTTTAAAATATGCAACAAAAGATTTAGTGAATGAGTTTCAACTCTCTCCCCTATCGCCATCCCTTACTTCAAATTTATTTAAATAAAATATGTAGGCTCAAGAAAAAGTCTTGGGCGGATGCAACTTTTTTTTCTTTACGATATGATTTGATTTTATAGATAAATATTGTTGCATATGTTGAATCAAGTTTAAATATATGCAACAACTTTCTATACGATGTTTTCTATTTTTTCGATTTCTTTTTAAGCCCATTTTTATTGAATAAGATTCCAATATGTTAGATTCTTTCTTTTGTGCAGATATTAATTGTTTTTCTTCAAAATGTCCAAGTAACGTAAACATTTCATATATAATTTTCTTATGCCAATGAGATATATATTCTTGTGTTTGTTACATTGCAATTTTCATTAAAATTCATTGAATGAATCATTATTGAAGAAACTTAATTATCCATGGCAGTGCTAGTTAATGGTGTAGCATGCAAGAACCCTACCATGGTTCAAGCCAATGACTTCTCCTTCAGCGGACTTCACCTAGCAGGCAACACAACCAATGCAGTCGGCTCAAGGGTCACCCCAGTGGCTACAACCCAAATACCAGGCCTAAACACCCTTGGCATATCCCTAGTCCGAATAGACTATGCACCATGGGGCATTAACCCTCCTCACACTCACCCTCGCGCCACCGAAATCCTAACCCTAATCGAAGGCAGACTTGAGGTCGGATTCATCTCCTCAAACCCCGATAATCGTTTAATCTCAAGAATTCTTCAAAAGGGCGACGTATTTGTTTTTCCTATCGGACTCATTCACTTCCAACGGAACGTCGGAAATGGGAACGCGGTTGCCATTGCAGTTCTAAGCAGCCAAAACCCGGGTGTTATTACTATTGCCAATGCAGTGTTTGGTTCTAAGCCAGATATATAGCTGATTCTTTTATCGAAGAAGCTTTTTCGAATTGGACAAGAGCGTTGTTGCTAATATCCAGTCAAAGTTCTAGCTGATTACTTGAATTACCATTGCAGGCCGGGACAAGTGAATTCAATGATTTGTTGTAGTGTGTTTGTTTGCAGTTTGATTATGTTTTTGTATTTTGCTCAAATCTTTACGAGCTGAATTGTGTCTAAAGTTGTACTTGTATTAAATTCATTAAATTTAATTGATTGTGTGGGCATGTTTTTCCTTTTCTCTCTCTTAGAATATTCACAAGGAGTCAAGGATTGGATATATTTGATTTCCCTTGAAAATATATATGCGCCATGAGATTAAAAATGAATTGCTATGGTCTGAATTCTCTACTATATATACTATTTGGCCAACGTTTTCTTTAAATTATCTTGTAAGAAATTTTAGTTAGTCTTTATATTCTACTCCATCTTAGAGATACATTTTCAGCTGACAACTTTTCATTAAATTTTTTATGCACGAGAGTTTCTTACACAAAGTTTAATTAAAAAAATTGGCAACAAAATAGAATGTCAGTTTAGATCGAGGAGGGATTAATATATACTTTTTCGGGTTTCAAATTATAAGGTTAATATTGACTTTTGAAAAATTAATTTTAAATATTTTCAAACTGAAAATTTAGATTAATTCATTTAGTTCATGTCAATATAATTGTGAATATCATAAACCACATAAAAGTACTACCATTATAAGATTTACTATCGTAAAAATTAAATGAATCATGTCAATTTTAAATTTAAAATGTTTCAAATTAATTTTTAAAAAATTAATAATATAATCTTATAATTCTGAAGGAAGAGAGTATTATATACCGTGCTTAAATTCCAAGGAAGTTTAAAATGTAGTAGACATGGAATATTATTAAGATGAATGCAATACAATTAATAGAAAAAGATAGAAAAATAAAAGGGAGATTAATTTCCGGGTTTAAAGTACGTTTATGTTATGATTAACAGTACAAATTGTGAACTTCAAAGGAAAATTAGAAGGAACAGAGGAAAAAAAATAGAAAATGGTGGAAAGATTTGAATTGATAAGAAGTAGTTTACAGAATTAGGTTGCAACTCAGAATAGAAACTCTCAAAAATTACATACCCTCCTCTCTCCTTTTCTCTTCTTTTATAGACCAACACTACTAACTAACTTTCTCGCTTTATTCTTGTTTCCTATTATCCAAATTGTAATATCATTTATTTAAATGCTCAATAGTGATCATAACACTACCCATTTCTAAAATTGTCCTTGTCCTCAAGGACTAAAATCAAAATCTGAAATTGAGAAGTCATCTGTGGCCATCTTCCCATGAAGCATCCTCTTCACTCTTCTTTGCCCCGATGTATAAGGAATTCAATCTTAGGTCCGTTTCTTGAACTTGATCATTCTCTTATCTAAAAAAAAGAATTGGGGTCACCTTTGGTCTACCATCTGCAAAGAATGGGAGGTAATGTAGAGCTAATTATGCATGAAGCCCAATCTATTTTTTAAGTAATGAGACATGGAAGACATTGTGAATTTAGGCGAGATTTAGGTAAGTCTAGCTTATAAGCTCACGATCCCGCTTTTTCGAGCACTTGATAGGTCCATAGATATCTCGGGTTCCAGTTTAAAATTGGACCTTTGAGCCATACTGGATTGTTTGTATGGTTGGAGGTTAAGATAAACTGAGTCTCCCACTTCAAATTTCCTCTTAGTCCTACGTTGATCTGCATAATTCTTCATCCGAATTTGAGCTTGTAGTAGTTTGGTCCTCGGATCGAAAAAACTACACTCCTTTCCATGATAAAACTGTCAACAAATTGGAATCTTTGTAGTCTCAATCGATGAAAATTCAAGTGAGGTGGAGGTAAGCCAAACAATGCACGGAAAGGAGTACATTTGCAAAGTCAGATGGTAGTTAGTGTTATACCACCATTGGGCCAAGCTTAACCAGTTTCCACCATTTCTTTGGATGTTCACTACACATACACCTCAAATAACATTCCAAACACCTGTTTAACCTCTCAGTTTGGCCATCCGACTGAGGGTGATAAGCTGTACTCAAACTGAGTTTGACCCCTAGCTGTCTGAATAGAGTTTGCCAAAATGTACTCATAAATATTTTGTCCCTATCTGTAACAATGTTCTGTGGCAATCCATGAATTCCATAGATGTGATCAATGAAAACCTTTGCAATGGTGCTAGCAGTGTAAGGATGGTGTAAACCAATAAAATGAGCAAACTTGGAAAATCTGTCTATGATAACTAGTATAACAGTTCTTCCCTCAGAATTTGGCAAACCTTCAATAAAATCCATGGAAATGTCAGTCCAAGGCTTGTAAGGTATCTCCAAAGGTTGGAGCAGTCCTGAATAAGGAGTGGTTTCAGTTTTGTGTCTTTGGAAAACTTCACATTCCTTTACCCAAGTTTTAACATCTACTGACATAATATTCCAACAAAAATAAGTTCCCAATCTTTTGATAGTAGCTTGAATTCCAGAATGACCCCCTAATGGATTATCATGGAATGCTGCAAAAAGGGTCTTTCTAAGGTTGGTTTGAGAACCTACATATATCAACCCTTTGTACCTTAAAATACTTTTTTGCAACATGAAATGAGGCTCAGAATCTGACTGAATGCTGATTTGTTGTATTATGTTCTGAACATATGCATCTCCGTCATAAGTATTGTTGATTTCTTTTATCCAAGTAGGAATAATTCCTGTAATTGCCATAGCTTGAACCAATTCTTCCTCATAATCCCTTTTGGATAGGGCATCTGCCACTACATTTTCTGTTCCTTTCTTGTAAGTGATTTCATAGTCATATCCCAACATTTTACTCAACCATTTCTGCTGTAAAAATGTAGAAAGCTTTTGCTCCATAAAAAATTTCAAACTTTGATGGTCAGTTTTAATGATGAAGTGAGTTCCTATTAAATAAGACCTCCACTTGGTTATAGCTTGTAAAATTGCTAATAGCTCTTTTTCATAGACAGATAACCCTAGATGCTTTGGTGCCAAAGCTTTGCTCAAATAGGCTAATGGTCTTCCCCCTTGCATTAGTACTGCCCCAATTCCTTTTGAGCTGACATCAGTTTCGATAACAAATGGCTGAGTGAAATCAGGCAAAGCTAGAATAGGAGTTGAACTCATAGCTTCTTTTAGGGATTGAAAAGCCTTGGTAGCTTCAGAGTTCCAATGGAATTGATCCTTTTGTAGTAGCTTAGTCAATGGTCGAGCTATCTCTCCATAATTCCTGATGAATCTCCTGTAATATCCAGTTAACCCAAGAAATCCTCTGAGAGCTTTAATTGATTTTGGTTCTGGCCAATTTATCATATTAGCAATCTTGTTTGGGTCTGCAGAGACACCATGTTCAGACACAATATGGCCTAAATACTCCACCTGGGATTGAGCAAAAGAACATTTTGAAAGCTTGGCATACAATGTATTCTTTCTAAGGATGGATAGTGCCATAGTCAAATGTTGCACATGAGATGATAGATTAGGGCTGTAGATTAGGATGTCATCAAAGAAAACAAGAATAAATTTTCTTAAATGTGAAGAGAACACCTGATTCATGAGAGCTTGGAAAGATGCAAGAGCATTTGTAAGGCCAAAAGGCATTACCATAAATTCATAGTGGCCTATGTGTGTCCTAAAAGCTGTTTTAGGAACATCAGGTGGGTACATTCTGATTTGGTGGTAGCCAGCCCTTAAGTCCAATTTGGAATAGATTGTTGAACCTTTCAACTCATCCAACAGTTCCTCAATTATAGAAATAGAAAATTTATCCTTAATTGTGATTTTATTCAACTCTCTAAAGTCCACATAAAGCCTCCAAGTTCCATCTTTTTTTTTTAACCAATAAAACTGGGGAAGCAAAAGGACTCTGACTTGGCTGTATGATCCTAGCCTCTAGCATTTCATGAATAATTTTTTTAATCTCAGCTTTTTGTATGTGAGGATATTTGTATGGTCTAATGGTGAAAGGATCTGATCCAGTCTTCAATGGAATGTGATGATCATGATTTCATTGAGGAGGTAAAGACTTTGGCTCTTGAAACACATCTTCAAAAGTATGTAAAACTTGCTGAATCTGCGGTGAAATGTGTTCTTTTGTTTCTGTAGCTTGTACTGCAAATATACATGCTAATAATGCCAACTAGTCCCTTTTCCAAGCATCCTGTAAGTTAACAGCAGTCATCATAGACACTGCAGGTGAGTGCTTGTCACTGTTTCTCATCAATATAACCTTGTCCTTTCCCACAGAGAAACTCAAGGTTAGTTTATTAAAGTTAAACACACAATCACCAAGAGTTTTTAGCCATTGTACCCCTAAAATAGCATCACACCCTTTCAATGGAATCAGCCTCATATCTGTACAGAACTTATGTCCTTGTGAAATCCATTCAAATTCCTTACATCTTTCTGTGCACAACATTCTATATCCATCTGCCACACTGACTTGCATAGGCTTGTCCTCTTCTAAGGTGCAATGCAACTTCTCAGCTGTGCTACTGTTCAAGAAATTATGAGTACTACCAGTGTCAATAAGGAGTATAATTTCCTTTCCTTTCACAGTTGCTTTAATTCTTAGTGTGGTTTCTGAGGTATTTCCATTTAAGGCATGCAAAGAAATAGCCATTTCGCTTGATGCTTTATCTTTATCATTCTTTTTAATATCTGGTTCTTCCTTGTATTCTTCTTCCCACTCATCATCTCCAATGATCATATAGATCTGTTTAAACTTGCACCTGTGACCTTGTCTGTAAATCTCATCACAATTAAAACATAATCCTTTTTCCCTCCTAGCTTGCATTCACTGTGTGTGAGTTTTTTAATTTAACCACCAATATTGTCTTTTAGATTTACCCCTCCCACATTATAGTTATTTCCTTGAAACTGTGGCTTGACCACTTTGTTGCTCACAGTACTACTTTCTCCACTGTTCCCTACAGGTCTGTGGAAGGTTGAGTTAGGTTTATTCCTCTTGGAAATAGCTTGAAGATCATCTCTTGACTCTAGCTAAGCTAATAGCTTTTAGCTTGATCGATTTAGAGGTTTAAGCAAGCTGACAAATCCACCTATTTCATCCCTTAATCCTCCTACAAAGCATTTTACAAAATATGTTTCATCCAATCCTGGATGCTCAGCCTCAACCAAAGCTTGAAGGTATTCAAATTTCTTCTGATATTGACTTACTGAAGAAATCTGAGTTAGTCTATTGAATTCAACCAATACACTACTACAGGAAATATCTCCAAATCTGGTTTCAACATCTTCAATCAATTGTTTCCAAGACACATTTGAATTAGATTTAAAATATGTTAGGAACCAAGGCCCTGCCTCCCCCTCCAGATGAAAAGCTACACTCCTTAGTCTCATCATATCATTCATAGGATGAATTTGAAAATAATGCTTGCATTTCATGATCCAGTTTTTAACATCTACTCCATTAAAAATTGGAAAGTTGAATCGAGGACAAAAATTCCTTTGATTTGCATTTGAATTAGTTTCTACACCTCCTCCAACATTAATATTCATTTCTCCAGAAGATTCAGAATGTTGATCATGAGTAGGACCTTTACCTTTTTGATTTCGGTGAAATTTTGCCATCATAAGCTCCATAGTACTTTGCATCTGCTTCATTCCTTCGTTAACATCTTCTACTGTGCGCTGCAGCTGATGATGACTATTTATCAGTTCCTGTACACGTGAATCAGTGTTTCGCAGACCTTCCTCCAATGTCTCCTTCAAACGAGTTCCTGCCGCCATTGATGAGTTCTTAATGCCAAGGATCGATAGCTTTGATACCAATTGTTATGATTAACAGTACAAATTGTGAACTTCAAAGGAAAATTAGAAGGAACAGAGGAAAAAAAATAGAAAATGGTGGAAAGATTTGAATTGATAAGAAGTAGTTTACAGAATTAGGTTGCAACTCAGAATAGAAACTCTCAAAAATTACATACCCTCATCTCTCCTTTTATAGACCAACACTACTAACTAACTTTCCCGCCTATTCTTGTTTCCTATTATCCAGCTGTAATATCATTTATTTAAATGCTCAATAGCTGATCATAACAGTTTATTTATATGATCATGTACGTGTATATAATTGATCGTGACACTAGAAATTTTACTTGAGACTTGAGAGCATGTTATTGCATGATGAAATGGTTGTGCCGTGGTTGTTTTGACTTTGGCCGGCCCGTTACAAGTTGCGTTAAAGGAGGCGGATGAGAGAGGAAAAAAGGCTTCTTTAATTTTGTTTATTTATTTTTAATGCACATCCTATGTAATAAGATAAAATTGAAACAAGATATAAATTTTCATAAATAAGACTCAATTAAATATATTATTAAAGGAAGAGATACAATGATTAAACAAATTTAATTTGAAGGTACAAAGAAAAAATTAAAATAATTACACAGACGATAACTCAACTTATCATTTTTCTTATTAGTAGCTTTTCATAGAAAATTATACTCATTAGGGCCCTTGAAAATACTTTTTAGAAAATATCATAAAATACATCCAAACATACCTC
The DNA here is from genome assembly GCA_020205615.1 of Panax quinquefolius. Classification (NCBI taxonomy): domain Eukaryota; kingdom Viridiplantae; phylum Streptophyta; class Magnoliopsida; order Apiales; family Araliaceae; genus Panax; species Panax quinquefolius. Next base: position 92,803,853 of record CM035174.1, on the reverse strand, counting down.
AGTTTCTAATACGCAATTAATCAAGTTTATGTTTTATTGAATTCCTTTGAGAAATATCTATGGTGGTTGAAAATAAAAGAAAACGGAGTATGAAATTAACAACCATAAATATGGAAAATTAATGAATAACTATCATAATACACGTATATCATATGATCTATACGTTTAAGATTGAAGAACAAGGATTAAAAAAAGTGTAATAAATGATTAAGAAAGTTTTAATAAATTTTGAATATTTCCTTTGTCATTAATTATTTTCCTTCAAATTTTGGAAGTTTCAAATAAACGAGGTTATGATTGTTCGTTGACTGAATGAAATGGGCTTTATGGCACCCAACTTGCTCGTTTAACATTTAATAATTATTAGGTGTACTAAAATACAAAACCACATTGAACATATCCTTTCTCTAAATTTAAGACCAACAACTTGAATCTCCTCTTTCCAAAATTCAATCTTGCTATCTTTAGGCCAAAAAGGATAAAGAATCTATAGTACAAATGTTAGTGAGTTTTCATGAACGAAATGTTCTGGTCATTCCTATAGCAGGAATTGGTGGACTAGGAAAAACTACACTAGCACAACTGGTGTACAATGACCAAAGGGTCACAAAGCAGTTTGGTTTAAGATTATGGATATAAGTTTCAGATGGTTTTGATCTAGAGAAAGTCGTAAGAAAGATACTGAAAAGTGCAGGAGATTATGATTGTGTGTGACAACATAGGAATTGTGCAATTGCAAACTCGCCCAAGGCAAATATATTTTGTCGTAATAAGTTTTTACTTGTGTTGGATGATGTCTGGAATGAGGATAGAGTAAAATGGGCTAAACTTCGGGATTTGTTCATGGCCGGATCGAGCTGAAGGAAGTAGTGTTCTTGTAACAATTAATGCGGAGTAAAATGGTTGCCTTAATCATGGGCACAACGCTAAATCCAAGGGCGGAGCCACGTATGGGCTAGGGTGGGCTGTAGCCCGGGTGATTTTTTTGTCAAATATTTAGTACATATATGTCTTCATAAGCCCAACCGACCAACCCAAATGAGTTACACCCAAATTTCAATCCGCTGTCATTACTTTTTTTCTTTTCTTTCTTCTTATCACGTGACTAGGTTTAAATTTTTTTTTTAATCTTACATGAAACGACATCGTTTCATGTAAGATTAAAAATAAAAAAAAACCTTAACCCTCTTCAAAATCGCCTCAGCCCCCCCTCCCCTTTTTTCCCCCCTTCCGTCTCTGCCTCTGCTCTGAAGCTCCTGAGTCCTGGGCTGCCGCCGCAATCGTTAAGCAATTATCTCCCATTCAATCTCCAAGTAATTCTCTCTCTTCCTTTTGTATTTTCTATACACCAGCTTAGTTGACTTTGTTTCATCCAAATGCTTTTGTTCTGCTTTTAGTTCAAATAAAATTGAACCATTATCGGTTCATGCATAGAAATCTTACCTGTGATTTCTAGATATTAGAAAACAAATATGATTTCCAACTCTCATGAAATTTTTATACTTTTTTTTTATAAAAAAAATGTAAAATACATGGATGGAGTAGTTTTGTTTATGCCAGAGCAAGTTATGCTTGTTTAGATAATATACCATAAACTTATGCTCTGGCAATAGTTAAAAATTGGAAATTGAATAGATTGATTTGGACAGAGGAAGTGGTTAATGTGTTGTTTTGAGAATAGTAATATAATTATCTATAAACTTAGAAAAACAAATACTTATGCCATGAATTATAGATTATGTATTTATTAATTTATGTGTTATTTTCATTGAATATTTGAATTGATATTGTATATTTATGATATATTATATATAAGCAATAAATTTTATGTGGTCACTTATAATTTAGAAGGCATCACTCTCTGCAGTAAGAGAAACAAGGCTCGAGTGTTCATGACACCAAGTAGTAGAAACTATGCAGCTTAATTGATATGTATGTAGCCCAGGAGGAAAAAAAATCCTGGCTCCGCCCTTGGCTAGCTCCCTTATGATCTTCAAGGGCTTTCACATAAGGATTGTCCGTCTGTGTTAGTGAAATGGGCAGTTAATGAAGGAAATGCATGTGAACCAGCATCCGGAGCTAGTTAATATTGGAAGCGAGATAGTTAAAAAATGTGGTGGAGTTCCCCTTGCTGCAAGGACTTTAGGTGGCTTATTGTACTCAAAATATGATATGTAGGATTGGTTTTCTGTGCGAGACAATGAAGTATGGACATTTGTGCAAAAAGAAAACGACATTTTACCAGCTCTAAGATTGAGTTATATATGATCATTAGCCATCTTATTTGAAGAAATGCTTTACTGGTTGTTCGCAAAAGGCCGTTGATCTATTATTGGAAGGCACAAAAGGACTAATTCAGCCTGCAGATGGAATGGAATTAGAACTAGAAGATGTACTTGGGGAAAATTATGTCCATGAATTGGCGAGGAGGTCTTTCCTTCAGACTGTGGACTTTGAGGAGGCAAAATTTGAAATGCATGATTTGGTTCATGATTTGAATAATGCATGATTTGGTTCACTGTGGACTGTGGATAAATGGGTTACATTTGAATTGACTGAATCACTCAACTCACATTTTAGATATTGCGCGTGTTGGATCTGAAAAATGTTTGTATTGAGGTCCCAAGTTCAATAGTGAAGCTGGTGCATTTGAGGTATCTTTGTTGGAAATAATAAACTCACACACGCTAGAGAAAATGTTATCACAAAGAAAATCTTATATTTCTTGCTTACTCCAAATGAATCTAGTACATAGGTATTTATAAGAAACTCCATACATGTATAAACCCAAATACATGAATGAAAAGTTAATGAAAAACAACTCCCTAGACACCTTTTCAACTAGTTACATGAACAAACTGTTGGAGAAATAGCAGCAGCAAGAGCAGTATTAACGAGATTAATAGGCGAACAAAATTGGAACAACTTAGCTGTTATATGAAAGAGGCCGAGGCGTAGCAAAGCTACTGTCCTAAAAAGTGATTCCGCCCTCACTGGTTAGAAACCTTGGTACAGTTGAGCACCAATGGCGTTCACTCTCCAGGATTCAACGACAAGCCTTCAATTGCGTGTACTCGCAGAAGAAGACTATGGACATGTCTTTGTGGATTGCCCAACGAACAGTTAACAGAGTATATCAGATGAGAAGAAGACTGTGAAGACTGTAACAGAGTATATATTACTGCGTGTATGGTATATTTCTGTGAAGAACTGAAGCCAATTGTATCTTTTCTGTGAAGAACTGAAGCAATATATATACAAGAATAAGAACGTACCGTTGGGAACAAAACGGTAAAGGAGAACATCGGTATTAAGTTGAGTTTACGTTGGAGTTACAGAAAACGTAAACATAAATAAGGTTTTCGTTTGGGGATTTAAGGGATGAAACGGCTAGGGCATTAGCTAGACTTAGTATAAAAAGAAATTAGGAATTTTACCAAAATAGTGGGCTACCTGGGTGCACCCGCGAAGCACAATCCACCGAATCGGCACCCCCTGCACATGAGCGTGTCGTATCACAGCACACACACACTAAGGTTTTACGACCGAAAGTCCGAGAACCAAGCTTGGCTTAGCCCAATTCCTTAGCCGCCCCTCATATGCATGAGAGCCCATCCCTATTTCCTCAACCATGTTACTAAGCCCATAACAACAAGTACTAATATGCACCATGAGAGTTCCTAAACTAGCCAATGTGGGACTTTGAAAAACCATAAGATTTTGGAGCATAACCAACAATCCCCCACATGATCCAAAATTATCGAAGAGAGAAAAATAAAAAGGAAGTGAGAAGGGCAATGAATTTTAGATACATAACGTCGATACCTTATGGGTTTGAATCGACACTTAGTGGAACAAGCTCATGATTGTAGATTATAGGTGAATTATATTCTTGAACCTTTTATCTGTTATATAATCAGTTGGGCTTGCACACATATCTTAAATCTTGAATCCACACAAGTCCGCGGTTGGGCGCGTTACAGTGCATCATGCCATGTCCCGATTTTCATAAAGGCTCTAGAGAGTTTGCGAGGACTCTCATAGGAAGCGGCCTACACTTCCACCTTTATATAGGTGAACCCATCAAGTGTATACTGACATACACCACCCTTTAGGGGCTATGATTTTCATTAAGAATCTAAACGATTCATCCTTTCACAATTTGTCAGTAAGCACCACATGAACACAAGAAGGGATATAAATAATTGTAGTGCTATAATTAAATAATTACATGACTTGTTATTACCCATTGAACCCAATTCATGGGATATCCAATCACATGGGTTGGGTTTCCATCACATATTATTTACTCAAAATAATGGCAATAATCCCATCCCTCTGGATGCTTCTTGGACTACCTTTTTATTCAATCCCTTAGTAAGCGGATCCGCTAGGTTCTTTTCAGACCTTACAAATTCCATGGAAATAACTCCATTACTGATCAGTCCTCGTACAATATTGTGCCTCAAGCGAATGTGTCTCTGTTTTCCATTATAAACATAGTTTATTGCCCTGCTAATAGTTGCTTGAGAATCACAATGTAAAGAAATAGAAGGAATCGGCTTATACCACAATGGTATATCAACCAATAAATTCCTTATCCACTCTGCTTCTGTACCTGCCAATTCTAAAGCAATAAATTTAGATTCCATAGTAGATCTAGCGATCTGAGTTTGTTTAGCGATTTTCCATGAAAACAGCTCCTCCACCTAAAGTAAACACATAACCACTAGTGGAGTTTGTTTCATCGTTATCAGATACCCAATTAGCATCATAATATCATTCTAAAACACTAGGATGACCAGTAAAATGTACACCTACATTAACTGTTCCTTTTAAATACCTCATTAGTCGTGACAATGCATTCCAATGTTCTTGTGAATGATTATGTGTATATCTGCTAATTCTACTAATGGCATATGCAATATCAGGACGAGTACAGTTCATTAAATACATTACACTACCAATGATTCTAGCATATTCAACTTGTGCAATACCATTCCCTTTATTTTTCTTTAAATGCACACTAGAGTCATAAGGGGTTCCTAATGGCTCTTCATTAAAGAAATCAAATTTCTTAAGAATATTTTCCACATAATGAGACTGTGATAAAACTAAACCATTTGCATGTTTATTTATTTTCATGCCAAGAATCAAATCTGTTTCTCCTAAATCTTTCATGTCAAATTTAGAAGATAAAAACTCTTTTGTAGTTTTCACAACTTTCTCATCAGTACCAAATATAAGCAAGTCATCCACATATAAACAAATAATCACACCACAATTTCCATTGAATCTACTATAGACACAACTATCAGATTCATTTGTCACAAAATTATTAGACAATAGAGTTCTATTAAATTTGCCATTCCATTGTTTTGGTGCTTGTTTCAAACCATACAAAGATTTTACAAGTCTACACACTTTATGTTCTTCATCTGGAACAACAAAACCTTCAGGTTGACACATATATATTTCTTTATTTAACTCTCCATTCAAAAAAGCAGTTTTAACGTCCATTTGGTGGATTATCAATTAATGAATAGAAGTCAAAGCAATTAGAATTCTTATAGTTGCTAATTTAGTCACCGGTGAGTAAGTGTCAAAATAATCAAAACCTTCCTTTTGAGTAAACCCTTTTGCTACAAGTCTTGCCTTAAATTTATCAATAGACCCATCAGCTTTTAACTTCTTTTTAAACACCCATTTACATCCAATAGGTTTACATCCTCTAGGCTAATTAACTAGCTCCCATGTATGGTTAGACATAATAGATTCTAGCTCACTATTAATAGCATCCTTCAAAAAATTTGCATCAATAGATTTCATTGCTTCTTCATAAGTTTTAGGGTCATCTTCAGTTATGAAAGCAGTTATAAAATCTGGACCAAAAGTTTTCTCAAAACGTTGTCTTTTACTTCTAGTAGATGCAGGTACAGGTTCTTTATCTTTCCTTTTAAGAGGTTCACTAAAAGAAGGATTGCCCTCATCTCTAATTTTCATTGGAAATATATTTTCAAAAAATTCTGCATCTTTTGTTTCCAAAATTGAATTATTTTGATAATTATTAGTTGCATCTTTAATTACCAAAATTCTATAAGCGACCTATTAGAGGCGTATCCAATAAAAATACAATCCATTATTTTAGGTCCAATTTTATTTCTTTTAAATTCCTAAGATAGCTATTTTAGTTAGACACCCCACACTTTTAAGATACCCCAAATTAGGTGCATATTTTTTCCATAAATGATATGGTGTAGAGTCTAACTTTTATGTGGAACTCTATTTAAAATATGATTTGCTTGAAAAAAAAAGCTTCTCCCCACATATTAGAAGGTAAACCGAACTAATTAACATAGCATTCATCATATCTTTAAGTGTTCTATTTTTCTTTTCTGCAACTCCATTGGATTGTGGAGAATAAGGAGGAGAAGTTTCATGTATTATTCCATTTAGTTCACAAAATTTTTTAAGACTTCACGAATCATATTCACCTCCACGATCGGATCTAAGTCTTTTAATTTTTCTTTCTAACGATTTTCAACTTCCGCTTTATATTTAATAAACATTTCTTCCGCTTCATTTTTAGAGGAAAGTAGATAAATTCAGTATATCTAGACATATCATCCACAAAAGAAATATAATATTTCTTACCACCTCTACTCGTAGTATTTTTAAAATCAATTAGGTCAACGTGAATTAACTCAAGTAATTCAGTTTGTCTTTCAACACTTTTAAAAGGTTTTTAGCATGTTTTGCTTCTACACAAATTTCGCATTTGTTAAACTCGGTATTTGCAAGATTAGGTATAAGTTCAAGTTGTTTCAACTTTTTAATAGAAGCTACATTCACGTGTCCTAATCTAGCATGCCACATATCCAAAGATTCAACAATATAAGCAAAAGAAGCATTCTTATTATTCAATTCAGTGCAGAAGCATCAAGTACAAATAAACCCCCATTACAAAAACCTTTCCCAACAAATTCCCCATTACGAGTAAGTCTGAAGTTTATCGACTCAAACACAAGTTTAATGCCGACTTTGTTCAACAAAGACCCAGGACACAAAGATTCCTACGAATATCGGACACATGAAGTACATCTTGTAGGGCAATGGTTTTCCCAGAAGTTAATTTTAGTAAGACTTTTCCTTTTCCCGCAACATTGGTGGCTCGAGAATCCCCCATAAAGACCTTTTCTCCATTAGTCACATTTTCGTAGTTGAGGATTACGTCTCTATCCACGCAAATGTGTCTAGTGGCCCCGGTATCTACTACCCATTCTGTGAAGTTGTCAACAAGATTTACTTCCGAGACAACAGCAACGATAACATCATCGGATTCAATTAAGTTCACTTGGGGCTTAGGCTGAGAATTATTATTTTTGTTATCTTGCCCCTTGCGAAAGTGACACTTCATAGAAATATGGCCAGGTCTGCCACATACGAAGCAAGGACCTTTAGTGAAAGATAAAGGTTTCTGAATTTGATTGGAATTGTTGAACCTATTATCCTTTCTTCCTATTGATTTTTGATTTTTCCCTTTGTAGTTTTTGGACTGATAATTTTGGCTCTTCCACTGTGGCTTTTGTTCTACGAGATTAGCTTTGACAGTATGAGTTGGAACTACGTCTCCCCTTTCTTTAGCCCTGTTTTGTTCTTCAATATGGATGTGTGCCACTAATTCCTGCATAGTGAAATCTTTAGTTTCATGTTTGAGGTTCATCTTATAATTTTTCCACGAGGGTGGTAATTTTTCGATAAGTACAGCAACTTGGAAATTCTCGCATATTTTCATTCCTTCTCCAATGACTTCCCCACAATTGTTTGGTATGTATGAACTTGATCTATAACAGATTTCCCATCTTGCATCTTAAAATCTAGAAATTTTGACGCAACATATTTCTTAAGTCCAGAGTTTTCAACCGCATACTTAGATTTTAAAGCTTCCCAAATCTTCTTAGCACTTTCATACGGATAATATATCTCAAACAGAGAATTAGACAAATAGTGTAACAAATATCGACGACACGTACGATTATCCTTAACATAATCTCTTTTTGCAGATTTATCAGAATCAAACTTTTCAACAATTTCAATAGCAGCAGGAGTAATATCATTAACAGTAACAGCAGGAGTATCCTCATACAACACATATCCTAAGTTCATGGTTTCCAAATAAAATAGTATGTCTTCAGACCATCGCTTAAAATTAGTACCATCAAAGCGTTCAATTTTAGACAAGTCTAAGGCAGATTTCATCATCTTGTTAATAACAGGGTCACTTTTTAGATTGTTGGAGAAATAGCGGCGAAGAAGCGATATTAATAAGATTAATAAAGCGAACAAAATTGGAACAACTTAGTTTGTTATATGAAAGAGGCCGAGGCGTAGCAAATCTCATCGTCCTAAAAAGTGATTCCGCCTCACCGGTTAGAAACCTTGAATGCAGTTGAGCTCGAATGGCGTTCACTCTCCGAGATTCAACGGCAGAGCCTTCGATTGCGTGTACTTTCATGAGAAAAGACTATGGACTGTCTTTGTGGATTGCCCAACGAGCAGCTTAACGAGTATATCGGATGAGAAGAAGCGTGAAAGATCGTAATGTAGTATATATTATCTGCGTACGGTATATTTTCTGTGAAGAACTGAAGCCAATTGTATCTTTTCTGTGAAGAACTGAAGCAATATATATACAAGAATAAGGTTTCTGTTTGGGGATTTAAGGGATGAAACGGCTAGGGCATTAGCTAGACTTAGTATAAAACGAAATTAGGAATTTTACCAAAATAATGGGCTACCTAGGTGCACCCGCGAAGCACAATCCACCGAATCGGCACCCCCCCCTGCGCGGGCGTATCGCGCACACACATGCACTAAGGTTTTCTGACCGAAAGTCCGAGAACCAAGCTTGGCTTATCCCAATTCCTTAGCCGTCCTCATGTGCGCGAGCCCATCCCTATTTCCTCAACCATGTTACTAAGCCCATAACAACAAGTACTAATATGCACCATGAGAGTTCCTAAACTAGCCAATGTGGGACTTTAAAAAACCATAAGATTTTGGAGCATAACCAACACAAACAACTAAGAGTGTAAATGAGTTGAACCGAAGCGAACAAAGAATTGCTCGAATTTGGCTCGAAATGTTAAATTCATACTCGAATTCGAATTGTATTTGAAAATTTTTACTCAGATTCGACTCGACTCGAATATTTATTACTCGAATTCGATCCGACTCGGATCAAATTATATTCAAACCACTCTCGAGCTTCAAATTCAAGCTCGAATTCGAGTATATATCCACATAATAACTAGCTTTATAATAAATATAATTATAAATTGAATTTGTTATTTTATTTAAAAATGAGAAAATAGATTTTCTATTACACTTTACAAATATAAAATCATAATTAAAATTAAAATAAAATAAAAATACGAATAAAAATATGAGTAAATAAAATCTGAGTAAGATTATACTTGATTTCTTTATTCATGGAACTTCTCCATTTATTGTCTTTGGATGTTTCTTTAAACCCCATAGGTTCACAATATGCAAAAAGACAAAATAAATTCAAATTAATTATCAATATTTACCTCCTCGGTAGAATCAAGAATTTCTTGCACATAGGGGTGTAAATCGAGTCAAGTAGTTCGGTACTCGACTCGAGATCGGCTCGAAAATATGATCCAAAGCTCGAATTCGAAGTTGATCCGAGTCTAATCTGATCCATACTGCTTTACGCTTAATGATACACGAGTCGAATTCGAGCATACCAGTGTTCGCTTATATTAGGGTTCGAGTATTTCATTTTTCTCGAACCATATATACTCGATACCCGCTCGATGGATCATATTCGAATATTGGTCTGATCCATGCTAGTAAGCTAAATATGTGATATTTATATCAATCTTTATAATTTATAAAGTGTAGTATGAAATTGTGTAAACTTGTACTTGAATAAATCAATTAATTAAATGTCAATTTATATTAAATTCTTTATAATTTCAATACATAAATAAAAGTGTAAAATTTGTATATATAAATATTAGTTAAGTAACAAATTTAGTATGTAGTGGTTCAGTTTTAAGTGAAATGGTTCATATTCGAAACTCGATTTGAAGGCTCATGAGTAACTCGCTTTGTAAACGAGTCGAGTACTTACGAGTCGAGTAGGTCCGAGTAATGATCCGAGTCGAATCTAGCACAAAAATGTAAATTCCTTATCGAATCCGAGTCGAATTCGAGCTCAATTTTTTTGAGTCGAGCCGAATATGAGCATAAAGATGTTCGCTGAGATTCAATGCGTTTACACCCCTACTTGCACACTTCTCATCTTTTGAGGTCACTCACTTGAACTTGATTGAGATGAAGGTGGACCGCTTCTCTTTCTTGCGCTTCCTCATCAATAAAAGGAAATAAATTATAATTTTCCTCTGAAATGTTCCAATACCACGAGGTTTTTTCATTAAATTTCACATCTCTACTTATCATAATTTTACCGTTGTTTGGATTGTACAATTTGTAGCCTTTGGATCTTGCATTATAACCGATGAAAATATGTTTCTCACTTTTATCATCTAGCTTCGACCTCTTCTGTGACGCCCCTAAATTCGAGTTCCCTAACCTCGGGTTTGGTGCTCACGATCCATTATACATATCACATCTAACTACCGATTCATTGATAAAATACATCATTCAATATTACATGTCCTTAAAAAAAACATAACTTAAAACATAATTATATCATCATCATCCCAGGTTAACTAACCTTAAAATAACTTACATACCCTTAGATACTCAAAAGATTTATATAATTAATTTACATAAAGTAACATAATAAGTAAAGTTCACAATAACTACTCTTGAACTTTTCCTCTGTCCTTGTCTTTCTTTGACCCCTCGGCTACCTCGCCCTTAGCTGAAATATTTTATTTAAGCAAGGGTGAACAATGAGTTTGCTCAGCAAGTTAAAGCTTACAATAAAAGATATATAAGAATCTAGCTAATTCTCTAGAATGTCAACAATGTTCAAAAGATTTCGAAGTAGCTGAACAATAAATTATTTTCAATAACAATAATTTTCTTGAATTCCAGAATAAATAACATTTCAAGAATGAAAGAATTAAATTTGTTCGAAGATTCAATAATATTCATTTGATTAGGAAAAATTAGCAATAATGCAACAATATTCAATAAAGTGGGATATTCGCAGATTTTATGCTGAGTGATCACAAATGGATCAAGAACTAATAGAGGAATTATTAGTTAATTAATATTGAATTACCTCAAGAGTATCAGTTAACCATAAAGGTTAAATCATACTCTTCATATATTATGCATAATACTCAAAACTAGCGCAAGGGTTGGATGTCCGACAATAAAGTTCCCCTTTTTATAAGGGTTGTTCATCTCAGTCTTACATCATGAGTCCGTACCACAACAATATGGGTTGGATTTCTTTCAAAGAAATGTTATGATTTCAACATATAATATCAATATTGATTTAGCCGAATTAAATGACATAGATCTTTTAATAACAACTTAGTTCAAATAATAGAACGATTCATCAATTATTAGTCTAGTCGAAATAAATAGCTAAGACATGACTCATAAACAGTTCATGAATATAAGAATTTTAAATTTATTTCACAGTTCAAATAATAGAACATGAAATCAAATACACTATGTGCGAATAACAATAATCATTATAGATGTGAATAACCAACAATATATATCCACTAATCATGATTTGAAATTAATAACTCAAGTTGAGTTAGGAAACTTGCCTTGGTCGTTGACTACTGCTACACAATTTAATTTAACTTCGTTTGAAAGACCTATCATTAATAATATTGATCTCTCAATTAGTATAACATATTATAACTCATAACACTACTATTCTTGTAATAAATTATCTAACATGTAATCATGAAATCAAACATTCAATAATACATTACTCATTAGGAATACTATCATTCTTTGATAAGATTATTATCATATAATCATTGTCTTAAACTCTTGTCTAATATTATTAATCTTCTAATAATATTTTATTCACTTTCTAATTAATATTATTAATCATTTAATAATATTTTAGTCACTTGATAATATTATTAATCAATTAATAATATTTTAATCAATCTTTAATAACTTAACCATTCATAAATATTATTAACCATTTAATAATATTTTAATCAATTAATAATATTATTAATCATTTAATAATATGTTAATTTAACTTTAATCTAATATTATTAATTATTTAATAATATTTTAATTTAACTTTAATCTAATATTATTAATCATTTAATAATATTTTAAATCAATATATAATATTATTAATCATTTAATAATATTTTAAATCATTATCTAATATTATTAATCATTTAATAATATTTTAATTTAATTCTCATCTAAATATTATTAATTACTTAATAATATCTTAATCTAATATTATTAATCTCTTAATAATATTTTAATAATTTATTATACTAATAAACAATTTATTCTAATTATTTACCCTTTAATGATTACTTTATTTAACAAACCTAATATGCTATAAATATAAAATCTCACCAAAAATGACCAAAATACCCTCCAAAAATCTAGACACATCATATTTAGGGTCTCTAAGTCATAAAATTACATTTTGCCATTTATGACATCACATAACTTATTATTCTAATTTTTTCATAACTCAATCAATTACATAAAAAATACCAAATCAACTTCAAATAAATTTATTTTCTAGAAAATATAAGTATATGATATCATGATGAACATATAATGTTTCTAAAATTTTTGGTTTTCATTTACTATTTTTAAATTGACAAAAATAGCCAGATCTTGCAACAATTATTAAGAACAGTTTTTAAGTCCAAAAATTACGAAATTTTCAGGAGATGTTCCTGTTATGTATATGTACTTCCATTAAAAATTTCACAATTGTTGGAGTTATACGGAAATAGTTATTTTGGTTTACCTTTAAAATAGTCATTCATGTTATTTGTTATTTTTGTTCTAATAATTGGTTTTGTTGATTTCATATTTAATTGCACAAAGACGGAAAAGTAATTCCTCGGATAAAGATTATTTTAGACATACTTTTCCCAACACATAAGTATTTATAGGAATTTCTATAAATGTATAAACCCAAATACATGAATGAACACTTAATGAAAAAGACTTCATTAGACACATTTTTAACTAGCTTTATGAACCTTCAAATACATGAACCAACAAGTACATAAATATTAATTAAAATATAAATATGCTAAATAAAAATACTTAATTATTTTTGGGACAAGTTTATTTTTCAAAAATCTTTACACGGAAGAACTACTAGAATGAAAGCCCTTTCTAAATCTATCTGCGCAGTCAGCCGAGCTTACAATATTCGAGAGCTCTTCTCTTGATCCTTGGAGTGTTTCTTAAAGACTTTGAAAATCTAATCAATCCGAGGTTTCTTGCCTTATCATCAAAACGACAGTGTACATACCAGATAAAGTTGACTTTACCCCGGACAGTATCAATTTCATTAAGCGCCCTGAATTGACATCTATTTCTGAAGGAATATGGCATCTCACTAGCCTTCGAAACATGGGGTTATATGGATACCCAAAGCTCGTTTTTTGCCTAGCCTTTTGGCATGAGATGCCTCAATGCGCTTGAAAAATTGCAAGTTCAAGATTGTGAAGATCTCAATTTCTCTGAAATTATTTTCAAGGGCTTACTATAGGCTCAAGATAATAACTTTGAGTCGCCTCCCAGACTTAATGAGTTTTCCCAAGGGGATTCAAGACGCTGCCCCACTCTATGCCACTTAGTAATGGATGATTGTCCCAATATTTTGACAATTTTAGAGTCCCTCGGATATCTCACGTTGCTTCAAAGGCTTGAAATAACAAGGTGCTCTAACTTAGTGTCTCTACCGGGTAAAACTCAGGAAGAGTAATGCTTTTGTATTTATTCACATATATGTTATAGAACAGAGTTGTAATATATATACATGTCTAATAATCATTTAAGCTAGACTTAAAGGATAAACAATCAGTTAAGCTAAAATTAAGTGATTGACAAGTGCAAGGATTCTTGGGAGATAATTATGGTAATTCAATATCCTAACCAATGGATGATTATTAGCTAGTGTTGATATTCCCCCGCAAGCCAAAGGGTATCCTCAAAAACACTTTGAGCTTGGACCGGTTCTACGAGAAGGAGCTGGTCGGTAAAGGTTTGGTGAGAGCATCGACAATATTGTCGTTTGAGGAGAAAAACTAAATAGAGATATATTTGTTGGCAACCATTTCACAGACAAAGTGATAGTCTATCTCAATATGTTTTGTTCGAGCATGAAATACAGGATTGGAAGCAAGATAAGAGGCTCCTAGATTATCAAACCACAACACAGACGTGTGGTGAAGAGGCAATCGTAACTCCTTGAGCACAGAATAAAATCATTGTAAGTTAGCATCGACATCAACAACGACTTTATATTTAGATTCTGTAGATGAGCGTGCAACTGTACGTTGTTTATGCGAAACCCGAGAGATTAAGTTGTAGCCCAAGAAGATTACATTTCTAGCAGTTGATTTTTGATCATTGATGTCACCTGCCCAATCGGCGTCTGTAAAGGCATGAAGAGTGTGAGAGGCTCTAGCGGAGAAAAATAAGCCATAAGACATAGTTCTTTGTAAGTAGCGTAAAATCCGTTTTACAGTAGCCTAATGAATAACCGTGGGCTTATGCATGAACTGACAGACTTTATTTACTGCGAATGAGATGTTAGGCCGGGTTAGACTTAGATATTGAAGGGATCCAACAATTTGCCGATAGAGAGTATGATTGTCAAACAAGATGCCTAAAGTTTTGCATAACTTATCTGAGGAAATTGGAGTGGATTGGGGTTTACTGGTGGACATAGAGGCACGATGTAGAATATTTTGGGTATATTATCTCTGAGAAAGAAGAAGACCAACCATAGTTCGTACAACCTCGACCCCCAAAAAATAGTGTAAGGGTCCTAAGTCTTTGAGGGAGAATTCAGCACCAAGAGTAACAATCAGATTAGAAAGAGATTGTCCTGAATTACCTGTAATTAAAATATTGTCAACATATACAAGAACAAATAAATAAGTATGAGAGTCATTATAGATAAACAAAGAAGTACTGTCATTGCGGGACTGTGTGAAATTGTGAGCTAGAAGAAAAGTAGAGAGACGTGAAAACCAGGCCTTGGGTGCCTATTTTAGCCCATATAGTGACCGTTGCAGTTTACACACATATTCTGGATGTGTTAAATCAATAAAGCATTGCGGTTGCTGCATATAGACGGGCTCTGTTAAAAAATAATTGAGAAACACATTATTCACATCAAGTTGTCGAATGGGCCAGTGTCTGGTGATGTCCAAGGATAGAATTAATGTAACGCCCCCAAATCCGGGTACCTTTTTACCTCGGACCTGGTACGTCCCGATACATCATTTCAATAACTATTGCGGAAGATATAAACATAAATTATTTATACAATAAACTTTTATAATAAAATCCCCAAGGTCTATATATAACCAATAAGACTGGAACGTGCTTGGTTGTTTACACAGTTGCAACAAATAGGGACTTTCTTGTACTTCTTGCATTAGACTTCTAGGAACACACTTAGAAAATTCCATTAATCCACCAAGATATGAAATGTGGGATGTATCAAGAGAAAACATTCGCTCATTTGTTAAATGAGGTGAAGATGATGAACAAATTAAATAATGAATTCTTGAAGATATTTGAGTGAGAATGAGAATAGCCATTAGTTGCAGAGAAAAATGAGGATAATAACTCAGACTTGAGACTAATACAATTTGCGGGAACTGCTAATATAAGATTATCAATCAACAATGAAGAAGAACCAATCAGACTTATCACATCCTCAGGATGTGCAACCACGAAAAAACAAATATCATTAGGCTCAACAATAATAGGCTCAATTTTTGAAGTATCAATAGAAGTGAATTGTTGTAACAGTTTTTCATGTCCAAATAGATGAGTGGACAAATCATTAAAGGAATGATTCATTTACGTGGTAGCTGACGCGTTGAGTAGAAGATCGTATGCGGTTACAAGTACGAATATACGAACTCACGTGAAGATAACGAATATACGATTAGAATAGACTTTAATCGATAAAGTTAAAGCTGCTCAAGCTACATACTCAGAGCTGATGAATGTGAAGAAGAAGGTTCAAGAGGGCGTTATTCTAGAAGCAAGAATCGATGAAGAGAGGAAATCTCAACCCTCAATTTTATTGGCCCATTTGAAATTCTTGATCAAGTAGGAACTGTGGCCTATAGACTCGTTTTACCGCCAAGTATGTCGCGTATTCATAATATTTTTAACGTATCGATGTTACATAAATATGTGGACGACCCAAACCACATTATTAATTTAGAACCGGACGAGATAGCGGATGATTTGACGTTTGAGGAGATACGTGTTAAAATCTTGGATAAGAAGAATTGTATTCAACGCTCAAAGGTTATACCTCAAGAATTAGAATCTGAAATGAAGTCAAGGTATCTTCCTCCTCTTGACATACCAGTATGCGTCGTAAATTTCGAGGGAAAATTTCATAAGGAGGGGAGATTGTGAGACCCCAGTTTTTATGAATAAATATTTAATTTTCTCGAAATATTTTTTTAATATTATGGTGTGGATTTGAGATAATGTTATAGTTGTGGGTAGTATTTATAAATTTTTCAAAGTATGCAAGTTGTCATATTATATTCGATTGGTCGGGGAATATTTGTTTTATCAGAGAATATTCGTGCAATGGCACAATCATTGGTGGACCCCGCAACGGAATTATTGTCAGATTGAGAAAACGACAAAAATATTTTATGAAAATAACGGTGGAAGTTTTACCGTTAATACTGTTGAACTACTCGGTAGTAAAAGTACAGTAATACACGTGGTTGCATAGTAGCACACGGTATTAATTATTGATGCTTACGTGATAAGTCACTCAATTTTGTTTTATTGGTATTATTAATGTAATAAAACAGAATACTTTTATAAAGTTATTCTATAAATAGAATATATTATATTCTATTATGCATAGTGTTGCATAGTGTCTGCATAATAAAATCTTTTTATATAAAACAGAATACTTTTATAAAGTTATTCTATAAATAGAATATATTATATTTTATTATGCATAGTGCCTGCATAGTATTTTGCATAGTAAAATCTTTTATAAAGTTATTCGTTTTATTAGATTATAAATAGAATATATTATATTTTATTTAAAAGATTTTGCTTTAAATATGGACCGTCAGATTAAAGTGAATCAATCTGACCGTTCATGAGAGTTAGTTAATATCGCATCCATTTTCTATAAATAAGCTCATTCCTTCATTATTTTTTTTACGAATTCACCAAAACTCTGTAGAGATAAACTATAGAGAGAAAGAAGAAAAGTGTTCTGCTACTTCACTACTTCTATATCAAAGATTTTCTTCTTTCTAAGGTAGGGAATATTATTTGTTGTACTTTCGTAAGGGGTACTCTTTCTTTATTATTTATGAAGAGAACTTCATTATTCCACTCTTTATTATTACATTGGAATAACTTTGAATCTGGACTACTACCTATACTTGGTGAAATTCTTCATTATTCCATTCTTTATTATTATGTTGGAATAACTTTTGTCATCTGCAATCTTTGCATACATGGTGAAATTCTTCTAATATTCCATTCTTTATTATTACATTGGAATATATCCTCATCTGCATGCGCTTTTACGCTGGACTGGTTCCGTTATTTATTATTCATTGGAATATCTTGTTTCGCATGCGTTTACTGCGGACTGATTCCGATTATTTATTATTCATTTGAATATCACATGCGGTCTGCAATTTACTTTGACACGTTCCGTTATTATTATTATTATGTTGAATAACTTGCCTATGCGAAGTACGCATGCATGGTGATTTCTTTTGTTATTCCATTCTTTATTATACTCAATTTGGTTAAAGTTTTGACTTCTATACTCCATGAAATTAGTGGAATATCCTTGATATTTGCGCTTCATCCAGTATCTTTTCATAGAAATATTCTTCTGAGCATTCTTGAATTTTACTCTACAAAGCAGTATCATGTTGACAATTTGGACGTTATTAGTTCCTGAATAAATTAATTCTTGAACTTGTTTTTATTGAATTCTTATATCATTGTCATCTTCCGCATGTTTATATTTTTTTGAAAGTCATCTGTGGCCTGTAGTGCATAGATGGACTTGGTATGATTATGACCAGGGATAATTCGGTATAATCATAACCGTAATGTTACAAATGATGTGGAAAAAGTCCTCATTGGCCCGTAGTGCATTGATGGACGCTTTTGGTATGATTATGGCTATGGATTCTCTTTGGCCATAAAGTGCAAAGATGAATTGTTTTATGGCATGATCGGGGATAGTTGATGAAAACATGATTATCTTTAAACAGTAGTAGTGCATGGATAATTCGTGGTCGTGATACTTAAAGAATATCCTCGGCCCCGTAGTCTGCGGGGATGATTTGATGATGTGGATTATTTATTAAAATTCGAGTCTCGTGATAAAAGTGATGAAAAACCTTTTAAATCATAGAAGATAGTAGATTTTATTCCCTACTTGACTCTTCTAATGGATTCTTTGTTCATTGCAGCTTAAACTTGATAGTTATTATATTTTATCGCTTTAACATATTGTTGAAGGCTAACGATAAATTATTCTCAAGATTATCTTAGTCATAATATTTCTTACTAGTAGTTGAAATTCACCTTTTTCTTTCACCCGTTCTTCAAAAATGAGAGCGTGGTGGAGGGACTAATCGAGGGAGCAGTGATGGGTCCTAGATGGTGCATTAGTAGTCCTCACTATTCTCGCGAAATAGTGTGATAATAATTGTAATGAGGACTCCTTTTGAGTTTGTATACTCTCTAGTAGACAATATTTGTATTCAAACTCACAGTTTATGTTTTGTCGTATTGTACACGACAGTTGTATTATTAAGTTGTATTTGAATTCTGTACCATATATCTAATGACTCAAGATGAGTGATGTATACCTAATTTTGGGGGCGTCACTATTAAACCGTTCTCAAGATGGGTGATGTATACCTTATTTAAACCGTAGTTTATAAACTTTAAATCCTAATTAATAAATTCTAAACTTTAGTTTATGAGTTTTGTTTTAATGATGATAACATATTTTGTATATATGGAGACGGTTTACATGTTTGGACTTTAGCCTGATCATATATGACTGCTAAATGAGTACTGGATTTCAAGATGCCCATCGCGGATAAAGAGTTAAATAGAGATGGTACTACTGAATTAGATCTTTAGGAAATCACTTAAGAAATTCTTACAGAATTTCAAGCCAAAGTTTTTAATTGGAAGACAATTTTTTATTTTGTTGCAAATGTCTTTTAAAAAGTTACACAGGCTTAAAATTCTAATTCTTTGAGAATTTATATCAAATGGAAACTAATCAGTTATGCATATTTTCAACTATGATTTCTAAAAATTTAATAAAATCAATATCTTTCCTAAAAAGTTCGATGGAGTAATTTTCTATGATTAGATTTTTCCCTATCTCAAATCAACTGAGACATTATCCCTGATTATTGGTTTGAAATTGATTACCTTTGGGATTGCTAATATATTTTCTATTCCAACGTAATTGTTGTTTGTGTCGTTAACCTTCATCTCTATTTACACCTGACGGCTAAAGCTTCAGAGGATCACAAAGTAAGGAAAACAATAGTGCGAACACATATTTTTTTATAGCAAATTACTCGTCTTCTTGTTAAATTCTTATTGCTGGAAATTCATAGTTATATCTTGTAATTGTATTCCTTCTTGTTGAAACTTGTATACAAGCTTAGATTGGTTTGTGTTTGATCCAGTTGTGGATAGGTTTGTACAAATGATGCTCTAAAGTTGCAGTGGTGCAAACAGTTGCACTTGTGCAAAAGGAGCAGTTGTATCCCACAATATTTAAAGCTAATTTGTACAGGGAGTTTTGTAATTAATTAAAGAATTAATTAATAAAAATCTGTTGGGAAATTGATACATGACCTTGGATGTAGGCCCGTAGAGTAGAGGTACGAGGGGCAAAACCAAGTATAAATCTTGGTGTGTTTGTGATTTTCTTATTATCTTATCTTGCTTAATTCTTCATTAGAACACAATACATACATTTGAATACACTGCACAGTTAAATATGAAGTAATATAAAGAAGGTTCTTAGGTACGGTTTAATACAGACACTAAAGTAGACAAGTCCTGCATGTCTGGATTACTTTTGTAGTAAAAAAAAATTAAAATTTCTCATTATTAATCAATTCAATCACACACCTATTCAACCCCTTTCTAAATGTGCACACACAAAATTTCAAAGAGGTTCTTGATGTAATTTCCACAATAATACATTCAATATAACTATATAAGTATAGCAAAAGCAACTACTACTCAACACCATCAAAATCATAACCAACTTTTCTCCAACAAAAATTACAAAAAACAAATACAATATAAAACAAACAATTAAAATAATGAAATCAAACAACACATAAAAAATCAAACTATGGAGTTGCTTTTGCTTGTTCCTTTTATCTCGTCTAGAACTTTGACTGGATATTAGAAACAACGCTCTTGTCCACCTGAAAAGCCTTTACCAGTATATCAGTTGCTATATCTGGCTTAGAACCAAACACTGCATTGGCAATAGTAATAACACCCGGGTTTTGGCTGCTTAGAGCTGCAATGGCAACCGCGTTCCCATTTCCGACGTTCCGTTGGAAGTGAATGAGTCCGATAGGAAAAACAAATACGTCGCCCTTCTGAATGATTCTTGAAATTAAACGATTATCGGGGTTTGAGGTGATGAATCCGACCTCAAGTCTGCCTTCGATTAGGGTTAGGATTTCGGTGGCGCGAGGGTGAGTGTGAGGAGGGTTAATGCCCCATGGTGCATAGTCGATTCGGACTAGGGATATGCCGAGGGTGTTTAGGCCTGGTATTTGGGTTGTAGCCACTGGGGTGACCCTTGAGCCGGCAGCATTGGTTGTGTTGCCTGCTAGGTGAAGTCCACTAAAGGAGAAGTCATTGGCTTGGACCGTGGTGGGATTCTTGCAAGCTGCACCATTCACTAGCACTGAAAGTAGGCATTCAAGTATGCATATTAAATAACATAATGGAGGAAATTAATAGTAATTGAGTACACGTTAGAATTGAACACACAATTAAGATTGTGCCTATCGAATGGTATACGTGGAAAGAAATTTATAATCCCTTTGTCTCAAAATGAGAGACATTTGATATATAATCCCTTACTTAATTAACCATGAATTCAAGTGTAAAATTTTCAAAAGAGATGATTTTATCAATGACTAATTAACATTGTTGATATCATTTTTAAAAGAATAAGAAATATGGAAAAATGTATGCTACGTGTGTTGTTTAATGTGACAAATTAATTAAGATTTATACGAGCTAGCCAGGTATTCAAGAAAAAGTCAAAATGCCAAGTGTATAATTTTCCTAAAGTATTGTTATACGTACCTTGGCTGTTGGGGTCAGCAACACAGAAATCCTGAAGAGGGCTTTGGCTAGATGCCACAGCCATGAAGAAAGATAGAGCTAAAAGCCCTAAGAATACAGCTTGATTTGCCATTTGAGAATGCAATTAATTAATTAAAGGCGTGAGGGGTTTTTAAATATCTGAAGAAGAATAAGAATAAGAAGATAGGATTTTTAATTCAATTCTATAGCTAGCTAGTAATGAATTGTGAATGAAGTACATATGCAGTGCAGCGTTCTTTATATACAGAGCTGGAGAGTAAAGGAGAAGGAAAAATATATGGTGCTATACAGCTATAATCTTTGCATGCATGCCGTCCTTTGAATTATATGAAAGAGTCGTACTATCTTCTCCGTGTGAGAAGATATTAATTACTTAATTATAAATCATATTTACTTATTCTATTTGTTTTCCATTCAAAATGATATGTTCCAATTTAATTTGCTGTCCTTTAATTTCCCCCTCATAGGCATATCAAGCTTTGCAACCGACACATTTAGGTTTTCATTTTTCTTTTTTTGATTATTTTGATTTTAATATGAAATTTAATAATTATAAGAATATATACTTTAAGAGTTCATCATATTTAAGAAAATCAGAAGTCAAATAATAGGACTTTAATTTATTAATGACGTTTTATAATTTTTAGTATATAACCTTAGTCTTTTGGATTTTAGAAATTGTCGTTGGCCAAATAAAAATAAACTATTTGACTCTTATTTCTATTCATGGTGGTGTATATATAAATTTCCATTTGGATTAACATGGATGATCATATAATTAATGTGCTTAATTAGTATATCATTCATGGTGGGAAGCCGGATAATTAGTGTAGTGCAAGGACGGATTCATAGTTTACCTTTTAAAATTGATTTATAAAACTTCTAATAACGCGGTCATGGACTTTAATATAGTAATTATAGGACTTGTTCATTTATTTCATTGGCCGGCATAGATTTAATTACAGCTTTATGACTCAATTCCTTGCAGCTTCTCTCTCATATATATATATATATATATATATATATATATATATATATATATATATATAGCTGCATGCACGGATACTTCTTCCATCACTCAAGTAATCTTTTTGAGCTTGTTTACTTCTTTCAAATTAGTTTGATTATCAAATGGCAACACTCATTTATTTCCTAGGACTTTTAGCTTTATGTTTCTCTCTAGCATTGGCAACTGACGACACTCCACTTCAAGATTTTTGTGTTGCAGACTCGAGCAGCAAGGGTATGATAATTAAAACTTGCAATTAAAGTGTTGGCATCCTGAATTATAAATTTGTACATAAGTTCTTCCACTCTTTGTCATCAATTGATCGATTTTAAGTTTAATCGTGCAACGATTTAGCTTTATTAGTTTTCTTTGTTATGAGTCCTTTTAAAAGAGTAATGTTTAAAATATGCAACAAAAGATTTAGTGAATGAGTTTCAACTCTCTCCCCTATCGCCATCCCTTACTTCAAATTTATTTAAATAAAATATGTAGGCTCAAGAAAAAGTCTTGGGCGGATGCAACTTTTTTTTCTTTACGATATGATTTGATTTTATAGATAAATATTGTTGCATATGTTGAATCAAGTTTAAATATATGCAACAACTTTCTATACGATGTTTTCTATTTTTTCGGGATTTCTTTTAGGGCCCCATTTTTATTGAATAAGATTCCAATATGTTAGATTCTTTCTTTTGTCTGTATATTAATTGTTTTTCTTCAAAATGTCCAAGTAACGTAAACATTTCATATATAATTTTCTTATGCCAATGAGATATATATTCTTGTGTTTGTTACATTGCAATTTTCATTAAAATTCATTGAATGAATCATTATTGAAGAAACTTAATTATCCATGGCAGTGCTAGTTAATGGTGTAGCATGCAAGAACCCTACCATGGTTCAAGCCAATGACTTCTCCTTCAGCGGACTTCACCTAGCAGGCAACACAACCAATGCAGTCGGCTCAAGGGTCACCCCAGTGGCTACAACCCAAATACCAGGCCTAAACACCCTTGGCATATCCCTAGTCCGAATAGACTATGCACCATGGGGCATTAACCCTCCTCACACTCACCCTCGCGCCACCGAAATCCTAACCCTAATCGAAGGCAGACTTGAGGTCGGATTCATCTCCTCAAACCCCGATAATCGTTTAATCTCAAGAATTCTTCAAAAGGGCGACGTATTTGTTTTTCCTATCGGACTCATTCACTTCCAACGGAACGTCGGAAATGGGAACGCGGTTGCCATTGCAGTTCTAAGCAGCCAAAACCCGGGTGTTATTACTATTGCCAATGCAGTGTTTGGTTCTAAGCCAGATATAGCAACTGATTTACTGGTGAAGGCTTTTCAGGTGGACAAGAGCGTTGTTGCTAATATCCAGTCAAAGTTCTAGCTGATTACTTGAATTACCATTGCAGGCCGGGACAAGTGAATTCAATGATTTGTTGTAGTGTGTTTGTTTGCAGTTTGATTATGTTTTTGTATTTTGCTCAAATCTTTACGAGCTGAATTGTGTCTAAAGTTGTACTTGTATTAAATTCATTAAATTTAATTGATTGTGTGGGCATGTTTTTCCTTTTCTCTCTCTTAGAATATTCACAAGGAGTCAAGGATTGGATATATTTGATTTCCCTTGAAAATATATATGCGCCATGAGATTAAAAATGAATTGCTATGGTCTGAATTCTCTACTATATATACTATTTGGCCAACGTTTTCTTTAAATTATCTTGTAAGAAATTTTAGTTAGTCTTTATATTCTACTCCATCTTAGAGATACATTTTTCAGCTGACAACTTTTCATTAAATTTTTTTATGCACGAGAGTTTCTTACACAAAGTTTAATTAAAAAAAATTGGCAACAAAATAGAATGTCAGTTTAGATCGAGGAGGGGATTAATATATACTTTTTCAGTTTCAAATTATAAGGTTAATATTGACTTTTGAAAAATTAATTTTAAATATTTTCAAACTGAAAATTTAGATTAATTCATTTAGTTCATGTCAATATAATTGTGAATATCATAAACCACATAAAAAGTACTACCAGTTATAAGATTTACTATCGTAAAAAATTAAATGAATCATGTCAATTTTAAATTTAAAAATGTTTCAAATTAATTTTAAAAAAATTAATAATATAATCTTATAATTCGGAAGGAAGAGAGTATTATATACCGTGCTTAAATTCCAAGGAAGCTTAAAATGTAGTAGACATGGAATATTATTAAGATGAATGCAATACAATTAATAGAAAAAGATAGAAAAATAAAAGGGAGATTAATTTCCGGGTTTAAAGTACGTTTATGTTATGATTAACAGTACAAATTGTGAACTTCAAAAGAAAATTAGAAGGAACAGAGGAAAAAAAATAGAAAATGGTGGAAAGATTTGAATTGATAAGAAGTAGTTTACGAAATTAGGTTGCAACTCGAATAGAAACTCTCAAAATTACATACCCTCCTCTCTCTTTTCTCTCCTTTTATAGACCAACACTACTAACTAACTTTCTTCGCCTATTCTTGTTTCCTATTATCCAAATTGTAATATCATTTATTTAAATGCTCAATAGTGATCATAACACTACCTACCCCGCTTAAAATTGTCCTTGTCCTCAAGGACTAAAATCAAAATCTGAAATTGAGAAGTCATCTATTGGCCATCTTCCCATGAAGCATCCTCTTCACTTCTTTGTTTGCCCAATGTATAAGGAATTCAATCTTAGAGTCCATTTTGAACTTGATCATTCTCTTATCTAAAACAAAGAATTGGGGTCACCTTTGGTCTACCATCTGCAGTAATGGGAGGTAATGTAGGAGCTAATTATGCATGAAGCCCAATCTATTTTTTAAGTAATGAGACATGGAAGACATTGTGAATTTGGGTAGTACTAGGTAAGTCTAGCTTATAAGCTACTGATCCCAGTTTTTCGAGCACTTGATAGGGTCCATAGTATATGGGTTCCAGTTTAAAATTGGACCTTTGAGCCATACTGGATTGTTTGTATGGTTGGAGTTTAAGATAAACTGAGTCTCCCACTTCAAATTTCCTCTCAGTCCTACGTTGATCTGCATAATTCTTCATCCGAATTTGAGCTTGTAGTAGTTTGGTCCTCAGATCAGCCAAAACTACACTCCTTTCCATGATAAAACTGTCAACAGCTGGAATCTTTGTAGTCTCAATCTAATAAAAATTCAAGTGAGGTGGAGGTAAGCCAAACAATGCCTGGAAAGGAGTACACTGCAAAGCTGTATGGTAGTTAGTGTTATACCACCATTGGGCCAAGCTTAACCAGTTCCACCATTTCTTTGGATGTTCACTACACATACACCTCAAATAACATTCCAAACACCTGTTTAACCTCTCAGTTTGGCCATCCGACTGAGGGTGATAAGCTGTACTCAAACTGAGTTTGACCCCTAGCTGTCTGAATAGAGTTTGCCAAAATGTACTCATAAATATTTTGTCCCTATCTGTAACAATGTTCTGTGGCAATCCATGAATTCCATAGATGTGATCAATGAAAACCTTTGCAATGGTGCTAGCAGTGTAAGGATGGTGTAAACCAATAAAATGAGCAAACTTGGAAAATCTGTCTATGATAACTAGTATAACAGTTCTTCCCTCAGAATTTGGCAAACCTTCAATAAAATCCATGGAAATGTCAGTCCAAGGCTTGTAAGGTATCTCCAAAGGTTGGAGCAGTCCTGAATAAGGAGTGGTTTCAGTTTTGTGTCTTTGGCAAACTTCACATTCCTTTACCCAAGTTTTAACATCTACTAACATAATATTCCAACAAAAATAAGTTCCCAATCTATTGATAGTAGCTTGAATTCCAGAATGACCCCCTAATGGACTATCATGGAATGCTACAAAAAGGGTCTTTCTAAGGTTGGTTTGAGAACCTACATATATCAACCCTTTGTACCTTAAAATACTTTTTTGCAACATGAAATGAGGCTCAGAATCTGGCTAAATGCTGATTTGTTGTATTATGTTCTGAACATATGCATCTCCGTCATAAGTATTGTTGATTTCTTTTATCCAAGTAGGAATAATTCCTGTAATTGCCATAGCTTGAACCAATTCTTCCTCATAATCCCTTCTGGATAGGGCATCTGCCACTACATTTTCTGTTCCTTTCTTGTAAGTGATTTCATAGTCATATCCCAACATTTTACTCAACCATTTCTGCTGTAAAAATGTAGAAAGCTTTTGCTCCATAAAAAATTTCAAACTTTGATGGTCAGTTTTAATGATGAAGTGAGTTCCTATTAAATAAGACCTCCACTTGGTTATAGCTTTTAAAATTGCTAACAGCTCTTTTTCATAGACAGATAACCCTAGATGCTTTGGTGCCAAAGCTTTGGTGCCAAAGCTTTTCTCAAATAGGCTAATGGTCTTCCCCCTTGCATTAGTACTGCCCCAATTCCTTTTGAGCTGACATCAGTTTCGATAACAAATGGCTGAGTGAAATCAGGCAAAGATAGAACAGGAGTTGAATTCATAGCTTCTTTTAGGGATTGAAAAGCCTTGGTAGCTTCAGAGTTCCAATGGAATTGATCCTTTTGTAGTAGCTTAGTCAATGGTCGAGCTATCTCTCCATAATTCCTGATGAATCTCCTGTAATATCCAGTTAACCCAAGAAATCCTCTGAGAGCTTTAATTGATTTTGGTTCTGGCCAATTTATCATATTAGCAATCTTGTTTGGGTCTGCAGAGACACCATGTTCAGACACAATATGGCCTAAATACTCCACCTGGGATTGAGCAAAAGAACATTTTGAAAGCTTGGCATACAATGTATTCTTTCTAAGGATGGATAGTGCCATAGTCAAATGTTGCACATGAGATGACAGATTAGGGCTGTAGATTAGGATGTCATCAAAGAAAACAAGAATAAATTTTCTTAAATGTGAAGAGAACACCTGATTCATGAGAGCTTGGAAAGATGCAAGAGCATTTGTAAGGCCAAAAGGCATTACCATAAATTCATAGTGGCCTATGTGTGTCCTAAAAGCTGTTTTAGGAACATCAGGTGGGTACATTCTGATTTGGTGGTAGCCAGCCCTTAAGTCCAATTTGGAATAGATTGTTGAACCTTTCAACTCATCCAACAGTTCCTCAATTATAGAAATAGAAAATTTATCCTTAATTGTGATTTTATTCAACTCTCTAAAGTCCACACAAAACCTCCAAGTTCCATCTTTTTTTTTTAACCAATAAAACTGGGGAAGCAAAAGGACTCTGACTTGGCTGTATGATCCCAGCCTCTAGCATTTCATGAATAATTTTTTCAATCTCAGCTTTTTGTATGTGAGGATATCTGTATGGTCTAATGGTGAAAGGATCTGATCCAGTCTTCAATGGAATGTGATGGTCATGATTTCATTGAGGAGGTAAAGACTTTGGCTCTTGAAACACATCTTCAAAAGTATGTAAAACTTGCTGAATCTGCGGTGGAATGTGTTCTTTTGTTTCTGTAGCTTGTACTGTAAATATACATGCTAATAATGCCAACTGGTCCCTTTTCCAAGCATCCTGTAAGTTAACAGCAGTCATCATAGACACTGCGGGTGAGTGATTGTCACTGTTTCTCATCAATATAACCTTGTCCTTTCCCACAGAGAAACTCAAGGTTAGTTTATTAAAGTTAAACACACAATCACCAAGAGTTTTTAGCCATTGTACCCCTAAAACAGCATCACACCCTTTCAATGGAATCAGCCTCATATCTATACAGAACTTATGTCCTTGTGAAATCCATTCAAATTCCTTACATCTTTCTGAGCACAACATTCTATATCCATCTGCCACACTGACTTGCATAGGCTTGTCCTCTTCTAAGGTGCAATGCAACTTCTCAGCTGTGCTACTGTTCAAGAAATTATGAGTACTACCAGTGTCAATAAGGAGTATAATTTCCTTTCCTTTCACAGTTGCTTTAATTCTTAGTGTGGTTTCTGAGGTATTTCCATTT
Source organism: Panax quinquefolius (assembly GCA_020205615.1). Lineage (NCBI taxonomy): Eukaryota > Viridiplantae > Streptophyta > Magnoliopsida > Apiales > Araliaceae > Panax > Panax quinquefolius. The sequence continues at coordinate 92,775,240 of CM035174.1, read as the reverse complement.
AAGGCATGCAAAGAAATAGCCATTTCTGTTTGATGCTCTACACTGTCATTGCTTACTTTAATATCTGGTTCTTCCTTGTATTCTTCTTCCCACTCATCATCTCCAATGATCATATAGATCTGCTTAAACTTGCACTGTGACCTTTGTCTCAGAAATCTCATCACAATTAAAACATAATCCTTTTTCCCTCCTAGCTTGCATTTCACTGTGTGTGAGTTTTTTAATTTGACCACCAATATTGTCTTTTAGATTTACCCCTCCCACATTATAGTTATTTCCTTGAAACTGTGGCTTGACCACTTTGTTGTTCACAGTACTACTTTCTCCACTGTTCCCTACAGGTCTGTGGAAGGTTGAGTTAGGTTTATTCCTCTTGGAAATAGCTTCAACAGTCATCTCTTGGACTCTAGCTGCTGCAATAGCTTCAGTCAATTTACGAGGTTTAAGCAAGCTGACAAATCCACCTATTTCATCCTTTAATCCTCCTACAAAGCATTTTACAAAATATGTTTCATCCAATCCTGGATGCTCAGCCTCAACCAAAGCTTGAAGGTATTCAAATTTCTTCTGATATTGACTTACTGAAGAAATCTGAGTTAGTCTATTGAATTCAACCAATACACTACTACAGGAAATATCTCCAAATCTGGTTTCAACGTCTTCAATCAATTGTTTCCAAGACACATTTGAATTAGATTTAAAATATGTTAGGAACCAAGGCCCTGCCTCCCCCTCCAGATGAAGAGCTACACTCCTTAGTCTCATCATATCATTCATAGGATGAATTTGAAAATAATGCTTGCATTTCATGATCCAGTTTTTAACATCTACTCCATTAAAAATTGGAAAGTCAAATCGAGGACAAAAATTCCTTTGATTTGCATTTGAATTAGTTTCTACACCTCCTCCAACATTAATATTCATTTCTCCAGAAGATTCAGAATGTTGATCATGAGTAGGACCTTTACCTTTGAGATTTCGGTGAAATTTTGCCATCATAAGCTCCATAGTACTTTGCATCTGCTTCATTCCTTCGTTAACATCTTCTACTGTGCGCTGCAGCTGATGATGACTATTCATCAGTTCCTGTACACGTGAATCAGTGTTTCGCAGACCTTCCTCCAATGTCTCCTTCAAACGAGTTCCTACCGCCATTGATGAGTTCTTAATGCCAAGGATCGATAGCTTTGATACCAATTGTTATGATTAATAGTACAAATTGTGAACTTCAAAGGAAAATTAGAAGGAACAGAGGAAAAAAAAATAGAAAATGGTGGAAAGATTTGAATTGATAAGAAGTAGTTTACAGAATTAGGTTGCAACTCAGAATAGAAACTCTCAAAAATTACATACCCTCCTCTCTCCTTTTCTCTCATTTTATAGACCAACACTACTAACTAACTTTCCTGCCTATTCTTGTTTCCTATTATCCAGCTGTAATATCATTTATTTAAATGCTCAATAGCTGATCATAACAGTTTATTTATATGATCATGTACGCGTATATAATTGATCGTGACACTAGAAATTTTACTTGAGACTTGAGAGCATGTTATTGCATGATGAAATGGTTGTGCCGTGGTTGTTTTTGTGACGCCCCCAAAATTAGGTATACATCACCCATCTTGGGTAGTCAGATACATGGTACAAAATTTAAATACAATTTACTAATATAACTGTCGTGTACAATACGACATAAACTGTGAGTTTGAATACAAATATTGTCTACTAGATATTATACAAACTCAAAAGGAGTCCTCATTACAATTATTATCACACTATTTCACGAATAGTGAGGACTACTAATGCTATCCTCTCGGACCATTACTCCGTTCCCCAGACTGCGTCCCGACTACATTCTCATTTCACAAGAGAACGGTGAAAGAAAGGGTGAGCTCAACTAGCTCAATGAAATATTATGACTAAGATAATGCGAATAAATTATCATTAGCCTTCAAATGTTGTTAAACCGATAAAATATAATGAACATCAAGTTTAACTACAATGAACCAATAATCCATTAAAAGAGTCAAGTAGAAAATAAAATCTACTATCTTTTATGATTTAAAAGGTTTTCATCAACTTTATATTTGAGACTCGACTTTAATAAATATTCCACATCATCGAATCACCCCACACTACTACGGCCAAGGATATTCTTTAGTATCACGACCACAATTATTATTCATGCACTTACGGGCCAAGAATAGTTGTGTATTCATTAATGGTCATGATTATGCCAACAACCGTCCATCAATGCACTACGGGCCAATGAGGACTTTTACCACATCATTTGTAACATTACGGTCCATTATTACAAATAGTAGTCTCTGGTCATAATCATACCAAGTCCATCTATGCACTACAGAATACGTATGACTTTCAACATAATATAAACATGAGGATGATGACAATGATATAAGAATTCAATAAAACAAGTTCAAGAATTAATTTGTCAGGAACCAATAACATCCAAACTGTCAACATGATCTTGCTTTGTAGAGTAAAATTTCAAGAATACTGAGAAGAATATTTCCATGAAAGGATCTTTGGATGAAGCGCAAATATCAAGAATATTCCACTAATTTCATGGAGTATAGAAGTCAAAGTTTTAACCAACCGGGTATAATAAAGAATGGAATAACAAAAGAAATCACCATGCATGCGATAGACCGCATGACGAGGTTTTATTCCAATGAATAATAAATAACGGAACCAGTCCCACGTAAAAGCGTCTGACGGGATATTCCAACAGAATAATAAAGAATGGAACCGGTCCCACGTAAAACACACACAGATGTGATGTTCCAATGTAATAATAATAAAGATTTTAACCAGTCCTGTGTAAAACACACGCAGGATATTCCAAAAGAATAATAATAAAGATTTTAACCCGGTCCTGTAAAACACACGACATGATGTTCCAACAGAATAATAGAAGAATGTCACCAAGTATAGGGTAAACCACGTATACAGGTTATTCCAATAGAATAATAAGCAATGGAATAACAACAGTTCTCTTCATGAATAAGAAAGAATAACACCCCTTACGAATACAACAAATAATATTCCCTACCTTAGAAGAACTGAATATTGGAAAAGTGAAGTAGTAAAATACTTTTCTTCTTTCTCTATAGTTTCTCTCTCAGAGTTTGATTGAATTAAGTAAGAAATAATGAAGGAATGAGCTTTCTATTTATAGAAAAAGCGAGGGTGGCTCTTGGTCTTAACGAAGGGTCAAAATGACTCTTGGTAATATTGAAGAGACAACTACTATTTCATGAAGGATAATTAACCCTTGGAACAATCAAGAGGCGATTAACTCTTGGTAATATTGAAGGGACAACTACTATTTGCGAAGGGGTAATTACTATTGACGAAGGTAATTACTATTGACGAAGGTAATTACTATTGAAGAATGTAATTACTATTGACGAAAGTAAATACTATTGACGAAGGTAAATACTATTGACGAAGGTAAATACTATTGACGAAGGTAATAACTATTCACAAAGGTAATTACTATTGACGAAGAGACTCTTAGATGATGACATATGGGCCCCCCATAAAATAATCAAACTTACCACAAACGTCTCATAACAGACTCTTTATATACATCAAGGATTGAATAAATATTACCACAAATCATTTTATTTTTAATCAACACATATTTAATCTTTCAACAATTATTAATCATTTAAAACTTGTCGTCTCAATTAATAATATAACATATTATACGATGATCTTTGTGACAATAATTGAATCAATAATATAAGAGATATGATGCGTGAATTATTGTAGCAATAATTGAGTATAGCTAAGTGACTTCTCATATAAGCATCAATAATCAATACTGGTGTCTACTTATGCAACCACGCGTATTCATCGTACTTTTACCACCGGGTAGTTCAACAGCTTTTAACGGTAACACCTCCGTAGTTATTTTTATAGAAAGATAATTTTGTCGTTTTCTAACTACGACAATACTTCCGTTAATAGGGGTCCACCAATGATTGAGCCGTCGTCACGAATATTCCCAACAAAAAGAATATTCCCAGAGCCAAACGAATATTTTATAACAACTTGCTTACTTTTGCAAAATTTATAAATATTACCCACAACTATAACATTATATCAAATTTATTTCATAATATTCAAAATAATATTTATAGAAAATTCATCTTTATTTATAAAAGCTGGGGTCTTACAGTTTTGACTTTGGCCGGCCCGTTACAAGTTGCGTTAAAGGAGGCGGATGAGAGAGGAAAAAAGGCTTCTTTAATTTTGTTTATTTATTTTTAATACACATCCTATGTAATAAGCTAAAATTGAAACAAGATATAAATTTTCATAAATAAGACTCAATTAAATATATTATTAAAGGAAGAGATACAATGATTAAACAAATTTAATTTGAAGGTACAAAGAAAAAATTAAAATAATTACACAGACGATAACTCAACTTATCGTTTTTCTTATTAGTAGCTTTTCATAGAAAATTATACTCATTAGGGCCCTTGAAAATACTTTTTAGAAAATATCATAAAATACATCCAAACATACCTCGGTTTAATACTGCAATTAATCAAGTTTATGTTTTATTGAATTCTTTTGAGAAATATCTATGGTGGTTGAAAATAAAAAAGAAAAGAGTATGAAATTAACAACCATAAATATGGAAAATTAATGAATAACTATCATAATACACGTATATCATATGATCTATACGTTTAAGATTGAAGAACAAGGATTAAAAAAAGTGTAATAAATGATTAAGAAAGTTTTAATAAATTTTGAATATTTCCTTTGTCATTAATTATTTTCCTTCAAATTTTGGAAGTTTCAAATAAACGAGGTTATGATTGTTCGTTGACTGAATGAAATGGGCTTTATGGCACCCAACTTGCTCGTTTAACATTTAATAATTATTAGGTGTACTAAAATACAAAACCACATTGAATGATCCTTTCTCTAAATTTAAGACCAACAACTTGAATCTCCTCTTTCCAAAATTCAATCTTGCTATCTTTAGGCCAAAAAGGATAAAGAATCTATAGTACAAATGTTAGTGAGTTTTCATGAACGAAATGTTCTGGTCATTCCTATAGCAGGAATTGGTGGACTAGGAAAAACTACACTAGCACAACTGGTGTACAATGACCAAAGGGTCACAAAGCAGTTTGGTTTAAGATTATGGATATAAGTTTCAGATGGTTTTGATCTAGAGAAAGTCGTAAGAAAGATACTGAAAAGTGCAGGAGATTATGATTGTAACAACATAGGAATTGTGCAATTGCAAACTCGCCCAAGGCAAATATATTTTATCGTAATAAGTTTTTACTTGTGTTGGATGATGTCTGGAATGAGGATAGAGTAAAATGGGCTAAACTTCGGGATTTGTTCATGGCCGGATCGAGCTGAAGGAAGTAGTGTTCTTGTAACAATTAATGCGGAGTAAAATGGTTGCCTTAATCATGGGCACAACGCTAGCTCCAAGGGCGGAGCCACGTATGGGCTAGGGTGGGCTGTAGCCCGGGTGATTTTTTTGTCAAATATTTAGTACATACATGTCTTCATAAGCCCAACCGACCAACCCAAATGAGTTACACCCAACCCCTAATCCGTTGCCGCCGCCCGCCTTCTTCTTCCTTTCTTCTTATGCAGCAGCTAGGTTTAAATTTTTTTTTTAATCTTACATGAAACGACATCGTTTCATGTAAGATTAAAAATAAAAAAAAACCTTAACCCTCTTCAAAATCGCCTCAGCCCCCCCTCCTCTTTTTCCCCCCTTCCGTCTCTGCCTTTGCTCTGAAGCTCCTGAGTCCTGGGCTGCCGCCGCAATCGTTAAGCAATTATCTCCCATTCAATCTCCAAGTAATTCTCTCTCTTCCTTTTGTATTTTCTATACACCAGTTAGTTGACTTTGTTTCATCCAAATGCTTTTGTTCCTGTTTTAGTTCAAATAAAAATTGAACCATTATCAGTTCATGCATAAAAATCTTACCCAGGATTTCTAGATATTAGAAGAACAACACAGATTTCCAACTCTCATGAAATTTTTATACTTTTTTTTATAAAAAAAATGTAAAATACATGGATGGAGTAGTTTTGTTTATGCCAGAGCAAGTTATGCTTGTTTAGATAATATACCATAAACTTATGCTCTGGCAATAGTTAAAAATTGGAAATTGAATAGATTGATTTGGACGGAGGAAGTGGTTAATGTGTTGTTTTGAGAATAGTAATATAATTATCTATAAACTTAGAAAAACAAATACTTATGCCATGAATTATAGATTATGTATTTATTAATTTATGTGTTATTTTCATTGAATTTTTGAATTGATATTGTATATTTATGATATATTATATATAAGCAATAAATTTTATGTGGTCACTTATAATTTAGAAGGCATCACTCTCATGATAAGAGAAAACAAGGCTCGAGTGTTCATGACACCAAGTAGTAGAAACTATGCAAACAATTGATATGTATGTAGCCCAGAGGAAAAAAAATCCCGGCTCATACCTTGGCTAGCTCCCCTTATGATCTTCAAGGCTTTTCACATAAGGATTGTCCGTCTGTGTTGGTGAAATGGGCAGTTAATGAAGGAAATGCATGTGAACCAGCATCCGAAGCTAGTTAATATTGGAAGCGAGATAGTTAAAAAATGTGGTGGAGTTCCCCTTACTGCAAGGACTTTAGGTGGCTTATTGTACTCAAAATATGATATGTAGGATTGGTTTTCTGTGCGAGACAATGAAGTATGGACATTTGTGCAAAAAGAAAACGACATTTTACCAGCTCTAAGATTGAGTTATATATGATCATTAGCCATCTTATTTGAAGAAATGCTTTACTGGTTGTTCGCAAAAGGTCGTTGATCTATTATTGGAAGGCACAAAAGGACTAATTCAGCCTGCAGATGGAATGGAATTAGAACTAGAAGATGTACTTGGGGAAAATTATGTCCATGAATTGGCGAGGAGGTCTTTCCTTCAGACTGTGGACTTTGAGGAGGCAAAATTTGAAATGCATGATTTGGTTTATGATCTTGCACAATTTGTGGCAGGTACGTAGTGCTTAATTTTGACATCTAATAGCAAATTGATTCCTGAGAGAGTACTAGTTCAGCACGTACCAGTCAATTATAATTCATTCAGCGAAATTAAAGGATTTTTACTCAAACTAAAGAAGTTGCGAACCTTTACCCTGCGGATGGATAAATGGGTTACATTTGAATTGACTGAATCACTCAACTCACGTTTTAGATATTGCGCATGTTGGATCTGAAAAATGTTTGTATTGAGGTCCCAAGTTCAATAGTGAAGCTGGTGCATTTGAGGTATCTTTGTTGGAAATAATAAACTCACACACGCTAGAGAAAATGTTATCACAAAGAAAATCTTATATTTCTTGCTTACTCCAAATGAATCTAGTACATAGGTATTTATAAGAAACTCCATACATGTATAAACCCAAATACATGAATGAAAAGTTAATGAAAAACAACTCCCTAGACACCTTTTCAACTAGCTACATGAACAAACTATTGGAGAAATAGCAGCAGCAAGAGCAGTATTAACAAGATTAATAGGCGAACAAAATTGGAACAACTTAGCTGTTATATGAAAGAGGCCGAGGTGTAGCAAAGCTACTGTCCTAAAAAAGTGATTCCGCCTCACCGTTAAAAACCTTGGTGCAGTTGAGCTCGATGGCGTTCACTCTCCAAGATTCAACGGCAAGCCTTCGATTGCGTGTACTCGCAGAAGAAGACTATGGACCTGTCTTTGTGGATTGCCCAACGAACAGTTAACAGAGTATATCAGATGAGAAGAAGACTGTGAAGACTGTAACAGAGTATATATTACTGCGTGTATGATATATTTTCTATGAAGAACTGAAGCCAATTGTATCTTTTCTGTGAAGAACTGAAGCAATATATATACAAGAATAAGAACGTACCGTTGGGAACAAAACGGTAAAGGAGAACATCGGCATTAAGTTGAGTTTACGTTGGAGTTATAGAAAACGTAAACATAAATAAGGTTTCCGTTTGGGGATTTAAGGGATGAAACGGCTAGGGCATTAGCTAGACTTAGTATAAAAAGAAATTAGGAATTTTACCAAAATAGTGGGCTACCTGGGTGCACCCGCGAAGCACAATCCACCGAATCGGCACCCCCCCTGCGCGGGCGTATCGCGCGCACACACACACTAAGGTTTTCTGACCGAAAGTCCGAGAACCAAGCTTGGCTTAGCCCAATTCCTTAGCCGTCCTCATGTGCGCGAGCCCATCCCTATTTCCTCAACCATGTTACTAAGCCCATAACAACAAGTACTAATATTCACCATGAGAGTTCCTAAACTAGCCAATGTGGGACTTTAAAAAACCATAAGATTTTGGAGCATAACCAACAATCCCCCACATGATCCAAAATTATAGAAGAGAGAAAAATAAAAAGGAAGTGAGAAGGGCAATGGATTTTAGATACATAACGTCGATACCTTATGGGTTTGAATCGACACTTAGTGGAACAAGCTCATGATTGTAGATTATAGGTGAATTATATTCTTGAACCTATTATCTGTTATATAATCAGTTGAGCTTGCACACATATCTTAAATCTGAATCCACAAAGTCCGCGGTTGGGCGCGTTCTAGGCCATCGCCGTGTCCCGATTTTCATAAAGGCTCTGAGAGAGTTTGCCAAGGACTCTCATAGGAAGCGGCCTACACTTCCACCTTTATATAGGTGAACCCATCAAGTGTATACTGACATACACCACCCTTTAGGGGCTATGAGTTTCATTAAGAATCTAAACGATTCATCCTTTCACAATTTGTCGATGGCACCACATGAACACGAAGGGATATAAATAATTGTAGTCTTTATAATTAAATAATTACATGACTTGTTATTACCCATTGAACCCAATTCATGGGATATCCAATCACATGGGTTGGGTTTCCATCACATATTATTTACTCAAAATAATGGCAATAATCCCATCCCTCTGGATGCTTCTTGGACTACCTTTTTATTCAATCCCTTAGTAAGCGGATCCGCTAGGTTCTTTTCAGACCTTACAAATTCCATGGAAATAACTCCATTACTGATCAGTCCTCGTACAATATTGTGCCTCAAGCGAATGTGTCTCTGTTTTCCATTATAAACATAGTTCATTGCCCTGCTAATAGCTGCTTGAGAATCACAATGTAAAGAAATAGAAGGAATCGGCTTATACCACAATGATATATCAACTAATAAATTCCTTATCCACTCTGCTTATGTACCTGCCAATTCTAAAGCAATAAATTCAGATTCCATAGTAGATCTAGCGATCTGAGTTTGTTTAGCGATTTCCAAAAACAGCTCCTCCACTTAAAGTAAACACATAACCACTAGTGGAGTTTGTTTCATCGTTATCGAGATACCCAATTAGCATCACAATATCTTCTAAAACACTAGGATGACCCGGTAAAATGTACACCTACATTAACTTTGTTCCTTTTAAATACCTCATTAGTCGTGATGATGCATTCCAATGTTCTTGTGAAGGATTATGTGTATATCTGCTAAAGTCTACTAATGGCATATATGCAATATCGGAATGAGTCTGAGTTCATTAAATACATTACACTACCAATGATTCTAGCATATTCAACTTGTGCGATACCATTCCCTTTATTTTTCTTTAAATGCACACTAGAGTCATAAGGGGTTCCTAATGGCTCTTCATTAAAGAAATCAAATTTCTTAAGAATATTTTCCACATAATGAGACTGTGATAAAACTAAACCATTTGCATGTTTATTTATTTTCATGCCAAGAATCAAATCTGCTTCTCTTAAATCTTTCATGTCAAATTTAGAAGATAAAAACTCTTTTGTAGTTTTCACAACTTTCTCATCAGTACCAAATATAAGCAAGTCATCCACATATAAACAAATAATCACACCACAATTTCCATTGAATCTACTATAGACACAACTATCAGATTCATTTGTCACAAAATTATTAGACAAGAGAGTTCTATTAAATTTGTCATTCCATTGTTTTGGTGCTTGTTTCAAACCATACAAAGATTTTACAAGTCTACACACTTTATGTTCTTCACAGAACAACAAAACCTTCAGTTGACACATATATATTTCTTCATTTAACTCTCCATTCAAAAAAGCGGTTTTAACGTCCATTTGGTGGATTATCAATTTATGAATAGAAGCAAAGCAATTAGAATTCTTATAGTTGCTAATTTAGTCACCGGGTGAGTAAGTGTCAAAATAATCAAAACCTTCCTTTTGAGTAAACCCTTTTCTTACAAGTCTTGCCTTAAATTTATCAATAGACCCATCGACTTTTAACTTCTTTTTAAACACCCATTTACATCCAATAGGTTTACATCCTCTAAACAAATTAACTAGCTCCCATGTATGGTTAGACATAATAGATTCTAGCTCACTATTAATAATAGCATCCTTCCAAAAATTTGCATCAATAGATTTCATTGCTTCTTCATAAGTTTTAGGGTCATCTTGAGGTTATAAAAGCGGTTATAAAATCTGGACCAAAAGTTTTCTCAAAAGCGTTGTCTTTTACTTCTAGTAGATCTTGTACATGATCTCTTTATCTTTCCTTTTAAGAGGTTCACTAAAGAAGGATTGCCCTCATCTCTAATTTTCATTGGAAATATATTTTCAAAAATTACGCATCTTTTGTTTCCAAAATTGAATTATTTTGATAATTATTAGTTGCATCTTTAATTACCAAAAATCTATAAGCGACCTTATTAGAGCATATCCAATAAAAATACAATCCATTGTTTTAGGTCCAATTTTATTTCTTTTAAATTTTGGAATAGCTACTTTAGCTAGACACCCCCACACTTTAAGATACCCCAAATTAGGTGCATATTTTTTCCATAAATGATATGGTGTAGAGTCTAACTTTTATGTGGAACTCTATTTAAAATATGATTTGCAGAAAGGCAAGCTTCTCCCCACATATTAGAAGGTAAACCAGAACTAATTAACATAGCATTCATCATATCTTTAAGTGTTCTATTTTTCCTTTCTGCAACTCCATTGGATTGTGGAGAATAAGGAGGAGAAGTTTCATGTATTATTCCATTTAGTTCACAAAATTTTTTAAGACTTCCCGAATCATATTCACCTCCACGATCAGATCTAAGTCTTTTAATTTTTCTTTCTAACTGATTTTCAACTTCCGCTTTATATTTAATAAACATTTCTTCCGCTTCATCTTTAGAGGAAAGTAGATAAATTCGAGTATATCTAGACATATCATCCACAAAAGAAATATAATATTTCTTACCACCTCTACTCGTAGTATTTTTAAAATCAGCTAGGTCACTGTGAATTAACTCAAGTAATTCAGTTTGTCTTTCAACACTTTTAAAAGGTTTTTTAGCATGTTTTGCTTCTACACAAATTTCGCATTTGTTAAACTCGGTATTTGCAAGATTAGGTATAAGTTCAAGTTGTTTCAACTTTTTAATAGAAGCTACATTCACGTGTCCTAATCTAGCATGCCACATATCCAAAGATTCAACAATATAAGCAAAAGAAGCATTCTTATTATTCATTCAAAGAGAAGCATCAAGTACAAATAAACCCCCATTACAAAAACCTTTCCCAACAAATTCCCCATTACGAGTAAGTACAAGTTTATCAGACTCAAACACAAGTTTAATGCCAGCTTTGTTCAACAAAGACCCGGACACAAGATTCCTACGAATATCGGGCACATGAAGTACATCTTGTAGGGCAATGGTTTTCCCAGAAGTTAATTTTAGTAAGACTTTTCCTTTTCCTGTAACATTGGTGGCTCGAGAATCCCCATAAAGACCTTTTCTCCATTAGTCACATTTTCGTAGTTGAGGATTACGTCTCTATCCATGCAAATGTGTACAGTAACCCCCGGTATCTACTACCCATTCTGTGAAGTTGTCAACAAGATTTACTTCCGAGACAACAGCAACGATAACATCATCGGATTTAATTAAGTTCGCTTGGGGCTTAGGCTGAGAATTATTATTTTTGTTATCTTGCCCCTTGCGAAAGTGACACTTCATAGCAATATGGCCAGGTCTGCCACATACGAAGCAAGGACCTTTAGTGAAAGATAAAGGTTTCTGAATTTGATTGGAATTGTTGAACCTATTATCCTTTCTTCCCATTGATTTTTGATTTTTCCCTTTGTAGTTTTTGGACTGATAATTTTGGCTCTTCCACTGTGGCTTTTGTTCTACGAGATTAGCTTTGACAGTATGAGTTGGAACTACGTCTCCCCTTTCTTTAGCCCTGTTTTGTTCTTCAATATGGATGTGTGCCACTAATTCCTGCATAGTGAAATCTTTAGTTTCATCTTTGAGGTTCATCTTATAATTTTTCCACGAGGGTGGTAATTTTTCGATAAGTACAGCAATTTGGAAATTCTCGCATATTTTCATTCCTTCCCCAATGACTTCCCCCACAATTATTTGGTATGTATGAACTTGATCTATAACAGATTTCCCATCTTGCATCTTAAAATCTAGAAATTTTGACGCAACATATTTCTTAAGTCCAGAGTTTTCAACCGCATACTTAGATTTTAAAGCTTCCCAAATCTTCTTAGCACTTTCATACGGATAATATATCTCAAACAGAGAATTAGACAAATAGTGTAACAAATATCGACGACACGTACGATTATCCTTAACATAATCTCTTTTTGCAGATTTATCAGAATCAAACTTTTCAACAATTTCAATAGCAGCAGGAGTAATATCATTAATTGATAATAATGAGGAGTATCCTCATACAACACATATCCTAAGTTCATGGTTTCCAAATAAAATAGTATGTCTTCAGACCATCGCTTAAAATTAGTACCATCAAAGCGTTCAATTTTAGACAAGTCTAAGGCAGATTTCATCATCTTGTTAATAACAGAATCACTTTTTAGATTGTTGGAGAAATAGCAGCAGCAAGAGCAGTATTAACAAGATTAATAGGCGAACAAAATTGGAACAACTTAGCTGTTATATGAAAGAGGCCGAGGCGTAGCAAATCTACTGTCCTAAAAAGTGATTCCGCCCTCACTGGTTAGAAACCTTGAATGCAGTTGAGCTCGAATGGCGTTCACTCTCTCCGAGATTCAACGGCAAGCCTTCGATTGCGTGTACTCATGAAAGAAGACTATGGACTGTCTTTGTGGATTGTCCAACGAGCGAGTTAACGTAGTATATCGGATGAGAAGAAGACATGAAGGCGTAATGTAGTATATATATTCTTGCGTGTACGGTATATTTTCTGTGAAGAACTGAAGCCAATTGTATCTTTTCTGTGAAGAACTGAAGCAATATATATATAAGAATAAGGTTTCCGTTTGGGGATTTAAGGGATGAAACGGCTAGGGCATTAGCTAGACTTAGTATTAAATAACGAAATTAGAATTTTACCAAAATAGTGGGCTACACAGGTGCACCCATGAAGCACAATCCACCGAATCGGCACCCCTGACTTCCTGCATGGCGTATCACAGCACACACGCACTAAGGTTTTTTACGATCGAAAGTCCGAGAACCAAGCTTGGCTTAGCCCAATTCATTAGCCAATCCTCGTGTGCGAGCCCATCCCTATTTCCTCAACCATGTTACTAAGCCCATAACAACAAGTACTAATATGCACCATGAGAGTTCCTAAACTAGCCAATGTGGGACTTTGAAAAACCATAAGATTATGGAGCATAACCAACACAAACAATTAAGAGTGTAAATGAGTTGAACCGAAGCGAACAAAGAATTGCTCGAATTTGGCTCGAAATGTTAAATTCATACTCGAATTCGAATTGTATTTGAAAATTTTTACTCAGATTCGACTCGACTCGAATATTTATTACTCGAATTCAATCTGACTCGGATCGAATTATATTCAAACCACTCTCGAGCTTCAAATTCAAGCTCGAATTCGAGTATATATCCACATAATAACTAGCTTTATAATAAATATAATTATAAATTGAATTTTTATTTTATTTAAAAATGAGAAAATAGATTTTCTATTACACTTTACAAATATAAAATCATAATTAAAATTAAAATAAAATAAAAATACGAATAAAAATATGAGTAAATAAAATCTGAGTAAGATTATACTTGATTTCTTTATTCATGGCACTTCTCCATTTATTGTCTTGGTTGTTTCTTTAAACCCCATAGGTTCACAATATGCAAAAAGACAAAATAAATTCAAATTAATTATCAAAATTTACCTCCTCCGTAGAATCAAGAATTTCTTGCACATAGGGGTGTGAATCGAGTCAAGTAGTTCGGTACTCGACTCGAGATCGGCTTGAAAATATGATCCAAAGCTCGAATTCGAAGTTGATCCGAGTCTAATCTGATCCATACTCGTTTTCTGTTTAATGATACACGAGTCGAATTCGAGCATACCAGTGTTCGCTTATATTAGGGTTCGAGTATTTCATTTTTCTCGAACCATATATACTCGATACCCGCTCGATGGATCATATTCGAATATTGGTCTGATCCATGCTAGTAAGCTAAATATGTGATATTTATATCAATCTTTATAATTTATAAAGTGTAGTATGAAATTGTGTAAACTTGTACTTGAATAAATCAATTAATTAAATGTCAATTTATATTACATTCTTTATAATTTCAATACATAAATAAAAGTGTAAATTTTTTATATATAAATATTAGTTAAGTAACAAATTTAGTATGTAGTGGTTCAGTTTTAAGTGAAATGGTTCATATTCGAAACTCGATTTGAAGGCTCATGAGTAACTCGCTTTGTAAACGAGTCGAGTACTTACGAGTCGAGTAGGTCCGAGTAATGATCCGAGTCGAATCTGGCGCAAAAATATAAATTCCTTATCGAATCCGAGTCGAATTCGAGCTCAATTTTTTTGAGTCGAGCCGAATATGAGCATAAAGATGTTCGCTGAGATTCAACGCGTTTACACCCCTACTTGCACACTTCTCATCTTTTGAGGTCACTCACTTGAACTTGATTGAGATGAAGGTGGACCGCTTCTCTTTCTTGCGCTTCCTCATCAATAAAAGGAAATAAATTATAATTTTCCTCTGAAATGTTCCAATCCCACGAGGTTTTTTCATCAAATTTCACATCTCTACTTATCATAATTTTACCGTTGTTTGGATTGTACAATTTGTAGCCTTTGGATCTTGCATTATAACCGATGAAAATATGTTTCTCACTTTTATCATCTAGCTTCGACCTCTTCTGTGATGCCCCTAAATTCGAGTTCCCTAACCTCGGGTTTGGTTCTCACGATCCATTATACATATCACATCTAACTACCGATTCATTGATAAAATACATCATTCAATATTACATGTCCTTAATAAAAACATAACTTAAAACATAATTATATCATCATCATCCCAGGTTAACTAACCTTAAAATAACTTACATACCCTTTGATACTCAAAAGATTTACATAATTAATTTACATAAAATAACATAATAAGTAAAGTTCACAATAACTACTCTTGAACTTTTCCTCGGTCCTTGTCTTTCTTTGACCCCTCGGCTACCTCGCCCTTAGCTGAAATATTTTATTTAAGCAAGGGTGAACAATGAGTTTGCTCAGCAAGTTAAAGCTTACAATAAAAGATATATAAGAATCTAGCTAACTCTCTAGAATGTCAACAATGTTCAAAAGATTTCGAAGTAGCTGAACAATAAATTATTTTCAATAACAATAATTTTCTTGAATTCCAAAATAAATAACATTTCAAGAATGAAAGAATTAAATTTGTTCGAAGATTCAATAATATTCATTTGATTAGGAAAAATTAGCAATAATGCAACAATATTCAATAAAGTGGGATATTCGCAGATTTCATGCCGAGTGATCACAAATGGATCAAGAACTAATAGAGGAATTATTAGTTAATTAATATTGAATTACCTCAAGAGTATCAGTTAACCATAAAGATTAAATCATACTCTTCATATATTATGCATAATACTCAAAACTAGCGCAAGGGTCGAATGTCCGACAATAAAGTTCCCCTTTTTATAAGGGTTGTTCATCTCAGTCTTACATCATGAGTCCGTACCACAACAATATGGTTTGGATTTCTTTCAAAGAAATGTTATGATTTCAACATATAATATCAATATTGATTTAGCCGAATTAAATGACATAGATCTTTTAATAACAACTTAGTTCAAATAATAGAACGATTCATCAATTATTAGTCTAGTCGAAATAAATAGCTAAGACATGACTCATAAACAGTTCATGAATATAAGAATTTTAAATTTATTTCACAGTTCAAATAATAGAACATGAAATCAAATACACTATGTGCGAATAACAATAATCATTATAGATGTGAATAACCAACAATATATATCCACTAATCATGCTTTGAAATTAATAACTCAAGTTGAGTTAGGAAACTTGCCTTGGTCGTTGACTACTGCTACACAATTTAATTTAACTTCATTTGAAAGACCTATCATTAATAATATTGATCTCTCAATTAGTATAACATATTATAACTCATAACACTACTATTCTTGTAATAAATTATCTAACATGTAATCATGAAATCAAACATTCAATAATACATTACTCATTAGGAATATTATCATTCTTTGATAAGATTATTATCATATAATCATTGTCTTAAACTCTTGTCTAATATTATTAATCTTTTAATAATATTTTATTCACTTTCTAATTAATATTATTAACTATTTAAAAATTTTTAATCCCTTATTAATATTATTAATCATTTAATAATATTTTAGTCACTTGATAATATTATTAATCAATTAATAATATTTTAATCAATCTTTAATAACTTAACCATTCATAAATATTATTAACCATTTAATAATATTTTAATCAATTAATAATATTATTAATCATTTAATAATATGTTAATTTAACTTTAATCTAATATTATTAATCATTTAATAATATTTTAAATCAATATATAATATTATTAATCATTTAATAATATTTTAAATCATTATCTAATATTATTAATCATTTAATAATATTTTAATTTAATTCTCATCTAAATATTATTAATTACTTAATAATATCTTAATCTAATATTATTAATCTCTTAATAATATTTTAATAATTTATTATACTAATAAACAATTTATTCTAATTATTTACCCTTTAATGATTACTTTATTTAACAAACCTAATATGCCATAAATATAAAATCTCACCAAAATGACCAAAATACCTCCAAAAATCTAGACACATCATATTTAGGGTCTCTAAGTCATAAAATTATATTTTGCCATTTATGACATCACATAACTTATTATTCTAATTTTTTCATAACTCAATCAATTACATAAAAATACCAAATCAACTTCAAATAAATTTATTTTCTAGAAAATATAAGTATATGATATCATGATGAACATATAATGTTTCTAAAATTTTGGTTTTCATTTACTATTTTTAAATTGACCAAAATAGCGGATCTTGCAACAATTATTAAGAGCAGTTTTTAAGTCCAAAAATTACGAAATTTTCAGGAGATGTTCCTGTTATGTATATGTACTTCCATTAAAAATTTCACAATTGTTGGAGTTATACGAAAATAGTTATTTTGGTTTACCTTTAAAATAGTCATTCATGTTATTTGTTATTTTTGTTCTAATAATTGATTTTGTTGATTTCATATTTAATTGCACAAAGACGGAAAAGTAATTCCTCGGATAAAGATTATTTTAGACATACTTTTCCCAACACATAAGTATTTATAGGAATTTCTATAAATGTATAAACCCAAATACATGAATGAGCACTTAATGAAAAACGACTCGCTAGACACATTTTTAACTAGCTTTATGAACCTTCAAATACATGAACCAACAAGTACATAAATATTAATTAAAATATAAATATGCTAAATAAAAATACTTAATTATTTTTGGGACAAGTTTATTTTTCAAAAATCTTTACCTGGGAAAGAACTACCGAATGAAAGCCCTTTCTAAATCTATCTGCAGGCTGCCGAGCTTACAATATTCGGAGCTCTTCTCTGCCCAATCCTTGGAGTGTTTCTTAAAGACTTTGAAAATCTAATCAATCCGAGGTTTCTTGCCTTATCATCAAAATGACAGTGTACATACCAGATAAAGTTGACTTTACCCCGGACACTATCAATTTCATTAAGCGCCCTGAATTGACATCTATTTCTGAAGGAATATGGCATCTCACTAGCCTTCGAAACATGGAGTTATATGGATACCCAAAGCTCGTTTTTTGCCTAGCCTTTTGGCATGAGATGCCTCAATGCGCTTGAAAAATTGCAAGTTCAAGATTGTGAAGATCTCAATTTCTCTGAAATTATTTTCAAGGGCTTACTATAGGCTCAAGATAATAACTTTGAGTCGCCTCCCAGACTTAATGAGTTTTCCCAAGGGGATTCAAGACGCTTCCCCACTCTATACCACTTAGTAATGGATGATTGTCCCAATATTTTGACAATTTTAGAGTCCCTCGGATATCTCACGTTGCTTCAAAGGCTTGAAATAACAAGGTGCTCTAACTTAGTGTCTCTACCGGTTAAAACTCAGGAAGAGTAATGCTTTTGTATTTATTCACATATATGTTATAGAAACGAGTTGTAATATATATATCGTATCTAATAATCATTTAAGCTAGACTTAAAGGATAAACAATCAGTTAAGCTAAAATTAAGTGATTGACAAGTGCAAGGATTCTTGGGAGATAATTATGGTAATTCAATATCCTAACCAATGGCTGATTATTAGCTAGTGTTGATATTCCCCCGCAAGCCAAAGGGTATCCTCGAAAACACTTTGAGCTTGGACCGGTTCTACGAGAAGGAGCTGGTTGGTAAAGGTTTGGTGAGAGCATCGACAATATTGTCGTTTGAGGAGAAAAACTAAATAGAGATATATTTGTTGGCAACCATTTCACAGACAAAGTGATAGTCTATCTCAATATGTTTTGTACGAGCATGAAATACAGGATTGGAAGCAAGATAAGAGGCTCCTAGATTATCAAACCACAACACGACGTGTGGTGATGAGGCAATCGTAACTCCTTGAAAGCCGTAACAAAATCATTGTAAGTCAAAGATCGACATCAACAACAACTTTATATTTAGATTACGTAGATAAGCGTAAATCAGACGTTGTTTATGCGAAACCCGAGAGATTAAGTTGTAGCCCAAGAAGATTATATTTCTAGCAGTTGATTTTTGATCATTGATGTCACCTGCCCAATCGGCGTCTGTAAAGGCATGAAGAGTGTGAGAGGCTCTAGCGGAGAAAAATAAGCCATAAGACATAGTTCTTTGTAAAGTAAGAAATCCGCTTTCTGACTGACTAATGAATAACCGTGGGCTTGTGCATGAACTGACAAACTTTATTTACTGCGAATGAGATGTCAGGCCGGGTTAGACTTATATATTGAAGGGATCCAATAATTTGCCGATAGAGAGTATGATTGTCAAACAAGATGCCTAAAGTTTTGCACAACTTATCTGAGGAAATTGGAGTGGATTGGGGTTTACTGGTGGACATAGAGGCACGATGTAGAATATTTTGGGTATATTATCTCTGAGAAAGAAGAAGACCAACCATAGTTCGTAAAACCTCGACCCCCAAAAAATAGTGTAAGGGTCCTAAGTCTTTGAGGGAGAATTCAGCACCAAGAGTAACAATCAGATTAGAAAGAGATTGTCCTGAATTACCTGTAATTAAAATATTGTCACCATATACAAGAACAAATAAATAAGTATGAGAGTCATTATAGATAAACAAAGAAGTACTGTCATTGCGGGATTGTGTGAAATTGTGAGCTAGAAGAAAAGTAGAGAGACGTGAAAACCAGGCCTTGGGTGCCTATTTTAGCCCATATAGTGGCCCGTTTAGCGGTTTACACATATTCTGGATGTGTTAAATCAATAAAGCATTGCGGTTGCTGCATATAGACGGGCTTTGTTAAAAAACAATTGAGGAACACATTATTCACATCAAGTTGTCGAATGGGCCAGTGTCTGGTGATGTCCAAGGATAGAATTAATGTAACGCCCCCAAATCCGGGTACCTTTTTACCTCGGACCTGGTACGTCCCGATACATCATTTCAATAACTATTGCGGAAGATATAAACATAAATTGTCTATACAATAAACTTTTATAATAAAATCCCCAAGGTCTATATATAACCAATAAGACTGGAACGTGCTTGGTTGTTTACACAGTTGCAACAAATAGGGACTTTCTTGTACTTCTTGTATTAGACTTCTAGGAACACACTTAGAAAATTCCATTAATCCACCAAGATATGAAATGTGGGATGTATCAAGAGAAAACATTCGCTCATTTGTTAAATGAGGTGAAGATGATGAACAAATTAAATAATGAATTCTTGAAGATATTTGAGTGAGAATGAGAATAGCCATTAGTTGCAGAGAAAAATGAGGATAAGAACTCAGACTTGGGACTAATACAATTTGCGGGAACTACTAATATAAGATTATCAATCAACAATGAAGAAGAACTAATCAGACTTATCACATCCTCAGGATGTGCAACCACGAAAAAATAAATATCATTAGGCTCAACAATAATAGGCTCAATTTTTGAAGTATCAATAGAAGTGAATTATTGTAACAGTTTTTCATGTCCAAATAGATGAGTGGACAAATCATTAAAGGAATGATTCATCAAATAATTTAATAAACATGAACTCTTTTGAAAAGAGTATCATCAAGGCCTTCAACTAAAAAATCGGTAAACTCTGACTCACTAAGAGAACCGCCCGCACTTTCAAATGCATAAAGAAACGATGTCGCTTCGGCAAGATAACTTTTGACAGACTGAGTAGGTAACTTTTGCAAACAAAATATTTGATCGAGGAGATCATTCATATACCATGATTTTGCATCATCTAGGAATTTGCAGTCATCTAGGAATTCATAATCATCATTTTCATGGACCAAAGAGTCGTCAAAATTTTGAAATGGACCGTATATTTGATCGGCCATGGAGGCGGGGCCAATGTTGGGATTGACAATATATGATCGGAGATAGGATTCCTGAAATGATTTTGGGTTAAGCCACCTTTCCAAATCATAGGAAGAAGAATGAAAATTAGAAGCCAAGGAAGCTATTGATAGAAGAAGAATAATTTGAGAATTAGAAGAAAATAAACTGTATCTCGATCAGACTTGCGCTAGGATGATTTTTAAAGAAAGTTCTTGGAATGCAGACAATTTATCAGGGTGTCTGGATTGTGGTGCAGACTGTCTGGATAGGGAGAAAAACTGTCTAGATTGGTAGGCAGAAGATGTACAACAGAAGATTAAAAAAAATGAATCATAAACCGTTAGGTATAGTATCTTTGATACCATAACAAGACTGATAAACGTTGGTATTTTATTATATTTTTAAATAAGAGTACATCATCCTAATATATATACATGAGTTTGGAGAGTTCTCAAATAATACAAATACTTGAATAATTATCTCATAATTCAAAATCTATTCTACCCTAATCCTAATGTAACAATAAGATAAAATTACAATTATCTAGAATTAACTGATTGTAGTTATATTCTCTAATAACTTCAAAGACTTGACATTGTAGATTGTCCCAAATTGATGTCTCTATCAGAAGGGTTGCAACATCTCATCGCGCTACATTTTCTGAATATACATGACATCCCCAACCTTAAGATATATATCTAATAGAGCCGGGAGAGAATTGGCCCAAGATACTGTTGGGAAAAGTACGCCAAAAATAATTTATATCCCAGGAATTACTTTTCCGTCTTTGTGCAATTAAATATGAAATCAACAAAACCAATTATGAGAACAAAAATAACAAATAACCATCCACAAGCAAGACACCAAATTTACGTGGAAAACCCTCTAAAATTAAGAGGTAAAAACCACGGGTCAAACTTCGAATCTCCACTACATCACTAATAATGGGCTAGCAATAATCCTCTCAAGTTTTATGCCCTAAAACTTGAGGTTACACAATAAATTGAGATAATATAAATTTACCTTTAATTAAGTTGAGAAACCTAATTAACTTCACCACCAAAAACACCCCAAGCAATAAAGTCTTCAAGCTTTCAATTGAACGGAGATGATGACGGATATCCACGAACAACAAACAGTAATTCTCTCAATTTATTCTTTTGGTATCTTCTTACTACCAAGCTTCTCTATCTCATGTATCAAATAAGACTCCCTCATAGCCTTATTTATAGTACTCTTCTTAATCCATTCCTATTATGGATTAGAAACAATTTATTCTCCTAATCAAATTAGGGATCACATCTCCTTGTCTTGGTCACCAACCACTCTAACAAGTAAATCCTTTTTCAACTTGGATTCCTTTCATGTAATCTCTAATTCCAATATTGCTTCCATTAACCCAATTTCTAATTGGATTAATATCAAGTATATAAACCCATTCTTTTCTATCTTGGATTCTATCTCATGGGTGAGGACCCACACCCAACAATCTCCCCCTCCGAACCCATGAGAGGAGGGATCACCAACCACAACTCCTTACTCGGAGTTAATTCCAACGATGTCTTGGCTTAACTCAAGTTTCTTGGAATTTTCAAATATCTTCATGCCCGGCTTTGTCTCATCGGCATGGTTCTTCTCAATGGGAGGATCTAACTCAAACTTGACAGATTTTTGCTTGCCAAATTCATTCACAACCGCTTTGTACCTTGGCATGAGCTATCACTTTCCTTCTTCACTTTTGGTACCCATTTAAAGCGAAGAGCTTTCTTTTTAATGGTTCTCATGCAAGGCTTTCCTCCCATCTCGCATTTGGCTTTTACTCACACCTTTTTCTCGCTTAACTCCCCCATCTTCAACACCTCTCACATGCGCCCGCATCGTATAAAGAGTGTCTACCTTCTTACCTCTAGTGACCACTAGAGACCCTTTGGTGAGCTTCCATTGACCTTCACCAAAGTAACTTTTATAACCATTCTCATCAAGCTTACCAAAGAGAGATCAAATTAAAACAAATATCCGAAACATGTCCGACTTCTCTCAAAGATCAACTTGCAACCACCGTTAGTTTCCAAACAAATATCTCCAATGCCTATAATCTTGGATGCACTTCCGCTTTCCATCCGCGCATATGGCCAAAATCACCACTCATCGTAGGATGTGAAGATTTCACCACACGTAGCATGGAACGGCAAGCACCCTTAATCAATAATCCGATCATTAACACGACACTTGGGTTTATCATCACAAACAATAGCTACATCAACGCTCTGATAGATACACAATCAAATCTTTATCCTCATCTTTTCCTTAGACCGCTTCCTTCTTAAAAAAATCTGACTCTCGCCTTATGTGACCCGACTTCCGCAAAGGAAAGAAAATTACTTCTTTTCTATCTCTTGACCTTCCCCGAATTTGTCATCTTCAGAGAGTTTTCTCCTTTGTTTTTGCCCCTACTCAGTATGACAAAAACTTGTGACTCAAAGACTAATCACCATAAGATCTCTTCGCCTCTGCTCCTCGTTAAACAAACTATCCTTAATCAGTATCCATAGTCACCTTGCCATTAGAGCGCGGAGTTACTCAACGATACAACTAATGGCGTCTCCAGCCTACCGTGCAAAGAGCTTAACAACAACAAAGCCTCGCATCTCATCGTCAATTACCATCTTCATCGTACTCAACCGATTTATCAAACTCAAAAATCACTCAAGTGTTCTCGCGAACGGAGTTTCCATCCTCGAATTTAGAATTCACAAGCTTCCTAATCAAAAAAGCTTTATTTTAAGGCCGCCTTCCTTTCATACATGGACTCCAATTTCGCCAGAGATCATAGGCTTTAGTTTCGTGGCAACACGATGAAACACACTTTGATCAATCCACGATACGATCGTACTCAATAGTCTTCTTATCTGCTCATCTTGTTTCACTGCGCGTCACTCTTGTTTGTGGGCTTAACTTCATCGCTCTCAAGTGGCTCAGATAAATCCTTGCAAAAGAAAGCAAATCCTCCATTCTTGGCTTCCAAATTGCATAATTTGTAGCCTTGAGATTAATCATGCAACTCCGTCATCCAATCCTCCATTTAATTCGCACAAGAAAACCACAAAATAACCAAGCTCGATACCACTGCTGGGAAAAGTACGCCAAAAATAATTTATATCCCAGAATTACTTTTCCGCTTTTTACATGCGATTAAATATGAAATCAACAAAACCAATTATGAGAACAAAAATAACAAATAACCATCCACAAGCAAGACACCAAATTTACGTGGAAAACCCTCTAAAATTAATAGGTAAAAACCACTGGATCAAACTCCTAATCTCCACTATATCACTAATAATGGCTTATTATTAATCCTCTCAAGTTTTATGCCCTAAAACTTGAGGTTACATAATAAATTGAGATAATACAAATTTACCTTTAATTAAGTTGAGAAACCTAATTAACTTCACCACCAAAAAACCCCAAAGAAATAAAGTCTTTAAGCTTTCAATTGAATCGGAGATGATGGCGATACCCACGAACAACAACAAACAAAGAATTCTCTCAATTTATTCTTTTGGTATCTTCTTACTACCAAGCTTCTTCTATCTCATGTATCAAATAAGACTCCATCATATTTTTATTTATAAGATTTCTTCTTAATCCATTCCTATTATGGATTAAAACAATTTATTCTCCTAATCAAATTAGTGATCACATCTCCTCGTTTCTGGCCACCAACCACTCTAACAAGTAAATCCTTTTTCAACTCTTGGATTCCTTTCACGTAATCTCCAATTCCAATATTGCTTCCATTAATCTAATTTCTAATTGGATTAATATCAAATATATAAACCCATTCTTTTCTATTTTGGATTCTATCTCATGGGTGAAGACCCACACCCAACAGATAGCACATGTCCCTGAAGTTTACATCGATGGTAGATGCATCCGTAATGGAACTTCATCAACTTAAGGATTTAGATTCTTCTCCTATCTATCTTTCCACTATATATTTATGCTCCTATATTCAATTTAGAAGATTAATATATTGTTATTGGTGTAATTTGATCCGAATGAATGACCCCCACAACCCGCACAATCTTTGTTTCGTATATTGCATTATATACGAAAGGGATCTTACATCGTATTATATACAAAATTATGAGAGACTGATTTGACGCCAACCATGGAACAACCCAACCAAACTACGTAAAAAAAAATATTCAGTTCGTTATTATTCTCTAGCATATAAATGTTCAAAACTTGAAATTTCTTTTAGCTTTTCCATCATTACTGTTGTTAACAAGGTATAATATTGTTTATGCATGAGACTATATATATACACTTGGTTTCTTTAATAGCTTTTGCTCAAAAAAGGTAAAGAGAAGGAAAGAAAAATCGGTGACGAGTACACTTCTGTTGGATATTTTTATTATCTATAAAAATATATTATATGCTATTCATATATAAATGAATTGGTTTAGTTGAATAAGAGAAATTAGTTGTAATGTTAAGAACTTGAGTTCAAGTTATGACAATAACATTCTTATAGTAATTTATTTTAATTAATTAATTAATATCAATTAATTAATTATGCCAACGTTATTACCAACAGAACGATGTCAAAACTTCAAAAAACCATTAACTAAATCATTTTCAAGTTCATAGAAAAATTATTATTCTAAATAAATTTTATTGTTATAATTTTTTTCTCATTTATAATTTGCACTAGTTTTGTTTCTACACAACAAATTCTAGTACAACGTAAAATTTGGGTTTGTCTTATATTAGGAGACTAATTCGCAGTAACCGTGTGTAGCAAAAGTAAGAGACAAATATAATCTTAAAGAAAGAGTGGTCACCATTCGAGTTAGACAATAATATTGTTGTTCTATATCAAACTACAAAGCAAGTTATAACAACAACTTCTTCATAGAAATGAGAGCTTTTTTTTTCTTCATGCCATATATTCAATATATAATCCATTAACACATCTACTGGTATTTGATTCAGTTAACTTCAAACATTAGTTAATATAATGAACAAAAAAGAATGAACATTTAAAATAACTAGTGCAATCTTTCCCTCCTGATAGGATTTTCCTCTCAAATTTTAAGCTGTAAGAAACTTCTTAATGAAACCCAGAATTCCTCTTAGGAATGGCATAACTTCTACTTCTTGGAAACAAGAAATCATTCTTCACACTACTAACTTCTTCATCAAATTCATAAGCCTTGTCCTCATCAATTGTTCCGATCCTTCCTAACCCCATTACACTATAACTCCTCACCCCAACACTCTTATCCAACTCCACTTTTTGGCTACCGATGTTCCTCATTGACACTGATTGCCCAACCTTCCGAAAATCTACAATCTCACAAGCATTTTTCTGTTGTCTAACAACAAAATTCGTAGGCAGCAAGGCCATTGGTGGGGCGCTATAACCAACCTTTCCATCAATATTCATCATGCTTTCGACATAAAAATCTCTAGCCTTCCTCAGGATTTTTTTCGGGCCACCAAAGTATTGCCTTAACTTGCTTTGCTTGTTTTCTTGGCTCCTCATATTCTCACAAAAATCGGGAAGCTGATAAAAAGACAAGTATTGGTATGGAAAGTTGATTGTGAGAGATGGGGAGTTGCTCGTGGCCTCAGGGATTTATATAGCAAGAAAGACATTTGTGTTTGATCACTGCAAGATTATTTTTTTTGGAATGTCATATGGATTCTTGCAGTGGCAAAAGTCAATGATGGAAAACCTCATTTTTATCAAAAATTGAAAGACACACAGAAGGGTCAGTCTTCTATATTATAAATGAAAACAAGATTAAGGCTCATTGGGGATAAGATATAATATTAAGACTCCATAATTTATTTGGTTCGATTAAGTTGAACGAATGTATTATGTATTATGTCCTTTCCATTGTCCCCTTCTTGTTACATGATGTTTATTGGTCTATATTTTGTTCCAAGTTGAGTGTTGGTAGGCTATGGATGGATTTGGGAATGAGAATGATTGGGCTTATATTTTTACTGTTTGCAGTCTGGTACTACAAGGTTAAAATTGAACAAATTCTGTTTTACAGTAGAGCACAATTGTAAAATTTGTATCGCGTTTATCAATTAACTATCATTTAATTTTGATATTTGGTTCCAAGGGAGTGTTGGAGAAAAACTTATAAGTTGGACAACCAACTTATCAACTTATAAGTTAATTTGAGGTATTTAAGAATAACTTTTTTTTTGACTTATAAGTTATTTTTGATAAGTAATAAAATTTATTTTATTTTAAAATGACTAATAAGTCATTTTTAATAACTAGATTTAACCAAATGTTATGACAATTTTGCCCTATTCTATTTTTCTGACTGACATCTTTATCCTTTCAAAATCCAATCTAATAAATTTAATTTCTTTCCCTTTTGTGTATTGATTATTTTGCCTAGGTTTCAATGGGTACTTCCAAGTTCCAGCTAATTTAATCTAGGGCCATATAAAGTACTCATATAGGGAATAAAAATTATTTCTGCATAACACATTTCTCTTTCTTCATTAGACAATTTTGTGCGCTTTTGACATGGATATAACTAAGACATGCCAAAGACCCATTTATACTTTCTACTGTAACAAATATATTTTAAAATAGATTATACAAATACATAGACAATTTAAAATTAGAAACGGATATTTCCACATATATTTTTAATATTTTCACATGATCTTCTCTTACATGAGCATACAGTGGGTCCTTCAGATGAAAAGAAATCATGTGAAAATATTAAAAATATATGTGAAAATAGTGCTCCCCTTTAAAATTATATGGTAAGTAGAATGTTGTTCAATTCTAATATGCCTTGAAAGTTTGGGTGCATAAATTACCATGATTTCATAATAATTATGTTTATCAATGAGAGATAATATTGCCTTAAGAATCTTTAACTTGGAATAAGATTAATGTATTGACATGTTTAGAAAATTTGTTTAGTGTTTTATTTAATGAAAAAATGGTGATTGATATGATATGATATTAAATAAGTGTATCTTTTTATTAATATTCTTTTTAGTAATTTTTATATTTTATTTTAACTTATAAAGTCATTATCAGTCGATCACCTTCACAACTTGTTTTAACTTAAATTTCTGACTTATAAATTAAATTGGTGCCTAACGCTTTTACTTATAAATCACAACTTAAAATAATTTATATGTCAACTTAAATATTAAGTTTAAGTTATTTTAAAATAAGTCATTGCCGAACGGGTTTTGAGAAGTAAATTTTTGGGATAATAACATTTTCATCCCTCCAAATATAGCTCATTTTACAATTGAGCCCAATATAAATTCACCCAATCGATCGGATATTATTGACCTATATATATATATATATATATATATATATATATATATATATATATATATATATATAAAAGTATGACCCTTACAATTGAACCCTCCATATATGATCCGTTTTAAATGTTTTATATATAGATTTTAATATAATAATAATATTAAAAATATTATATTTACTAAGAAACAAGTTTAATATGACAAATTCTGGGGATATTCTAGATTTCTAAAACAATTTTTTAATAAGAAAACATCCTTAGCGGGACTAATTTGTCGTAAATTAGTTAGTTCAATTTTTTGTATAGAACACATGAGCTACAAATGACTCGTCTCAATTACATTTTTTGCGACGGATTACTGATGGACGATACGACAAACATGTCCCTCACAAATGACTATGTGATTGAACAAGTTCATATATTGCGATGGATATATCCTCCTTTTCCAGTTAAAAAAAGGGCTAGAATGTTGACGTGTGCCAGTTAAGTGCGTTATAATTTACTTGTATTCTTTATTTAATATCCTGATTCCTGATTAAAGATAATACATATATA
Source organism: Panax quinquefolius (assembly GCA_020205615.1). Classification (NCBI taxonomy): domain Eukaryota; kingdom Viridiplantae; phylum Streptophyta; class Magnoliopsida; order Apiales; family Araliaceae; genus Panax; species Panax quinquefolius. The sequence continues at coordinate 92,746,282 of CM035174.1, read as the reverse complement.
ATTATGAAATAATTAAGTGGTGTAAAACGATAATTCAATCACAACAATAACAAGCATTATGTGGCAATATTATAATGACTAAGAAATAAAATTTCTTATTTTCTTATGAGCAAATTAAACAATCAAATAATGAATCAACTTCAACACCTGCAACTTAACATAATAATACATCAAACGACCTAGAATAAGCTATCCTTCTTGATAATATTGTTCTTGTTCTCCACAAATGGTATAATTGTAGATTTAGAATCGCGACTGGATTTGATTGATTATCTTTCGATCCACTTGGAAAGCCTTGGCAAGAATGTCACTAGATATATCAGGCGTGGACCCGAATACAGCATTGGCAATGGTGATAACCCCAGGATTTTGGCTGTTAAGTCCTGCAATGGCAACTGCATTACCATAACCAACATTTTGCTGGTAGTGCACAAGACCTTCCGGGAACACAAACACATCACCCTTGTTAAGGACTTTGGTTATGTGACGATTTTCTGGATTAGAGGTGACAAAACCACCCGGAGGGTACCTTGAAGGACGGTTAAAATTTCAGTAGCACGGGGATGTGTGTGGGGAGCATTAATGCCCCATGGCGCATAGTCAATACGGACAAGGGAAATGCCAAGGGTGTTGAGTCCTGGTATCTGAGCTACGTTAACTGTAGTTACTCGTGATCCAGCTGCATTTGAAGTGTTGCCTGCAATGTGCAATCCGCTGAAGAAAAAGTTGTTATTTTGAACAAGCTTGGGGTCCTTGCAAACTAAACCATTCACTAACACTGCATGATGAATAAAATTTCATTAGTTATATTAAAAGTCTGTTTGTATTAGGGTAAATAAAAAGAGAAGCTCAAAAAGAATTTTTTTGTTAACATCTAAGTACCTGGACTGTTTTTGTCAGCAACACAGAAGTCTTGAAGAGGAGCATGATCAGATGCCAAAGCAACATAACAAGTTATAATAACACTTAGGAGTCCTACTAAAAGAAATTTAGAGGCCATTGAAGAAACGTACTTTTATATCAAACAATAACAAGAGATGAGAAAGTATTGAGTAGCTTAATTAATTTGAGTTGTGAAAAAGTTTTCCCTTTGGGATCCTTTTATAGAAAGGAGGACTGAGGCGGTGAAAGCGTATGCCGTCTTATAACTGTGTGTTGAAAGAGTCTAGTGCCAAAACTTCATAAGATCAAGTTAAAATAAGATTTAATGTTAAATAATTGTTTGTAAAATGTACTAGAAATCGATACTTGTCATTTGATGAAGTTGGCATGAGGGACATAGCCGGCCACTACATTATTACACGAGTAAGTAACGATGCGTACCAAAGTTTTTTGACATATTATGTCGAGGTCATCTTTTTTTATTGATTTTTTTATATATTAGTTTGAATGTTTATACAAGTACATACATCCATTATTTATGAAAAATACATTCATGTAACTAATGTGTTATGTAACCTCCATCAGATGCATGCAAATGTCTAATGATGGTATATATTCGGAATAATATATATGTACAAACTTTGTTTATTGAGGAAACTAATATTTTCACCAAGTTGTATATACTCATATTAATAGTGAATGATTCTTACCTCACGTGAAAGAGACTTATAAAAATTACAAATTTGATGTGTAAACAAGGTATATAATCATGATATTGAAGTTGTAAAACTACTAATTCCTTGTGAAAACTTAAATATATATTCATTGTCAAACTTGGTTCTTTCGGGTTCAGCCTGCTAACTATATGGTTGATGGGGTCGCATGCTAATATGCTATCCGTAACTTAATACAATAATAATTTTTTTACATATATTGACTACAAATGAATTTAATCCACAATCTTGGAGTCCGAGATTTTTCTTCTTTTTTGTGACTTGGTCAATCAAACAATTTTCGGCTTGTTTAGCCAGATACAAGAAATGTGTTCGCCATTATCCGGTCGAGCATTTGATACTTGATATTATCAAAATGAACCAAAGGAACCCGACCGGATCTTGTCAATCTAGCCTTATAGGTATAGTATTAGTACCTCCAATCATCATTCCATTGCTGATATGGCTGTCATACTATCCCTGACACCGGGCGTGATAGCGATTATCATGTGGGCTGGTAAACAAATGGAATCACAAATAAAGGAACAAGAGATTCACCGGAAAAACACAGAGAAACTCTCTCTAATGTGTATAATATATTTATGAAAATCAAAGTCTTCCCCATTTAACCCACAAGTCGGGTTTATATATAGCTAACAATACTTTATCTTCAAGTCACTCTAGAATCTTCCTAGAGATATGAAAATAAAATCCTACTTGGGATTTGAAAAAGATTTTAACAAACTTTCTACTTTTACGGAAACAATTCCTAACAAAAATAACAAACTTGCTAATAATAAAATATTATTAATTAAAGAACTAATTAATAATAATAATGATAATAATAAGGTCGATCGACTTCCGAAGTCATGACGCCTCTTCAGAAGAAGTCCGCCTCACCCAAAGTCATGACGCCATCCGAAGCCACATCCGAAGTCATGACACCATTCGAAGCCGAACCCTGACCCGAAGACCCGGACCGATCGAACACTTGTCCTGAATCTGAAGATATTAATGCAGAAGGGGTTTAATGGCCTCTTCGTTTGTGACGATAATCCCATTCATGATATTTTAAGGCCATCATCATACTATTTGATCCTTGTATTTAGCATTATTTTCCAAGATGGACTTGTACACTTGATCATGGATAACCCGAAGATGATCTGTCATTTCTTTCGCTTCTGGATGTACTCGACCAATTCGAGGAACGGGAACTAAATCTAAGACCCCATAAGGGTTCTGATCATAAACTATCTCAAAAGGACTCATGTTAGTGGTCCTATTCTTCGAACGATTATAAGCAAATTCTGCTTGAGAAAGCGTCTGATCCCATTGCTTCGGTTTATTTCCGGCCAAACACCTCAGGATATTACCTAAATTTCGATTAACTACTTCGGTGTGACCATTGGTCTGAGGGTGGTAAGCACTGCTGAAGTTTAATTGCGTTCCGAGCTTTTCCCATAGACTCTTCCAAAACTTACTCATAAATTTAGTATCCTGGTTAGATGTAATAGATTGTGGAACGCCATGTAAGCGTACAATCTCTCGAAATTAGAGATGGGTGATCCGAACAGCATCCATGGTCTTTCGACAAGCAATAAAATGAGCCATTTTAGAGAATCGGTCGACGACAACCATAATAGAATCTGAAGCTCTTTGAGTTCGTGGCAGGCCTAAGACAAAGTCCATACTAACATCACACAAGGTCTTTTAAAAACAGGTAAGGGAGTGTATAATCTTGCATTGGCCAGTAATAGTCGGTTGTTATTAAGGCTAATGTCTTGCCTTTATTCAGGAACTAGCAAACTTGTTGACTGCCTTGGCCCTTTAGTTTACATGACTCTTTTGATTAGTCATGCTCATCTTTCTCAATTTTCTACCCTGTGATCTTTTGTTCATTCTTCATGGTGAGACTGAGCATAGATAATCCTTTTTGTCTGTCTTCTGTAAGTTTGCCATTATCTCTGAAAGTGCTTTATCAGACTCTGCTGCTAGATGGAAAACACTATGATCGTTATCTTCTGATGGGCTCTTGTAGACGACTTCTGAATGGCTCTTCCCTTCTCAATCAGCCTTGCTGATAGATTTTGTGCTTTAATCTTCTATTTGCTTACAGGCCATTCAATTCAGAGAATGCTTTCTGATACTCTTTAAGTAGACTGTACCCTGAAACTTGATTACTCTTATCAGAGATGAGATCTATTTATACGCTTCAGGATTTCTCATCTGTTGAGAATCGTAGAGTGCTCTACGATTCTACGTACTTTAGCATTGTGATCACTTGATTGACTACGATTTTCATTGGTGACGATTTGTAAACTCCACGATTTCGAGCGAAGCCTGCGATTCTTGACTTGGCTCAGTATACACTCGGCAGACTGTCTCTACGATTTCAAGAGTGACTTTCTTTGATAGACTGTGATTCTGAGAGAGGCTTTCTTGACAAACTACCATTACAAAAAAGGTTCACTGCCGACGGCACAATTCTGCCTTAGCTTCTGTAATCTCTTGGTTGGCTCGTCAGACTACGATTCTGATTTGTAACGACTTGTAGACTTCACGATTTCGAGTGAGGCCTACGATTCTTGTTTAATTAGCTCGGCAGGCGCTCGACAGAAAGCTTCAACGATTCCAACTGTAGTCTGTGATTCTGCCTTGATAGACTACGATTATGCCTTAACTCTCTTGGCAAACTATGATGGCTGGCAAAGTACGTGCTTTTCGATCAGACAAGCCTATCTATTTACAGTTTATAAGATCAACCTAACAAGTTTGATATTTCTATTCATAGTCCTTGTACATTATGATCTTTTGAAGGACTTCACAAAGCTATTCATTCATATTAGATCAACCTAACACATTTAATCTTTTCAATCTAAGTCCTTGTCCACATTGTCCATCATCTATTAAGGACTTTACAGCTTAATTTTAACAATGCAGACATATTTTCATATTCATTTATTGACTTTATCATTTTCAACATCAAATTATATAAATAAGGAATAATATGCATATGACAAGTCCGATCGAGCAGATTTTATTTTAGCTAGTGTCAAACCAGGCGTAGATAATCACCATATTTACCATCTATTTTAAACATAAACGGATGAGATTAAAAATTCCAAAATTGTCGTCGGCTACTAATAGTAGCGAAATGTTAAATTAAAAAACACATATCATCCGCTACTAATAGTAGTGAATACTAATCAAAATTCTTCATCCCTTTCGTGCGAGTAAGTGTTTGCTTTGTTAACTAGGATTTAGCGTTTATTAATCTTATTAACCCATGGTTACTAAAATCTAGTTAATGAACCCTTAACCCTAGTTAATAAACCTTAAACCCATAACTCTAGTTTATAAACTTTAAATCCTAATTAATAAACCCTAAAATTTAGTTTCTAAGTTTTGTTTTAATGCATACAACATATTTTTTATGGAGATAGTTTGTGCTTTACATGGTTGGACTTTAGACTGATCATATATGTCTGCTAAATGAGTACATTAGAGACCGTACTAGTGAATTAGGTCTTTAGGAAATCCCTTAGGAAATTCTGTAAGAATTTTTAGCCTAAGTTTTTAATTGCAAGACAATTTTTTTTTGTTGGAAATGTCTTTTAAAAAGTTCTACGAGCTTAAAATTCTAATTCATTGAGAATTTATATCAAATTGGAAACTAATCAGTTGAGCATATTTTAAACTATGATTTCTAAAAATTTAACAAAATCAATATCTTTTTCCTAAAAAGTTTGATGGAGTAATTTTCTATGATTAGATTTTTCCCTATCTCAAATTAGTTGAGATATTATCTTTGATTAGTCCTAGTTTCAAGCTGCTCGTTTTCAAAAATTAAAATCTTTCCTTATTGGTTTGAAATTGACTACCTTTGGGATTGCTAATAATTTTCAGTAATCTGTTTTCTCTTCCAACGTAATTGTTGTTTGTGTCGTTGGCCTTCATCTCTAAAGCTTCAGAGGATCACAAATTAAGAAAAACAATAGTGCGTACACAAAAAAAAATTCTAGTAAATTACTCTTGCATTGTTCTTAAATTTTTATTGTTGGAAATTCATAGTTATATCTTAAAGTTGTAGTGGTGCAAATACTTACACTTGTGCAAAAGAGACAGTTGTGTCCAACAGTGTAGAGATTATTTGTACAGGAAGTTTTGTTAGTAATTAATTAATAAAAACCTGTTGGGTATCAATTGATACATGACCTTGGATGTAGGTCCGTAGAGTAAAGGTACAAGGGGTAGAACCAAGTATACATGACCTTGGTGTGCTTAATTCTGCATTATAACACTATACATACATCTGAATACACTGCTCTGTTAAATATGAAATAATATAAAGAAGGTTCTTAGGTAGGTTTAATACAAACACTAAAGGAGACAAGTCCTACATGTCTGGATTACTTTTGTAGTAGAAAAAAATTAAAAATTATCATTGTTAATCGATTCAATCACATATGATAGACACGTAATTCATACATTTTGTTATCCCTAATTTTGTCCTTTTAATTATATTAGTTTATTAAATTAATATGTTTTATTTTATTTTGTAGGATTTAATAATTGTTGCAATAAAGTCAAAATCTTGGTGATCAAGCGATATTTAATGCTCTTATTCATTTAAGAGGAATATCCAAGAAGAATCATACAAGGAGAAAGAAAGAGGTGGAACAATTTTGGTTTGCAAGTCAAATTCAACAAGAGAAAGGAAAGTCTATCTAGAAGATCTTTTTGAGAAGTTGATTGCCACTAGGAAGTTGAATTCTACATGGAAAGGGAACAAAAATGTTTAAGTTCAATGAATCTAAATTAGGGTTCAAAGTTATTTTCCCTATAAATAGGCCTCTTGTTTTAGAGAGAAAGACGTCACTTGTTATTTTATTTTTCTTAGTTTTTCACTAGTGTAGGAGTGAGAAGATATTTAGAGTTTGTCTCTCTTATTCCAATCACGTGTGGAACATACTGTCAGGGAGTATTTGTAACTTTCTTTTATTTATATAATAGAAATTCTCTTTTTAATTATTGTTCTTATTTCATGCGAATTGTAGTACTAATATTATTTGTTTTTGTTTTTAATTCCATGGCTAGTTAAATTTCTAATACCTAGGATTATGATGAAACTAAGTATTTCATAATTATATTTTCTTTCCGTTCCATAATTAATGCCTAATTATTTTCACCTTCATATTTTCCTTTGCATAAATTGCATATGATTTTTATATTGATTATGAGGTTTTGATAAGTTATAGTTAATTTGTGAATTTTTCATAACTTACGTCATTTCATATTAATTATATGAATCATTATTTTTAAAGGGAAGGAGAATAATTTGGGAATTGATTTAGAAAATAAGAAATTATTTATTATGTTAATATTTGGTGGATTCTCGATTCCTAGGTATCTTTTCTCATTAATAGTTTCCGTTATTAATTAATAGTTTGCATAATTTAGTTAATAAATTCTCTCCACCATATTTATTTCTAATTTGCCTAAAATATTAATTAAGGATATATTAAAGAATTAATCTAGTCTCATGTGGGTTGACATTTGCATTTGCCAGCTTCTTCAATTGATTAATGCACTTGCAGTTACATATTTTTATCACATCAAGTTTTTGGCGCCGTTGCCGGGGAACTAGAATTAATTTTTATTTATTCCTTAATTTTTATTTATTCGAATTAGTTGTAACTCATTTTTTTTCAGGATTATTGAAGCGGATCAAGAAGTAAAAGATAAAGATTTTGTTCTCAAGGCTTTCTTGGTGCATTTATCTCCATATTTTTTAATTTTTTTTTGAAAGAATAAAAAAAATAGTAGTTTAGTTTTTTTTATATATATTTTTTTTTTATTTGTCGCATTCATGCATTCACTCACGTAGAGCACATCCTGTTAGGTTTTATTTATTTATTTTATTTTTGTCAAATATAAACTGTGGTGATTGCTGGAGGATTGAGGTACGTCAAAATTTCTCCTTCTTTCGTAATTCACATAGTTTTTGGACATGTTATTTGTTTATAGTTTTTTTTTTTTTGCATTTTCATCTTTAATCTAACATTAAGGGCACAACCTGTAACAAGATAAGGTCGGGATTTCGTCACCCTTCCTTGGCCCAAAAACAATCCAATTTGCATTTTGCATGACCTGACCTAATAAAATCAAGTAGACGTTGGCCCTTAGGACTCTCGAGCTCAATTAGGACAAGAAACTCCAAGAGGAGTCTGAATTTTAAATTAATCAAACTACTGGTGTCTAGGCAAGTGGTTCAAAAGGTAGACGTGTGACGCCCCCAAAATTAGGTATACGTCACCCATCTTGGGTCGCCACGTACATGGTACAGAATTTAAATACAACTTACTAATATAACTGTCGTGTACAATACGACATAAACTGTGAGTTTGAATACAAATATTGTCTACTAGATATAATACAAACTCAAAAGGAGTCCTCATTACAATTATTATCACACTATTTCACGTAATAGTGAGGAGGACTACTAATGCTATCCTCTCGACCATTACTCCGCTTCCCCGACTCGTCCCAAATTTATATTCTCATTTTCTCAAGAGAATAAAGAAAGAAAGGGTGAGCTCAACTAGCCCAAAGAAGAAATATTATAACTAAGATAATGCGAATAAATTATCAATAATCTTCAATAATGTTAAACTGATAAAATACAATAGACAACCAGTTTAATCATAAAAATATGCAATCCATTAAAAGAGTCAAGAAGAAAATAAAGTCTACTATCTTTTAGGTTTTAAAAGGTTTTCATCAATTTTTATCACTAAGACTCGCTTTAATGAATAAACCACAATATCTAATCATCCCCGCATCACTACGGTCAAGGATTTTCATCAAATTATCAATGGTCATGACTATACCGAATCACCCCGGTCATAATCATACCAAAACTATCCATCACAAAGATTACAAAATACCGAGGACTTTTATCACATCATTTATAACAAGCCATGATTATAATTAGAATGATCCTCGGTCATAATCATACTAAGTTCATCTATGCGTAAGCCAAAGATAACATAATATAACATGAGGATGATGATGATGACATAATAATTCAATAAAACAAGTTCACGAATTAATTTATTCAGAATTATTAACGTCCAAATTGTCAACATGATCTTCGCTTTTATAGAGTAAAATTCAAGAATGATCAAAGAAAATATTTCCATGAAAAGATCTTCGGATGAAACACAAATATCAAGAATATTCTACTAATTTCATGGAGTATAGAAGTCAAAGTTTTAACCAACCGGGTATAATAAAGAATGGAATAACAAAGGAAATCACCACGCATGCGGTACTTGCGCCAGACGGGTTATTCCAATGTAATAATAATAACGGAACCGAGTCGTGAAAATTCACACCTGATGTGATGTTCCAACAGAATAATAAAGATGGAACCGGATCCGGTGTAAAACACACGAGATAGGATATTCCAACAGAATGATAAAGATTTTAACCAGTCCGGTGTAAACACACACGCATGTGATGTTCCAACAGAATAATAAAGATTTAACCAGTCCTGTAAAACACATGCACGGATGTTCCAATGTAATAATAGAAGAATGTCACCAAGTATAGGTAAACCACGATACAGATTATGTATAGGGTATGCCAGATATATCTGAGTTATTCCAATGTAATAATAAAGAATGGAATAACAGAGGATTTCACCAAGTATAGGGTATGCTACAGATACAAAGTTATTCCAATGTAATAATAAAGAATGGAATAACGTAAGTTCTCTTCATGAATAAGAAAGAATAACACCCCTTACGGTACAACAAATAATATCCCTTATCGTAAAAAGACACCGGATATCAAAGTAATGAAGTACCGAATACTCTTCTTCTTTCTCTCTATAGATTTTCTCTCTATAGTTTCTCTCTATAATTTCTCTCTCTGTAGTTTCAAAGAATTGTAAGAAAATAATGAAGGAATGAGCTTCATTTATAGAAAATAGAATGCATAGTAATTAATCCATGAACGGTCCAGTTGATTTACTTTTAATCTGACGGTCCATATTTAAAGCAAAATCTTTTAAATAAAATATCATATATTCTATTTATATAAAAACATTTTACTATGCAAACACTATGCAACACTATGCAAAAAAACACTATACAAAAACACTATGCAACACTATGCATAATAAAATATAATATATTCTATTTATGAATAACTTTAATAAAGTATTCTCGCTTTATAAAAAAGATGTTTCGCTTTTATTACGTTAATAATACGAATAAAACAAAACGTCATTATCGCTATAATAATTCATATTATTAATCGACAATAATGGAATCAAACCGAGTGACTTCTCACATAAGCATCATTAATCAATACCGTGTACTACTATGAAACCACACGTACATCGTACTTTTACTACCGAAGTAGTTCAACAAGATCAACGGTAAAACTTTCGGCCGTTATTTCAATAAAATATTTTTGTCGTTTTCTCGATCCAACAATAATTTCATTGTGAGGTCCACCAATGATTGAGCCGCCAGCATAATATTCCCTCGCTAAACCGAATATTCCCCGACCAATCAAATATAATATAACCACTTGCATACTTTGCAAAATTTATAAATACTACCCACAACTATAATATTATCTCAAATTCACACCATAATATTAAAAATTATTTCGACAAAATTTAAATCTTTATCGATAAAAATCTGGGTCTCACAATCTCCCTCCTTATGGAATTTAGCCCTCCTCGAAATTAGGTGCGATGCACTGGTATAATAAGAGGTGAGGATACCTTGAATATCTTTATCGTTGAAAACATTAAATTCATCTTTGCAATCCGGCCAAAGATATTCATTAACAATTCATCTTTGCACTACATGCCAAAGATATACAACTGTAAAACCAATAATGTTGAGACTCAGCTTAATAGTATCACGACCACGAATTATCCATGCACTACTGGCCAGGGATATTCGTGTTTTCATTAGTATCACAACCACAAATTATCCATGCACTACTACCAAAGATAATCGTGTATTCATTAGTATCACGACCACAAATTATCCATGCACTACTACCAAAGATAATCGTGTATTCATTAAGATCACGACCATAAATTATCCATGCACTACTACCAAAGATAATCGTGTATTCATTAGTATCACTACCACAAATTATCTACGACACTACGACCAAAGATAATCAGATTTTCAATTACTACATGATTATACCTAACAATCCTCGTCATAATCATACTAAGTCCATCTATGCACGTAAGCCACGTATTTACTTTTCAACACAATATAAGCAATGAGGATAATGATATAAAGAATCAATCAAATGAGATAAAGGATAAATATTAAACATTTATAATATAATTTATCCAGATTCAAGAATATCCCCATGTTATCAATCACTTAATAATCTCATAATCTAATATCATTAATATTATAACAATATTTTAATCACTTCTTAAACTTATAAACAATTTATTTCAATTGTTTACGCTTTTACCATATAATGCATTTAATCATTCAAAAATGTCATACTCATAAGATATCATCACCAATGATCAAATCTCATCAAAAAAAAAATATGCATATACTCTATATAGGATTCTCTAGCCATAAAATCCTATTTTTCAACTTTGTTACTTCACATAACATATTTAACTCATATGTTCAGAATTAAACTATTTTCATAGAAAATACCAAATCAGTCCCAAATATATTTCTTTTCTGGGATTTAGCATAATATAGTCCCATAATAAAAATATATTTTTCTCGGAATTTTTAAAATTCATTTACTATTTTTTCAAAAATCAATTTCTAATTAATTCCTTAAGAAATTTGCTACCTCAAGTTTTACTCCAGAAATTCTCAAATCTTGGCAGGACCTTACACATATTAATGTGAGCCTCCAGTTTAAATTTCATGGTCATCGGAGTTATAGAACTCCAGTTATAGCATTTTTTGTCAAAAAAACCTAAATATTGAAATGGTCATAACTTGTTCATTTTAAGTCAGAATGAGCTCATTTTTGGACACGATGCTCTTTATACCATATACTTTTATGTCCCAAAAGTCCTGAATTTTTCTCACTAATTAAGTGGCCGAAACTGCCTTTACAAAAACGTGGCAGCAGCTTTTTGGACATTTTGAAGTTTTGACTCCTTTGCTAAAATCAGTCCACACGAAAATCTACAACACCTTTTTCATTGATTCCACTTGGATTAGTTAGGTAACTCATAGATCTAACTCTAGGACTTAACCACACTCAAAAATTCAAAATATAATAAGAGATTTGGTCAATTGAATTTCATGTTACGCTTTTCACCAAAATCCGGTTTTTAACTCCTTGTGATTTTTAAGAAACTTTCATGTTTTCACATACTAACCAACATAACTCATCATAACACTTACTAATACCACGTATACCCATGATTTTCATTAGTCCAATGCTTTTATTATGACTTTCATCATAAACCACGTAAACCTGCTCATTTTAGTTGAAGAAATATTTGAGGGTTTAAGAAATGGGTTTTGATTTGGAATCAATACAAAATTCGATTTCACGCTTCTAGGTAGGCTAGAAAATCTTCAAGAATACGTCAGAAATTTATTAATAATAGAAATATCATTCAAAACCGTGACTCTCATCCAAGACTTGGATAAGACGTCACATTGATACCAACCGTGACTTCTATCCTTTAACCTAGATAAGACCTCACAATGATACCTATAAACTTGCCATCTTCATTCACGATGTCGCCTACAAAAGTCCTCGGCTTCTGTGCATTCCACACAAGGAAGTCAACAACGAAAGGTTCGATGCTCTTTTACTTATGGCTTGATATGACAATAATCGACTTTAGTAGTTTGGTTACTTGAATTCGCACAACAAGTTGGTTATGAATATAAAAGCTAACAACCTTACGAAAAGCATGATGAGTAGTTAACCAATTGATTCCTAAAATCACATCAAAGGCAAATATTTTCAAAAGATAAGATCGACAGTAACGTGAAAATGTTTATTTGAATCAAACAAGATTTAAAAATAGTAGCGAACGAAGGCTCCTACTAACGAAGTTTCAACCAATAAGTCAAAGTTTAACTTCTTCTGAGTCAAATTTAAACGTTGAACACAACTAGGTGAAATAAAAGAGTGGGTAGAACCGGTATCTAACACGGTATAGACTTCGCAAGAGCTTATGATTAACTTACCTGTGATAATTTTATTCGTGTTCCTCGTCACGAGAAAAAACGCCGCTCTTAAACTACCTTTGGTTTATGTCTGGGACGACCTTTGGTGCCTCTATCCTAGTTGAATTTGTCTTGAGAATTGACAAAATCGAGCTAAGTGACCTTCTCTTCCACAATTATAACATGCTTTGACTGGCATGGCGTAGATTCGGATCGATGTGTCCCTCTCCTCCGCATTTGAAGCATATGATGGGTGGATTTTCTCCTTCCTTAACAACGGGTCTTTGGTCGACGTCTTTCCATCATTGTTGAATCTCCTTTTCTTGAAATGTCCATTCTTATTGTTTTGGCCTCGATTACCACCGGTGGTTACCATATTTGGCCCGTTGATTCCTCCACGCTTGTTGTCACCGCTCGATGACTACTCGCCGGTATTATAATTTTGCCACGCTTCTTTTTTAAGTTTCGTTGACTCGTTATCGCTCCCCACTAATCGAGCCCTATTTACAACATCCTAAATACAAACACGCTTTATGAGAAATAAGATGTTGACGATCTCCCGCTTCAAACCTCTTAAAAACATTCGCGCCATTCTCTTCATTATCCACCAAGTGGGACGAATCGTGATAACTCCGCAAATTTTGCCTCGTATTGCGACATTACCTGGCCATATTATTTTTTTCCAACTTGATAAACTCCACCTCCTTCATGTGGCGAATACTTTTAGAAAGTATTTGTCGTTGAATGACTCCTTCGAACTTCTCCCAAGATATCTTCAAGACAAAGAAGTTGAGTACGCTTCTACCGATTCCCACCAAGAATCTGCTTCTCTCCGCAAGAATATAAAGGCGGCAAAGGAACCTTTTGCTCTCGAGCATCCCAAGACATTAAATATCTTGGTAATCTTCTTTATCCATGCTTCCGCCGTAAGTGGTTTTGGCTCTCCCTTAAACTCCGGTGGTCCCAGCTCCTTGAATTGTTTAGCGGTGACCGCCGAGTTTTCCGTGTTTCCACCTACGCTTTTGGATGAAGTCTCTTTCACCGATGTTGCATGAATTCTAAAACCTCTTAAACGCATCGTCGTTCGTCAATTGATCGATGTTGTTGTTTTTACAGGAGGATTATCGCCATCCTGTTGCACATTGTCCCGATTATTGATCCGTGGAGAATCAACAGTCTCTCATGCTCCATTGCTATTCTCAACATTCTCTGGATGCCATTTTTAAACACCGCCACAAAATAAGGGTTAATTGACATGCAACATATTATCACTATACTCCGAATCACCAATCAAATACCAAATAAACTTAGGTAGGTCATACTAGCGAAGGAATTCCTATCTCTCCCTCCTAGTTCTAGTCTCACATCTTAGCCAGGATCATAACTGGCTCGATACCAACCGTGACGCCCCTAAAATTAGGTATACGCCACCCATCTTGGGTCGCCACGCATATGGTACATAATTTAAATACAACTTACTAATATAATCTGCTGTGGTACAATACGACATAAACCGCGAGTTTGAATACAAATATTGTCTACTAGATATTATACAAACTCAAAAGGAGTCCTCATTACAATTATTATCACACTATTTCACGTAATAGTGAGGACTACTAATGCTATCTTCGGGACCATTACTCCGCTCCCCCACTCGTCCCAAATTTATATTCTCATTTCAAGAGAACAAAGTGAAAGAAAGGGTGAGCTCAACTAGCCCAAAGAAGAAATATTATAACTAAGATAATGCGTAATAAATTATCAATAGTCTTCAACAATGTTAAACCGATAAAATACAATAGACAACCAGCTTTAATCATAAATGAAATATGCATCCATTAAAAGAGTCAAGTAGAAAATAAAGTCTACTATCTTTAGGTTTTAAAAGGTTTTCATCAATTTTTATCACTAAGACTCAGCTTAATGAATAAACCACAATATCTAATCATCCCCGTACTACTTGGCCAAGGATTTTCATCAAATTATCAATGGTCATGACTATACCTAATCACCCCGGTCATAATCATACCAAAAACTATCCATCACAAAGACATACAGCCAATCGAGGACTTTTATCACATCATTTATAACAAGCCATGATTATACCGAATGATCCCCGGTCATAATCATACTAAGTTCATCTATGCACGTAAGCCAAAGATAACATAATATATATCACGAGGATGATGACAATGACATAATAATTCAATAAAACAAGTTCACGAATTAATTTATTCAGAATTATTAACGTCCAAATTGTCAACACGATATCGCTTTTGTAGAGTAAAATTTAAGAATGATCAAAGAGAATATTTCCATGAAAAGATACTTTGGATGAAACGCAAATATCAAGAATATTCTACTAATTTCATGGAGTATAGAAGTCAAAGTTTTAACCAACCGGGTATAATAAAGAATGGAATAACAAAGGAAATCACCATGCATGCGGTACTTGATGACGAGGTTATTCCAACAGAATAATAATAATAACTAAACCAGTCGTGAAATTCACAATTGGCCAGATGTTCCAATGAATAATAAAGATGGAACTGCATCCCGTAAAAACACACGAGATAGGATATTCCAACAGAATGATAAAGACGGAACCAGTCCTGTAAAACACACGCATGTGATGTTCCAATGTAAATAATAAAGATTTTAACCGTGTCCTGTAAAACACACGCATGTGATGTTCCAATGTAATAATAGAAGAATGTCACCAAGTATAGGGTAAACCACGATACTGATATGTATAGGGTATGTCACAGACACACGAGTTATTCCAATGTAATAATAAAGAATGGAATAACAATGGGATTTCACCAAGTATAGTAGGTACGCCATGTGATACAAAAGTTATTCCAATGTAATATGTGACGCCCCAAAATAGGTATACATCACCTATTCTCGAAAGTTGTCAATACATGGTACATGTAAACAACTACAACTTTATTATCACAACATCAGAAATCGTGAGTTTGAATACAAATATTATCTTCTGTATAATATCTATACTCAAATAAATCCTCATCACATTTATTGATACATTATTTTACAAAATGGTGAGGACTACTAAACAATTCTTTCTAAAACCTTCATTCCATACCCCGACTGCACTCGCTTATATTCTCGCCTCCCGAGAAGAAAAATGGAACAAAAAGGAAAAGGTGTGAGCTCAACTAGCCAAGAAAAGAATATTATGACTAAGATAATATACAACAAATTATCGTTAGTCTTCAACAGGAAAAATCTAATAGAATACAATAGACAACAAATTTTAAATCAATATTCGCAATGAAATAATAATTCATTAGAAGAGTTAAGTAGAGAATGCAAACTACTATCTTCTATGTATGAATTTAAAAGTTCATCGCTCATCTTTTATCCCCGTAACATCAATCAATATACATCCGAATCAAATATTCATCTTTGCACTACAAAGCCAAAGATATTCATCACTTGGTCATGTTCATCTAAACACTGCTCATCTTTGCACTACAGCCAAAGATATTCTTCAGAAATCATTCATCTTTGCACTACAGCCAAAGATATTCCATAATATCATCATTTAAGACCGAGATGATGAAAATATTTTTTAAAGAAACGAATCCAAAGGAAACAAAATGACAAGGATTAAGGATTAAGGATTCGTACTTTGTTTTATCCACGTCCAAAAATACCTCAAAAATAATCATAGTGGTGTAAAATTCAAGAATGATCAAAACATGGATACAATCAAAGCTAGTATCCGTAATAGATATTTTGAACAAAAAGAAGAAATTTTATTTTTCTATGAATAAGTGTCAGATATCGTGAATAAGGTCGATACGTGAATAAGTAACTCACACCAAAAGATAGAAATTTCCCAAAAACATCTTCACGCTTCATACGAATAAGACTCGTGAATAAGAACTCTAAGAATTCGTGAATAGAATTCATGAATAAGAACTCATGAATAAGTAACCCGACATGAAAAGTTCCAAATTTGATAAAAAGTTTCAACTAATATTTCAAAGATAATGATATTGAAGAAATAATATCATTTGAGAAGAAAATAACATCCCTTACCTCGAAAGATTAAGACTTCTAATTGAATACCTGATATAAAGGTCAAGGAACTTGCACCGCCTAACAATACTCAAAGTATACTCAAAATACTCACAAGAATACGCCGATAATATAGAGAGAAAAACTTCAGCTTTTCGTGTGATTTTCAATTCTAACCCAAGACCCTATTTATAGAAAATGCTAGAACACCAAAAAGCGTAAAATTTAATAAATTAATAATATAATTATATAAATTTCCTACGCATGCCTAGAATCTGATTTCAGCCATCAAACACATGCCACATTCTAGAAAAAGTAAGAAAAAACGTTTTTCTAATTTTAAATATTTTAAACTTCCAAAAATCAATTATTTCAGAGCTTCGGAACTTCAATAATTCATAATAAATAGCCCTTTCATCAAAAAATTCAAATCTCGCGAGTTTTTATAGGAAATTCAATTCTCTACAACTTTGCAGAAGAAAGTTTTTCCAAATTCCAAATAGAAATTGACCGAAATCCACAAACGGGCGATTTTACAGGCTATAATCAAATTTCAAATCCATTAAATGGGGTCCAATTTACATGTTTAATATGTTTTAAACATTTATTGCAACAAAAATACTCTTCCTCCTCAGATACTCATATATCACACATTCGTTGTAAAATATCACCATTATTATATTATTAAAATATAATAATATATTTAAACGAATTATTTTATCGTAAAAAGATAAAATTTCAATTTTCAACAATTGTCACATTAAAAATTTTCTCCATCTATATCCACATAAAATCAATATTTTCCTCATCATATGAATCAATAATTAATTATTCACAAATAATATTACGTAATCACAATATCGACAACCCAGCAGCTTCCTGAAAGCAGGGGCTTTCCAATAAGAATTTCTCCTTACTACATGCCGCAATTAAAGCATGACCAAACCTCTCCTTAGATGTAACTTTCTAGACATTGCCAATAATGTTATCTAATAATATTATTCGATAATATGAATTATTGCTTCGATAATGAAAAATATTATGTAATGACAATTATCAAACAACAAAGAATATAAAATATCAACGCAAAGAATTATTAACTCAATAAAATATCGAATAATAATTATCAGAACCATTATCGAGTAGTGCCTTCACGTAAGAATCAATAATTGGTGCAATACCGCAAAGCAATCGTGTTTTTAACCAATTTAGTATTTTAACAAGATAATCTGTAATAACTACGCCATTATTTTTAAACAACTTATATTTGTCGCTTTCTTCATCCAATCGCTCAAGCATGGGGCCCACACATGGTCATCGTCACTACCGGTCATTTTAATATTCCCCGACAAAGATTTAATATTCCACGACCAAACGAATATTCCCCAACAACAATGAATATTTTATAACCACTTCATTATTTTGAAAGTATTTATGATTTTACCCTTTAACTATCCACATTAATCAAATCAACCCTTACTATTTCAAAATAATAAATAGAGAAAATTAAATTTCATTAATAATAAGTTGGGGTCTTACAACCTCCCTCCTTATGAAATTTCATCCTCGAAATTAACGTGACGCACTGTGTGTTTTCAAAAGGTGAGGATACCTCGCTTTCATTTCCGCTTTCCAATTCCTGTGTCATTTCCTCTATAAGCATGATTCCTCCACAAAACTTTAACTTGTGGTATGACCTTTTCGCGCAGTAGGACATGCTCTTCCTATCTAAGATCTTGACAGTACCTCCTCATACGTTAAGTCTTCTACTATCTCGTCCTGCTCTAACTCAATAACGTGGTTTGGGTCTTTCACATATTTATTTAAGTACGAGATATGTGAAACACATTATGAACACGAGACATACTTTGAGGTAACGCAAGTCTATAGGCTACATTTCCTACTCGATCAAGAATTTGAAATGGACCAATAAATCATGGATCGAGCTTTCCTCTCTCCCAAATCTTGTAACTCCCTTCCATGGAGCAACTCGCAACAATACATGATCCCCTACACTAAATTCCACGCCCTTTCGATGAAGATCCGCATAACTCTTTTGTCGATCTTGTGCCGCTTTGTATACGCTTGTCGAATCATTTGATCTTTTCCGTAGTCATACGTATTAACTCGGGTCCCAACAATGTTGCTTCACCCACCTCGTCCCAACATACCGAGAGCGACACTTTTCGGCCCATAAAATGCTTCAAATGGAGCCACACCTATACTTGCCTCGATAAATCGTTGTTGTAGGAGAATTCTACCAATGGTAAATACTTATCCCAACCGCCTTCTTGAAGTCTAGGACACGTAATCTTAATAAATCTTCAAGAGTTTGAATAGTCCTTTCGATTGTCCGTCTGCTTTGAGGATGGTATGCCAAATCAATCGTAAATGCGCGCTCATAGCTTTTTGCAAGCTAACCCAAAATCTTGAAGTGAATCTTGGGTCACGATCCAAAACTATGGATACAGTGCATGCCACGCAACCTCACAATCTCATTCACGCACATACTAGCAAAGACGCTCAAGTGAATAAGTCTCCCAGATCGCAAAGAAATGAGCGACTTGGTTAATCTATCAACAATAACCCAAATAGCATTGATGCCTTGAGAAACCGTAGGAAGACCAGAACGAAATCCATGGTAATGTGTTCCCACTTCCATTTCTAATCTCAAGTGGTTGCAACGGACCCTTAGGTACCGGATGCTCCGCTTTTACACGCTTGACAAGTTAAACACATCGAGATAAACTTTGCAATCTCTCTCTTCATATTGTTCCACCAAAATGTATGTCAAGATCACGATACATTTTAGTACTTCCAGATGGATTGCAAATGGTGTATTGTGTGCCTCCATCATAATCTTGTACTTCAAATCGTAGTCGTTAGAACACAAAGTCTAGAGTGGACTCAAGTATTCCTTCTTCATCAATTCTCGCCCTAATAGCTCCTTCTTGTACTTTCTTCTTTATAATGCATCACCCGGCCTGCGGGGCTCGAGCAACCTTAACTTTTTCTATTAAAGTCGGCTCTATGCGATACTTGACATCATCGCACTCGCTCCCGTGATATGATCTTCTACTCAACGCGTCGGTACCACGCTCGCTTTTCCGTGATGGTATCAATAGTGTGGTCGTAGTCTTTCAATAACTCGAGCCAACGTCACGCCGCCAGATGTTGAGTTCTTTTGAGTGAAGAAATATTTAAGGCTTTTATGGTCCGAATATATCTCCACTTTCTCCCATATAGATAAGTGCCTCCATATCTTTAGCGCATAAAACGATCACGCTAACTCTAGATCTTGAGTAGGATAATAATTCTCCTCATACTCTTTTGTTGTCGCGAGGCATAGGCTATGACTTTCCCACGCTGCATGAGAACACATCCTAACCTTTTGCCTCAAGCATCATCAGAGATAACAAATCCATCCGAACCAGATGGTATTGTTAGAATAAAAGCCAAATAAGTCTCCTCTTAAGCTCTTGGAAACTTTTCTCGCATTCTTCGCTTCCAAACGAATTTTGTATCCTTCCGAAGTTAATGAAGTTAATGGAGTAGCGATTCGAGAAAACCTTCCACTAATCTCCGATAATAACCAAATTTAAACCCAAAAAACTACTACTTCATTATCACCGACTTCTTGTTGCTCCCAACTTCAGATTGCTTCAATCTTCGCTTGATCAACAGATACTCCATGTTTTGACACCACGCGCCCAAGGAATGCTACTTCCTCAAGCCGTAACTCGCATTTCTTTAATTTGGCATATATTTTGTTTTCACGGGCCTTTGGAGTACCAAATTTCAAATGGTGCTCATGATCTTCACGACTTTTGGAATATATAAGGATGTCATCAATAAAGACAACAACAAATCGATCCAAATATTCCTTGAATACTCGGTTCATCATATCCATGAAAGTCAAGAGAGCATTAGTCATCCGAAAGACATGACTAAGAATTCATAATGCCCGCATCGAGTTCTAAAGGCGCCTTGAATATCCTCGCCTAATCTTCAAATTTGATGATATCCGTAATCTAAGATCGATTTTTGAAAGAATTGTGCCCTCAGCAATCGGTCAAACAAGTCATCAATACGAGGTAGAGGATACCTATTCTTGATGGTGACATGGTTCAATTCCCGATAGTCAATACAAAGTCGCATACTCCCGCTTTTTCTTCTTTACAAATAAAAACAGAGCACCCAAGGAGATGTACTAGATTTAATGAAACCGATGTCCAACAATTCCTCGTAGTTGGACCTTTAACTCCCAAGTTCAATAGAGCCATTCGATATGGGGTTTTAGAAATGGGCTTTGTACCAGTTCAAGATCAATAAAGAATTCAACTTCACGCTCGGGGTAGACCGGAAGTTCTTCGAGAAATACGCCAGAAAGTCAATAACAACAGAATATTATTCAAATTTGACGTGTCTTTATTCAAATCCATAACATGGGCTAAGAAAGCTTGACATCCGCTTTTCAATAAACGAATAGCTTTATGATTAGATATGATAAAGATTGATTTTAATGGTTTAGTTGCTTGAATTCTTATAACAAAGTCAAGTTAGAAATATGAAAACTAACAACCTTACGAAAACAATCAATTTTGGCATGATGAGTAGTTAACCAATCAATCCCTAAAATCACATCAAAAGCAAGTATCTTTAAAGAGATAAGGTCAAAAGGTAAGGTGATGGTGCCAACTTGAATCAAACAAGATTTATAAACAAAGGATGTGATGAAAGTTTCTCCTAACTGAGTTTCCACAGATAGGTCAAAGTCTAATTTCTCCTGAGTCAAGTTTAAATGTTGAGCACACGCAGAGAGATAAATGAATGGGTAAAGACCTAGATCAAGTAAGGTATAAACTTCGCAAGAATTTATAAATAGCTTACCCGTGATCACCTCGTTTGGGTTCCTCGATTATGACCAAATCACAACAAACGCTTCTTCCTAATCGCTGACTTTGAATTTTCTCGGGATATCTTTTGAGTCACCGTCCCTCAATAACTAGGTTTCGCCATCGATAATCTCGAGCGATATGTCCTTCCTTTCCACAATTATAGCATACCTTGAACTGTTGTGGGATGCTTTGGACCGATATGTCCTCTTTTCCGCATTTGTAAGATAATGACCGGTGGTCGCTTCTCTCCCTTAGAACCATTCTTGCGCAAGACTGCTGCCTTCACATGGTCGTTGTTAAATCTCCTCTTTTAAAATCTCCTCCCACTCGCTTTCTTCTATTTTCACGGCCATGATTACCACCAGAGTGGTTACCATTTTTGTCCGTCTGCTTTTTTCTCCGCTGGTTATCATTATTCTCGCTGATCGCTATCTCTCGGTATGATCCTCGTTATGGTCCTCAACACCATACTCAAGTATCTCGCCTAATAATTGAGCCCTCGCTTACAACATCTCGAATAGAGAGAAAATTTATGAGAAATGAGATATTGTCGTATGCCGGGTTTCAAACCTCTCAAAAACATCCGCGCATAATGCTCCTCATTCTCCACCAAATGAGGTGCAAACCCGATAACTCGCAAACTTTGCCTCGTGCATCGAGACACCGCCATGTTGTTTTGTTCTAATCAATGAACTCCACATCCTTCATACGACGCAACACTTTCGTGAAAGTATTTGTCATTAAATAATTTCAAATGTCTCCCAAGACATGCCGAAAAGCGTACGGATGGGTACGCTTCACGCACTCTACCAAGAGTCCGCTTCGCCACGAAACATAAAGGTGGCGAATGGAACCTTCGTTCTCTCCGCGCATCCCAAGACATCGAATATCTTGGTAATTTGCTTGACCCATGTTTCCGCCATGATCGGATCTCGCTTTCCCTTAAATTCGTGGTCCCAACTTTTGAATCGCTTGTCATGATAACCCGTGAATTACTATCATTTCTCCTCAGATTTTGAACACGAAGTCTCCTCGTCTGATTTTTGCATGAATCGCAAAAACTTCTAAACATCCCTCGCTCATCATCTCGCTTCAATGGTGTTGTTCACAGAGGAACATTGCCACTGCTGCACGCTCTCCTCTGCAGAGTACAAAGCGCCTCCACGGCCTCATTTCCATTGTTAATATTCTCACGACATTCTCAAATATCGCCATAAAACAAGGGTTAATTAAGGAAATCAATATATCACATAATATCCCTATATACCGACTAACTAACAAATAAGCTTAGTAGGACACACTAGCGGAGGATTTACTCGCCTCTCCTCCTAGTTCTATTCCCCGATCTCCGCCAGAGATCATATCCCTAAGCTCGATACCAACCGCGACGCCCCCAAAATAGGTATACATCACCTATTCTCGAGTTGTCAATACATGGTATGTAAACAACTACAACTTTATTATTACAACAAGAAAACTGTGAGTTTGAATACAAATATTATCTTCTGTATAATATCTATACTCAAATAAATCCTCATCACATTTATTGATACATTATTTTACAAAATGGTGAGGACTACTAAACAATTCGTTCTAAAACCTTCATTCCATACCCCTCACCTGCATCGCTATATTCTCGCCTCCCGAGAAGAAAAATGGAACAAAAGGAAAAGAGTGAGCTCAACTAGCCCAAGAAAGAATATTATGACTAAGATAATATACAACAAATTATCGTTAGTCTTCAACAGGAAAAATCTAATAGAATACAATAGACAACAAATTTTAAATCAATATTCCCAATGAAAATAATAATTCATTAGAAGAGTTAAGTAGAGAATGCAAACTACTATCTTCTATGTATGAATTTAAAAGTTCATCGCTCATCTTTTATCCCCAGTAACATCAATCAATATACATCCGAATCAAATATTCATCTTTGCACTACAGCCAAAGATATTCATCATTGGTCATGTTCATCTAAACACTGCTCATCTTTGCACTACGTGCCAAAGATATTCTTCAGAAATCATTCATCTTCAGACTACAGGCCAAAGATATTCCATAATATCATCATTTAAGATCGAAGATGATGAAAAATATTTTTAAAGAAACGAATCCAAAGGAAACAAAATAA
This sequence comes from Panax quinquefolius, assembly GCA_020205615.1. Classification (NCBI taxonomy): domain Eukaryota; kingdom Viridiplantae; phylum Streptophyta; class Magnoliopsida; order Apiales; family Araliaceae; genus Panax; species Panax quinquefolius. Next base: position 92,722,398 of record CM035174.1, on the reverse strand, counting down.
CAAGGATTAAGGATTAAGGATTCGTACTTTGTTTTATTCACATCCAAAATACCTCAAAAATAATCGCATTGTGTAAAATTCAAGAATGATCAAAACATGGATACAATCAAAGCTAGTATCCGTAATAGATATTTTGGACAAAAGAAGAAATTTTATTTTTTGGTGAATAGTCTTATACGTGAATAGTCTAGATACGTGAATAAGAACTCAACACCAAAAGATAGAAATTTCCCAAAAAAACATCTTCACGCTTTCATGAATAGTACTCGTGTGAATAATAAGAACTCATGAATAAGAATCATGAATAAGAACCCCGACATGAAAAAAGTTCCAAATTTGATAATAAGTTTCAACCAATATTTCAAAGATAATGATATTGAAGAAATAATATCATTTGAGAAGAAAATAACATCCTTACCTCGAAAGATTAAGACTTCTAAATTGGAATAATGGGATATAAGTCTCAAGGAACTCTGACCGCCTAACAATACTCAAAGTATACTCAAAATACTCACAAGAATATGCTCGATAATATAGAGAGAAAACTTTCAGCTTCGTGTGATTTTCAATTCTAACCTAAGACCCTATTTATAGAAATTGCTAGAACACCAAAGCGTAAAATTTAATAAATTAATAATATAATTATATAAATTTCCTACGCATGCCTAGAATCTGATTTCAGCCATCAAACACATGCCACATTCTAGAAAAAGTAAGAAAAACGTTTTTCTAATTTTAAATATTTTAAACTTCCAAAATCAATTATTTCAAGCTTTCTAACTTCAATAATTCATAATAAATAGCCCTTTCATCAGAAAATTCGAATCTCATGAGTTTTTATAGGAAATTCAATTCTCTACAACTTTGCAGAAGAAAGTTTTTCCAAATTCCAAATAGAAATTGACCAAATCCACAAACGAGCGATTTTACAAAAGCTATAATCAAATTTCACTCATTAAATGGGGTCCAATTTACATGTTTAACATGTTTTAAACATTTATTGCAACAAAAATACTCTTCCTCCTCAGATACTCATATATCACACATTCGTTGTAAAATATCACCATTATTATATTATTAAAATATAATAATATATTTAAATGAATTATTTTATCGTAAAAGATAAAATTTCAATTTTCAACAATTGTCACATTAAAATTTTCTCCATCTATATCCACATAAAATCAATATTTTCCTCATCATATGAATCAATAATTAATTATTCACAAATAATATTATAGAATCACAATATCGACAACCAGTGCGCTTCTCAGAAAGAGGGGGCTTTCCAATAAGAATTTCTCCTTATCTTGCCAAGCAATTAGGTGACCAAACTTCTCCTGTAGATGTAACTTTCTAGACATTGCCAATAATGTTATCTAATAATATTATTCAGATAATATGAATTATTGCTTCGATAATGAAAAATATTATGTAATGACAATTATCAAACAACAAAGAATATAAAATATCAACGCAAAGAATTATTAACTCAATAAAATATCGAATAAAGAATTACTCGTAACCATTATTGAGTAAAGGCCTTCTTACGTAAGAATCAATAATTGGTGCAATATCGTGCTACCGTGTTTTAACCACCGAGTATTTTAACAAAGATTAATTGATGTAATAACTACGCTGTTATTTTTAAACAACTTATATTTGTCGCTTTCTTCATCCAATCGCTTTCACATGGGGCCCACACATGGTCGCTACCGTCGCATTTAATATTCCCCGACAAAGCATTTAATATTCCACGACCAAACGAATATTCCCCACAACAATGAATATTTTATAACCACTTGCTTATTTTGAAGTATTTGCAGATTTTACCCTTAACTATCCACATTAATCAAATCAACCCTTACTATTTCAAAATAATAAATAGAAAATTAAATTTCATTAATAATAAGTTGGGGTCTTACGAATAATAAAGAATGGAATAATGTAAGTTCTCTTCATGAATAAGAAAGAATAACACCCTTACGGTAGGTAAACAAATAATATCCCTTATCGTAAAAAGACAATTTGGATATCAAAGTAAAGTAAGTACCGAATACTCTTCTTCTTTCTTTCTATAGATTTTCTCTATATAGCTTCTCTCTATAATTTCTCTCTGTAGTTTCAAAGAATTCGTAAGAAAATAATGAAGGAATGAGCTTCTATTTATAGAAAAATAGAATGCATAGTAATTAATCCATGAATCTGGTCTAGATTGATTTACTTTAATCTGACGGGTCCATATTTAAAGCAAAATCTTTTAAATAAAATATCATATATTCTATTTATATAAAAATATTTTACTATGCAAACACTATGCAACACTATGCAAAACACTATGCAAAATACTATGCAACACTATGCATAATAAAATATAATATATTCTATTTATGTAATAACTTTAATAAAGTATTACATTTTATATAAAAAGATGTTTCGCTTTTATTACGTTAATAATACTGAATAAAACAAAACGTCATTATCGCTATAATAATTCATATTATTAATCGACAATAATGGAATCAAACCGAGTGACTTCTCACATAAGCATCAATAATCAATACCGCAAAGCTACTATGCAACCACACGTATTCTCGTACTTTTACTACCGAGTAGTTCAACAGTATCAACGGTAAAACTTCCGCCGTTATTTCAATAAAATATTTTTGTCGTTTTCTCAATCCAACAATAATTTTGTTGTGGGGTCTACCAATGATTGAGTCGTTGTACGAATATTCCCTGCTAAACCGAATATTCCCCGACCAATCGAATATAATATAACCACTTGCATTCTTTGCAAAATTTATAAATACTACCCACAACTATAATATTATCTCAAATTCACACCATAATATTAAAAAATTATTTCGACAAAATTTAAATCTTTATTGATAAAATCTCGGGTCTCACAAGACGCCTAAAGATTGTGTGGTTATTCTGTAAGACCCCAACTTATTAATGAATAAAATTAAATTTCCTTTATTTATTATTGTGAATGATAAGGTATTAATTTGATATAATACTTTGGTTATGGGTGAAATGTGCAAATTTTCAAAATAAGCAAGTGGTTATATAATATTCATTTCTGTCGGGGAATATTCATTTGGTCGTAGAATATTCTTTACGTCGGGGAATATTAAATTTACCAAGCCAGCCTATTTGTGGGCCCCATAACGGATAACGCTTGATGAAGAAAACGACAAAATTGAATAACTCTGGCGTAGTTATTCTGCTAGTTACTTAACACCGTTGGAATACCCTTGGTTAAAATACGATGTCTGGCGTTGTTGCACGAAGATGCTACCAGTATTGCATGATATTGTTGAATTATTGATCGTTACGTAAGAAGGCACTACTTAATAATTGTCACAGTAGTTACTGTTCAATATTTTATTTGATTGGTTCAATAATTGCTGCGTTGATATTTTATAATATTGTTGTTTCAATAATTGTCACTGCACATCATCTCCATTATCAAATCAATAATTCATATTATTTGGAATAATATTATTAGATAGCATTATTGGCAATGTCTAGAAAGTTCTGTCAAGGAGAGATTTGGTCACCTAATCATTGCGCCCAATGGGAGAATTCCTTATTGGAAAGCCCTCTTTCCGGAACCGTAAGTTGTCATTATTGTGATTACAGTAATATTATTTGTGAATAATTAATTATTGATTTATATGATAAGGAAATATTTATTTTATTGGATATAAATGATGGATATATTTATTTTATGTGGATAAAAATAAAGGAATTAATGTTGAGGTGTTTTATCAGTATTTTGTCGGTGTGGAGGTATTAAAAATCGTCCGTATGTGGATTTCAGGCATTTTTCGTTTGGAATTTGGAAAAACTTAAACTTTCAAAGTTGTAGAGAATTAAATTTCCTATAGAAAGGACATGAGATTCGAATTTTTCTGATAAAAGAGCTATTTTCTATGAATTACTGAAGTTTCAGAAAATAAAATGATTTTTATTAAATTATGGGTGGGACCCACTTTTGTTTTAACATGTGAAATTTCTGTTTTTTTTCAGAAGTGGCATGCTAGTCTTGGTCTTGGTTGGTGTGTAGGATTGATATAAGAAATAATATTATTTTATTATTTTAGTCTCCTTTGGCGTTCTAACACTTTCCTATAAATAGACGCTTAAGTTAGAATTGAAAATCACACCAGAAACAAGTTTTCTTTCTCTTTATATTGTCGAGCGTATTTTAGTAAGTATTTAGATACTTTGAGAATTGCTATTCAGTGCAAGTTTCTGTCAGCACTTATCCGAAATTCAGTCAGAAGTACCGTTATTTTGAGGTAAGGGGTGTTATATTCTTCTTAAAATGATATTTTCTTCAATATCATTATACCGAAATGTTGATATGATCTTTTTATCAAATTTGGAATTTTTTGTGTCAGGGTTACTATTCACGTATACGGTACTATTCACGAATACGACACTATTCACCGAAAAAAATGAAAATTTTTATTTTTGTCCAAGATGTCTATTATGGTTACTATATTTGATTGTATCCATGTTTTGATCATTATTTTTGAATTCTGCTTCAAAATTGGTTATTTCGGAATATTATTGAACTTGGATAAACTGTAATACGAATCCTTAGTATTTGATCTTTTATCTCACTGGATTCATTTTCTTTAAAATATTTTTCATCATCCTCAGTCCTAAATGATGATTCAAATGAATATCTTTGGCCTGTAGTGCAAAGATGAATGATTACCTAATGAATATCTTTGGCCCATAGTGGCAAGATGAACAGTGTTGAGATGAACATGACCAACCGGGTGATACAAAATGAATATCTTTGGCTCAGTGGTGAAAAGATGAATATTTAATTCAAGATGTATATTGATTGATGTTACAAGGATAAAATATTGATGATGGACTTTTTAAATCTTAGAAGATAGTAGAATTCTTTCTCTACTCAATTCTTCTAATGGATTGATGTTCCGTTGCAGCTTGTTGATCTAAAACTTGTTGCTCATTATATTTTATCGATTTTTTTCGTGTTGAAGACTAACGATAATTTGTTGTATATTATCTTAGTCATAATATTCTTTATTGGGCTAGTTGAGCTCACCCTTTTCCTTTTTGTTCTATTTTTCTCGGGAGGTGAGAACATAGCGAGAACTAGTGGGTACGGCGGAGATGGTTCGAGAAAGATGTTTTAGCGATCCTCACTATTTACGTAAAATAGTGTTTGAATAATTGTAATGAGGACTCCTTTTGAGTTTGTATACTCTCTAGTATATAATATTTGTATTCAAACTTACAAGATAGGCGCTTGTCGTGATTCTCGCATTTACAATTATATTACTGAAGTTGTATTTGTTTTTGTACTATGTATTTGGCGACTCAGAATGGGTGATGTATATCTATTTTGGGGGCGTCACATATTCAATTAGTCACCGTTTCTACGGAGAGACTCCCGCTTTTCTTACACTTACACTGCTAGTGGTGTGATTAATTCTGATTTGGTGGACCTTGCGGTGTAACTTGGAGCAGCTAGAGTCATCTAGATTTTATTTAGGTTGACCATGAGTAAGTAAATTTATTTTTTATTTTTATTTTTTTTGTGCTTATCTGCTTATTTGTTAAGTAGTGTATGCAAAAAGTGTGGATTAGGGACGAAACATCCCGATTAGTGAGAAAACTTGATTTTTTGGATTTCATTTTAAAAGATCTCACTTTAAGAAAAATGGAGGGCGCACAAACTGTTTCTTTAAGGGATCAATGTTATCCTTCCCGCTCTGCCCAACCTTCGTGTATCAGTCTACCACCGGTAATTGGTAACAATTTTGAACTTAAGCCACAATTTATAAATATGTTACCTAAGTTTACAGGGATAGAAGATGTATATTTATTTATTCAGGAATTTGAGGAAGTTTGTGCCCTAATGAAAATTCAACAATTGTCTGATGACTCAATTAGGCTAAGATTTATAACATTTGCTTTAAAAGATAATGCTAAAAAATGGTTATATAGCCTACCAAATAATTCCATATCAACTCGGAGGAGGATTTGTTACATTTCTAAAAAATATTTTTCAAATCATAAAACTGCTAAAATTCGGACTGCAATTCATCAATTTTGCCAACTTAAAAAAGAGTCCTTTTGGAAATATTTTGATAGATTTAAAAATTTGTTATCCCAGTTCCCACACCACGGAAGGCAATATTCCTCATGTAAACAACACTACCGAACAAATGATGAATGATGGGATGTTTAGAAGTTTTTTGCAGTTCATGCAAAACCAGATGAGGGAGACTCGTGCACAAAATACGGGTGGAAATGCTAGCAATGCACTACTTGTCACATTGACGGCGAGTTCAAGGAGTTGGGACCGCCATAATTTAAGGGAAAGCCGGATCCGATCACGGCGGCGTGGGTCAAGCAAATTACCAAGATATTCGATGTCTTGGGATGCACGGAGGAACGTATGGTTCCATTCGCCACCTTTATGTTCCGCTGATGAGGCGGACTTCACCGGTGGGAGTCTATGAAGCGTACTTGCCAACAATGACTCAACATGTCTTGGGAAACATTTCAGAAACTATTCAATGACAAGTACTTTCCTGAAAGTATTCGTCATATGAAGGAGGTGGAGTTTATCAGATTGGAACAAAATAACATGACGGTGTCCCAGTATGAGGCGAAGTTTGCAGAGTTATCTGTGTTTGTAGAAATGGGCTAATGAAATTGACATTTGGAAACATGACAATTGACTTAAATGTGTTTAATGTGGGAGAGCCACCTAGTGATTTTTTGGACCAACCCATTAAAGTAAACATGATACAAGAGTTGTCAATGACCCAAGAAATAAATGCAAATAGACTCTTGATTGAAAAAGATCCAATTGATTTTTTCTTAAATCACCTTGACCAAAATTGGAATGAATCTGAATATTTAGATAAGGTCAATGAGCTGTTGAGATCAACTACAAATAAGTCAACTAAACTAGAACATGTATTTGAACCAATTCTTCCATCATTTGAACATGTTAATGAAAGTTTTCTTGAGGTAAACTTGAAGCATAACTGTGATGAAAATTCTGACTATTTTCAATTTCTTAGACCTCCTGAAAATAATGAAAAGTTCACACTCACTTATCCATTTGTAACATTCATTTTTAGTCACATAATTTTTAGGATTTATAAAATTTGTAGATGTGTACATTTGTTTTCTTTCTCACCACATCTTCTTGCAGAACAAATGCCCCGCATATAAGGTATAATTCTTTCATATCTTTGTTCTCTTTTCTTCATTTGCATATATTGAGGACAATGCATGATTTAGGTATGGGGGGGGAGTTTGTTTGTATTAGATTTTTTTTTTACGAAAAAAAAACACAAAAAAATTAAAAAAATAAAAATTTGTTTGACTTTTTATGAATTGAATTAATTCTAAGAAGTATTGGTGGAGCAAAACTCATGAGTGAGATTGAAAGATTTAGAACTCTTGAATTTTTGATAAGATACGAAATCTTAGTTTGAAACACCATCCAGATTAAAATTGATTTCACAAGCATTTTTGCACTTCACGTTTGCACTAATTCTTAGTTGTGGGGTATAAACCATGATTCGAGTAATTTCAAAAAGAAAAAAAAAAGAAAAAAAGTAAAGTAAAGAAGAAAGAATGAAAAAAAAAAATGAAGTTGAGAAAAGTTGAAAAAAAAGAAAAAGAAATAAATAACTGCTTCAATGTCCATTAAACGAAATAACTGGGTATCTAAGCCTCGGGAAGCATCGATATTCACGTTGAAAAGTGTGATGGATAAAAGCAGCTTGACTAGTCTAATTTTGTGGCCTTTGTTATTCGAGTTAGTAAATCCTTAGGGGTGTCTCTACACCTAGTGCCCTAAAGCCATCTGGTTTGGGAGTCATTGGTCCAACGCTCGCTCTACATGGGTAACTCTGAAAAGCCTAAGAAAATGAGACATTGCACAAGTCAAGAATAAAAAAAAAAGGAAATAAAAAAAAAGAAAAAGAAAAAGAAAAAAAATGAGCTTGCTTGATTTTCATGGTAAACATTCATACTAAGAGTTACATCATATACACATGCATGCATCACATGGAATTGATTTAATTAAGGATGGTGTCTAAAATGAAGATTGAGTATTTTTGATAAGGTAAAAGTGTGATTTTGAATTTAATCTTGCTTATGTATAATGCCCATAGATATTTAAAATCTTTCTTTCAATTTCATAATTTGTTGAATCCAAAATTATTTTTTGAATTTTGTGGGTATATTTACTGCAAACCCTCACGAGACACAACTCGTCCACTTGGGGTAACCTTGGGGTTTAAAGGCTTGTTGCACATGCTAAGTGCAATCGTGTTTCCTACGAAAATGGGGTAGTGTAATTTTTGTTTTATTTTTATTTATTTTACTCGAGGACGAGCAAAAGCTAGGTATGGAGGTATTTGATAGACACGTAATTCATACATTTTGTTATCCCTAATTTTGTCCTTTTAATTATATTAGTTTATTAAATTAATATGTTTTATTTTATTTTGTAGGATTTAATAATTGTTGCAATAAAGTCAAAATCTTGGTGATCAAACGATATTTAATGCTCTTATTCATTTAAGGAATATCCAAAAAGAATCCTACAAGGAGAAGGAAAGAGGTGGAATAATTTTGGTGTGCAAGTCAAATTCAACAAGAGAAAGGAAAGTCTATCTAAAAGATCTTTTTGAGAAGTTGATTGCCACTAGAAAGTTGAATCCTACATAGAAAGGGAACAAAAGTGTCTAAGTTCAATGAATCTAAATTAGGGTTCAAAGTTATTTTTCCTATAAATAGGCTTCTTGTTTTAGAGAGAAAGACATCACTTGTTATTTTATTTTTCTTAGTTTTTCACTAGTGTAGGAGTGAGAAGATATTTAGAGTTTGTCTCTCTTATTCCAATCACGTGTGGAACATACTGTCAGGGAGTATTTGTAACTTTCTTTTATTTATATAATAGAAATTCTCTTTTTAATTATTGTTCTTATTTCATGCGAATTGTAGTACTAATATTATTTGTTTTTGTTTTTAATTCCATGGCTAGTTAAATTTCTAATACCTAGGATTATGATGAAACTAAGTATTTCATAATTATATTTTCTTTCCGTTCCATAATTAATGCCTAATTATTTTCGCCTTCATATTTTCCTCCGCATAAATTGCATATGATTTTTATATTGATTGCGAGGTTTTGATAAGTTATAGTTAATCTGTGAATTTTTCATAACTTATGCTTTTGCCATATTAATTATATGAATCATTATTTTTAAAGGGAAGGAGAATAATTTGGGAATTGATTTAGAAAATAAGAAATTATTTATTATGTTAATATTTGGTGGATTCTGATTCCTAGGTATCTTTTCTCATTAATAGTTTCCGTTATTAATTAATAGTTTGCATAATTTAGTTAATAAATTCTCTCCACCATATTTATTTCTAATTTGCCTAAAATATTAATTAAGGATATATTAAAGAATTAATCTAGTCTATGTGGATTCGACCTGTACTTGCCAGTTCTTCAATTAGACACTGTGTACTTGCAGTTACATATTTTTATCACATCAACATACACCTATTCAACTCCTTTCTAAGTGTGCATACACAAAATTTCAAAGAGATTCTTGATATAATTTCCACAATAATACATTCAATATAAGCAAAAGTAACTACTACTCAACACCATCAAAATCATAACCAACTTTTCTCCGAACAAAAAATACAAATAACAAAATAAAACAAACAATTAAAATAATGAAATCAAACAACACAAAAAATCAAACTATGGAGTTGCTTTCACTTGTTCATTTTATCTTGTCTAGAACTTTGACTGGATATTAGCAACAACACTCTTGTCCACCTGAAAAGCCTTCACCAGTATATCAGTTGCTATATCTGGCTTAGAACCAAACACTGCATTGGCAATAGTAATAACACCTTAAGTTTTGGTCGCTTAGAGTCAAGAATGGCAACCGCGTTCCCATTTCCGACGTTCCGTTGGAAGTGAATGAGTCCGATAGGAAAAACAAATATGTCACCCTTCTGAAGGATTCTTGAGTTAAACGATTATCGGGGTTTGAGGTGATGAATCCGACCTCAAGTCTGCCTTCGATTAGGGTTAGGATTTCGGTGGCGCGAGGGTGAGTGTGAGGAGGGTTAAATAACACAACGGAGGAAATTAATAGGATTTGAGTACACGTTAGAATTGAACACACAATTAAGATTGTGCCTATCGAATGATATATATGAAAAGAAATGTATAATCCCTTTGTCTCAAAATGAGAGACATTTGATATATATATAATCCCTTAATTAACCATGCATTCAAGTGTAAAATTTTCAAAAGAGATGATTTTATCAATGACTAATTAGCATTGTCGATATCATTTTTAGAAGAATAAGAAATATGAAAAAATGTATTCTACGTGTGTTATTTAATGTGACAAATTACTTAAGATTTATACGAGCTAGCCATGTATTTAAGAAAAAGTCAAATGCCAAGTGTATAATTTTCCTAAAGTATTGTTATACGCACCTTGGCTGTTGGGGTCAGCAACACAGAAATCCTGAAGAGGGCTTTGGCTAGATGCCACTGCCATGAAGAAAGATAGAGATAAAAGCCCTATGAATACAGCTTGATTTGCCATTTGAAAATGCAATTAATTAAATAAAGGCGTGAGGGGTTTAATTTTAAATATCTGAAGAAGAATAAGAAGATAGGATCTTAATTCAATTCTATAGCTAGCTAGTAATGAATTGTGAATGAAGTACATATGCAGTGCAGCGTTCTTTATATACAGAGCTGGAGAGTAAAGGAGAAGGAAAAATAAATGGTGCTATACAGCTATAATCTTTGCATGCATGCCGTCCTTTGAATTCTATGAAAGAGTCGTACTATCTTCTCCGTGTGAGAAAATATTAATTACTTAATTATAAATCAAATTTACTTATTCTATATGTTTTCCATCCAAAAATGATATGGTCCGATTTAATTTGCTGCCCATTTCCCCCCATAGGCATATCAAGCTTTGCAACTGACACATTAATTAGCTTTTCATTTTTTGATTATTTTGATTTTAATAGGAAATTTAATAATAAAGAATATATACTTTAAGAGTTCATCATATTTAAGAAAATCAGAAGTCAACTAATAGTACTTTAATTTATTAATGACGTTTTGTATTTTTCAGAATATAAGTCTTTTAGATTCTAGAAATTTTGTCGTTGGCCAAATAAAAATAATCAATTTGACTCTTATTTCATTTAATGGCGGAGTATATATAAATTTCCATTTGGAGTAGCATGAATTATATCGTATAATGTGCTTAATTAGTACTCCATATCATTCATGTGGGAGGCCGGATAATTAGTGTAGTGCAAGGACGGATACATATTTTACCTTTTAAAATTGATTTATAAAACTACTAATAAAGCGGTCATGGACTTTAATATAGTAACTATAGGACTTGTTCATTTATTTCATTGGCCGGCACAGACTTATAACTTAATTCCTTGCAGCTTCTCTGTATCATATATATATATATAGCTGCATGGATGCTTCTTCCATCACTCAAGTAATCTTTTTGTGCTTGTTAACTTCTTTCAAATTAGTTTGATTATTAAATGGCAACACCCATTTATTTCCTAGGACTTTTAGCTTTATGTCTTTCTCTACCATTGGCAACTGACCACACTCCACTTCAAGATTTTTGGTATTATAAGAGTAAAATACAGTAAAATTAAATAATATTATAGTAATACAACTGTATGTAAACTAATATTAGTATTACTTAATCAATCAAATTTATGAAGTTAGTAAAATTAAAATCTGAATTGAGTACAAAGTGAAGTGTTTGAGTTATCTTTGAATGAGCAATATCTTTTGTTGTGACTCGGATCTGTGCATATAATACACTTTCTAACCTTTTCTACCAACTCAAAAGCAGAAGCATCACGTATTGTAGATGTAGTCTTCTTATTCTTTGACCCCGTTGGACGACCTTTGTGGGGTTGTATACGAGGCTCATGTAAGAACGAATCATTTCTGTCCACAAGTTCATAAATTTTCTTTTGAACAACTTGTTGTCGCGCAAGAGGCCACTCCACATGTCTTTGCTGCAACTTTTCAAACAGCCCACATATCTCACTTTCTCCACTATTTTGAGTAAAATCATTGTCTAAAAATGATTTTTTGTCAAGTCTCCATTGTGTGTATATCTTCTAAATGTTACACTTCATCTCCCAAATTTTTCATTTTATGTGCATAAGGCATACCCATGACTGTCAAAAAATGATTTTTGCAAGAGATTCTTCATGAGATAACTAATTTATACTGCTTGTGGAACTCGTTTAAAGCAAACACTGAAACATGAGTAAGAAGCTCTTTAAATAAAGAAATATGAAGGTTGTGAGGGATTCTTATTTTTTCTGTTTTAAATTGTGTCTTGATTTTTTGAAATTGATTCTCAATTACAAGACATAATTTATTTTTGACCTCACTAAGATCCCCGGTCGAAACTTGTAAGTACCTTTGAAGAAGTGCATGTGCACCTTCTGCCCTTGAGGTAACACGAGTTCTAAAATGAGTGTGTTTTTTGTCCAAACACAAACAAAGTGCTCTTTTAGATGCAACCAAGTATTTTCGATATAATTAAGAACAGTTTGTCTTTTCTTTGTATTGAACTTCAAAGTACTCCAAAGTTTTATTGTATTCATCTTCACTTTGAGAATTTATAACCACTGTCCAACTTTTCATAAATCCTTCCCAATCTTCACCTTCTTGAAACTGAGATTTACAATTTGCCAAGATGTTCTTCTCAATTTGCCATACGCAGAGGATATTTTGGAAAAACCATTGTAATAGCATTTATCAATTTCAACTATCTGTCACAATAGCCGAAGGTTCACAATTAACACCAAGAATATCCTTAAATCTCTTCAAAGCCCAAATATAGTCTTCCACTTCTTCTTTTTGTAAGAAAGAAAGCGAAGCAAGAGTAGAGTGATGTATTGAAACTTGATACTCCAACAATGTCAAGTAACAACATTTTATACTTGTTGGTCTTGTAAGTACAATCAATTACAAAGACATGCGAGTACCTTTTAGTCAATGATATAGATATTGGGTGAACAAAAAATAAACGTGTCACGTGTCCGGTAGAATCTGATTCCACGTCATAAGTAAAACCGTTTGCACCAAGTTCTTCAACTAAAGCTTGAATCATTGTACGATCGCCCAAATTATCCCTATAGATTTTGACTTTTGCATTATACATTGTTCTAGAAACGACCTTGAGATTCGGATTACATTTTCTTAGTGAAGAAAGAATTTGACGTGGAGCAATTCCAGACTTGGTCATTTCTTTAACACATTCAAACTCTTCTTTTGAAAAGCGGCGACAAGAAGGATGACCCGACGACATATCTACTGTAGCATCATGGGTATGACATGCATTTATAATTTGAAGCACCCAAGGTTGCCCAACCCTTTTCCTTCCGTAAACTTTAAAAGGACAATCTATTAGACGGGATGATGTCTTTCTTTTACGACTTTCCATCAGAATTTTTGTTTATCCAGATAAGTACCTCCTCTATTACAACCAATAATCATAAGACGATTTGTAACAGATTTTTTTATCGATGTTGTGTAACCTTGCATTAAGACATATGTTTGAACCATTCCAATTAAATCTTCACGAGTTTGAAATTCTATCTCTGAAAGTTGTAACGCTCCATCTATCTTATCAATTTTATTTTCACACTCCATATTTGCACTAGGTAAGCAGTCATCATTGGCTGAACTGTTTTCAAATTTTTTGTTTGCTCCATAATTATCCATGTTTATAGTTCAATCCTACTAAAATTAGATTTTCATAGTTATCAAATAGGATGAAAAGGGAGCTTTACTAAACTACATTATGTTTAGATGAACTATTATAAAGAATAAAAATGATTCAGATAAACTCAATGCATAAGAAGCAAATCATATAATATATAAAAATGAATCAAGCAAACTAATTGAAGAATTTATAATTGACAGTCCTATTGCTTGAGCTACCTACTAAATTGTAAGCTACTTTAACTTTTGTTATGCTCATTTCAAAATAGAATTAGATAACATTAACAGATGCTAGTACTACGTTTATATGCTCTCCTTGAAAAACCACTAGACCCATAAGTTTACAGCAAATCATAAAAAAAGTTATAGAAACTCAGCGTACACAACAATTATTGACATGCGCTTTAAAAAAAATCACATTGGCTATAGGGCTCAAGTCGAGAACATCAACAAACGTAGTCCCAAATTCAGTCATTAAATGAGTGTGAAAAGGAGCTCTTGTATTCTATCATTTAAAAAGGTGTTAACCACGAGTAATAAAAAATGATAGAGCATAAGAAAGATAGATTAACATGATAGTAGAAAGAACCTTGGGAAAGGTACGGAAGACAAATTGCAGCTGCATAATCAACTTCTCATGTGAGCAATTGCAGCAAAATTATACCCAAATAATAAAGATGCAGCAAAATTATACCCAATGTGCATATATTGGACCACCTGTGAATCATAATATAATGATGTTAATGTTTCTTATATATTAGACCACCTGTACTAACACTATTATTTCATCAATTAAGACACTTTCAACTTCATTTACATCTCTCATATTATGAAAAAAAAGGTTAGGGTTTATAGAAAAAAGGATAGTTCAGGGAGAACTACTTTATCTATATTTAGCCAAAAAAAAAACTATCTATTTAAAACTAAAATATTACCTCAATTACAAATAATAAAACACACACGAAAGTCCATGAATAAAGTTCAAAAATTAAAGAGCTAAATAGAGGATATATATATATATATATATATATATATATATATGAAATTTTACCTCAAATTGAACTAAATTAAAGAAGAGAAAAGAGTTTGATTTTCAAATCAAGATCATCTAATGTAAATCTTAGATCTGTTACATATAAAACTCTGTTTGGAAGAGAGATAGACAAAAAGTTCAGGAATAGAAGGGAGAATTAGTTGAGAAACCTGTCACGAACTAACAATCTCCTTCTCACGGTGGAAAATCATCTGATGCTAGGCTGTAGATATTCATCTCTTCTATAAATTCAATCTCAGCAAGACATAGAACACATGCAATCCCTTCTCACCTAACTCTTCTGTACACTAATTAGACCCAAATATCGAAATGAATTTGGTAGTATTGTTACCTTATTGCAGCTGTCTCAACCATAGTTAATTAATAGACCCTGCCGTGCGAAAATAACACAAAACAATGTGGATTTAACAATTCTCTAAAAAAAATACTCTCGTAAGGGTAAAGTTAATGTATTAATGGCAGAAGCCTCCAAATGAAGAAGTCAATATCACGTGCACATGAAGACTAGCAAATAAAATTTATTATTTTCTCGAGAAGGAAATTACACAAGCAAATACTGAATAACGTTTAGAAAACTGCGCGAAAACATTAAAACAACAAAGAAATCAAACAATTTGACTTGACTAAGTCATCCTTCTTGAATTCTAAAGGATTTGGTCCTTTCAAAATGGTAGTAATTTTTAGAATCTCGACTGAATTTGCTGAACTATCATTTGATCCACTTGAAAAGCCTTAGCAAGAATACCACTAGATATATCAGGCTTCGATCCGAATACAGCATTCGCAATAGTAATAACCCCAGGGTTTTGGCTACTAAGTCCTGCAATGACTACTGCATTACCATAGCCAATATTTTGCTGGTAGTGCACAAGACCTTGCGGGAAGACAAACACATCACCCTTGTTAAGCACTTTCGTAATGTGGCGATTTTCAGGGTTTGAGGTGACAAATCCCACAAGGAGAGTGCCTTCGAGGACTGTTAATATTTCAGTAGCACGCGGATGTGTGTGGGGAGCGTTAATACCCAATGGTGCAAAGTCGATACGGACAAGAGAAATGCCAAAGGTGTTGAGTCCGGGTATTTGAGCTACGTTAACTGTAGTTACATTTGATCCAACTGCATTTGCTGTGTTGCCAGGTATGTGCAATCCGCTGAAGAAAAAGTCGTTTGCTTGCACGAGCTTGGGGTCCTTGCAAACTAGACCATTCACTAGCACTGCATAATGGAAAAAGTTGATATAATTAAGTTATGCTGAAGTTTTGAAGTTCATAATTAAGTTGTCTATTATGTTTTTACTATGATATATTAAGTGATAAAAAAAGGAAATAAAAGCAGTATAATGAAATGATCGAAAAGCAATACAAAAAGAAAGAAAGAAAGAGCATAATAATGTGGTACCTTTACTATTATTGTCAGCAACACAGAAATCTTGAAGAGGATCAGGATCAGAAGCCAAAGCAACATAACAAGTTATATTAATTAGGAGTCCTACTAAAAGAAACTTAGAGGCCATTGAAGAAGCCATGTTTGAACTTTAATGAGAAACAATAACAACAAGAGATGAGAAAGTATTTGAGCACAAGTGATGAGCTTAATTTTAGTTGTGATCCTTCAGGATCCTTTTATAGAAGGGAGGACCGAGAGAAATTAAGAGGCGGCGAAAGCGTATGACGTCTTATAACTAATGTGTTGAAAGAGTCTTGTTCAAGCTCATTGTTTACATTTTTAAAATATTGATGTTGTAAAACTACCATTTTATCTGCTAACATTAATTATTAACAAATGTGGTGAAAATGTCTAGTTCTCATTGTTTACATAATCAAGATTTGAATATGTAACTTGTAAAAGTACCATTAGTTTATGAAGACTTAAGAATATGTTATAGTAATTCCTTATCTGAGTTCTTTCTTTACCTGCTAATATTACTTATTAACCAATGTGTTAAAAATTCTAGTGATCATTGTTTACATAATAAATTTCTTTACCAGCTAATCATATAGTTGACTGAATTGTAGGCTAGTCGATCTTTGCCATAATAAGTAATTGTTCCATCTTTAAAAAGATGTCTAAAGTGTAATTCTATGTATGTGCACACCTAGAGAGAGGGTGAATAGGTGTTTAAGCTAAAAGTGAAAAACGGTGAAAACTTTTTATAACTTTATGCTACAGGTTTAATTCGCATACCACGTACATGCGCTTTAATCATCTGTTCTTCGTTTATTATTATCAGACAGCTAGACAAGTCTGCTTTAATGTCTGGATAGTGGTGTGAATAACCAAAAAATGGAGAACGTGAATGACAGTTAAAGAGATAAACAGAAGTAAAAATCACACCAAAATTTTTACGTGGTTCAAATTTCTATCCTCTAATCTAGTGGCTAATCTACGTCCAATCCCAACTAGGATTGGAGACTCTTTTATTTCAATTTAACTTAATTAAATACAAAATAACTCCCTGCTTGAGAAAGCTTTCCGTTGGACACGATCGCCTTTCTTGCACCTCTCGCAATCCTTCTCACCACTCGAGACCTCTCGCACTCTCGCGACCTTGAAAGCTTGTCTACAAACAGATCCTACCAACTCTAGATAGACCAAGCCGATACACGGCTTAAACAAAGAACAAGGATATTGATTACAGACTATCAAGTTTTCAGCATAATACAATTTAAGAACAATACAAAAGGGTTGCTGGAAAGAAACTCAGATTCGCTTTTGAATAGAACGTATGAGACTAATTGAAGCTTTTCCAAGTTCTGTCTTCCAATAGCCGAGAAAGAGATATATATATTGTAGAGCTTCCAACGGCTATATATGAGAGGGCTGATTCCATGAAATCCTCAGTCACAAAAAAATCAGCACCAAATCAATAGATATATTGTTTCCTTGATAAGCTCAACCGAAGAGATATGATATCAATCATCTGATATGAAGGGATACGAAAGATATGGTTTGTTAACAATATACTATATTTAGAGAATATACCTTTTGAA
This sequence comes from Panax quinquefolius, assembly GCA_020205615.1. Lineage (NCBI taxonomy): Eukaryota > Viridiplantae > Streptophyta > Magnoliopsida > Apiales > Araliaceae > Panax > Panax quinquefolius. The sequence goes on along the minus strand of CM035174.1, from coordinate 92,704,495 downwards.
GCTTCTAGAACAAATTTGAATCAACTAATCAGTTGACCAAATTTCATTCCCTGTCAATCAATTCAGATGAGATTACATCAATCTTGCAATATAGATTTATATGGACTGTTATATGTTACCATAATGTCCACCCACAATCCATGCATATAATATTATATACTAATGTCCACCCACAATCCATGCATATAATATTATATCACGCCAATATTCATGCATATTAATCAACCATAATCCATGCAATCCACGAAATTTTGTTATCATTCAAAAACATCAATTATGCAATAACTAACATTCTCCCCCTTTTTGATGATGACAAAATAAGTGTAATATGCTTAAATTAGTCATCATTCAAAACATCATAAAACCAAATGTAATTCTATGTATGTGCACACCTAGAGAGAGGGTGAATAGGTGTTTAAGCTAAAAGTGAAAAACAGTGAAAACTTTTTATAACTTTATGCTACAGGTTTAATTCGATACATTACGCCGTCATGCGCTTTAGTGTCTCTGTTCTTCGTTTATTATTATCGGACAACTAGACACATGCCTCTTTTTTAAGGTCGGATAGTGGCGTGAATAACAAAAAATGCGTAATGTGACGCCCCCAAAATTAGGTATACGTCACCCATCTTGGGTCGCCACTTACATGGTACATAAATTCAAATACAACTTACTAATATAATCGTAGGTATACAATACGACATAAATCGTGAGTTTGAATACAAATATTGCCTACTAGATATTATACAAACTCAAAAGGAGTCCTCATTACAACTATTATCACACTATTTCACGAATAGTGAGGACTACTAATGCTATCCTCTCGGACCATTACTCCGCTCCCCGACTCGTCCAAATGGCCTATGTTCTCATTTCACGAAGAGAACGGTGAAAAGAAAGGGGTGAGCTCAATCTAGCCCAAAGAAGAAATATTATGACTAAGATAATGCGAATAAATTATCATTAGCCTTCAACAAAGTGTTAAACCGATAAAATACAATAGACAACCGGTTTAATCTGCAGCTGAACATGCGATCCATTAAAAGAGTCAAGTAGAAAATAAAGTCTACTATTTTTTTAGGTTTTAAAAGGTTTTCATAAATTTTTATCACTAAGACTCGATTTTAATGAATAAACCACAATATCTAATCATCCCAGCACTCACGGTCCAAGGATTTTCATCAAATTATCAATGGTCAAATGACTATACCGAATCACCCCAGTCATAATCATACCAAAAACTATTCATCAATGCTTCTACAGTGCCACTTTGAGGACTTTTATCACATCATTTATAACAGTGTCATGATTATACCGAATGATCCTCGGTCATAATCATACTAAGTCCATCTATGCACGTAAGCCAAAGATGACTTTCAACATAATATAACATGAGGATGATGTCAATGATGACATAATAATTCAATAAACAAGTTCAAGAATTAATTTATCCAAGAATTATTAACGTCCAAATTGTCAACATGATCTTGCTTTTGTAGAGTAAAATTCAAAAATGATCGGAAGAATATTTCCATGAAAAGATCTCGGATGAAACGCAAATATCAAGGATATTCTACTAATTTCATGGAGTATATAAGTCAAAGTTTTAACCAACCGGGTATAATAAAGAATGGAATAACAAAGGAAATCACCACGCATGCGGTGCTTCCGCATGATGCAGGTTATTCCAATAAAATAATAATAATCGGAACCGGTCGTGAAATTCACAATCGTGATGATCCAAATGTAATAATAAATGCTTTGAATAATAAACAATGGAACCGAAGTCCTGTAAAACACACGAATGGATATTCCAAATGAATAATAAATGCGGAATAATAAACAATGGAACCAGTCCGATTAAAAACACACGACGAGGATATTCCAACGTAATAATAAAGAATGGAATAATGTAAGAAGATCACCAAGTATAGGGGATTCCACAGATACGAGTTATTCCAATGTAATAAATAAGAATGGAATAATATAAGGATTTCACCAAGTATAGGGTATCTGGCATGATACAAGGTTATGTATAGGGTATGCCACTTTTATAGGTTATTCCAATAGAATAATAATGAATGGAATAATGTAAGTTCTCTTCATGAATAAGAAAGAATAACACCCCTACGAATACAACAAAAATAATATCCCTTACCTTAGAAGAACTGAATATTGGAAAAGTGAAGTAGCGAATACTTTTCTTCTTTCTCTCTATATATTTTCTCTCTATAGCTTCTCTCTATAATTTCTCTCTGTAGTTTCAAAGGAATTAAGTAAGAAAATAATGAAGGAATGAGCTTATTTATAGGAAAATAGAATGGATAGTAATTAATCCATCCATGAGCGGTCCGAGATTGATTTACTTTAATCTGACGGTCCATATTTAAAGCAAAATCTTTTAAATAAAATATCATATATTCTATTTATATAAAAATATTTTACTATGCAAACACTATGCAAAAATACTATGCAATACTATGCGTAATAAAATATAATATATTCTATTTATAGAATAACTTTAATAAAGTATTCTGCTTTTATATATAAAGATGTTTCGCTTTATTACGTTAATAATACTGAATAAAACAAAACGTCATTATCGCTATAATAATTCATATTATTAATCGACAATAATGGAATCAAACCGAGTGACTTCTCACATAAGCATCGATAATCAATACCGGTATGCTACTATGCAACCACACGACATCGTATTTTTTTTTACTAAGTAGTTCAACAAGATCAACCAGAAAACTCCCGCCATTATTTCAATAAAATATTTTTGTCGTTTTCTCAATCCGACAATAATTACATTAGGGGTCCACCAATGATTGAGTAGTTGTCTGCAATATTCCTCGCTAAACCGAATATTCCCCACCAATCGAATATAATATAACCACTTGCATACTTTGCAAAATTTATAAATACTACCCATAACTATAATATTATCTCAAATTCACACCATAATATTAAAAATTATTTCGACAAAATTTAAATCTTTATTGATAAAATCTGGGTCTCACACGAAACATGAATGACGCTTAAAGAGATAAATGTAGTAAAAATCGGATCAAGATTTTTTACGTGGTTCAAATTCTATCCTCTAATCTAGTGGCTAATCCACGTCCAATCTCAACTAGGATTGGAGACTCTTTTTATTTCAATTTAACTTAATTAAATACAAAATAACTCCTTGTTTGAGAAAGTTTTCCGTTGGACACGACTGCCCCTTCTTGTACCTCTGCAATCCTTCTCACCACTGAGACCTCTGCACTACTGCAGCCTTGAACGCTTGTCTACAAACAGATCCTATCAACTCCAGATAGACCAAGCCGATACACGACTTAAAAAAAGAACAAGGATATTGATTACAGACTATCAAGTTTTCAGCATAATACAATTTAAGAACAATACAAAAGGGTTGCTAGAAAGAAACTCAGAATCGGTTTTGAATAGAACGATGAGACTAATTGAAGCTTTTCCAAGTTCTGTCTTCCAATAGCCGAGCAAGAGAGATATATATTGTAGAGCTTCCAACGGCTATATATGAGAGGGCTGATTCCATGAAATCCTCAGTCACAAAAAAAATTAGCACCAAATCAATAAATATATTGTTTCCTTGATAAGCTCAACCGAAGAGATATTATATCAATCATCTGATATGAAGGGATACGAAAGATATGGTTTGTTAACAATATACTATATTTAGAGCATATACCTTTTGAAGCTTCTAGAACAAATTTGAATCAACTAATCAGTTGACCAAATTTCATTCCCTGTCAATCAATTGAGATGAGATTACATCAATCTTGCAATATAGATTTATATGGACTGTTATATGTTACCATAATGTCCACCCACAATCCATGCATATAATATTATATACTAATGTCCACCCACAATCCATACATATAATATTATATACTGCCAATATTCATGCATATTAATCAACCATAATCCATGCAGTCACGAAATTTTGTTATCATTCAAAAACATCAATTATGCAATAACTAACATAAAGTACATATGGCACACAAATTAAAAAATTAAAGTAGAGAAAATATAATAAAATAGATATTACTTATACTCATAGCGGACACCATGTAATTATATGAGTTAATTGCACTTTAGACCCTCCAAATTTCATTCGTGTTACTATTAGACTCCCAAAATAAAAATCATTTCAATATAGACCCCAAAGTACATTTACTTAATCACGATTTACCCTAATTGATAATCTAACGAATTTTTACCGTATTTAACTTATTAAATTTGTATAAATATTTATTAAATCCGTATAAATTTGTAGTTGACTTATTAAATTTATATACTTATATTAAATCCGTACAGTTTATGTAACAGTACCCCCTCTAGAACAGGAAAAGAAGATCACATGCAAAACACAACTACGACACCACTAAATCCATGTACTATCTACAGCGGACTAGGTGCATCACTATTCATCCACACATGGTAGCTAGCTAATACTATAAGCTTGCACAATACATTAATTATTTAAACATACATGCCAATTATAAGGTCTTACTTACACAATACGAACTAATACATTAGTCCAAAATATTACATCATTAATTATTTATTTAATTATCACATTATTATTTATTGCTCTTCCTCGCTTACCTTGTCTTTTTCCTTATCTTTTATATACCCCGCCCTTTGGGTTCCTCTGTCTTACTATAAACACAAAATTTTATGCAAAATTACGCAACTAATTTGCTAAGCAAGTATAACAGTTTAAAATAAAAATAATAGGAAGTGAATCAATATTCAAAGATTTAGAAAGAATTAATATTATCGACAATTCAAGGAAATCAATGAAAATTTCTTTACAGGATAATAAACATCAAATTTTCGAATATGATTAAATTTTAGAATCTCAAACTATTAAACGTTCATATGAAATTTTTTGAAGGTCACTGAGTGATCGTAGAAAACATGAACTCTTTACACAACGTTCAACATTCACAAAGACTGCGAACCTTTACATGTCGTTCAACAGTCACAAAGACTGTGAACTCTTATTCCTAGAGTATCATCAAGTGATCAACCTAATAATACCTTATGTTACCCATAACATCTTGCTCATGTTGTGTTCTTACAGCGTAATGTCGGTTACCCGACCATAACATAATTAATACCTCTATTCTAAGGGTTCTTCATACTCAGTCATAACCTCAAATTTCGCACCAAAGCAATTTGGATTGTATTAAATTGACATATCTCAAAGTGTCATAAACAATTCAATAAATTGATAGAAACATAACACTGAGTTTATGCCATTAGCCGAACAAATAGCATAAACTTCTTTTATAGATGGTCCAAGAAGCATTACTAAAAAATTTATAGTTCAATAATGAACGAAGTTGAAATGCACAGAAGTGCGGGAACTTGCCTGTCTTGGTCGCACTTTCCTCGATTAGGATATTTTTTCTCAGAATAGTAACCTACATCATCTATAAGGATTTATTTAAAGTTATCGTCGGCAACTATTTGCAACTTCGTTTTAATATTTTTGGGTACTATAAATTTATCCTCGAGTACATTCTTACACCATTAAAATCTCATTACAATATTTATTTATTTCTCACGTAGCCTCATACGTTCCGTTTTGACGGATTTTGGCTAGTAAAATATATTATTTATTTTACGACTTTTCCTCGATTAATTTTTCATAAATTTTTATACTTTATTTTATCCATTAATTAAACTACTTAAACTATTTTATTATTTTTCCTCCTTCTGGACCCACGTAGGTAATTATAATTTAGAAAGTTTCTAATTTTTCCAGAAATTTTCTAGCTTTATTAATATTTATTTTAAACCCATTTCTGTCCAAGTTTGTGAAATTCTTTAAAATTCAAAATTTAATCCCAAAATTATGAATTTTGGACAGTATCTTTAATACATCAAAATAAACTTTAACCCAAAATTTCATCATAAACTGAGTTGTAGAACTCAAGTTATAACTATTTTAATTTTAAAAACCCTTATTTTATTATAATCATAAAGTTTTCATTACAAGTCCGTTTATATTCATTCTTGGGCCAAAATACACCTTATACTTTCTGTTAGCTTTTGATTTTATGATGTTTCGAATGATGACTAATTTAAGTATATTACACTTGTGCATGGTTCATGATTTGTCATTATATTATTAAATATGCATGGCTTATGGTTTATAATATTATAATTAATATGCAAGGTTTATAATATTATTAAGGAAGATTTGAATTGGAGCTTATTAAGGAAGATTTGAATTGAAGATCATTAAGGAAGGTTGGTTTTCTAATAAATCATTTTGGTTTTAAAATGTCCATTTATTAAGGAAACAGTATTAACAAATCTTTAACAAATCATATCAATCTCCTTTAATAAAGTTTGGATATATATAGTTTTATGACTTCTAATACTGTGAGATTCTTTATAGTTGTCAAGGAATATACATACATATATATATATATATATATATATATATATATATATATATATATATCTCTTGATTAAATCAGTTTGTTAGAATTCAACTGGACTAATCTTGTATGACAACTTATTTGGACTCTTATTATATCCTTGATTTACCAAATCTGTTGGACTCTTTAATTACTAAAATCATGGTGTATATCAACTGTGATATATGTTCCGTTGGTCAATATTGTAGCTTTAGTTATGGGATTTAAATTATCTGATTTCTTGCTAACAAATATAGCCGTTGGCCTTCATGTTATATAAAGCTTCATCATGCCCGGTTATGAAGGGACCCAACAATTGAAAAGCAGCAATTCATTCTTCTTAATTCTTATAGCTTTCTAATAGTCTTTCTAGCAATCAATGTCCTATTATCCTTAAGCTAGAAAGTTGATATTCCATTGGAATCACCATCATTGTAATCTGAAAAACAAAACTGTTAGCTTTGGTGGTCTAGAGTTTTCTAGAGTTTAGTGGAGTGCATTGAAGGAAACTTCAAAGGTCTCGAGAGGTGAGAAAAAAGTGCGAAGGTGTACAAGTTGCAGAGGTGCAAAGGGGTATTGGTGTCCAACATCAGAATTGAAGCATCTTTGTAACAGGGAGTTATTTTTTGTATTGAGGTTTAAATCTTAATAAAAAGAGTCTACAATCCTAGTTGGGATTGGACGTGGATTAGGCCACTAGATTAGAGGATAGGGGCTGAACCACGTAAAAATCTTGGTGTGATTTTTACTTTTGTTTATCTCTTTAACTGTCATTCACATTCTGCACATTTTTGTTCATCACGTTAATTCAGACACTAAAGCAGATAGGTCTATAGCTGTCTGATAATCATAAATGAAGAACAGACACTAAAGCAGACAAGTGTAGCTGTCTGAATTAAACCTGTAGCAGAAAATTTCAAAAAAAATTTAGCGTTTATCACTTTTAGATTAAACACCTATTCACCCCCCCCCCCTTCCCCTTCCCCTTCTAGGTGTGCACATACACAGAATTTCACTTTCAAGTTTCACACCTTAAGGGACTTAATTTTATTTCCTCTTTCAATTGTCCAAAACTCCCTTTTAAAAACTAGAACAGGGAGTTGTCCAATATGTCCTGTTTTACTAAAAACAACTCACCACAAATAATTTATAAGGAATTTAGACCTCAAATCAGTGCAGGAATTTAGTTAACCTATAGATATATTTATCCCAAAAAAACGTTACTCACAAATTCAAAACACACAAAAAGTTCTATTCATTACAAAATCGTGTTCAGTTTTAGGGTTTTTACCATTCTTGTTGAAAATTTCTACAACTTTGTTTGATTTTGTTATTTTCTTGTTTATTGTAAGATCTTTGATTTCTTGTGCCATAGTGAATGTTATCACACTCCAACATGTTATTATGTACTCTTAGCATGTACAAATTCATATACATACATATTTACTTCATAAAACATTGGGCTAATTACACATCTGTTACATGAAGTACCATCAAATTCATAATTTAGCTCCTAAAAAATTTGGGCTTACAATTTACTATATCAAGTGTCTAATTTGATACAATTTAGTCCCCAATTTCAGAATCTGACCAAAATTGGTCAGAATACCCATCCCGCCCAAGAATCCGATCGGGTCTTATGTATTTATACAGTTTGACCGTATAAGTATATGATTTGACTTAATTTAAAAAATTCCTATTTACAGTTTCGTTACATCAAGTATACCACCATATTCATGATTCGACCCCTAAAGAAAAAAAAATTAAAATTATAAAAAATTATAAATATAATAATTTTTAACCCTTTAAAAAAAGTAACTAATACCGTAGAAATATGGTATAAATTATAAATGCAATTTTAAATAATAAATATTTATAAATAAAATTATAAAATTATAAATAAAATTTGTAAAATTTAAGTTGTGCTATAATTTGTAAAATTTAAGACGTAAAATTTATAATTTATGACATAATTTATAATTTGCAAGATTTAAGTTATAAAATTCATACATACAATTTGTTAAATTATAGATACAATTTTAAAATTAAATTTTTTTATAAATACAATATATGTATTAACTACTGCTTGTTTGAAGAATAAAATGAAAAACGGACGGAAAGAAAGTGATGTTGAATAAACTAATTAACTAATATTTGTTTGAAGAATCTTTTAATTAAATAAAAATAACTCACTTTCCAAATCCAAGGCGCTGAAATTTCCAAATTTGAAGGAACAAAATAATTTAAAGGATTAATGAATAGGGAGGGAGGAGAGAGAGCAAATGGGTCATTTTTTTTCTTATTTCTTTTTCAATTTTTTCCTCCTCTTTTTGTATGTTCTTCTAATATAAAAAGGTTATTATTGAATTAATTAAATTTTGGGCACTTTTATCAATTGTTTAAAAGTTTAATGTTATTCGTGTTAAAAATATAATTCGTATGTTTAAAAGTTTATTGATTTTGTTGGTAATTAAGTCTTTTAAATTTTAAAATAAAAAAAATTATATTTGGTAATCTTTTTATTAATATTTAATTTCAATAATTTAACATATAATAATTATTTATAAGGATTTATACATATTTAATATGTCAAAATAAGTATTTATATAAATTTTATACGAATTAGGTACTTGATGTAGTAAATAGTGAATTTGGTAGTACTTGATGTAACACAAGTGCTATTAGCTCGTATTCTACTTATCTGGCCGAAAAATTAGGTATTCTTGCCAATTTTGGCCGAATTCAAAAATTGGGGGCTAAATTGTATCAAATTAGACACTTGATGTAGTAAAGTGTAAGCCCAAATTCTTTGGAGGCCTAATCATAAATATGATGATACGTACTTCATGTAATAAATTGTATTTAGCACTAAAATATTTATAGAAGCTAGTTTAGGGTTTTTTTTAACTAGTTTATGCTTCCTTCTTTATTTTCTTTGCTCTTTCAACTTTTCTTCCATGATCCATGGTATTACAACATATATATCTTCAACATAAACTCAAGTATACATAAAGTTTAATTATTTCCATAAAAAAAAGATTTTTTAACTTTTAAAGGGGTTAGGGTTTATACCTAGTTGTATGTGTTGCTTCTCCTTGTTTGGATCTTCTCTTTCCTTCCTTCTTAGTTGATGATTTTTACTCACTTTTCTCCCTTTCTTGGTGGTCGAGCACCCTCTCTCTCTCTCTCTCTGGCTTAGCTTTTGATTTGTTTGGAAAAGTGAAAAGAAAATGAAGAGAACTTGGTATTTATAAGCAAAGTTTTTGCCCATGTATAAGTTGGTCCTTCAACTCTTTTCTTTCCTAGTCAAGCCACTCTCAACTTACTTCTATTCTAATCTTGCCCCACGATTATGGAGGTTAAGCATGTTTTTCATGGGTTAATTACCATTTTATGTTAATTAAGAACTTGTTAGCTAATTAGGTCAAAGCTTGGTCAAGTTTGAATAAATATTTTTCCCCTCCAGAATATCTTGGGAGGCTTCTCAAGGAACCTCCCCTCCTTTGTACCCTAATAGCCGAAATTCTAATATATAGTTATACTTGGATTTTTTTTCTTTTTTTTCGTTTTTTTTATGCTTGCTTAATTGGTAGCTTGGAGAATTCTCTAAACTTTGACCATTTGACCTAGCTTTGCTTGCATTATATATATATGGATAACACATGTTTGTGTGTACACTTGTATAAATTATACATACGTAAGTATACTTGAAATCTATTTGAATTATGATTTAAGCTTTTTAAGTATTACATTTTCTAGTTACTTTTCTATTATTAAACTTGCGCAAGGAATATATGTATTTGTATACATTCTAATTTCTACACATATTTTTATAATATTCTAGAATTATAATTTAGGCTTTAATAATAATTTCATTTTTAATCACAAAATTTATTACATGAGTTTTTGAAATATTATAACAACAAACCTCAAAATAATTAACGGAGCACTAATAAGTTTAAAATATTTAAATTAATTTTTTTACCTTATTTTTAGTTATATACGGTATTAAATTAGTTTTTTTTTTACAAGTCAACTGTAGCTAACTATGGACAAAGCGTATAAACCCTAGGGTACTACCGGGTTGTCATTCGGGCTAGGTATTCTGGCCAATTTCAGCAGGAAATTGAAATTGGGAGGACATTGTATGAAATTAAGTACTTGATTTAACAGATGTGTAAACCTAACTAGTTTAGAGGCTAAGGATAAGGAGGGTAGAATATGATGTAACAAAAGTGTATTTCGCCCTTCATATAAATTACCAGTCCGCCTCGTCATACGCCTTCTCAAAATAAAGTTTTAACCTTGCTCCTTTTTTCTCTTTAGATCTTCCACTATTTCCCCTGTTAACAATATGCCATCCAAAATTTGTATATTGTGAATGAAGGCTGATCATTGTGTTCTATCAATGATATCTTTAAGAATCCTCTTCAATTTTAACATCAGAACTTTGCTCAAAAGCTTGTAGCAACAATTTATCAGACTTATTGGTCTGAAAACAGTCAATCCACTTAGGTTAACATATTTGGGAATCAAGACAATGAAAGAATTATTGAAACCCTTTGCTAATGTCCTATGTTTGTGAAACTGCTCAAAGACCATGATCATATCCTTACATGCCAGAATTTTTTGATGAATTTAAAGTTAAATCCCTCAGGTCCTGGGGCCTTGTCTCCATCACATGAATTTAGGCTCTCAAAATTTCATCCTTATCAAACTCCATTTCCAAGCTCAAAAAGTCTTCTGCAGATAACTTTTTAAATGGTAGGTTACTCCATTTTGCTTTCACAACATCCTCCTTTGCAAATATCTTTTCAAAGTATTCCAGTATATGATCTTTCACCCTGCTAGGGTTTTGGCACCATTCCCCATTGATCTGCAATCTCTCAATAGCATTCTTTCTATCACTACAATATAAATATGTAACTGCCAATTATTCACCAATATTTAGTGGTACCAAATTTATGTTAATTGCAATTATATTTGTTAATGAATTACTAGTTCACTAACAAAAAGTATATTGTAACACCTCAATCTCACATCAAAAACTATGAGAAAAATTTGTCTACATATAATGAATTAAGTTACTAATAATAGTCTCTTTTAGTCATGAACTTTTCGATGAGCCTGTGGTGGTGGGTCTAAGATGACCCATGAATATACTCCCTTCATCCCTAAATAAGTGTTGTTTAAGATTTTTACACATGGATTAAATAAGCTACTAATATGAGTAAAAAATTATTGTAGAAGACTAAAATACCCTTATTTAATAAATATTCTCTCTCTCCCCTCTCACACTCTTCCTTATCTTTCTTTTATGTCCAGGTTGAAAACTTTCTTCCGCCAAAAATTGAATCGTAAATTTATGCATATTGTGATTTCCCACCAAAATCAATTTTCAATCTAAAATTATGAATATTTTGATTTCCAACCAAAAATTTATTTATAAAATGAATACTGATTTTTGAAGGTTAAAATATGGCTACAAGGTAAAAAAATCAAATGCCTTTAACTGAAATAGATCTAAATGTGGATGTAGCATATCAAGATGAAGCTCAAAAAACTTTTTGGCCAGGTCTTAATGAGCCATGCCTAGAAGATGATATACAAGTGGAAGTGGGAATGCATATCTCACAAGAAACATACTTGAATACTGGTATCAAAATTATTATTTTTTTCAGTCAAATCTTATATTGTCTTTTTATTTGACTTTCCTGGAATACCTTTTTCTTTGTTTCTTTGTATTTTGTATGCTTACTTTGTGTGTTTATACATTTGTTAAACAGAAGAAAATACAAATGTGGAACTGCCACAAGCACAAAGTCATATTAGGAAATTAAAAATTTTGTGCAATGATGAGCCGAGCTATATATGACATGCTGCTATAGAAAAGTGTTGATGGAAAATTAAAAAAATGGGTGACAAAAAAGTGGCATCACATTTTCAGTTCCTATCCGTACAATTCAACGCATTTGAAAATTAAACAATCAAAAAGCAACGGCATACATGCATGTTGATGTGCCTGATCGGAAGATAAGAAATTGTGGTCGTAAAATAGTTCAGCCTGACTTGACTATAATGACTGAGATCCCCTTAAATCAACGGACAACTCTTCAATCTTTATCTTGTGCCATAAATGTGAGCAAGACCACATTATTCAGGTGTCTAAAGTTAGGAACTATACGGGGTCATTCAAATGCTATAAAGCCTTATCTAAAGGAAAAAAATAAATATCTCGGTTGCAATTTTGCATATCAATGCTTGATGAAAGTAACATACCATATGATCCAGTTTTCATGGGGATGTATAACATTATTCATATTAATGAGAAATGGTTCTACATGACAAAGAAATCTGAGAATTACTACTTGCTGCCAATTAGTAAAGAAGATCCAATTAAAAAAGCAAAAATTTCATTGGAAACATGATGTTTTTAGTTGCTTTAACTCTTCCAAGGTTTGACGCACAAGGAAATGAGTTTTTTTTTTCTTTCAAAAATTGGTGTATTTCCTTTTGTCACTCAAGAGCCAACCAAAAGGACTAGTGTTAATAGAGTTGCAGACACACTAGAGACCAAGCCGATAACTTCAGTCAAAAGGGAAGTAATACGATCATTCTTAATTGAAAAAGTCTTACCTGCTATCAAGAAAAAATGGCCAAGAGAGAACATAAGATATCCAATATTATTTATTCAACAGGACAATAAAAGAACACATATTGATCAAAATGATGATTAATTTTGCCGAGCAGCTACACAAGATGGATTTAATATTCGTTTGATGTGTCAACCTGCAAACTCTCCAAATTTAAATATTTTAGATCTTGGGTTTTTTAGTGCGATTCAAATCTTGTAGTATAAGGAGTCATCTACAACCGTTGATGAGCTTGTCAACGCCGCTGTGAAGTCATTTGAAACTTTTTCTACAATATATGAAGTTTGTGGGCCCATGTGCAAAATTAGGGTTCACATGACCTAATTAAATGCACAATTAGGGTTCCACGGCCTCATTAAATGTGAAAATTAGGGTTCGCATAACCTAATTAAACGGATAAGTCAGAAATAAAGGGACTAGACCCGGGAGAAGCCTCGACGGATCCCGAGGCAGAAGGATCGTGGAGGCGGCTCGTTTTGGGAATTGATTGAGGGATTGGATTGGTGGCTAGAAGGACAGGGCAATATGGGCATTATTCTAATGACTAAAGGGTATTTCTGGAATTTTCCTGAAGACATGTGCTTGGCATGTGATTACTTAAATTCCAGGAAGCTCTATAAATACCCCTTCCATTCTATGAAGGAGGGGACCTCTCTCCAGACATATGACTCAGACTCTTTTGGTGACTTAAGGCCTGGATATTCCACCTAAAAGTACTAAAAGGGTTTGGGACACTCGCTATCGACTCAAAGGACTCTTTTGGTAGCTTAAGGCTTGGATATTCCACCTAAAAGTACTAACAAGATTCGAACACTCTCTCAACTCAAGAATCGAAGAAGGCTCTTGAATCCCAATAACCCTAACACGATTTCCGGATCCTGGGGGTTCTCGCACGTCGTTGGAGTAATCGCCCACATTGCCGTTCTCCCTCTACAATCAATCAATCAATTCTGTATTCTTCGTGGATTTCTCTCCTCCTCAGCCAACATAAAACCCTAAACAAGCAAGGTGCGATTTCTTTTCCCATATTTATTTGGCGACTCTACTAGGGAGGTGTAGAATTCTTGAAGGGTATGCCCACAACTCGAAGTTGGAGAACTACAAGAAGAGTTGCTTCACCAACATACAGCATTACCTCACCGGATCCAGTTCCAAGGCAAGCAACTCAAGCTTTCCAAAGCGCAACTGGATTTTGACCAACCACTTATCAAGACGCTTGGAAGGAAGTTCGACATCACCACATATGGCCAATCAACAACAAACCAACGTAGGAAGGCAAGGTGAGGATGCAAGTGGAGAGAAAGCAAATGTTGTGCAACTGGAGATGATCAAGGCGTTGAAGGAAGCACGAGAAGGACAAGGGATGATGATGACTATGATGCTGGAAATACAGAGGAAGCAAGAGGAAATGGGGAATTTCTGCCAGCAGTTGATGCAGATCTCTACCTTTAAGGTCATGTTCCCAGGCAGTTCGCAGAGAGAACAAGCAGGAGTGGAGGACAACAACAATGGGAGCAACAACAAAGAGAACAAGATTGTACCTCCATTGACGGAAAGTCAATCGGTTCCAATAATCAACTTAGAGCCCCAGAACAGTGGTGACATGCCACAACCTATGTTGGAAGCAAGCCAACCTCAGACAAACAGCATCCCAACTGCTCTCCCAATATTTTCACAGTGCGGATGCCAACCGTCCCAATCCATGTCCAAATGAGTGAGCCAAAGAATCGCCACTAGTGTCACTTTGCACGATGCAAGTGTGCATCAACCATATATACACCACCGGTGACAACAAAGATATCACAACACCCAGAGAGTTCATGCCATGCGACGAGCCAAGATGCGATTTAATAATGATATGATCGATGTGATTAATCAACTTCAGTGGCGGACATCCCGACCCTCGGAGTTAGACTTTACTCCACCTTACCCGGCACACAATCGGAGGCAACCTTACCCGACAGGGTATATTGAGCATCCCCCATAATTTCCAAAATACAACAGAGAGAAAGGAAATGCCAGGGAACATATTGCCATGTTTATAGAGTCGATGTCTCCGTGGCTAGGATATGATGAAGTGAACAACCACAACTTGTTGATGCGGGAATTCAACAAGACTTTGACGGATAGTGCCTTCAGTTGGTACTATAATTTGGAGAAGGGGTCAGTCCATGATTGGGATGACCTAAAATTATATTTTTTTAAGAAGTTTTTCTATGTGCAGAAACAGGTAACCATTGTAGAGCTCATGCGGTTTAAGCGAAGTTTAATGAGGAGTCGTCGATTACGTTGACAGGTTCAGGGCCCAAGCACAGAAGTGTGTAGAACCAATTGAAGAAAAGAACTTGGTTAGCATATACAACAATGGTGCTTTAGACTCCTTCAAGCCCCACCTCATTACCAAGGCGTGTGATTCATTTGCGACCCTCTCATCTTTTGCACAAGACTTGGGGGGAATCATGACATTCCCCACCAGTCATGCGATGGATACATGGAAGAGCAAGAGGACAACAACTGTGGCTTTGGTGGATTCTCAGTCAAAACCACAAGGGGGCAAGAGGGAGAAGAATGAGAAATTTGAACGAAGTAGAGAAAAGCATGGGGACAAGTATACCACAATGCCAGTTTGAAGGCTATCACATGCAGCGAGAAGGCGTTCAGAGCTGACTAACAATGGGTCGAAAGACGGAGTGGTGAAACCTCCAAGGCCCGGTCGGTTAGAATCAAGAAATGAAAAGAAGATCAGACTTCTGTGTATACCACCAATACGCAGGGCATTCCACTATGGACTGTTACAGTCTATGGAGGATATACAATGAGAAATTGGCGGCCGGGGAAATTGAACTAGGAGAAGAAACGTGAAACACCATCACTCATGGTGCAGTCCCAGAAGTCAAGAACTCAAATATTGGCTCTACGTACCATCGAACAAACTCTGAACTACGGATGAATTAAAAATCCACCTAAGATGGTGGTCCACCAAAAATGGTGGTTTAAGTCCTCAGGAATATCCCTTGCCAAGTAAATTGGATGACCAAGGGAAAGGCACAAGAATTGACGACTAAAAAAAAACCCACCCAAGATGGTGGTCCACTCTAAATGGTGGTCAAGTCCTCGTAGACTGCACTTGCCAAGAAATTGGACGACCCAAGTGACGAGGCACCCAATTTCAAGTCCTCGTAGACTGCACTTGCCAAGAAATTGGAAGACCCAAGTGACGAGACACCCGATTTCAAGTCCTCGTAGACTGCACTTGCCAAAATATTGGACGACCCAAGTGACGAAGCACCCATTTTTAAGTCCTCGTAGACTGCACTTGCCAAGAAATTGAACGACCCAAGTGACGAGGCACCCGAGTGTTACACTTTATCATCAAAAGTGAATGAGGCACCTGACTATAAGCCCTCAGACCCGAAAAGTTATACTTTCAACTTTTATAAAAGTAATTGAGGCGCTTGAGTATAAGCCCTCAACCCCAAAAAAAAAAGTTACACTTTATCTCTAAAAGTGGTGAACGTTATGCTTTCACCGACAAAAGCAAGATTTATTATATGAAACGTTATGCTTTTTCGTTAAAAGCAATTTTATTATCAATAAATTGACAAACTTTCATTTATACTTGAACGTTTTTTTACAATTTCTTTAAAAAAAAAGCAAAGAAAAGTATAGATTCAAGTGTTAGTTTGTATGAAATAAATATACATGATTTCCTGATACAGGAAATGAAAAGAACTACGAAAGTTCATGATCCAAAGGTCATGACCGGTCGAATTGAAGATAGAGGAATACCTAAAGCTTGATCTTTGAGGCTATCAGCAGGTCTTCGAGGCCCTCAGCAGGTCTTCGAAGCTATCAGTAGATCTTCAAGGCTATTATCATGTCATCGATGCTATCATGTCTTCGAAGCTATCAGCAGGTCTTCGAGGCTATCAGCGGGACTTCGAAGCCCTCAGCAGGTCTTCGAGGCTATCAGTAGATCTTCAAGGCTATTATCAGGTCTTCGATGCTATCAGGCCTTTGAAGCTATCAGCAGGTCTTCGAGGCTATCAGCAGGTCTTCGAGGCTATGAGGACTTCGAAGCTATCAGGCCTTCAAGAAATGTTTGGTTCTCAATGACTTCTTGATTCCAAACGAAAGAGAAATTTCAAGAGATGGTAAAAAAAGATTAGATCGAAGATTTAAAAAAATATCCCAGGAGAGCTCCTCTAAGGCCTGCCCTTCTAGGGTCTGCTCCCTATAGAGGTTCCCTCTCCTAGGACTTTCATTTTCGAGGATTGCAAAACATCAAGCCCCGCGAAGTGTTCAGACACTGGAATCAAGACTTCAACACTTAGAATATTTTGCGCGATCATCTCACCAAAGGCGTGACTCACGCGCAGGGGGCAAATACTTACCGATAGGTGACATAGACATCCTCCAGAGTACAAGTGCATTCACCCCAAGCAGTGATGAATATTTAGATAGAAGAACACCATGGTCCTATTGGATACGAATGTTCCTACATAGCTGGATGCAAGAAGAATATCAGCTATCCACAGAATCAGCATTCCCAAGTAGCTAGTCGATCCAATGTTACTATTCTTGAAGGTGGTTAGATGAATCAAACAAGAAGTCATCCCAACTTCCACAAGCCGTTGGATATAGAAACAAGCCTTCCTTCTATAGTGGAGGAAAAGTTATACGGGCATAAGTTTGGACTTGCTGTTAGGTTTGTAATATTCAAGAACGCAATCAAATTGCATAAAAAGTGCAGAAACGTGTAAAATCAGAGTTTAAAAAAAATTTACAAACCATATACCCGGATCACCCTTTATGCACAATTATTAATTAAACGAAAAGGATGAATAAAAACATACCCTTGAAGATCCGAGCTTCCTCAGGTACAAGTTCACCTCCAATCCTTTTCGTCTTCAACTTGAATCCACCGGGTTTGGTTCCTTCCTTTGATCAATGTAAGCCACCCAAGTGTTTGGCCTCTAGAGGTGATCCACCAAGGAAAAAGAATTTTCAAGAAGAAGGGGTATTGGCTCAAACCCTAGTTTTTCCTATCTCTATAGAAAAAGAGCTTACTCTCCCAACTATTGGAATCATTACGTATGTTGTAAAAGTCAACAACCCCTTTACACCCATAATAAGACTCCTCTTATTTATAGATGTAAGCAACCCTCCTTAACAATTAAGGAATTGGTTTTATTTTTTAATTAATTAAAATCCTTTAATTAATTAAGCTCCCTTATCTTATTAGGGATAATTAATTAAACTCTTTTAATTAATTTAACCTCCTAATCCTATTAGGAATAAATGAGAGTACTTATATTAAATTAATTCCTAAACTCTTTTAGAAATTAAAATAATAATAATTGTAATAATATTAATAAGACTCCTCTTATTAATTTATATTTAATATTTCTAAAATATTAAATAATAAATATTAAGCTATTTAATTTATTCTATCACCATAGATTAAATTAAATATACTTAACATATTATTACGATTATGCCATTAACTTCTTAAATAATTATTCTTCCTTTTATGGTGTGACCCTTTAGGTTCACCATATTAAACCGGTTGTGAATAAATCAATTAGAACAATTCTAATCTAATTTAAATAAATAAATTAAATAATTAATTTATTTAAATAAATAATATTTATTCTACAATAGGATAAGCCTCCCTAGCGATCAACGCACTTTCCGGATAATATAGATTTCAACATTAATCATAAAAGAACATTTGAGTAAATAGTTACCGTATAATTCAATCCTTCCACCATATACAATGTCCCAATTAAATATAAGACATGGAATTACTATCAAGTCTTATTTTATTTAATTATATATATTTCGACTCTTAAATGCATAACTCCAAATAATGCAAATTAGAAACTCCTTTCTAATTTCATTCTCGCTTGCCAAGGACTCACCTGGGTTGTTATTTATCGAATCACATAGACATCTCTCTTTTTTTAATAGAAGTGGTAGATTCTTTATCGATCATACATTATCTCATGTATAACTTATTATACCCAAGCATACCCTTTGATATAC
The DNA here is from genome assembly GCA_020205615.1 of Panax quinquefolius. Classification (NCBI taxonomy): domain Eukaryota; kingdom Viridiplantae; phylum Streptophyta; class Magnoliopsida; order Apiales; family Araliaceae; genus Panax; species Panax quinquefolius. The sequence goes on along the minus strand of CM035174.1, from coordinate 92,685,321 downwards.
CCTAAGGGTCTTAAGGAATAAGTCAAAGTATAACTCATCGTACACAAGATACTATGATGATCTCAAGTCCAAGGATTACTTGACTTACTATCACTACAGAATTTCTATTGACGACAAAGTAAAACTCCATTAGGTATTCCTTAATGCGAGCCACGCTCAAAGGAACTTATTCTCTAATAAGCACCTACATACTTGCTTTTAGTGTCTCCACACAAATGATCATGAGATCAATCATCCTCATCCAATGAAAGCAAGCAAAGTATTTACCAATCTATCCGGATTCACTAATCCCCAATTTAGTAATCCAACGATTGGGAACTATTTTAGTTTTAAGCTTTCAAAGAATTTAGATCTCATTGGAATGATCATCATCATTATTCTAAAAGCATTGCTTAAAACTATGGGTTTATCACATATTATAAAACAAAGATCATGTAGATAATTAAAAGCCTTTAATAAATTAATACTTTTATTAATAAATGAATAAGATTGTTACAAAGTATATACTTTATCATCAAACATGATTGGCTTGTGTGCAGCATACTACTTTCAATCTCCCACTTGCACTAAAGCCAATCGCCATTGTATCTTATACTCTTCTTCTCTAAGTGACGATTATCCCGCCGTTGGATAAGCTTTAGTTAATGGATATGTAATGTTGTTCATGAGAGTCCACTATCTCTATAGTGATTTCCCATCTTTCAATGATTCTAATAATCAAATGAAAGTGCCACAACATATGTTTAGATCCAAGATGAGACTTAGAACTATTCCTAGTTCTCAGAATGAACTTTTAATCCAAACAATCAACTTGCAGCCTTCATTTATAGCTATATACTTTGTCTTTATCACTAAACCAAAGAACTCTTTCATTGCTTGGAACCTTTCCAATTCACTACACCACTGCTTCAAGGTAACACTTTACCTTAAAGTGGATTTTCGGTCGTCTTGGTATGTCTGAAAAACTTGAGTCTGTAAAGCCCTCTAGTTTTAATTCAGACCCACCATGTATGCTCACATCCTTAGTGTCGGTTAAGCACTTTAAGATATTTTTCACTGACTCATAGTGAACTTCTCCATAATATGACCGATCAACATCGTGTCTCGTACATTTCATTGCATACATGATTGTCACTCATGCGACCTCTCTTTTCGTGAGTCCTGTGGGGACTATTAAGAGAGATACACTCCATAGCTCATCGACATGAGACATCTCATGGAGTTTGCCATACTAAACGACTTTAGCATCAAATGAATATACGTTCCTTGGGTTAAGTCGAGTATCCTCTTAAATCTATCTATATAGATTTATATCCCCAATTAAGATACTCTTCCAAATCATTCATGGAGGAATGTTTAGACAACTTTATCTTTACTGATTGTAGCATTGGTATGTCATTCCTTATCCGTAGTATATCAATATATAGTACTAGGAATGTCACGATGCTCCCACTGACCCTTTTGTAAACACTAGGTTCATTCTTATTTTTGATAAAATCAAACTCTTTTTATTGCCTCATCAAAACGAATGTTCCATATTTGAGAAACTTACTTCAATCCATTTCTCTGAGTGTCTACAACACTTACCTCATCATATGTAACTAAATCATCATCTTCTATGATGTGTACCTCATCATCATCATCTATGATGAATCCATACCTCCTGTATCTTCTTGGTGACTTATTCCGTATTTACGATTATTGGTTGTGGTACAATAGGTCTATCTACGTGTTCCTCTTATTCGACTTATAGTGTTTTGTGGTTCTTGAACTCTTCAAGATCTATTATCCTCCCATTAGCCCCTTTTAATGATAAACACCTTTATCTTAGAAGGCGTGTGTTTCGTAACAAACACCTTTTGCTAAGTAAAATTATAGAACATATACCCTAAACTTACTTTAGGATGTCCCACAAATCATGTATGTCAAATCTTGTCCCAAGCTTATCCTTTGAAACCTTTTCACATAAGTTGGACAACCCCTTATCTTAACATACTTAAGATTAGAATCCTCCCCGTCCCATAACTTTTATGGAGTCTTGGGGCCGGATTTTGAGGTTACCATTTTCTTAGATATGTAGCCATTTCTAGGACATTATCCTAGAAGGATACTGGAATGTCGGTAAAATCATTATGGACCGCACCATGTCCAACAAGGTACGATTTTTCATTCAGATACATCAATCAATTATTGCGTATCAGGATGTGTCCATTATGAGAAAACCATTTGAGATGATCTAGAAACTTATTGCACAAGTATTTATTCCTTGATCTAATCAAAGAATCTTAATACATTGCCAATTTGTTTCACTTCTGAATTCTTTGAACCTTTCAAATAATTCACACTTGTATTTTAGCAAATACACACATTCAACTCTTTGAATGATCATCTCCTTTTCTTATACTAATTTGTTCAATATGCAAAATTATTTTCATGTAAGTCAAGTATACAAAATTTATTAAGTAATATTACAGTTCTATACAAAACATTATTATTATAAATAGAACAACAATTGTTCTTAATTATAATACCAAAGATTTCATTGTCCAACAATAAAATGGAAATAATATTTTTAACAAGAACTGGAATACAATAACAACTTATTGACTTAATAGATTTGCCCGTAGGCATTGCTAAACTATAAGTTTCTATGGCTAATATGGCAACCTTTGCTTCATTTCCCACACATAGGATTACTTACCTTGTTTAACTTTCTACTTCTGCTTGGTCCCTTCATAAATCTATATTTATGATAACCAAAGTCGGTATCCAATACCCAAGTAGAACCTTGACTTAAAGAAAAATTTATTTCAATCATGACCAAAAATCAGATTGAACCAAAACTTCACTAAGTTTCTTTGGTTAGCCTCTCGCAAGATGCTTCTCGCAGCTTTCTTTCCGTGTCCGGGCTTATTGCAAAGGAATCAAGCTCCTTTGATATCCGACGCTTTTGTTCTTATTATCCTTTGTTTATGCCTTTCTATTTACCTTCTTTGAATCGTTCTTCTTTTTGTAAGATCCTTTGGCCCTACCAAGAAGACTTGATCTTTCTTGGTTGAAAGTGACTCTCAACATTTTTCAATATGTTAAGCAAATCAATGAGGTCGATATCTAGCTTGTTCATATGAAAATTCACAACAATTGTGAAAAGAGTTCTGGAGTGAGTGCAAGATCAAATCTTGGCTCAACTCTCCATCCATGACAAAACTCGTTGTCCTAATTGATCAATCAAATTGATAATGTTAAGGACTTTTATCTCATCAGTAGTGTCATCTGATGGTCATTCTAGATCTAAGAGCTCCTTAGATATCCGATATCTATCAGTCCTACTTTCCTCACCATCAACTACTTGATGTGCAGAATATATAGTAGAAGCATCCATAGTTTCACGCCGACGCCAAGTTCGTTACTTTTCGTGATGCGAAAGCATGATGCATCGAGCCAATCAGGCATCATCTTGCCACTTTCTAAAAGTAGCAATGTCTTCCTCGTAGGCATCATGTCTGCAACCATTGCGAGGATAGGCGACATTAAGGACATAAGATAACTTTTACGCCATGAGAACTATTCTCAAATTCCTTAACCAATCCGCTTAATTTGGTTAGATTAAATAAGATCTAATATGCTTCGCAGTTGATAGTAATTTAGACATTGTAAAATTCAGAAATGAATTTGTAATTAACAACATTTTAACATACATTCTTTTATTAATTACCAAAATAAATTAGGTCTTGTTTTAAATTGGTATCTCCCACTATTTTCTTCAAACTATATTACCTCACTTATATAGTTCGCAAAATCTAATTAAAGATTTGCTAGTGAGAATAAGGATCCCATTTCAAATGTATATAGCCTTGTGGTGACACAACAAACTATATATAAATAAATAGGTAGACAACTTTTGTCAATTACATCAACTATGCAACTCCTTTTCTTTTGCCTCTTAGATTATTTTGATCAAGTGGTGGCACATCCGAATCAAAATTATCCAAGTTAAGTCCCACCTAACACTCCATATATTCAAAAAGAAAATATCATCCTTGTGGTGACACAACAAAACAATATTGTTCAATTTTCTTTATAAGCATCAAATGTGATAAATTAACATCTTAAATACTTAATACTTGTCTTGTGGTGACACAACAAACTCATATTAAATATTTAATACTCTATTAATTTTATCATGCTAGAAGGCTGACGCTCGATATTCCAAATATCTTTGACGCTTAGGACTTAATATAAAAAATTGAGGGGTTTGTTATTAATTTGTCTCATCTTGTTTAGCGCATACACATATATATATAAAATACGCGTCATATTAATGAACATGCTGAAGCATGTTTGCATAATATATAATATATATAGTATAAGCATGCACATATAGAATACTATATTCTACTCGGATTGATTATGGACTTTTATTCTAGTTTGGTTCAAGAGAGCCACCAAGTGAACCAAAAGGTCAAACCCTAGGGGTGCAAGAAATAATATTTAAATATAACTATTACATTTAAACCTTGCTCCATTACAAATCTGGGTCTTCAAGCGCCTCAAGCTCCTTGATCTCCAATTTTTCAAAATTAATTCTAACTATTCCTATTACAAAACTATTTAAAATAAATAGAAACCTTGATCGCTAATCAAGGGAAGTACATAGGAGGAGATAGAATTTACATTAAGAAAAAATTAGAGAAGACGAGGCACGCAGAATTCCCCATTTAATAAAACCCATACATTCACGCATCCAACTAAAATAAAATCCAATCGCATCGGGTCAATAGTCCATAATCAATCCCATTTATTATCATACACATCATCATACGCATCAATAAATAACATTCATCTTATGAATAATAAACATTTAATATATATTGATATCATTTAATGGGCAAATTTAGTTAGTATAAAATCTATTTTTGAATCAAAATAAACTCCTTTGTTTTAATCCAAATTTAAATCAAAATAAAACTATTTTATTTTAATTTATCCAATTTTGAATAAAATAAACTATTTTATTTTAATCAAAATCTTTAATCAAAATAAACTCTTTTATTTTAATTAATTATGGAATCCAATTCCATGTAAAAAAAAATTATTAAAGGAAACACGAATTATCTTTCATATTCACAAATAAACTCCTTTATTTTAAATAATATGAAATCTTATTTCATATCTAAATAAACTCCTTTATTTAAGGAAAGATCGATTCTTTTTCCTATTCACAAATAAACCTTTTATTTTTTGAATAATATGAAATCTAATTTCATATCAAAATAAACTCCTTTATTTAAGGAAAAATAGAATCCAATTTCAACTCTAATTAGTTATCTTGAAATCCAATTCCAACTCTAATTAGTTAGCATGAAATTTAATTTTAAGATTAAAATAAACCTTTTATTTTAATATTAAAATAAATTTTTATTTTAAAATTAAAATAAATTTTTATTTTAATTATAAAATAATTAATATATATATATTATATTAACCGTATAATATATATATAATATCCAAGATGTTCCTTAAAAAAAGAGATTCACGTGGCCTTAATATCTTAATACAACACATTTTTAAGAAGCTTTAATTAATCCACCAAAGAAATTGCATGCTCTTTTTCCTTTTTTTTTTTTTTTTTACGTGCATATGAATCTCAAAAAAAAAATGTAAGCTCTTTTTACGTAAAAATGCAAGCTCCTTTTACGCCCAGTTCATATATATATATATATATATATATATATATATATATATATATATATATATATATATATATATATATATAATCCAAAGAGCTCAAGCAATATTCTAGAAAAACTGTAGCTTTACAACATTTGCGACGATTCTGATTTTAAAGAAATAAAAGCTTCGCAAATTTTATTTATTTATTTTTATTTTTATTTTTTTATTTTTTTTTTATTTTTTTTAAATAAATTTTATACAATAAAATTATGCCCAATTAAATTGTTCTAAACACATATCAATATACATATCAAATTAAAATAATTAATAATTAGCATAAAGGTTTGGCTCGATGCCACCATAGTAGGTTTGTAATATTCAAGAACGCAATCAAATTGCATAAAAAGTGCGAAAACGTAAAATCGAGTTTAAAAAAATTTACAAACCATATACCCGATCACCCTTTATGCACAATTATTAATTAAACGAAAAGGATGAATAAAAACATACCTCAAGATCCGAAGCTCTCTCGTGTACAAGTTCACCTCCAATCCTTTTCGTCTTCAACTTGAATCCACCGGGTTTGGTTCCTTCCTTTGATCAATGTAAGCCACCCAAGTGTTTGGCCTCTAGAGGTGATCCACCAAGGAAAAAGAATTTTCAAGAAGAAGGGGTATTGGCTCAAACCCTAGTTTTTCCTATCTCTATAGAAAAAGAGCGTATTCTCCCAACTATTGGAATCATTACGTATGTTGTAAAAGTCAACAACCCCTTTACACCCATAATAAGACTCCTCTTATTTATAGATGTGGGCAACCCTCCTTAACAATTAAGAAATTGGGTTTTATTTTAATTAATTAAAATCCTTTAATTAATTAAGCTCCCTTATCTTATTAGGGATAATTAATTAAACTCTTTTAATTAATTTAACCTCCTAATCCTATTAGGAATAAATGAGAGTACTTATATTAAATTAATTCCTAAACTCTTTAGAAATTAAAATAATAATAATAATTGTAATAATATTAATAAGACTCTCTTATTAATTTATATTTAATATTTCTAAAATATTAAATAATAATATTAAGCTATTTAATTTATTCTATCACCATAGATTAAATTAAATATACTTAACATATATTATTACAATTATGCCATTAACTTCTTAAATAATTATTCTTCCTTTTATGGTGTGACCCTTTAGGTTCTCCATATTAAACCTAGGTTGTGAATAAATCAATTAGAAACAATTTAATCTTATTTAAATAAATAAATTAAACAATTAATTTATTTAAATAAATAATATTTATTCTACAATAGGATAAGCCTCCTAATGATCAACGACTTTCCGGATAATATAGATTTCAACATTAATCATAAAAGAACCTTTGAGTAAATAGTTACCGTATAATTCAATCCTTCCACCATACAATGTCCCAATTAAATATAAGACATGGAATTACTATCAAGTCTTATTTTATTTAATTATATGTATTTCGACTCTTAAATGCATAACTCCAAATAATGCAAATTAGAAACTCCTTTCTAATTTCATTCTCGCCTTGCCAAGGACTCACTGGTTGTCATTTATCGAATCACATAGACATCTCTCTTCTTTTAATAGAAGTGGTAGATTCTTTATTGATCATACATTATCTCCATGTACAACTTATTATACCCAAGCATACCCTTTAATATACCCTAAGAGTTTTAAGGAATAAGTCAAAGTATAACTCATCATACACAAGATACTATGATGATCTCAAGTCCAAGGATTACTTGACTACTATCACTACAGAAATTCCTATTGACAGTAAGTAAAACTCCATTAGGTATTCCTTAGCGAGCCACGCTCAAAGTGAACTTATTCTCTAATAAGCACCTACATACTTGCTTTAGTGTCACACAAAATGATCATGAGATCAATCATCCTCATCCAATGAGCAAGCAACGAACGATTTACAATCTATCCATCCCATTCACTAATCCCCAATTTAGTAATCCAACGATTGGGAACTATTTTAGTTTTAAGCTTTCAAAGAATTTAGATCTCATTAGAATGATCATCATCATTATTCTAAAAGCATTGCTTAAAACTATGGGTTTATCACATATTATAAAATAAAGATCATGTAGATAATTAAAAGCCTTTAATAAATTAATACTTTTATTAATAAATTTAAATTCAATCTTCAAGCTCAGAGCTTAATAAGACAAAGATGATGAATTTCCCTATCACTCAATAAGAACTCATCATCATCAATCGGCGTCAATAGTAACCTAAAAAGTTCCAAATTCTGATAAAACTTTATTCAACATTTCAAAATAATGATATTGAAGAAATAATATCATTCGAGAAGAAAATAATATCTCATACCTCGAAGACTCAAAGATTTCTAAATTTGAATACTCAAAAATAAGGGAACTTGCAAGAGCCTAGAATAAAAATATACTCAAAATATCATGAGATAATATAGAGAGAGAAATCTCGTGCTTTTGGTGTGATTTTCAATTCAACCTAGACCTATTTATAGAAAATGCTTAGTAACACAAAAAAGCGTAAAATTTAATAAAATAATAATATTTTCTTTAAAATATTCAAGCCCACCTTAGAAATCTGATTTCAGATCATTTATAACACATGTGAGCCACTCAATTATGAACAAAAAACGTTTTTCTTAAAAAAATATTTTAAACTCCCAAAAATCAATTATTTCGAAAGCTTCGAACTTCAATAATTCATAATAAATAGCCCTTTCATCAGAAAATTCGAATCTCACGAGTTTTTATAGGAATTTCAATTCTCTACAACTTTGCGTATGGAAGTTTTTCCAAATTCCAAATAGAATTTGACCAAATCCACAAACCATAGCGATTTTACAAAGCTATAATCAAATTTCAGCCCAATAAATGGGGTCCACTCACATATGTTTAAATATGTTTTAAACATTTATTGCAACAAAAATACTTTCCTCCTCAGATACTCATATATCCCACATTCGTTGTAAAAATATCACCATGCTAATATATTAAATATAATAATATATTTAAATTAATTATTTTATCGTAAAAAGATAAAATATTAATTTTCAACAATTATCATTTAAAAATTTCTCCATCTATATCCACATAAAATCAATATTTTCCTCATCATATAAATCAATAATTAATTATTCACAAATAATATTACAGTAATCACAATATCGACAACCAGTAGCCTTTCAGAGCAGGGGCTTTCTAATAAGAATTTTTTCTTCAAGCCGTAATTAGTGACCAAACCTCTCCTTAGACAGTAACTTTCTAGACATTACCAATAATGTTATCTAATAATATTATTCAGATAATATGAATTATTGCTTCGATAATGAAAATACCGTATAATGACAATTATCAAACAACAAGAATATAAAATATCAACGCAAAATTATTAACTCAATAAAATAATCTGAATAAAGAATTCATCAGAACCATTATTGAGTAAAGCCTTTCACGATGAATCAATAATTGGTGCAATACCGTGGTGCTACTGCTCAACAACGCGATTAGTGTGTTTTAACCAACCGGTATTCCAACAAGATAATCTGTGAATAACTACGCCTGCTATTTAAAAACAACTTATATTTGTCGCTTTCTTCATCCAATCGCTTCAAGTTATGGGCCTACACACGGTCATTCAATTTAATATTTCTGACGAAGACGTTAATATTCCACGACCAAACGAATATTCCCCGACGATAATGAATATTTTATAACCACTGCTTATTTTGAAATATTTATGATTTAACCCTTAACTATCCACATTAATCAAATCAACCCTTACTATTTCAAAATAATAAATAAAGGAAATTCCTTTTTATTTAAAAATTTCATGGTCTTACAACCTCCCGCCCTTATGAAATTTCGGTCCTCGAAATCGACGACGTGACTCGTGTGTTTCAAAAGGTGAGGATACCTCGCCATTTCCGCTTCCAATTCCTGTGTCATTTCCTCTATAAGCATGATTCCTCCACAAAACTTTAACTTGGGTATGACGACTTCACATGTAGGACATGCTCCTTCCTATCCAAGATCTTGACAGTACCTCCTCATACGCTAAGTCTTCACTATCTCGTCCTAGTTCTAACTCAATAACGTGGTTCGGTCTTTCACATATTTACGAAGTACGAGATATGTGAAACACATTATGAACACGAGACATACCCTGAGGTAACGCAAGTCTATAAGCTACATTTCCTACTCTCATTAAGAATTTGAAATGGACCAATAAATCATGGATCGAGCTTTCTCTCTTCCCAAATCTTGTAACTCCTTCCACGGAGCAACTTCGCAACAATACATGATCCCTCACATTAAATTCCACGCCCTTTCGATGAAGATCCGCATAACTCTTTTGTCGATCTTGTGCCGCTTTGTATACGCTTGTTGAATCATTCGATCTTTTCTAGAGTCATACGTATTAACTCTCTAGTCCCAACAATGTCGCTTTCACCCACCTCATCCCAACATATTGGAGAACGACATTTTCGGCCCATATAATGTGTAAGATCCCAAATTTTTAAATAAAAGGAATTTCCTTTATTTATTATTTTGAAATAGTAAGGGTTGATTTGATTAATGTGGATAGTTAAGGGTTAAATATGCAAATATTTCAAAATAAGCAAGTGGTTATAAAATATTCACTATCGCTTGGGGAATATTCGTTTGGTCGTGGAATATTCGTAGATCGCTTGGGAATATTCGCATTTACTCGTTAAACAATGTGTGGGCCCCATAACTGAAAGCGATTGGATGAAGAAAACGACAAATATAAGTTGTTTTAAATAATCTACGTAGTTGTCGCAAGTAATACCGCTGAATACCCTGTGGTTAAAACACACTAATAATGCGCTTGTTGAACAAGAAGAAGACTTGGTATTGCACCAATTATTGATTCTTACGTAGTAAGGCACTACTCAATAATGATTACAGTAATTATCGTCAAAGATTTTATCGAAAGTTAATAATCACGATCGATATTTTATATTGTCATTGCTTTCAATAATTGTCATTACAAAGATCTTTCATTATCGAAGCAATAATTCATATTCTCCTAATAATATTATTAGATAACATTATTGGCAATGTCTAGAAAATTTCGCCTCAGGAGAGGTTTGGTCACCTAATCAAGGCAGCAAGAAGAAGAAATTCTTATCGAAAGCCCCTTTCCTTCTGAATCGCCTCACACAATATTGTGATTCTCAGAATATTATTTGTGAATAATTAATTATTGATTTATATGATGAGGAAAATATTGATTTTATGTGGATATAGATGGAGAAAATTTTAAAATGACAATTGTTGAAAATTAATATTTTATCTTTTTCGATAAAATAATTCATTTAAATATATTATTTTAATAATATATTAATTCAAGGTGATATTTTTACAACTAATGTGGGATATATGAGTATACGAGGAGGAAGAGTATTTTTGTTGCAATAAATGTTTAAAACATGTTAAACATGTAATTGGACCCCATTTATCGAATCGAAATTTGATTATAACTTTAGAAAATCGACTCGCTTGTGGATTTCGGTCAATTTCTATTTGGAATTTGGAAAAACTTTCTTCTGTAAAGTTGTAGAGAATTGAATTTCCTATAAAAACTCAAGCGAGATTCAATTTTTCGATGAAAGGGCTATTTATTATGAATTATTGAAGTTCAAGTTCAAAATAATTGATTTTTGAAGTTTAAAATATTTTAATTACAAAAACGTTTTTTCATTTTTGAAACTCATTTAACATGTGGTTAGGAGGCTGAATTCAGATTGTTAGTGTATGCGTGATGAAGTTGTGGAAAATTATAATATATTATATTAAATTTTCTCGCTTTGGTGTTCTAAGCAATTTCCTATAAATAGGTGCTTAGGTTAGAATTGAAAATCACACCGTAAACCCAAGTTTTCTCTATATTATCGAGTTTATTCTTGTGAGTATTTTGAGTATACTTTGAGTATTGCTATACTATGCAAGTCCAAGTCATAGCCTATATCCTGTTTTCAAATGTAAGATCGATCTTTCGAGGTAAGGGATATTATTTTTTTCGTAATGATATTATTTCTTCAATATCATTATAATTGAAATGTTGATCCGAAGTTTTTATCAAATTTGGAACTTTTTCACGTCGGGTTACTATTCATGGGTTACTATTCATGAGTTACTATTCACGAGTTACTATTCACGAGTTACTATTCACGAAGTTACTATTCACTAGTACTATTCATGAAGCGTGAAGATGTTTTTTGTGGAATTTCTATCTTTTGGTGCCTGAGTTACTATTCACGATACCTTCACGACTATTCAATTTAATAATAAAATTTCTTCTTTTTGTCCAAAATATCTATTCGGATACTAACTCGATCAGATCCATGTTTTGATCATTCTTGAATTTTACACCACTATGATTATTTTTGAGGTATTTTGGATGTGGATAAAACCAAGTACTAATCCTTAATCCTTAATCCTTGCCATTTTGTTTCACCGATTTGTTTCTTTTTAAAAATATTTTTCATCATCCTCGGTCTTAAATGATGATATTATTGAATATCTTCGGCCTCAGAGTGCAAAGATGAATGATTTCAAGAATATCTTTGGCCCGTAGTGCAAAGATGAACAAAAGTTGAGATGAACACGACCGATTGATTAATATCTTTGGCCCATGTAGTGCAAAGATGAACAGTGTTTAAATGAACATGATTAATCGATGAATATCTTTGGCCCAGAAGTGTAAAAAGATGAATATTTGATTCCGTATGTATATCGATTGATGTTACAGGATAAAATATTGATGATGGATCATTAATTTCATAGATTATAGTAGATTTCATTCTCTACGTAACTCTTCTATGAATTATTATTTCACGCGAATATTGATCCAAAACTTGTTGTCTATTGTATTCTATCGATTTTTCCTCGTCAAGACTAACGATAATTTGTTGTGTATTATCTTAGTCATAATATTCTTTTATCGGGCTAGTTGAGCTCACCCTTTTCCTTGTTGTTCCATTTTTCTTCTCGTGAGGCGAGAATGTAGCAGTACTACTAGCCTGTATGGAATGAAGGTTCTAGCGAGAGTTGCTTAGTAGTCCTCACCATTTTGTAAAATAATGTATTAATAATTATGATGGGGATTTATTTGCATGTGGATATTGTTCAGAAGACAATATTATATTTAAACTCATTAAGATATATTGTCGTATTTCACACGACATTTGTATTATTGAAGTTGTAGTTTGCTTTTTGTACCATGTATTTGGCGACTTCGTGAATGGGTGTTGTGTATACCTATTTTGGGGGCGCCACAATTGGTATCGAGCTTAGGGATATGATCTCTGGCGGAGATCGGGAATAAACTAGGAGGGAGAGACGAGTAAATCCTTCGCTAGTGTGTCCTACCTAAGCTTATTTGTTAGTTGGTCAAGATATAGGGATATTATGTGATATATTGATTTCCTTAATTAACCCTTATTTTATGACAATGATTTGAAATGTCGAATGAGAATATTAACAATGGAGTAAATGAGACCGTGGAGATGCCTCAGTATTTACCAACGAGGAGAACGTAACAAAAGTGGCAATGTTCCTCCCGTGAACAACACCACCGAAAGCGATGATGAACGAGGGATGTTTAGAAGCTTTTTGCGCTTCATGCAAAATCGATTTGGGAGACTCGTGTTCAAAATACGAGGAGAAATGATAGCAATTCACGGGTGGTCACAAATGCAAGCGCTTCAAAGAGTTGGGACCACCGAATGGGGAAAACCGGATCCGATTAAAGGCGAGACGTGGGTCAAACAAATTACCAAGATATTCGATGTCTTGGGATGCACGGAGAACAGAAAGTTCCATTCGCCGCCTTTATGTTCCGTGGCGAAGCAGATTCGGGTGGGAATCATGAAGCGTACCCATCCAAATTGCTCAAAGATGTCATGGGAGACGCGTTTGAAATAGCTTCAATGACAAGTACTTCCACGAAAGTATTCATCATATGAAGGAAGTGGAGTTTATTAGACTAGAAGCGAGAATAACATGACGGTGTCCCGAAGACGAGGCGAAGTTCGCGAGTTATCCGAGTTTGCACCTCATTTGGTGGAGAATGAGGAACGATGACGCGGATGTTTCTAAGAGGTTTGAAACCCGACATACGCCAATATCTCATTTCTCATAAATTTTCTCTCTATTCAGATGTTGTCAACGAGGCTCGATTGTTAGAAGCGAGATAACGAGTATGCGCTCAACCGAGGGACCATAACCGAGGATCATACTCAAGATAGCGATCATCGTAATAACGATAACCAAATGGAGAAAGAAGAATACGACAAAAGGCGGTAACCACTCGGGTAATCGTGGCCATGAAAATAGAAGAAGCGAGTCGGGAGGAGATTTTAAAAGAGGAGATTCAACAACGACCATGTGAAGACGTCGGCCAAGAAGAGTAACTACTAGTTTAAGGGAGGAGAACGACCACCTAGGTCGATCTTACTAAAATGCGAAAAGAGGACATATCGATCCAAGCGCCCCACAACAGTTCAAGGTATGCTATAATTGTGGAAAGGAAGGACATATCGCTCGAGATCAGACAATGGCGAAACCTAGTTCAATGAGGATTTGACTCAAAAGATCGTCGAGAAAAAGTCAAAGTCAACGATTCCGGAAGAGCGTTTGTTGTGGTGATCAAAATCGAGAACCCGAACGAAGTTAGCACGGGTTAGTTAATTATAAATTCTTGCAAGTATATACCTTACTAGATATTGGTTCTACCCATTCTTTTATCTCTCTTACTTGCGCTCAACGTTTGAACTTGACTACGGAGAAATTAAACTTTGACCTATCTGTGGAGACTCCATTAGGAGAAACTTTCATTACATCCGTTGTTTAAAAATCTTGCTTGATTCAAGTTGGCACTATCACATTACCCGTTAACCTTATTTCTATAGAGATATTTGCTTTTGATGTGATTTTAAGGTTAACTACTCATCATGCCAAATTGATTGCTTTTGTAAGGTTGTTAGTTTTCATATTCCTAAGCAACTTTGTTATTCAATTCAAGCAATCAAACCATTGTAGTCAAACATTTTCATATCAAGCCATGAAGTCATTCGTTTATTACGGATGTCAAGTTTTCTTAGTCCATGTTATGGATTTGAATAAAGACACGCCGATTTGAATAATATTCCCCGTTGTTATTGATTTTTCCCGACGTATTTCTGAAGAATTTCTTGACTTACTCCCAAAGCTCGATATTAAATTTTGTATCGACTTTGAACCCGGTACAAAACTCATTTCTAAAATCTCATATCGAATGGCTCCTATTGAACTTGAGTTAAAAATTCAACTATAAATTTGGTACCGAGCCTTTATCTTGTGACTTCCTTTGTGGAATTCACCTGGCCGAACTCTCTCGTAGGGGACGTCATATTCGCATGATAAGAAACCGATAGGTGTCATTGTGACGTGCTTTCCAAGATTGAGATATGAGTCACGATTGAGAGCAACCTAAGTCGATAATCGAAATACGTAGCTTTCTAGGCTTAGTTGGTTATTATCGAGATTCGTTGAAGGATATTCTCGAATCGCTATTCCATTAACGCAAATTGACTTCGTAGAGATACAAAATTCGAATGGAGCAAGGAATGTGGGAAGAGCTTCGAAGAACTCAAGAGGAGACTCATTTCAGCACATGTTCTGATCATGCCATCCTGGAAAAGCGAACGTGGTAGCTGACGCGATGAGTAGAAGATCATATCTTGAGGAACGAGTGCGATGATGTCAAGTATCGCATAGAGCCAACTTTAATAGAAAAGTTAAGATTGCTCGAGCCACCCGACTCGGAGTGATGCGTATGAAGAAGAAAGTACAAGAAGGAGCTATTCGGAGGCGAGAATTGATGAAGAAGGAATACTTGAGTCCACTCTAGACTTTGTGTTCCTAACGACTCTGATTTGAAGTACAAGATTATGATGGAGGCACACAATACGCCATTTGCAATCCATCCTGGAAGTACTAAAATGTATCGTGATCTTCGACATACATTTTGGTGGAACAATATGAAGAGAGATTGCAAAGTTTATCTCGATGTGTTTAACTTGCTAACGTGTAAAGGCGGAGCATCTTGTACCTAAGGGTCCGCTGCAACCATTTGAGATTCCTAATGGAAGTGGGAACACATTACTATGGATTTCATTCTTGGGTCTTCCTGCGGTTTCTCAAGGCATCAATGCTATTTGGGTTATTGTTGATAGATTAACCAAGTCTCGCTCATTTCTTACCGATACGAGAGACTTATTCCCCTTGACGTCTTTCTCGTATGTACGTAAATGAGATTGTGAGATTGCATGGCATGCCAGTATCCATAGTTTTAGATCGTGACCCAAGATTCACTTCATGATTTTGGGTTAGCTTGCAAAAAGCTATGGGCACGGATTTACGATTCAGTTTGGCATACCATCCTCAAACGGATGGGAAATCAGAAAGGACTACTCAAACTCTTGAAGATATATTAAAACTCTGTGTCCTAGATTTCAAAGGAAGTTGGGATAAGTACTTGCCATTAGTGGAATCCTCATACAACAATAGTTATTAAACAAATATAGGCATGGTTCCATTCGAAGCATTATATGGACAAAAATGTCGTTTCTCCATATGTTGGGATGAGGTGGGTGAAGCAACATTGTTGGGACCCGAAGTTAATACGTATGACTAATGATTCGACAACGTATACAAACAACGCACAAGATCGACAAAAAGAGTTATGCGGATCTTCATTGAAAGGACGTGGAATTTAATGTAGGGGATCATGTATTGTTGCGAGTTGCTCCATGGAAGGGTGTTACAAGATTTGGGAAGAGAGGAAAGCTCAATCCATGATTTATTGGTCCATTTCAAATTCTTGACCGAGTAGGAAATGTAGCCTATAGACTTGCGTTACCTCCGAGTATGTCTCGTGTTCATAATGTGTTTCACATATCTCAGATTTCAGTAAATATGTGAAAGACCCGAACCACGTTATTGAGTTAGAACCGGACGAGATAGCCGAAGACTTAACGTATGAGGAGGTACCTGTCAAGATTTTGGATAGGAAGGAGCATGTCCTACGCGCAAAGGTCATACCACAAGTTAAAGTTTTGTGGAGGAATCATGCTTATAGAGAAATGACCGGGAATTGGAAACGAAAATGAAAGCGAGGTATCCTCACGTTTTCAAAACACACCGATGCGTCACGTCAATTTCGAGGACGAAATTTCATAAGGAGGGGAGGTTGTAAGACCCCGAAATTTTTTTTAAATAAAAAGGAATTTCCTTTATTTATTATTTTGAAATAGTAAGGGTTGATTTGATTAATGTGGATAGTTAAGGGTTAAATATGCAAATATTTCAAAATAAGCAAGTGGTTATAAAATATTCATTGTTGTCGGGGAATATTCGTTTGGTCGTGGAATATTCGTACGGTCGGGAATATTCGCATTTATGCAAGCACCATGTGTGGGCCCCATAACTGAAAAGCAATTGGATGAAGAAAACGACAAATATAAGTTGTTTTTAAATAACTACAGTAGTTATTCTAATTATCTTGTTGGAATACCCGTGGTTAAAACACACTAATACGCTGGCGTTGTTGAACAGTAGCACTTGGTATTGCACCAATTATTGATTCTTACGTGAAGAAGGCACTACTCAATAATGATTACGATAATTACCGCTCGATTATTTTATTGAGTTAATAATTCTTTGCGTTGATATTTTATATTCATTGTTGTTTCAATAATTGTCATTACACAAGATCTTTCATTATCGAAGCAATAATTCATATTATCTCTGAATAATATTATTAGATAACATTATTGGCAATGTCTAGAAAGTTCTGCCTAAGGAGAGGTTTGGTCACCTAATCATGCGCCAAGAAGAAGAAATTCTTATCGAAAAGCCCCTTTCCTGAACCTGCTGTTGTCAATATTGTGATTCTCAGTAATATTATTTGTGAATAATTAATTATTGATTTATATGATGAGGAAAATATTGATTTTATGTGGATATAGATGGAGAAAATTTTTAAAATGACAATTGTTGAAAATTAATATTTTATCTTTTCTCGATAAAATAATTCATTTAAATATATTATTTTAATAATATATTAACGGTGATATTTTTACAACGAATGTGGGATATATGAGTATACGAGGAGGAAGAGTATTTTTGTTGCAATAAATGTTTAAAACATGTTAAACATGTCGGTTGGACCCCATTTATTGACCGAAATTTGATTATAAATTGTAAAATCGCCTGCTTTGTGGATTTCTTTATCAATTTCTATTTGGAATTTGGAAAACTTTCTTCTGTAAAATTGTAGAGAATTGAATTTCCTATAAAAACTCATGAGATTTGAATTTTCTAATGAAAGGACTATTTATTATGAATTATTGAAGTTCAAGCTCAAAAATAATTAATTTTGTAAGTTTTAATTATTTATTTTATGAAAATATTTTTATCATTTCTTTCTAGAAGGTGGCATGTGGGAAATGCTAGGATCTGAATTCTAAGGTTGGCGTATGAATTTGATATATATATATATTAATTTATTAAATTTTCTTTCGTTGTGTTCTAAGCGATTTCTATAAATAAAGGGTCTTTAGGTTAGAATTGAAAATCACACCGTAAATCAAGTTTTCTCTCTATATTATCGAGCGTATTCTTGTGAGTATTTTGAGTATACTTTGAGTATTGCTATACTTGCAAAGTCTAAGTCATAGCTTTATATCCTGTTTTAAACAAAGATCGATCTTTCGAGGTAAGGGATATTATTTTTTCATAATGATATTATTTCTTCAATATCATTATATTGAAATGTTGATCTGAAGTTTTTATCAAATTTGGAACTTTTTCATGTCGGGTTACTATTCATGGGTTACTATTCATGAGTTACTATTCACGAAGTTACTATTCATGAGTTACTATTCACGAGTTACTATTCACGAGTACTATTCAAAAGCGTGAAGATGTTTTTGTGGAATTTCTATCTTTTGGTGTCTGAGTTACTATTCACGATACTCGGACTATTCACGATATCTGCATTATTCAATCAGAAAATAAAATTTCTTCTTTTCGTCTAAAAACATCTATTCGGATACTAACTCCGATTGTATCCATGTTTTGATCATTCTCGAATTTTACACCACTATGATTATTTTGAGGTATTTTTTGGGCGTGGATAAAACCAAGTACGAATCCTTAATCCTTAATCCTTGTCATTTTGTTTCACCGGATTCGTTTCTTAAAAATATTTTTCATCATCCTCGCTTTTAAATGATGATATTATTGAATATCTTTGGCCCAGTAGTGCAAAGATGAATGATTTCTCAAGAATATCTTTGGCTCAGTAGTGCAAAGATGAACAGTGTTGAGATGAACATGACCGATTGATTAATATCTTTGGCTGTAGTAAAAAAGATGAACAGTGTTTAAATGAATACATGACCAATCGATGAATATCTTTGGCACAGTAGTGCAAAGATGAATATTTGATTCCGGATGCATATTGATTGATGTTACGAGGATAAAATATTGATGATGGACTGTTAAATTCATAGATTATAGTAGATTTCATTCTCTACGTAACTCTTACATGAATTATTATTTCCACCGCGAATATTGATCTGAAACTTGTTGTCTATTGTATTCTATCGATTTTTTCCTGTTCAAGACTAACGATAATTTGTTGTATATTATCTTAGTCATAATATTCTTTATCGGGCTAGTTGAGCTCACCCTTTTCCTTGTTGTTCCATTTTTTCTTCTCGTGGAGGCGAGAATGTAGCGAGTACTAGTCGGGTATGGAATGAAGGTTCTAGAGAGAGTTGTTTAGTAGTCCTCACCATTTTGTAAAATAATGAATCAATAATTATGATGGGGATTTATTTGCGTGTGGATATTGTCTGAAGACAATATTATATTTAAACTCATAGTATATATTGTCGTATTTCACACGACATTTGTATTATTGAAGTTGTAGTTTGCTTCTTGTACCATGTATTTGGCGACTCGAACGGGTGTTGTATATACCTATTTTGGGGGCGTCACAAAAGCTATAGGGCACGCAATTTACGATTGGCTTGGCATACCATCCTCAAACGGATGGGCAATCGAAAAGGACTACTCAAACTCTTGAAGATATATTAAAACTACATGTCCTAGATTTCAAAGGAAGTTGATAAGTACTTGCCATTGGTGGAATTCTCATACAACAATAGTTATTAAACAAATATAGGCATGGTTCCATTCAAGCATTATATGGACGAAAATGTCGTTCTCGAATATGTTGGGATGAGGTGGGTGAAGCAACATTGTTGGGACCCGAAAGTTAGTACGTATGACTCACCGAAAAGATCCAAATGATTCGACAACGTATACAAACGGCACAAGATCGACAAAAGAGTTATGCGGATCTTCATCGAAAGGACGTGGAATTTAATGTAGGGGATCATGTATTGTATTGTTGCGAGTTGCTCCATGGAAGAGAGTTACAAGATTTGGGAAGAGAGGAAAGCTCAATCCATGATTTATCGGTCCATTTCAAATTCTTGACCGAGTAGGAAATGTAGCCTATAGACTTGCGTTACCTCAGAGTATGTCTCGTGTTCATAATGTGTTTCACATATCTCGTATTTCAGTATATGTGAAAGACCCAACCACGTTATAGAGTTAGAACCTGGACGAGATAGCCAAGACTTAACGTATGAGGAGGTACCATCAAGATTTTGGATAGGAAAGAGCATGTCCCACGCTAAGAAAGGTTATACCACAAGTTAAAGTTTTGTGGAGGAATCATACTATATAGAGAAATGACTTGGGAATTGGAAGCGGAAATGAAAGCGAGGTATCCTCACCTTTTGAAACACACAGTATCGTGACGTCCAATTTCGAGGACGAAATTTCATAAGGAGGGAGGTTGTAAGACCCAAAAATTTTTAAATAAAAGGAATTTCCTTTATTTATTATTTTGAAATAGTAAGGGTTGATTTGATTAATGTGGATAGTTAAGGGTTAAATATGCAAATATTTCAAAATAAGCAAAGTGGTTATAAAATATTCATTATCGTCAGGGGAATATTCGTTTGGTCGTGGAATATTAAATGCTTCGTCGGGAATATTAAATGCGACAATGCCAGACCATGTGTGTGGGCCCCATAACGAGCGATTGGATGAAGAAAACGACAAATATAAGTTGTTTTTAAATAATGGCGTAGTTATTGATTATCTTGTTGGAATACCGGTGGTTAAAACACACTAATCACGCGTTGTTGAACAAGTAGCACTTGGTATTGCACCAATTATTGATTCTTACGTAAGAAGGCACTACTCAATAATGATTACGATAATTCTTGCTTGAAGATTTTTTATTGAGTTAATAATTGCTGCATTGATATTTTATATTGTTGTTGTTTCAATAATTGTCTTACACAATTATCTTTCATTATCGAAGCAATAATTCATATTATCTCGAATAATATTATTAGATAACATTATTGGCAATGTCTAGAAAGTTCTGTCAAGGAGAGGTTTGGTCACCTAATTGCGGCGCAAGTGAAGAAATTCTTATTGAAAGCCCCTCTTTCTTGAACCTGCACAGTTGTCAATATTGTGATTCTATAATATTATTTGTGAATAATTAATTATTGATTTATATGATGAGGAAAATATTGATTTTATGTGGATATAGATGGAGAAATTTTTTAAAATGACAATTGTTGAAAATTAATATTTTATCTTTTTACGATAAAATAATTCATTTAAATATATTATTTTAATAATATATTAACGGTGATATTTTTTACAACGAATGTGGGATATATGAGTATACTGAGGAGGAAGAGTATTTTTGTTGCAATAAATGTTTAAAACATGTTAAACATGCTCATTGGACCCCATTTATTGATCGAAATTTGATTATAACTTTATAAAATCGACCGTTTGTGGATTTGGTCAATTTCTATTTGGAATTTGGAAAAACTTTCTTCTGCAAAGTTGTAGAGAATTGAATTTCCTATAAAAATTCATGCGAGATTCGAATTTTCTGATGAAAGGGCTATTTATTATGAATTATTGAAGTTACGAAGTTCAAATAATTGATTTTGGAAGTTTAAAATATTATTAATTACAAAACGTTTTTTCATTTTGAAACTCCTTTAACATGTGGTTAGGAGGCTGAATTCAGATTGTTAGTGTGCGTATGAAGTTGTGGAAAAATTATAATATATTATATTAAATTTTACGCTTTGGTGTTCTAGCGATTTCTATAAATAGGGTCTTGGGTTAAATTGAAAATCACACCGTTAAATCGAAGTTTTCTCTCTATATTATCGGCGTATTCTTGTGAGTATTTTAAGTATACTTTGAGTATTGCTATACTGATGCAAGTCCAAGTCATAGCCTATATCCTGTTTCATTAGAAGTCTCTTGATCTTTTCGAGGTAAGGGATATTATTTTTTTTCGTAATGATATTATTTCTTCAATATCATTATATATCGAAAAATGTTGATCTGAAGTTTTATCAAATTTGGAACTTTTTTCACGTCGGGTTACTATTCATGGGTTACTATTCATGAGTTACTATTCACGAGTTACTATTCATGAGTTCTTATTCATGAGTTACTATTCACGAGTACTATTCAAGCGTAAGCGTGAAGATGTTTTTGTGGAATTTCTATCTTTTGGTGTCTGAGTTACTATTCACGTATACTTGCACTATTCACGATACTGAAGACTATTCAATTAAAAATAAAATTTCTTCTTTTTGTCTAAAATATCTATTCGGATACTAACTCTGATTGTATCCATGTTTTGATCATTCTTGAATTGATACCACTATGATTATTTTGAGGTATTTTTGGATGTGGATAAAACCAAGTACGAATCCTTAATCCTTAATCCTTGTCATTTTGTTTCACTTTGGATTCGTTTCTTTAAAATATTTTTCATCATCCTCGGTCTTAAATGATGATATTATTGAATATCTTTGGCGTATGTAGTGCAAAGATGAATGATTTCAAGAATATCTTTGGCATTCAGAAGCGAAGATGAGCAGTGTTGAGATGAACATGACCGATTGATTAATATCTTTGGCACAGTAGTGCAAAGATGAACAGTGTTTAAATGAACATGACTAATCGATGAATATCTTTGGCACATGTAGTGCAAAGATGAATATTTGATTCCGTATGTATATTGATTGATGTTACGAGGATAAAATATTGATGATGGATCGTTAAATTCATAGATTATAGTAGATTTCATTCTCTACGTAACTCTTCTATGAATTATTATTTTCATTTTATTGCGAATATTGATCCGAAACTTGTTGTTTATTGTATTCTATCGATTTTTCCTCGTTGAAGACTAACGATAATTTGTTGTGTATTATCTTAGTCATAATATTCTTTACTTGGCTAGTTGAGCTCACCCTTTTCCTCATTGCTCCATTTTTCTTCTTAGGAGGCGAGAATGTAAGCGAGTACTTAGTCGGGTATGGAGTGAAGGTTCTGTAGAGAGTTGCTTAGTAGTCCTCACCATTTTGTAAAATAATGTATTAATAATTATGATGGGGATTTATTTGCATGTGGATATTGTCTGTAAGACAATATTATATTTAAACTCACAAGATATATTGTCGTATTTCACACGACATTTGTATTATTGAAGTTGTAGTTTGCTTTTTGTACCATGTATTTGGCGACTCGGAATGGGTGTTGTGTATACCTATTTTGGGGGCGTCACATAATGCTTCAAATGGAGCCACACCTATACTTGCCTGATAACTGTTGTTGTAGGAGAATTCCACCAATGGTAAATACTTATCCCAACTACCCTTGAAGTCAGGACACGAGTCTTAATAGATCTTCAAGAGTTTGAATAGCCTCTCTCGATTGTCCGTCCGTTTGGGGATGGTATGCCAACTAAATCGCAAATCCGTGCCTATAGCTTTTTGCAAGCTAACCCAAAATCTTGAAGTGAATCTTGGGTCACGATCCAAAACTATGGATACAGTGAGCATGCCATGCAACCTCATAATCTCATTCACGTATATACTAGCAAGACGCTTCAAGGAATAAGTCTCCGTGACGGCAAGAAATGAAGCGAGACTTGGTTAATCTATCAACAATAACCCAAATAGCATTGATGCCTTGAGAAACCGTAGGAAGACCAATGAACGAAATCCATAGTAATGTGTTCCCACTTCCATTCCTAATCTCAAGTGGTTGCAACGGACCCTTAGGTACAAGATGCTCGCTTTACACGTTAGCAAGTTAAACACATCGAGATAAACTTTGCAATCTCTCTCTTCATATTGTTCCACCAAAATGTATGTCAAGATCACGATACATTTTAGTACTTCCAGATGGATTGCAAATGGCGTATTGTGTGCCTCCATCATAATCTTGTACTTCAAATCGAGTCGTTAGGAACACAAAGTCTAGAGTGGACTCAAGTATTCCTTCTTCATCAATTCTCGCTTCGGAATAGCTCCTTCTTGTACTTTCTTCTTCATACGCATACGACTCAAGCCCGGTGGCTTGAGCAACCTTAACTTTTTCTATTAAAGTTGGCTCTACGCGATATACTTGACATCATCGCACTCGTTCCGTGCATATGATCTTCTACTCAATGCGTCACTACCACGTTCGCTTTTACCGTGATGGTATTGAATAGTGTGGTCGTAGTCTTTCAATAGCTCGAGCCAACGTCATTTGCCGCATGTTGAGTTCTTTTTGAGTGAAGAAATATTTAAGGCTTTTATGGTCCGAATATATCTCCACTTTCTCCCCATATAGATAGTGCCTCCATATTTTTAAGCTAAAACGATCAAGGCTAACTCTAGATCATGAGTAGGATAATTCCTCTCATACTTTTTTAAGTTGTCGCGAGGCATAGGCTATGACTTTCCCATGTTGCATGAGAACACATCCTAACCCTTTGCACGAAGCATCATCAGAGATAACAAATCCATCCGAACCGGATGGTATTGTTAGAACAGTCTTAGAAATAAGTCTCCTCTTAAGCTCTTGGAAACTTTTCTCGCATTCTTCGCTCCAAACGAATTTTGTATCTTTCCGAGTTAAATTTGAGTTAATGGAGTAGCGATTCGAGAAAACCCTTCCACGAATCTCCGATAATAACCAAATTAAGCCCAAAAAGCTACGTACTTCATCCACCGACTTCGGTTGCTTCTAACTTTGTATTGCTTCAATCTTCGCCGATCAAGAGATACTCCATGTTTCGACACCACGTGCCCAAGGAATGCTACTTCTCAAGCCGTAACTCGCATTTCTTCAATTTGGCATATAGTTGGTTTTCACGAAGCCTTTGAGTACCAAATTTCAAATGGTGCTCATGATCTTCACGGCTTTTTGAATATATGAGGATGTCATCAATAAAGACAACAACGAATTGATCCAAATATTACTTGAATACTCGGTTCATCATATCCATGAAAGCCATAGAGCATTAGTTAGTCCGAAAGACATGACTAAGAATTTATAATGCCCATACCGAAGTTCAAGGCGCCTTTGGAATATCCTCGCCTTCTAATCTTCACCGATGATATCCGAGCGAAGATCGATTTTTGAAAAGAATTGTGCCCTCAGAATCGGGTCAAACAAGTCATCAATACGAGGTAGAGAATACCTATTCTTGATGGTGACATGGTTCAATTCCGATAGTCAATACAAAGTCGCATATACGCTCTTTCTTCTTTACAAATAAAACAGAGCACCCCAAGGAGATGTACTAGGATCAGATGAAACCGATGTCCAACAATTCTCAGTAGTTGGACCTTTAACTCTGAAGTTCAATAGGAGCCATTCGATATGGGGTTTTAGAAATGGGCTTTGTACCGTGTTCAAGATCAATAAAGAATTCAACTTCACGCTCGAGGATAGGCGGGAAGTTCTTCAGAAATACGTCGGGAAAGTCAATAACAACAGAATATTATTCAAATTTGACGTGTCTTTATTCAAATCCATAACATGGGCTAGAAAGCTTGACATCCGCTTTTTAATAAACGAATAGCTTTATGATTAGATATGACAATGATCGATTTTAATGGTTTAGTTGCTTGAATTCGTCATAACAAAGTTGGTTAGGAATATGAAAACTAACAACCTTACGAAAACAATCAATTTTGGCATGATGAGTAGTTAACCAATCAATCCCTAAAATCACATCAAAAGCAAGTATCTTTAAAGAGATAAGGTCAATGTAAGGTAATGGTGCCAACTTGAATCAAACAAGATTTATAAATAGTGGATGTGATGAAAGTTTCTCCTAACGGAGTTTCCACAGATAGGTCAAAGTCTAATTTTTCCGAGTCAAGTTTAAACGTTGAGCACATGCAGGAGAGATAAATGAATGGGTAAAGACCTAGATCAAGTAAGGTATAAACTTCGCAAGAATTTATAAATAGCTTACACATGATCACCTCGTTTAGGTTCCTCGCATTATGACCGATCACACAACAAACGCTCTTCCTAGAATCGTTGACTTTGACTTTTTCTCGACGATCTTTTGAGTCACCGTCCCCATTGAACTAGGTTTCATTCTTCGTATAATCTCGAAGCGATATGTCCTTCCTTTCCACAATTATAGCATACCTTGAATCGTTGTGGGCAATTTGGACCGATATGTCCCTCTTTTACGATTTGTAGCATATGATGGGGTGGTCGTTCTCTCTCCCTTAGAACCGATTCTTCTCACAAGACCGCCATCTTCACATGGTCATTGTTAAATCTCCTCTTTTTAAAATCTCCTCCTCGACTTCGCTTCTTCTATTTTCATGGCCATGATTACCACCAGAGTGGTTACCATTTCATTCCGCCCTGCTTTCTTTCTCCGCAGTTATCATTATTCTGCTGACCGCTATCTCGATCACGATCCTGGTTGTGGTCCTCAACGACCGTACTCGTTATCTCGCTTCTAATAATTGAGCCTGCTTACAACATCCGAATAAAGAGAAAATTTATGAGAAATGAGATCTTGACGTATCTTGGGTTTCAAACCTCTAAGAAACATCCGCGTCATACGTTCCTCATTCTCCACCAAATGAGGTGCAAACTCGATAACTTTGCAAACTTTGCCTCGCGTCTTTGAGACACCGTCATATTGTTTTGTTCCAATCGATGAACTCCACTTCCTTCATATAATTTAACACTTTTAGGAAAGTATTTGTCATTAAATAGCTTCAAACGTCTCCCAAGATATGCTTTGAAAGCGCGGGTGGGATGGGTACGCTTCACGATTCCCACCAAAGATGAATGCGCCTCGCCACGGAACATAAAGGTGGCGAATGGAACCTTCTGTTCTCCCATGCACCCCAAGACATCGAATATCTTGGTAATTTGCTTGACCCATGTTTCCGCCATGATCGGATCTGGCTTTCCCTTAAATTCTGGTGGTCCCAACTCTTTGAATTGCTTGGCTGTGACAACCCGTGAATTGCTATCATTTCCTCCTCAGATTTTGAACACGAGTCTCCTCGTCGATTTTGCATGAACTGCAAAAACTTCTAAACATCCCTCGTTCATCATCTCGCTTTCGATGGTGTTGTTCACGGGAGGAACATTGCCAACTCACTGCACGCTTCTCCTCGTTGGTGAGTCTGAGCATCTCCACTGGTCTCATTTCCATTGCTAATATTCTCGATTCGACATTCTCAAATATCTTGTCATAAAACAAGGGTTAATTAAGGAAATCAATATATCACATAATATCCCTATATACTCGACCAACTAACAAATAAGCTTAGGTAGGACACACTAGCGAAGGATTTACTCGCCTCTCCCTCCTAGTTCTATTCCCCGATCTCCGCCAGAGATCATATCCCTAAGCTCGATACCAACCGTGACGCCCCCAAAATAGGTATACATCACCTATTCTCGAGTTGTCAATACATGGTACGTAAAACAACTACAACTTTATTATTACAACAAGAAAACTGTGAGTTTGAATACAAATATTATCTTCTGCATAATATCTATACTCAAATAAATCCTCATCACATTTATTGATACATTATTTTACAAAAATGGTGAGGACTACTAAACAATCCTTTCCAAACCTTCATTCCATACCCCGACTGCACTCGCTTATATTCTCGCCTCCCGAGAAAAATGGAACAAAAGGGAAAAGGGTGAGCTCAACTAGCTCGGTAAAGAATATTATGACTAAGATAATATACAACAAATTATCGTTAGTCTTCAACAGGAAAATCTAATAGAATACAATAGACAACAAATTTTAAATCAATATTCATAATGGAAATAATAATTCATTAGAAGAGTTAAGTAGAGAATGCAAACTACTATCTTCTATGTATGAATTTAAAAGTTCATCGCTCATCTTTTATCCCCTCGTAACATCAATCAATATACATCCGAATCAAATATTCATCTTTGCAGACTACAGCCAAAGATATTCATCACCGTAATGTTCATTTAAACACCTGCTCATCTTTGCACTACTACTTCCAAAGATATTCTTCAGAATCATTCATCTTTTTTTCTACAGCCAAAGATATTCTTAAGAAATCATTCATCTTTGCACTACAGCCAAAGATATTCCATAATATCATTATTTAAGACCGAGGATGATGAAAATATTTTTTTTAAAGAAACGAATCCAAAGAAACAAAATGACAAGGATTAAGGATTAAGGATTCGTACTTGGTTTTATCCACGTCCAAAAATACCTCAAAAATAATCATAGTGGTGTAAAATTCAAGAATGATCAAAACATGGATACAATCGAGTTAGTATCCGAATAGATGTTTTGGACGAAAAGAAGAAATTTTATTTTTAGGTTGAATAAGATCAGATATCGTGAATAGTGTCAGAGTATCGTGAATAGTCCGTGATATCGTGAATAGTAACTCAGACACCAAAAGATAGAAATTCCACAAAAACATCTTCACGCTTCGCTTAATAAGACTTCGTGAATAGAACTCGTGAATAAGAACTCATGAATAAGAACTCGTGAATAAGAAACTCATGAATAGTAACCCCGACATAAAAAGTTTCAAATTTGATAAAACTTCAGATCAACATTTCAAAGATAATGATATTGAAGAAATAATATCATTTGAGAAGAAAATAACATCCCTTACCTCGAAAGATCAAGATTTCTAGCTAGAATCTAAGGTATAAGGTCTTTGAAGGAACTTGCAAACTGCCTAGCAATACTCAAAGTATACTCAAAATACTCACAAGAATACGCTCGATAATATAGAGAGAAAACTTGAGCTTTGGTGTGATTTTCAATTCTAACCCAAGCACCCTATTTATAGGAAAATCTTTAGAACACCAAAGCGAAAAAATTAATAAAATAATAATATTTCTTAAAAAATTCAAGCCCACCTTAGAAATCTGATTTCAGATCATTTATAACACATGTGAGCCACTCAATTACAACAAAAACGTTTTTCTTACAAAAAATATTTTAAACTCCCAAAATCAATTATTTCGGAGCTTCGGAACTTCAATAATTCATAATAAATAGCCCTTTCATCAGAAAATTCGAATCTCGCGAGTTTTTATAGGAATTTCAATTCTCTACAACTTTGCAGAAGGAAGTTTTTCCAAATTCCAAATAGAAATTAACCGAAATCCACAAACGGACGATTTTACAGGGCTATAATCAAATTTCATCAATAAATGGGGTCCACCGACATGTTTAACATGTTTTAAACATTTATTGCAACAAAAATACTCTTCCTCCTCGTATACTCATATATCCCACATTCGTTGTAAAATATCACCGTTAATATATTATTAAAATAATATATTTAAATGAATTATTTTATCGTAAAAAGATAAAATATTAATTTTCAACAATTGTCATTTTAAAAATTTCTCCATCTATATCCACATAAAATCAATATTTTCCTCATCATATAAATCAATAATTAATTATTCACAAATAATATTACAGAATCACAATATTGACAACCAGGCAGTTCCTAGGAAAGAGGGGGCTTTCCAATAAGAATTTCTTCTTACTGGCACGCAATTAGGTGACCAAACCTCTCCTTAGACAGAACTTTCTAGACATTGCCAATAATGTTATCTAATAATATTATTCAGATAATATGAATTATTGCTTCGATAATGAAAAATATTGTGTAATGACAATTATTGAAACAATAAGATATAAAATATCAACGCAACAATTATTAACTCAATAAAATATCGAATAAGTAATTAATTATCGTAACCATTATTGAGTAGTGCCTTCTTCGTAAGAATCAATAATTGGTGCAATACTGCAAGTGCTTCTTGTTCAACAACGCCAGACATTAGTGTGTTTTAACCACCGGTATTCCAACAATGATAATTGGTAAATAACTACGCCAATTATTTAAAAACAACTTATATTTGTCGCTTTCTTCATCCAATCGCTTTTATTGGGGGCCACACATGGTCGCTTGTGTCAGTATTTAATATTCTTCCGACAAAGATTTAATATTCCACGACCAAACGAATATTCCCCACGATAATGAATATTTTATAACCACTTGCTTATTTTGAAATATTTGCGTATTTAACCCTTAACTATCCACATTAATCAAATCAACCCTTACTATTTCAAAATAATAAATAAAGGAAATTCCTTTTTATTTAAAAATTTCGGGGTCTTACAGTTGTTCCCAAGTCTGCAGAATGTTCAACAGGTAGGGCCTGATATTCTTGAAGGTGGTTAGATGAATCAGACAAGAAGTCATCCCAACTTCCACAAGCCGTTGGATATAGAAACAAGCCTTCCTTCTATGGTGGAGGAAAAGTTGTACGGGCATAAGTTTGGACTTGCTTCCAAAAGACGATGAAAAGACCAAAGGAGGGGAGCCCTTTCCCAATCATTGAGAAACGGGGCCTCCTTGGTTGTTCCTAAGTCTGCAAAATGTTCAACAGGGAGGGCCTGCAAGAAAAAAAAAAGAGTTCAGCATAAGGGATCTAAAGAAGTAAGGAAGGGACGTCAAATAAAGTGTTTGAGCTCGAAGTGCTCACCATGGCAAAGAGAAATGTCCGAGAGTAAAGCTTCAAAACACCTGAAAAGAAGATGAAACAATGTCAGAAAGAGTTAGGGAGTACATTTATGCAAGAAGAAAATTCTCAAAAATTTTTGAAAAAACTTCGGACGGCCAAAAGGCATCCTTCGGAGCCTTTTTGGGCTTATAACGGCATATGTCATAGTGTAGTGATGACTTTTGTAGGGCTCGTCGATATGGTCGTTTTGATATATTATGGGCCCCGAAACTCTAAACGAGTCAAAAGTTATGATCAAAATAGTAACTGCTCTTCCAAAACCCCCCCTAGGGTTCGGCCCCCCTAGGGTTCGGCCCCCTAGGGTTCGGCTACCTAGGGTTCGGCCATGATGACTTCGTAGGGTTCCTCGCTATCTTCCTTTTGATATATTATGGGCCCCGAAACTCCAAAGGAGTGAAAAATTATGATCAAAATAGTAGTTGCGC
Source organism: Panax quinquefolius (assembly GCA_020205615.1). Lineage (NCBI taxonomy): Eukaryota > Viridiplantae > Streptophyta > Magnoliopsida > Apiales > Araliaceae > Panax > Panax quinquefolius. The sequence continues at coordinate 92,654,101 of CM035174.1, read as the reverse complement.
CTCCAAAAACTTTATTTTTTTCATTTAAATTTCATTTTTCCCATAGGGTTCGGCCATGTTGCCTTAGGCCACCTAGGGTTCGGCCATGTTGGCTTTGTAGGGCTCCTCGCTAGCTTCGTTTTGATATATTATGGGTCCCGAAACTCCAAATGAGTGAAAAGTTATGATCAAAATAGTAGTTGATCCTCCAAAAACTTCATTTTTTTCATTTAAACTTCATTTTTCCCATAGGGTTCGGCCATGTTGCCTTAGGCCACCTAGGGTTCGACCATGTTGGCTTGGGAGATGCATACATACGAATACATGTATAGCCCCAAAGTATGCTTGCGACGGAAAAGGATGCGATCACTCTTTTTCCATTAAGAGAAGGATTCAAGCTGATTTCCAAAAAGTTAAGTATCTTTGAATTTATTTCTAAATGGAAACATATAAAAATAATATTTCATAAATATAGAATAGATTTGATTTTTGATTTTATTCTCAACAAAGGAAAATTTCGAAATATATGTTTGATTTTCTTTCTTAATGTTAATAAGGAAGGGTCTTATCTTCAAAATCAAATATAAAGAAGATTTAATTTTATTCCCAACAAGGGGTAATTTTTGAAAATGGATTATTTATATATATATAGATGATAATATATATATATATATATATATAAATAAATAAAATCTTTTACTTTCAAATAAAATTAAGATTTGATCTTATTTTCAAAATAAAATTATGATTTGATCATATTTCCAAAATAAAATTTAGATTTTATTTTATTTCCAAAATAAAATTATGATTTAATTTCATTTGGTAAAAAGGAAAGATTTGGTTTACGAAAAGAAGGATTTTATTAAATTAAATTTTATTTGGTAATATTTGATGATCTTCCTTGTCTTAATTTCCAGAAAAAAAATAAGGAAGCAAATATTGGGCAAACTATGGAAAGATTTTCAGAAGATTTTTTAGTATGGAAGTATTCTTGCGTGATCGTCTATTTGGGAATGCGACTCTCGCGCAGGGGGTAAATGTGGGCCCATGTGCAAAATTAGGGTTCATATGACCTAATTAAATGCACAATTAGGGTTCCACGGCCTCATTAAATGTGCAAATTAGGGTTCGCATAACCTAATTAAATGGATAAATCAAAAATAAAGGGACTAGACCCGGGAGAAGCCTCGACGGGTCCCGAGGCAGAAGGCTCGTGGAGGCGGCTCGTTTTGAGAATTGATTGAGGGATTGGATTGGTGGCTAGAAGGACAGGGCGATATGGGCATTATTCTAATGACTAAAGGGTATTTCTGAAATTTCTCTGAAGACATGTGCTTGGCATGTGATTACTTAAATTCCAGGAAGCTCTATAAATACCCCTTCCATTCTATGAAGGAGGGGACCTCTCTCCAGACACATGACTGAGACTCTTTTGGTGACTTAAGGCTTGGATATTCCACCTAAAAGCACTAAAAGGGTTTGGGACACTCGCTCTCGACTCAAAAGACTCTTTTGGTAGCTTAAGGCTTGGATATTCCACCTAAAAGTACTAACAAGATTCGAACACTCTCTCAACTCGAAGAACTGAAGAAGGCTCTTGGAATCCCAATAACCCTAACACGGTTTCCGGATCCTAGGGGTTCTGACACGCGTCGTTGGAGTAATCGCCCACCTGTCGTTCTCCCCTCTACAATCAATCAATCAATTCTGTATTCTTCGTGTATTTCTCTCCTCCTCAGCCAACACGAAACCCTAAACAAGCAAGGCGCGATTTCCTTGCCCACAAAGTCTAATCATATTCTTAACATTGCAACATAAATACAAGATCCCGCATATTAATAAAGCAATGCTAGAGAGTGAAAACTGGCTTCCTACTCAAATGAAATGCGGTCTTGCATTGGTAGAAGAAGTTCTAAATTATTTAAGTTAAATTTTGCAAATTTAAGTCGGTGTAGAGGAGTGGAGGGAAGGTTGTGTGTGCCCAGCAAGTTTCAAACTTGTTTATTCCATAAAGTTGCTTCAGTTAGGCTTGTTGAAGTTCCTTCAAGGTTAACCGAAGTTAATGCGGCGTGGGCAGGGGTTTTATGTATGAAATGCGCAAGTGGTAATATTTGTTATAGTTGTGAACAATTTTTTCTATTAATCTGGCCATTTTGATGTTTATTTACTTCTAATTCAATGTTATTCCTTATAAGCTCAGCGAACGAATTATCAAGTTACACTTTGAATATGACATGACATCTTGAGACCATCATCTACAAAAAAAAATAGGTAGGCAACGTTTATGTATGCATTGTTATTCTTATTTGTTGCTTTTGCTCTTTTTTCTTTTTTTTAGGTTGATATTGTTACATTAGTTGTTTCTTAAACAACTCACACTGTCTTTTACTAATATTTGTGTCAGAAGATAGAATGATGAGTTGAATACTCTTTGTGGGCCCAAGGACAAAATTAGGGTTCACATGACCTAATTAAATTAAATACACAATTAGGGTTCCACGACCTCATTAAATGTGAAAATTAGGGTTCGCATAACCTAATTAAATGAAGACGGAGAAGTCAGAAATAAATCTGCTAGACCCATGAGAAGTCTCCACGTGTCCTGAGGCAGAAAGCTCGTGGAGGCGGTTCGTTTTTGGAATTGATTGAGGGATTGGATTGGTGGCTAGAAGGACAAAGCAATATGGGCATTACTCTGATGACTAAAGGGTATTTCTGAAATTTTCCTGAAAGCATGTGCCTGGCACATGACCACTTTTCAGAAAACCTTATAAATACCCCATTCATTCCATTGGGAAGGGGACCTCTCTTCAAACATAGGACTTGGACTCTTGGAAGAACGAAGGACCTGAACATTCTCTCTCAACACTCAAGAATACTCTTGGAATCCCAATAACCCTAATACGGTTTCTGGATTCTAGAGGTGGAATGACTCAAGAAGAAGGCTCTGGGAATCACAATAACCCTAACACGGTTCCCGGATTCTAGGGGTTCTGTCACGTGTCGTTGGAGTAATCGCCCACTTGTTCTTCTCTCCTCTTCAATCAATCAATCAATCAACCAATTCCGTGCTCTTCGTGGATTTCTCTCCCCCTCAGCCAATACGAAACCCTAGCTGACAAGACGCGATTTCCTTGCCCACACTCTTTAAGTAGTTGTATTATATTGTTCAATTGGAGTTGAGTTATTGATTACACGTATACCTTTGCATATAGCTTTCCTGCTTTTGAAAATCATGAAGTCTATCTTGGAATGATTTTTTGTTGCAAGAATTTTCCCTTTTGATATGATAGATATTTTAAGCATTTTGTTTAAAATTTCAGCACTAATAAAGCAAAAAAGGCTTGTGAAAAGTTAGAAATGAAATCCATACATTTAATTATCTCTGTGAAATCTTTTTTGAAAACAAATGAAGTCTATGAACTATAATTGTTATGCTCTTATTTCTCCTATGTGTTTTGAGATAATAACAACTTCCTGGTATTTGTTTTGAACTGTCTAGATTTTTGTTGGATATGGATACATACAAGGCAAGAACATCCTCATCACTGGAGCCGCTAGCTTCATTGCCTCGCATGTTGCTAATCGGCTAATCAGAAACCATCCCGAGTACAAGATTGTTGTTCTTAATAAACTAGACTATTGCTCAAACTTTGAGAACCTCAACCCCTCCAAATCATCCCCCAACTTTAGATTCGTCAAGGGAGACATCGCTAGTGCTGAGCTTGTCAGCTATATCCTTATCTCTAAGTCCATCGAAACGATCATGCACTTTGGGAATAGTTTTGAGTTAACTAAGAACAATATTTTTGGTACTCATGTCCTTCTTGAAGCCTGTAAAATCATTGGTAAGATCAAGAGATTCATTCATGTTAGCACAGATGAAGTCTATGGGGAAACAAACAGTGATGCTGTTCTAGGTAACCATGAGGCTTCTCAACTCCTCCCTACAAACCCCTATTCTGCAACGAAAGCTGGGGCAGAAATGCTCGTTATGGCGTATGCACGGTCTTATGGACTACCCGTGATAACTACTAGAGGAAACAATGTTTATGGGCCTAATCAGTTTTCTAAAAAATTGATTCCCAAATTTGGTCTCTTAGCCATGAAAAAGCAGCCACATCCAATTCATGGACTGCTATTTTCAAAATCCAGATTGGTGGGGAGACGTCTTTGGTGCCTTGCTCCCTCATCCACGAATGTTGATGACCCCTGGAGTTGAAAGAAATGGAGCAGATGTTAGTATCTCTGTCTCAGCTAACACGTTAAATAACACTGGTAAAAAGGCAACGGTGGTGCCACTTTTGAAAAGCATTCCCTCAACTCAAAAGCCACCTCTTAAATTTTTAATTTACCGTAGAACTGGGTGGATTGGGGGCCTTCTTGGGTAGATTTGTACGAGGCAAAGGATAACTTTGAAGTACGGAAGAGGACGCCTTGAGTAAACGTCACAGGTTCTAGCAGATATTCAAAGTGTTAAGACAACCCATGTTCTCAATGCTGCTGGAGTGACTGGTAGACCTAACGTGGATTGGTGTTAAGCCTCGGTGCTTGAATCAAATGGGTTATTTAGCTTATCTTTTAATTAGATTTGCATAAAAGGCATGCACTGTATTTTTGTACTCCTAGTTTATCACCTTTTTCATTTCTATTTTACATTTTCATGGTTGAAATAATGCCAGAAGGTTAATAAGGATTTGTTCCAAGAAATTGTATAAGTTTGTAACTCTTAGGCTTTATAAGTTTATATCTATATATACAATTATTGGCTACTTCTAGCCATTTTGATGTTTGTTTAGTTCTAATTCAATGTTATTCCTTATAAGCTCAAGGAGAGAATTAGCAAGTTACAATTTGAATATGACATCACATCTAGTAGATGTGATCTAGAGACCAAAGTTTCTCAGCTACAAAATGCTAAAACATGTTTTGTAGAGCAACAAAGAAAAAATAAACCTACAGGTTCAGGGATAAAAAATCAAATTTCATACATGATATTCCTAGTAAAAGTTGGGGGATAATTTTTTAACATGATTCTGACCACTTGTTGGAGTTCTTCTTCTTGAAAAGTTTCTTCTCCTTCATCAGGAAACTTGTTCAAATCAAATTCATCAGGTAGCTTGTTCAAATCAAATATGTGATATACAAATCGATCCATTAAAGGAGAAATCTAATGCACCTTTCTTTCTTTTTTGGAGAATCCAAATCCATAGTCTTCACCTCCTGCCATTTTTTTTTTGAGAGATGTAATTAAAAACATTTGCAATATCACACACACACACACACACACACACACACACACACACACACACACATATATATATATATATATATATATATATATATATATATATATATATATTGCATATTAAGATTGCCACTACTATTATGAATATGTATTGGGAAGGAAATGAATATGAAAGGCAGGTAGCCTACACCTAATCTAATGCAGTGAAAAGTTAAAAATAATAATTATTATGTGCATTAATTAAACACTTATTGAAAAATAGTGATAAGGGTAAATTTGGAAGAAAAAATATTAATTACGTTTTGATTTTATTAAGCGTCAAATATTTTGGAATAAATCAAATTGTGTAAAACATCAATTATAATGGAATGGAGGGAGTACTATATTATTGGGCTAATGGTTTAAGATCTTATTAGGATGAATTTGATTCGATTCAGACTTGAGATTTGACCCAAAATTTGTTCTGAACTCAGGATTTGACTCGGGTTATTTCATATGGTACTATCAAAGCTGACTCTCGAAGACTCAGGTCAGGTCATCTGATTGGGTTGTCGGAGGTGGGAAAACGAAAGCTGGTGGGTTTATTCGATGGAGAGAGGTCCGGAGGTGGGAACACAAAGCCAACCTATATTATCTCAAAAGGGCTACAGAGACAAAGGGTCAGCGATGCAAAGATCTGTGGACCATGTATGTGATCGGTTCTGACAGTATTATCTCACAAAGGCTAGAGAGACAAATATATGTGGTACATGTGTGATCGGTTCTGACGGGGACGTCAGAAATTTAAGTGGTAGAGTTTGTAACACTCAGTCCCACATCGAAAGATATGGGAAAAATAAATGTATTTAAAGAATTAAATTGCTAAAAATAGTACGTACCTTCGGTCATGACATTTTGGGTGGTGGGCTAAGATGATCCAAGAACATACTATCAGGTTAGTGGTTTAAGGCTTTATTTGAATGAATTTGATTGAATTCAAACTTAAGATTTGATCCGAAATTTATTCCGGACTCATAATTTGACCATGATTATTTCATATAAAGTAAAAAAAATACTCTTGTAAGGGTTAAAATTAATTGATTAATAGCACAAAAGCCTCCAAAGGAAGGGAACCCATATCACGTGCACATGAAGACTAGCAAATAAAATTTATTACTTTCTTTTGAAGGAAATTACACAACCAAATACTTAAATCATATTTAGACAACTGTGCGAAATCATAAAACAACAAATAAATCAAACATTTTGACTTGACTTGACTAAGTCGTCCTTCTTGAATTCTTAATGATTTGGTCCTTTCCAAATGGTAGTAGTTTTAGAATCTCGACTGAATTTGCTGAACTATCTTTTGATCCACTTGAAAAGCCTTAGCAAGAATATCCCTAGATATATAAGGCTTTGATCCGAATACAGCATTAGCAATAGTAATAACCCCAGGGTTTTGGCTACCAAATCCTACAATAGCCACTGCATTTCCTTTGCCAATATTTTGTTGGTAGTGTACAAGACCTTGCGGGAACACAAACGCATCACCCTTGTTAAGGACTTTTGTAATCTGGCGATTTTCAGGGTTTGAGGTGACAAAACCTGCTCGGAGGGTACCTTCGAGCACTGTTAATATTTCACTAGCACGAGGATGCGAGTGGGGAGCGTTAATACCCCATGGTGCAAAGTCGATACGGGCAAGGGAAACGCCAAGGGTGTTGAGTCCGGGTATTTGAGCTACGTTAACCAGAGTTACATTCGATCCAACTGCGTTTGCTGTGTTGCCTGCTCTGTGCAATCCGCTGAAGAAAAAGTCGTTTTCATGCACGAGCTTGGGGTCCTTGCAAACTAGACCATTCACTAGCACTGCATAATATATGCAAAAAAAGAATCGATATAATTAAGTAATGTTCAAGGTTTGAAGTTTATAATAAATTGTCTATTACGTTTTTACTATGATATATTAAGTGATAAAAAAAACAGGAAATAAAAGCATTATAATGAAATGATCGAAAAGCCATACAAAAAAATGAAAGAAAGAGCATAATAATGTGGACATTTTAAATACCTTTACTATTGTTGTCACCAACACAGAAATCCTGGAGAGGAGCAGGATCAGAAGCCAAAGTAACATAACAAGTTAAAGTACTTAGGAGTCCTGCTAAAAGAAACTTGGTGACCACTGAAGAAACCATGTTTTAACTTTAATAATAAGAAACAATCACAACAAGAGAAGAGAAAGTATTTGAGCACAAGTAGTGATGAGCTTAATTTGAGTTGTGAACTAATTTATCCTTTGGGATCCATTTATAGAAAGGAGGATCGAGAGAAATTAAGAGGTGGCGAAAGCGGATGGCATCTTAATTCTAACTAATGTGTTGAAAAAATTACATATTCATTAACCAAGTTCTTTTCTTACCTGCTAATATTGATTGTTAACTAATGTGTTGAAAAAATCTTGTTCTCAATTGTTTACATAATCAAGATATGAAGATGTGAACTGCAAAATACTCCCCCCCCAACGCAGATTTTCATAATCAAAGAGCTTCCTACGCAGATTTTTCGAAAATTCTATTTTCAAAAATAGAATTTTTATTTTTTCTAAAATGAGTAACGTTTAATAATTTAAATATAAAAACTATATTTTTTATAAAAAAAAAAGTTTATTTTTGTAAAAATGAGTAAAGTTTAATAAAAATAGATTCAAAGAAATAAAATTTTATTTTCAGGAAAAAAATCAGTAAATTTTCATAAAATATAGATTTTGAAAAAGTAAAACAAACAAAAAATTTCATTTTAAAAAAAATAGAAATTTATATTTTTTAAAATGATTAAATTTTCTTCTTAAAATAAAGATTTTAACAAAATTATAAAAAAATTTAAAACTTTATTTTCAGAAAAAAAAAAAAAATTAAACTGAGTAAAGTTTCATAAAATATAGATTGAAAAAAAAAGTAAATTTAATTTTTAGTTTTTAAAAGATGTGTAAATTTATTTTATGAAACTTCACTCATTTATTTTATTTTATTTTTACACATTTACTTTATTTATTTTACATTTTTTAGTTTTAAATTTTTTGAATCTATTTTTATGAAACTTTATTTATTTATTTTTATAAAAAATATTCTATTTTTCTGAAAATTACAATTTTTTTTTGAAAATTCTATTTAAAATTACAATTTTTTAGAAAATTTAGATTTATTTTCTTGTTTTATTTTTTGAATCTATATTTAATGAAACTTTACTCACTTTTTTTAAAAATTTTTATTTTTTGTCTATATTTCATGAAAATTTACTCATTTTAAAAATATTATTTTTTTTCTAAAAATAAAGTTTTTTGAATCTATGTTTTATGAAATTTTACTCATTTCTTTTATTAAAAATATTTTTTTTTTTTTTGAAATAAGTTTTACTTTTTTTAATATATATTTTTTGAAAATTTACTCATTTTTTTAAAATAAAATTTTTCATTTCTGAAAATTTACTCATTATTTTTTAAAAACAAATTACTTTTTTTTCCCTGAAAATCAAGTTTTTTTTTCTGAAAATGAAAAAAATAAAATCGAGTAACTTAGAGGGACAGAAGTGCAAAAATGACGAATTGGGTAAAAGATAAATGTGTCGGGTTGGGTCGGGTTACAATCAAATCGGGTAAAAGGGACATAAAAATCAAAAAATGTCACTTTAAGCTAACTGATGGAAAATGAACTTTAAGGACGACTTTGAAAGTGAATGACAACTTGAAAGGTCAGAAGTGTCATTCAGTCTTTTAGAAACCTTTCCTTAGCAGAGCAACTAGACCTGACAAATGAGGCCCAGGCCCGCGGGCCTGGCCGGGCTGCAGTTGTTTAGCCCATGAAAGTGCAGGCCTTTTTTGGCCCGGCCGGTGGCCCTCGATTTATTTTTTTTTAAATTAAAATGTTGCTACTTGTGGGTTGTGAGGCTTAAACATAAGACTTGTAAGTAAATAAATAAGAGTTCAAACCAACTGAGCTACAACAACTATTTGTTTTTAATGCAATCTTCAATTTATTTTAACTATAATTGAAAACTATAATTAAGATATGTAGTTAATGTAGGTAATTAATTAATAATACTAATTTATAATACTATTAAAATTTTAATTGATTGAGATATGTAGTTAATGTAGATAATTAACAAATCGTGTTTGTTTGTATTATTGTTTATTATTATTTATTTTATTATTTTTAATATTTATTATTATTACTATTTCTGGTGTAGCAAAGACTTTGCAAAAAAAAAATTATTAAAGAGAGAAGCACGCGGGCCGGCCTGGTCCCGGACAACGGGCCTCACATTTTCAGCCCACCAAAATCCGGGTCATTTTGATCCAACCCGCCCGTTTGCCAAGTCTAAGAGCAACAATAAAATAAGCCAAAGACAAACACAAACTTTCTGCCTTAATTATGATGAAAAAGGTTTAAACTACTAGAAATCAACAAATTACAAAGAAACAACCTTGAAATAATCGGAATAATGACAAATTCAAACTGTAAACAATCAAATAAAAAAGTCCTAATTAGTTACCTCTCACGTTCAAAATATAACAAATACATCAAATAAATTAAATTGAGTTTAACCCTAATTCATCGGCCAACAACAAATTCAAATAAACTACAAATTTTAAATTATCAAACAAAAAAAATGTCTTAATTTAATTATTTTTTAAATTTAACTCTTCTATTAATTTGTCTATGCTACGCTACATGTACATCTGCCCCTGTGTTTCTGGGTGTGGGGGTGTGGGTGGGTGGGTTATGCCACCAACTGCTTAAATTGTAACTATAAAACTGCCGAAGCATTTTAGGGGGTGGGTTAGTGGGTAAGTGGGTGGGTGTGTTATGCCACCAACTACCTAAATTGTCATTATAAAACTGCTGAAGCATTTTTTTGGCTTCATATATGACATTTTTTATTGGTAAAAATACAATTTTATTAAGCCTCAAATACAGGGAAGAGTTTGACAATCAAGGGCCAGGGTTAACAAGATTTTGACAATCATGAAAGAGAATTTATTATTTCGCCCATCATATCAGATACTTATATATAAATATACATAAATAATGACATCATTAAATTAAATTAATTGAAAAAATCGTTGAATCCATTCTTAATTAATTAAATGAGTTAACTCACTTAATTTGATGACTCATCTATTTTTCTATCTATCTAACAAAATATAACTGATTTTGAATTTCCCGCTCACCCTAATAAATCATATGGGCCGTCCAAAGTTTGGGATAAATTCCACCGTTAGTGTCGGAGGCATGAGACACAGCTAGTTCTTATATATAAATACACATAAATGATGATGTAAGATGACATCATCAATCATCAATTGAAATCAAATTGAAATCAATACCTATATATGTTCAATTGAAAAACTCATTGAGTTAATTAAGGGTTAACTCGGAAGGTAAATCTCCGGCCGACTAACGGAACCATGCCTAACAGAAGGTGAGGGTACTTCACTTTATTAATTTTGTAATTTTTTTTTGAACCAAATGAAATCTAGAGTTTATTAGGGGGTTTTGTTACACGCTGCCAATTTCACTCGTATCAGTCAGAACTCACAAGAAGCTTCTAATCTGCAATTTTTAATCTTATATCAAACTTAATATCCAAGTATCATATTAGGCATCTTATTCTTCCTTCTAAAATTTTAATGTTCCTTTCTATCTGAAAATGATGGCAGATAGAGGCAAAAACTTATGCTTCTAATTGTTGCTGGTTTTTCCACTTTATGGTGTATTTTTGAAATATATAATTCTATCTATATATACTCTCTATACTTTCAAAGTGTAACTTTATTTGTGCCTAGTGTTATAAATAATCCACTCTATAGTAATCAACACAGAGAGGATGACCTGTGGAAGGAGAGTGAAAAGCGTTTATGTACACACAGCTCTTATTTATGCAATTTTGAATTATTTTGGTTGGCTTAGTTATGTTGTTGTAATATGTAATTTTATATATTTTGGCTGGATAGGTTATGTTGTTATGTCACTCAATTAAAATTTTGTATATTTTGGTTGGCTAGGTTAAAATTATTGTTGCTTGGTTTTATGATTATAAGATTAATCAATGTTGTTTGTTTTTTTAACTGCCGGGATGGATGATAACTAAGAGGATGGAGTACGGTGTAGTAATGAATGTGCTAATAATGTAGACAATAGTGAAATGGAAGTAGATAATAGGAGAATTGAAGAGGAAAATGATGAAGGTAAGGGAAAATTTTATTTATAATCCGCAGGTAGCCTACCATGGGATATTTTTTATAAAAAATTATCTTTTTTTAATTTAATTTTTGGTGATGTGTTTGAAAGTTCTTTGCGGAGTTTCTTAATTATTGATCTTTAATTATCACTGTGGTAATTCTAAATTTACTATTGCAGGGATGAATCATTGTTATGTCAGGGAATAACACTGAATGATGACTTGCAACCATTACTAGCTAAGCATAAAGCACTTATTTCTGGCATTGCAAGGGTATACATCTTTAAGCAAGAAGCCATAAGTATGGAAAGTCCCTAGGAATTCAAGAGTTTGCAAAGAAGCAGCGAGTTTTTTCGTGGAATTATACTGACCCTTTTCCCAATTTTTTTTGTAAAAGGCCTTGCACCATTGCCTTAAGTTATATGGTGTAGTGGACTTATTTCCATTGCTGCTTGGTTTATTTAACGCCCCCAAATTCAAATCCCTTGAACCTCAGACTTGGTGCATCACGATACATCATATTCGTACATATTTTATAATTACTGTGGAATATATAAACTTAAATTATTTATACGATAAGCTCTTACAACATAACCCAAGGTCTAACACCCTTAACTTACATTAGTACCTTTAAAATCTTTAAAAGGTTTACAAAAGTAATTTACATCAAATAACTTAATAGTTAAAGGTGCACAATAATCTACTCTTGTACTTGTCATTGCCTTTGTCTTTCTTCGAACATTCGTGTTAATTGAAAATATTATCATGATATAGCAAGAGTGAACAACTACTTTGCTCAGGAAGTTTAAATTCACAAAAAGAATATATCATGATTGAAAAAGAATAAGCTTTTCAAATTTTCAACAATATAATGATTGTGAAAGAGCATGAATCAAATTTCAATACATGAATGATTGAATTAATGACGTTGAGTGGCCAATAATGACCATAAATAAATACTTTGGTAATCAAGATAATCAACCTTTCATACCCGATAAACATATGCATCTTGCACTAAGTGCGAATCAATAATCATAGATGTGGAATAATTGACAATAATTAAACCACTATCATTCTTGAAAATATTAACTCGAATTTAAATTAGAAAACTTGCATGTACCGCCGATTACTGCTACGCAATCTAATTTAATCTTTTATGAAAGACCTATAAGTTATAAGATTGATGTTTCAATTAACATAACATACTTTATCTCACAATACTATTACTTGAATAATAAATTAGCTAACATTTAGCCACATAATCAAACATTGAATATTTCTTTCTTTAACTCATTAGTAATATTATTATCCCTTAATAATATTATTATCACTTAACCATTATCTTAAACTATTATCTAATATTATTAATTATTTAATAATATTTTAATCACTTAATAATATTCAATCACTTCTTAGCTTTATTAATCATTTAATAGAATATCAATCATTCATAAATATTATTAAAATTATTAATTATTTAATAATATTTTAATTATTTACCAATATTATTAACCCTTTGATAATATTCAAATCAAACACTAATATTATTAATCCTTTAATAATATTTTTATTCTTAACTAATATGATTAATCGCTTAATAATATTTTAATTAATCACTAATATTATTAATCATTTAATAATATTTTAATTCATATATAATATTATTAACCATTTAATAATATTTCAATCACTTCACATTTTATTATGTAAATAGTTTACGTCTTGAAGCTTAAACCATTTTTATTCCATTTCAAAAATATCTTGTAACTTTACTCACAAATTTGGGGTTTAAACAGCTAATACATAACTTTTATAGTAAAATTCAATTTACTATATTATTTTTTTAATTTAAATAATTTTTATATCATTTTGTCAACACACGGACCTAGGGGTGGGCAAAAAAAATGATTTTTCAATTTTGGACAAATCGGATTGTCCGAACCCGACTCAGTCGGATAAATCCAAAACAGCTTCGGCTTTCGGTAAAATTATTCTAGATATACCCGCTTAACTGCTTACGCTTCTGGTTTGTGATTTGAATGGTTCTTATTTAACTGAGAATTAATTTGCTTATCTAAGTTATTATTTACTTGCTTACTAATTTTAATTTTTACAAATCAGTTATATACTTCTCTAAGTTCTCTTTAAGTCTTAACTCACTCTTCAGTCTCAGACTTTGTCACTTTCCACTTTCCACTTTCCACTTTCCACTTTCCAAATAGATCTAGGGTTTCTTCGTTCCTGACTTTGCTCTCTCTCACTCAGCACTTCTCTCGCTAGTCGCTACTCGCCTACTCCAAGTCTCCATCTACGATCCTCTCGGTCTCCCACTCTCAGCCTCAGGCTCTCGGCTCTCCGCCTCTCCCTCCGAGCTCCGGCTATCTTCTCTCCGGCCCTCCGCCTCTCCCTCCGAGCTCCGGGTAGCTTTATAGAGTTGTCACTCTTGCTCTATCCTTCCTGAATACACCGATTTGAAGGTTTTATTCTGAAATCATGTCTTAAAAATTTTTGATTTGAACTCTTTCTTTTGAAATTTAAGTTTAGGGTTTTAATGACCAATTAAGTTTCTAATTCTAACTTCAATTTTAGGGTTTCAAACTTTGGTTCCATTTCAGATTTTATATGAAATTATGTTAACATTTTTTTTGAATTTGCTAGTGAACTTTTGTCACTCTGTTTTCATGTTAAAATTCAATCAATATAGGGAAATTTTGTGGGCATATTTGTGTATATATTGTTCTACAGGTTTGACAATTTGTTTGAACCAATGATTATCCTGCATCTTCATCGAATGTTTATTTGTCTGCGTTATTTTTTATGTTATGTTTGTAACTTAATGGGTATATTTGTATGCCATTAGCTTTGTAGTAAATGAAAAGGCTATATTGACCTTGATTATGGTGGAGTAAATGATTATGATGGTGTTGATGAATGATTAGTTATTATCTATGTTTATAGTGATCTTTGTTTATGTTTTTATGTGCAGTGATGGAGAATATGGACAATAATATACCAATATCAGAAACTGCAAACCCAATCCAAGTCCCAAGCAATCAAGGAAACAATGGAGGAGGCGAGACACGCGAAGGAGGCGAAACACAAAAGCAAAGTGAAGTTGAAGAGATCGAGGAAATATTAGGTAAGACTCATGCTCCTATATGGGAACATTATACAAGATTTAAGCAAAATGATGAAATAAAGGTAAAGTGTAAATATTGTGGTCAAGTTTTAAAAGCCGACTCGGGAAAGAATGGGACAAGTGGTTTAAAAAATCACAATGCAAGATGTAAATTGTACCCTCCTAATATTCAATTAAGGGAAAGAAAACAATCACTATTAAATTTTCCACAATCCAGTATTAATGAAGGGGGTCAAGAGTTGGAATCAACCACTAGTGTTTGTTTATGAAAATTTGATCAAGAGTTAATTAGGAGGGCAATTTCATTTATGATAATTGTAGATGAACTTCCTTTTAGCCATGTGGAGAATGTGGGCTTTAAATACTTGATGTCAATTGCATGTCCAAAATTCAATGTGCCTTCACGTACCAACATAACTAGAGATTGTTTGAAGCGCTTTTTAGAGGAGAAATTGAAATTGAAAGCTTACTTCAAAAATACATCTCAAAGGGTTTGTCTTACTACCGATACATGGACTTCCATACAACGAATTAATTACATGGTGTTGACTGCTCATTATGTTGATGATAAATGGAATATGCAAAAGAAAGTTGTTAGCTTTGTCCCAATTACTAGTCATAAAGGGGAAGACATAGGTATGTCGGTTGAAAACTGTTTGAGGGAATGGGGCATTGAAAAAATCCTCACAATCACAGTTGATAATGCTAGTTCCAATGATGTTGTAATTTCCTATTTGAAAACTCAATTGAAAGTTTGGGGTCATAGCATTTGTGATAATAAATTTCTCCATGTGAGGTGTGTTGCTCATATACTTAATTTGGTTGTATGTGATGGGTTGAAAGATGTGACTCCTTCGATATCTCGTGTTCGATCTATGGTTAGGTGGGTGTGACAATCTCCATCTAGGATTAAAAAATTCAAAGAATGTGTTAAAATTGAGAAAATTGAGAAAAATACTTCATTGATCCTAGATGTGTCCACTAGATGGAACTCCACTTATTCTAAGTTGAATGTGGCCATAGATTTTGAACATTCTTTTAATAGGCTTGCAAGCAAAGACCCTTTATTCAAATTGGAAATGGAATCGGGTGATGGGTGGCCTACCATAGAAAATTGGGATGTTGTGAAACAATTGGTGGTATTCTTGAAGTGTTTCTTTGACATTACAGTGAAGGTTTCGGGTACATCTTATGTGACATCAAATACTTTTTTTCATGAATTTATTGAGCTTGATGATGTTTTGAATGACTTGTTATATAATGAGTATGAATATGGCATGAGAGAAATGGCGATGAGGATGAGAGCAAAACTAGATAAATATTTTGGGGGAATGTGGATAAGATGAATAAATTATTGTACATTGCGGTTGTTCTAGATCCTAGACATAAATTAGCATTTGTGGAATTTGCTTTCAATGCAATGTATGGGAGTGGGACTGAAATGGCAAACAAAATGATAAAATCGGTGCGTGATGCCATTGAGGAATTGTTTAAATGGTATAGTCTCAAATATGCATCCCAAGGTGCACAATCATCCCAAAGTGCACAATCTAATGTGTCTAGTGAAAGTTCTTATTTGTATGGTCGAGACAAGTCAAGGAGAAGGATGAGTGAAAAATTTGTAGAACACATTGCAGATGTTCTAGGAGGTGATACTACCGAATTAGATAAGTATTTGAGTGAGCATGTTGATCAAACGACTTCAAAATATAATGTTTTAGGTTGGTGGAAAAACAATTCTCCTAGATTTCCCATTCTTTCTCAAATGGCTAAGGATGTATTGGCAGTTCCTATATCAACCGTTGCTTCCGAGTCGGCATTTAGCATCGGTGGTCGTGTACTTGATCCATTTAGGAGTTCTTTAACTCCTAGAATGGTACAAGCTCCTATTTGTGCTCAAGATTGGCTTCGTTCAAGCAAACAACCAATGTCTGTGGAGGAGAACTTAGATTCACTTGAAACAATTGAGAAAGGTAATCCTTCATTTTAAGTTATATAGCTTTCATTTATAATGTTTAATTGTTTATATGTTAATGACTTACTTTAACTATTTTTATTTTCTTTTGATTTTCTTAGAATTTGCGGAAGTTTTGGATATGGATGGTGGAATTTAATGGAGATATGGCACTTGGCAGTAATATGTAGAGGTACTAAGTAACCTGGCTTAATTCAGATTCAGTTTTGCTTGGAATGATATTATTTCTTGCTTGGCAGTAATATGTAGAACTTAGTTTTGCTTGACAAACTTTTCTATTATTTCTTTATTAGTTCATATGGTCATTAGATTTACAAGTATTTTTTTGAGATATACACTATTTGTGACGCCCCCAAAATTAGGTATACGTCACCCATCTTGGGTCGCCACTTACATGGTACAGAATTTAAATACAACTTATTAATATAACTGTCGTGTACAATACGACATAAACTGTGAGTTTGAAATACAAATATTGTCTACTAGATATCATACAAACTCAAAAGGAGTCCTCATTACAATTATTACCACACTATTTCACAGAATAGTGAGGACTACTAATGCTATCCTCTGGACCATTACTCCGCTCCCCGACTCGTCCCAAATTATATTCTCATTTCAAGAAGAGAAAGTGAAAGAAAGGGTGAGCTCAACTAGCCCAAAGAAGAAATATTATAACTAAGATAATGCGTAATAAATTATCAATAGTCTTCAACAATGTTAAACCGATAAAATACAATAGACAACCAGGTTTAATCATGATGAATATCTGATCCATTAAAAGAGTCAAGTAGAAAATAAAGTCTACTATCTTTTAGGTTTTAAAAGGTTTTCATAAATTTTTATCACTAAGACTCAGCTTTAATGAATAAACCACAATATCTAATCATCCTTGTACCACTACCAAGGATTTTCATCAAATTATCAATGGTCATGACTATACCGAATCACCCCGGTCATAATCATACCAAAAACTATCCATCACCGCATTACAGGGCCACTGAGGACTTTTATCACATCATTTATAACAAGTCATGATTATACCGAATGATCCCTGGTCATAATCATACTAAATTCATCTATGCACGTAAGCCAAAGATAACATAATATAACATGAGGATTATGACAATGACATAATAATTAAATAAAACAAGTTCACGAATTAATTTATTCAGGAACTAATAACGTCCAAATTGTCAACATGATACTGCTTTGTAGAGTAAAATTCAAGAATGATCGAAGAATATTTCCATGAAAAGATATCTTTGGATGAAACGCAAATATCAAGAATATTCTACTAATTTCATGGAGTATAGAAGTCAAAGTTTTAACCAACCGGGTATAATAAAGAATGGAATAACAAAGGAAATCACCACGTATGCAGATTGGCATGTATAAGGTTATTCCAATGTAATAATAATAATCGGAACCAGTCGTCGTGAAATTCACACCGGACGGGATGTTCCAACCAGAATAATAAAGATGGAACCCGGATCCGTGTAAAAACACATGTGATAGGATATTCCAATGTAATGATAAAAAGCGGAACCAATCCTGTAAAACACACAGATAGGATTTTCCAATGTAATAATAGAAGAATGTCACCAAGTATATGGTAAACCACGATACTGATTATGTATAGGGTATGCCTCAGATACAAAAGTTATTCCAACAGAATAATAAAGAATGGAATAACAAAGGATTTCACCAAGTATAGGGTATGTCACAGATATCAAAAGTTATTCCAATGTAATAATAAAGAATGGAATAATGTAAGTTCTCTTCATGAATAAGAAAGAATAACACTTTACTTACAGGTACAACAAAATAATATCCCTTACCATAGAAGAACTAAATATTGGAAAAGTGAAGTAGCGGAATACTTTTCTTTCTTTCTCTATAGTTTCTCTCTCAGAGTTTCAATGAATTCGTAAGAAATAATGAAGGAATGAGCTTTCTATTTATAGAAAAAGCGAGGGTGGCTCTTGGTCTTAACGAAGGGTCAAAATGACTTTTGTAATATCAAGAGACAACTACTATTTCTTGAAGGGGTAATTAACCCTTGAAACAATCAAGAGGCGCTTAACTCTTGGTAATATTGAAGGACAACTACTATTTGCGAAGGGGTAATTACTATCGACGAATGTAATTACTATTGACGAAGGTAATTACAATCGACGAAATTAATTACTATTCACAAAAAGGTAATTACTATTCACAAAGGTAAATACTATCGACGAAGGTAAATACTATCGACGAAGGTAATTACTAATCACAAAGGTAATTACTATTCACAAAGGTAAATACTATCGATGAAGGTAATTACTATTCACAAAGGTAATTACTATTCACAAAGGTAAATACTATCGACGAATGTAAATACTATTAACGAAGAGACTCTTAGATGATGACATATGGGCCCCCCATAAAATAATCAAACTTACCACAAACGCCTCATAAATGACTTTTTATATACATCAAGGATTGAATAAATATTACCACAAATCATTTTATTTTTAATCAACACATTTTTAATCTTTCAACAATTATTAATCATTTATAACTTGTCGCCTCAATTAATAATATAACATATTATACTGATGATAATCTTGACAATAATTGAATCAATAATATAAGAGATATGATGCAAATTCATTATCGTAGCAATAATTGAGTATAGCTAAGTAACTTCTCACGTAAGATCAATAATCAATACCAAGTGCTACTACGCAACCACACGATTACTATACTTTTACTACCGGTAGTTCAATGCTTTAAACGGTAACACCTCTACCGTTATTTTTATAGAAAGATAATTTTGTCGCTTTTCTAACTACGACAATACTTTCGCTAGGGGTCCACCATCGATTGAGTATCGTATTTAATATTCCCCGACAAAAAAAGAATATTCCCGACCAAACGAATATTTTATAACAACTTCACTTACTTTTGCAAAATTTATAAATATTACCCACAACTATAACATTATATCAAATTTATTCCATAATATTCAAAAATAATATTTATAGAAAATTCATCTTTATTTATAAAAGCTGGGGTCTTACAACCTCCCCTTCTTATGAAATTTCGCCCTCGAAATTAGGGTACGTACCTGATATGATAAAGAGGTGAGGATACCTTGAATACCTTTATCGTTAAAAATATTAAATTCATCTTCGCAATCCGGCCAAAGATATTCATTAACAATTCATCTTTGCACTACAGGCCAAAGATATACAACTGTAAAACCAATAATGCTGAGACGCAGCTTAATAGTATCACGACCACGAATTATCCATGCACTACTGGCCAAGGATATTCATGTTTTCAATTACGGTCATGATTATACCGAATAATCCTTGGTCATAATCATATCAAGTCTATCAATGCACTACGGCCAAAGATGACTTTTACCACATCCATGAATTAATATTTCATTGCTGAGACTCAACTCAATAATTAATCCATATCATCCAATCATCCCTGCACTACAGGCCAAGGATATTCATTAGTATCACGACCACGAATTATCCATGCACTACGGCCAAAGATAATCGTGTATTCATTAGTATCACGACCATAAATTATCCATGCACTACTACCAAAGATAATCGTATTCATTAAGATCACGACCACAAATTATCCATGCACTACTACCAAAGATAATCGTGTATTCATTAGTATCACGACCACAAATTATCCATCCATGCACTACTACCAAAGATAATCGTGTTTTCAATTTCTGCTATGATTATAATTGAACAATCCCTAATCATAATCATACCAAGTCCATCTACGCACCACAGAATACGAGATGACTTTCAACATAATATAAAAAACATGAGGATAATGATATAAAGAATCAATCAAATGAGATAAAGGATAAATATTAAACATTTATAATATAATTTATCCAGATTCAAGAATATCCCCATGTTATCAATCACTTAATAATCTTATAATCTAATATCATTAATATTATAACAATATTTTAATCACTTAAAATTTATAAACAATTTATTTCAATTGTTTACGCTTTACCATATAATGCATTTAATCATTCAAAAATGCCATACTCATAAGATATCATCACCAATGATCAAATCCTCATAAAAAATATGCATATACTCTATATAGGATTCTCTCTAGCCATAAAATCCTATTTTCCAATTTTGTTACTTCACATAATATATTTAACTCATATGTTCAGTAACTAAACTATTTTCATAAAAAATATCAAATCAGTCCCAAAAATATTTCTTTTCTGAGATTTAGCATAATATAGTCCCATAATAAAAATATATTTTTCTCGAAATTTTTAAAATTCATTTACTATTTTTCAAAAATCAATTTCTAATTAAATCCTTAAGAAATTAGCTACCTCAAGTTTAACTCCAAAAATTTTCAAATCTTGGCAGGACCTTACACATGTAAATGTGAGCCTCCAGTTTAAATTTCATGGTCATCGGAGTTGTAGAACTCCGGTTATAGCATTTTTCGTCAGAAAATCCTAAATATTGAAATGGTCATAACTTATTCATTTTAAGTCAGAATGACCTCATTTTTGGACAGGAGGTACTTTATAACATATATTTTCATGTCCCAAAAGGCCAGAATTTTTCACATAAATTTAGTGGCCGAAACAGCCCTTACAAAAACGTGGCAGCAGCTTTTTGGAGATTTTGAAGTTTTGACTCCTTTGCTAAAATCAGTCCACACGAAAATCTACAACACCTTTTTCATTGATTCTACTTGAATTAGTTAGGTAACTCATAGATCTAACTCTAGGACTTAACCACACTCAAAAATTCAAAATATAATAGGAGATTTGGTCAATTGAATTTCATGTTACGCTTTTCACCAAAATCGGGTTTTAACTCCTTGTGATTTTTAAGAAACTTTCATGTTTTCACATACTAACCAACATAACTCATCATAACACTTACTAATACCACGTATACCCATGATTTTCATTAGTCCAATGCTTTTATTATGACTTTCATCATAAACCACGTAAACTGCTCATTTTAGTTGAAGAAATATTTGAGGGTTTAAGAAATGGGTTTTATCTTCGGGGTCAATACTGAAATTCGATTTCACGCCTAAGTAGGCTAAGAAGTCTTCAAGAATACGCCGAAAAATTTATTAATAGTAGAAATATCATTCAAAACTGTGACTCTCATCCAAGACTTGGATAAGACGTCACATTGATACCAACTCGTGACTTCTATCCCTTAACCTAGATAATAGACCTCACAATGATACCTATAAACTTGCCATCTTCATTCACGATGTCGCCTACAGAAAGTCCGTCTTGCGGCATTCCACACAAGGAAGTCAACAACGAAAGGTTCGGGGCTCTTTACTTATGGCTTGATATGACAATAATTGACTTTAGTAGTTTGTTACTTGAATTCGCACAATAAGTTGGTTATGAATATAAAACTAACAACCTTACGAAAAGCATGATGAGTAGTTAACCAATTGATTCCTAAAATCACATCAAAGGCAAATATTTTCAAAAAGATAAGATCGACAGTAACGTAAAAAATGTTTATTTGAATCAAACAAGATTTAAAAATAGTAGCGAATGAAGGCTCCTACTAACGAAGTTTCAACCAATAAGTCAAAGTTTAACTTCTTCTTGAGTCAAATTTAAACGTTGAACACAACTAGGTGAAATAAAAGAGTGGGTAGAACTGGTATCTAACACTCAGATAGACTTCAAGAGCTTATGATTAACTTACATCGTGATAATTTTATTCAGTTCCTCGTCACGAGAAAAAATGCTCTCTCTTAAACTACCGGCTTTTGGTTTGTCAGATGACCTTTGGTGCCTCCATCCTAGTTGAATTTGTCTTTGGTAAACAACAAAATCGAGCTAAGTGACCTTCTTTCCACAATTATAACATGCTTTGGATTTGCATGGCGCAGCTTCGGACCGATGTGTCCCTCTCCTCCGCATTTGAAGCATATTATAGGTGGTCTTTCTCATTCCTTAACAACGGTCTTTGGTCTTGACGCTTTTCCATCATTGTTGAATCTCCTTTTCTTGAAATGTCCATTCTTATTGTTTTGGCCCGATTACCACCGGAAGTGGTTACCATATTTGGCTTCGTTGATTCCTCCACGCTTGTTGTCACCTCTTCGATGACTACTCTCCATTGGTATTATAATTTTGTCACCGCTTTTTTAGTTACGTTGACTCGTTATCGCTCCACTAATCGAGCCCTATTTACAACATCCGAATACAAACACGCTTTATGAGAAATAAGATGTTGACGATCTCCCGCTTCAAACCTCTTAAAAACATTCGCGTCATTCTCTCTTCATTATCCACCAAGGGGACGAAATCGTGATAACTTCGCAAATTTTGCCTCGTATTGCGACACGGTCATATTGTTTTGTTCCAACTTGATAAACTCCACCTCCTTCATGTGGCGAATACTTTCGTGAAAGTATTTGTCGTTTAATGCCTCCCCGAACTTCTCCCAAGATATCTTCAAGACAAAGAAGTTGAGTACGCTTTTATCGATTCCCACTAGTAATCTGCCTCTCCGCGCAACATAAAAGGCGTAAAAGGAACCTTTTGCTCCTCGGAGCATCCCAAGACATCAAATATCTTGTAATCATTTATCCATGCTTCCACCGTAAGTAGTTTTGCTCTCCTTAAACTCCGGTGGTCCCAGCTCCTTGAATTGTTTAGCGGTGACCGCCGAGAGTTTTCCATGTTTCCACCCACGTTTTGGATGTAAGTCGCTTTTCTTTGATGTTGCATGAATTCTAAAAACCTCTTAAACGCATGGCGTCGTTAAATCGATTAATCGGTGTTGTTGTTTACAGGAGGATTATCGCCATCCTGTTGCACATTGTCTCCGATTATTGATCCAGAGAGAATCAACAGCCCTCGTGCTCCATTCCTATTCTCAACATTCTGGATGCCATTTTCAAACACCGCCACAAAATAAGGGTTAATTGACATGCAACATATTATCACTATACTCAATTTACCAATCAAATACCAAATTATCTTAGGTAGGTCATACTAGCAAGGAATTCTCTATCTCTCCTCCTAGTTCTAGTCTCACATCTTAGCCAGGATCATATCCTAAGCTCGATACCAACCGTGACGCCCCAAAATTAGGTATACGTCACCCATCTTGGGTCGCCACTTACATGGTGCAGTAATTTAAATATAACTTACTAATATAACTGCGCCTGTAGTATAATACGACATAAACCGTGAGTTTGAATATCAATATTGTCTACTAGATATCATACAAACTCAAAAGGAGTCCTCATTACAATTATTATCACACTATTTCACGTAATAGTGAGGACTACTAATGCTATCCTCTCGACCATTACTCCGCTCCCCGACTCGTCTCCAAATATATTCTCATTTCAAGAGAATGCAGTGAAAGAAAGGGTGGGCTCAACTAGCCCAGTAAAAAATATTATAACTAGATAATGCAGAATAAATTATCAATAGTCTTCAACAATGTTAAACTGATAAAATACAATAGACAACCAGTTTAACTGCAGCGGAATATGCAATCCATTAAAAGAGTCAAGTAGAAAATAAAGTCTACTATCTTTTAGGTTTTAAAAGGTTTTCATAAATTTTTATCACTAAGACTCGGGCTTAATGAATAAACCACAATATCTAATCATCCCTCGTACCACTGGCCAAGGATTTTCATCAAATTATCAATGGTCAACTATACCGAATCACCCCCGTCATAATCATACCAAAACTATCCATCAACGCATTACAGCCCCACCGAGGACTTTTATCACATCATTTATAACAAGCCATGATTATACCGAATGATCCCTGGTCATAATCATACTAAATTCATCTATGCACGTAAGCCAAAGATAACATAATATAACATGAGGATGATGACAATGACACAATAATTCAATAAAACAAGTTCACGAATTAATTTATTCAGAACTAATAACGTCCAAATTGTCAACATGATATCGCTTTGTAGAGTAAAATTCAAGAATGATCGTAAGAATATTTCCATGAAAAGATACCGGATGAAACGCAAATATCAAGAATATTCTACTAATTTCATGGAGTATAAAGTCAAAGTTTTAACTAACCGGGTATAATAAAGAATGGAATAACAAAGAAAATCACCATGCATGCAGATTTGGCATGTATGTTTATTCCAATGTAATAATAATATCGGAACTAGGTCGTGAAATTCACACCGGCAGGATGTTCCAACAGAATAATAAAGATGGAACCGGATCCGGTGTAAAACACACGTATAGGATATTCCAACAGAATGATAAAGATTTTAACCAGTCCTGTAAAACACACGCATGTGATGTTCCAATGTAATAATGAAGAATGTCACCAAGTATAGGGTAAACCACGATACTGATTATGTATAGGGTATGTCACAGATATCAAAGTTATTCCAACGTAATAATAAAGAATGGAATAACAGAGGGATTTCACCAAGTATAGGGTATGCCGCGTATACAGGTTATTCCAACAGAATAATAAAGAATGGAATAACAAAAGTTCTCTTCATGAATAAGAAAGAATAAAACCCCTTACGGGTACAACAAATAATATCCCTTACCTTAGAAGAACTGAATATTGAAAAAGTGAAGTAGCATAATACTTTTCTTCTTTCTCTCTATAGTTTCTCTCTCTAGAGTTTCAATGAATTCGTAAGAAATAATGAAGGAATGAGCTTTCTATTTATAGAAAAACCGAGGGTGGCTCTTGGTCTTAACGAAGGGTCAAAATGACTCTTGGTAATATTGAAGAGACAACTACTATTTCATGAAGGGTAATTAACCTTGGAACACCAAAGAGGCGATTAACTCTTGGTAATATTGAAGGACAACTACTATTCATGAAGGGGTAATTATACGATGATACTTGTGACAATAATTGAATCAATAATATAAGAGATATGATGCAAGAATTATCAGTAGCAATAATTGAGTATAATTAAGTGACTTCTCACGTAAGCATCAATAATCAATACCGTGTGCTACTATGCAACCACACGACATCGCATTTTTTACTACTAGGGTAGTTCAATGGTTTTAACGGTAACACCTCTACCGTTATTTTTATAGAAAGATAATTTTGTCGCTTTCTAACTACGACAATACTTCCGCTAAATCAACCATCGATTGAGCCGTCGTATTTAATATTCCCCGACAAAAAGAATATTCCCCGATCAAACGAATATTTTATAACAACTTGCTTACTTTGCAAAATTTATAAATATTACCCACAACTATAACATTATATCAAATTAATTCCATAATATTCAAAAATAATATTTATAGAAAATTCATCTTTATTTATAAAAGCTGGGGTCTTACACTATTGGAGGTTGATATCATTATGACTGCAAATGTTTGTCATTACAAGTATTAGTTCATGACTTTTGGAGGTTGATATCATTATTTCTTGCTTATTTCTTGCTTAGTTCCTTTTTTCCTGTTTCTTGGAGGCTTCATCTTTGACTGCAGTTGTCTTATATCTAAATGTTTTCTATTCAAGTTTGTCATTCCAATTACACTGTTCTATTTTGTTTGACAAACTTCATCTTTCATCAGTAATTGTGGCTTTGTTGTTGCTTCAAGGCTGTTGTCGGGTTGCTGCTGTTGGGCACTTGGGCTACTGCTGCTGTTAGGCTAGTTCTCTCATAAGATTTAGGCTAGTTATTCTTCATTGTTGGGCACTTGGGTTCTTTATTCTTTGCTAGTTGTTGGGCTTCAAAACTGTTGTTGACTTGCTGGTCTGCTGTTGTGGCTTTCTTTTATGTCAAGTTAAAATTTTGGATTGTAGTTGTGCAAGGAAATTATGGACTTATAGGTACTCATACAGTCATTTGGATAAATTGAATATGCTTGTAATTGTATGTCAGTTGATGTTCAGTTGGATATGCTTGTAATTGTAAATTGTAATATGCTAGTAGACTTAGTAGTTGAATGTGCTTGGATGTTCAGTTGAATGTGCTTGGATCAGTTGGAAATGTGTTTGTAATTTAGGATTTTTTAAAACTTTTTATGGAAACAGGGTTGAGAAGCAACCTAGCAAAAAAGAGGTTCGAACTGATGCTGCATCTTGCTTTGAATCGGCCAACCGATTGATGAAAATCCATCCAACCGATTCTGATATCGGTATCCAATTTCGACTGGATTCGGTTTTCGGTTCGGTCGGTTTGGCTGGTTGAGCACAGTTAATTAGCTATGAATGAATCCTACACCTGATCAATTTGCCTCATATATACATATTTTATTCTCATATATATTATTATATATATATATATATATATATATATATATATATATATATATATATATATATATATACTATCAGATCAAGAGCATTCTCCTTAAATAGCATTCTTTTATTAAAAGCTGCGTCGTTTTGGAGGGACGCTGTGGCATTTATTAATAAATACGCTGTGGCATTGTATTTACAAAATGCCACCGTCCCCAAAAACGATTTAGTTTTAATAAAAGAAAGATATTTAAGGAGGAATGCTATTTAAGAAGAATGTTCTTGATCTCACTGTATATATATATATATATATATATATATATATATATATATATATATATATATACTCATTACATAAATCTAAGCTCAAAAACCTCATTTTAAACTCCGGAAACCTTAAAATATCATTTTTATGATTAATACAATTTTTCAAAGGTTTCACGTTCTTTGTTGCACCACAAAATAATTTTACAAGCAACCTTAAATTTTCTTTTGCTTAAATATATAAATTTATATTTATTACATATTTTTATTGCTTTATTTATGTCTAAAAGGAAGTTTTTTAGCATATATAAAATATCACTTATAGTCAAATCTCGCCTAGTAGGACTTTATTAGATTTATTATGATTATTATTTCGTCGGAACGTCAAAAACACACGACGCGTCGACGCTCAGCGTCACTCAAATTTTAAGTTCTGACATGCTCTTTCGCTCATTTTTAATTCTCAAATCATAAGTCATATAACAACGAAATTTTGGGCATGTTATAGAACTCATGATGTAGTATTTTAGAAAAATTTCACACCACGAAAACAGTACACGAAAGCTCATCAAAACAACCCTCGAAAAGGATGTCAAACAACAACAAGATGCGGCAATAGCATGGTCAAGGCGGCAGGCTGCTGCCGCCGAAATTCTTCTTCGCTATGCTGCGGCTTACATAATGATCAGCCACTTTGCAATTTCTGTACGCACCGCTCGTTAATCGGATTGATTCCATTTTTGGATATGTTGTAGGTACCATGGTAGGCTATTTTTAAAAAAAATAACCCCCAATTTCGAACCTCATAGGCAGCCTAAAACAGGCCCCCAAAATGTCCACTCGTAATAGTTTTAAAAATTTTTCCAACTTGACCCTCTTGCACTAAAACATTCATAACTTTTTCGTTTAAAAACATTTTTAGGCAATTCTTAAGCCCACGCGAAGATAAATTCTGGGACAACAAGTCTTCCCAACTGACTTTTTTCCAGATTCCGAACAGATCAGCCAAGAAATGTGGTGCAGTCCTGTGCAAGGAGACTGCACCACATTTCTTGGACTGTTTCGACTCTACTACTTTGAAATGGCATAACTCTTTGCTCCGAAGTCGCAATTAGTCCGTTCCAGAGTCTATGGCCCAGAATTTTCTGAACAATCTAGCTAACCCCGAATTTTCTATTTAGGGGCAACAATCCACTAATTTTCTAAGTTTTTTTAAAATTGTTTTGCTTTTCTTTCTCTTGATCAAGCTTGTTAGCATCCTAAATGATTAGATCCATACATAATACACTATAAAATATGTAGATCTAAGGTATTTAGAGTTCAAGATCATAACTCATTATTTTGACAAAAATCAAACACAAACTAATTAGAGTTTTGTGTTTAAGGATTTTTATACCTTACTTTGATGCTACCTTTCTTCTTCCAATTAACTTAGGAACCTAGATGGCATGAAGAAGAACTCCTCTTCCTTTCCTTTGGAGACCCACTGCCCTCTCTTGGGTTCTCACTCTTCTTTCTATTTTCTTTCTCTCTATTTCTTTTATTTCTCTCTCTTATCTTTGGGGATCTTAGGAAATCTCCAAAAAAAAAATCATATGTTTATCTCCTCCTTACTCTCATCCGCCCCTCTCCTCATTTTCTCACCCATTCTCTCTCTCTTAGATTTAGCCAATCTTGCAAAACTAATGAGACTTGGACACATGGCTTGAGTGTAAAACTAAACTTTGAAAAAAAATTGCAACACGTGCTCTTATTCATCCTTTTTTATCCTGTGCATGCACCTTGAATTTGGCCTCCTTTTTTTGATTTATTTTACTTGCCCAATTTGCTTAGTTTTCCATCTACAAATTCCACCAAGTTTTGGGCTAAAGTTTGACCATCCTTTTAATTGATTGGGCTCTCTATTTTAATTGTTTGGGCCATGAAAAATTACTATGGTACAATGCCTTAATTTTATATTACCTTATTTATTTAATTAGGATTTCTATTCCACTTATTTTGGAATTTAAATACTTACATACATAGATTTAAATATATAACCCAATTAGATTTTCTTTAATTAGGTTTAAAAATACGTTGAGATAATAAATTAATCTCTTAAATTAGTATATATTTTAAATATTAAATTCTTTAATTATATAACCCTTAGGTTATTCAATTTTCATACCTAATATACAATATTAGGTTATATAACTTTCTTTATAATTCTCTTTATATAATAAATAAATATATACACATTTACAATATATATTTATTTAAATATCACACATATACCTCACATAATTCACAAAAATATTTACCATCTTTGGTAATTAATATATTCTCATATATTAAGCTAGACATTTAATTCAATGTCTTATTAAAATCTCTTAATGTGATTTGCTACATTCAATAAGTCTTTTTCATATGGCTTGCCACATATTTTATTTTGACTTGCCATAATCTTAATTAAATTTCTAATATTTGACTACTAGGTTAGGGTTAATTTAATTACCCTCCCAATACCTAGCTTATCTCTTTTCCATTTAATATTTTTGGGTTATATTAAATTACCATTCAAAACATAATTTTTACAAGTTGTTATAATTAAGCTTTTTATTTATTCGTATGATTAATTTAAATAATCAATCTTCTTGTTTGGATAAATCATATATATCACATCTCCAAGTATATATGTATCTATACATATACACATTTTTTAATCATATAATACTTCTTCAAAGAAAATTTATTTCCTTAATAAAATTTTCCACATACATAATCTCTTTCTTACTATTCAAAATTTATATCATTATCTCAATTAATTCCTTTCCAATGCATATAAATTCAAATCAAACCATATAGGTTTTTTAAAAAATTTAATTAATCCTCTATTTCCAATCCAGATTGTATTTATTAATTAACCTTTATTTTAATCATTCAAAATCTTCTAAATTTTCGAGTTGTCACATTTTATACCAATTGCTTGGAGAACAACTCTATTTTCACATTAAAAAAAAACTCTATTTCACATTCTTTTTGTATTATTTTTAAAGCTCTGTGGGTGTGTGCATGAGTTCTTCTGTTTGAACAACTTATGTGTAATAATGACTTTGGTCATATTGTGGGTGCTAGCTAGAACATGAACATGTATACGAAAGCTGCAAATCCCAGCTCTGTAAGATGTATTTGTAAAATATTTTACACACAAAATAAAATAAAAATTAACAAAGCCTAAAATATGTATGTTTCTGCCATTAATTTTCAAAGACAATGAAAAGTTAGAGGCCATAAATAAGAAATACCATTTTCATTAGATAGCTCACATATAATATTATAAACTACAAATTAAACACTGCATACATAACGTGCTGGTTAGATAATGAAAATTATCAAAATTACAACTGATTTAATAACATTAACAACAACACCGCATACATAACATTAACAATTATGACAAATCTCACAGTTAGTTGCAATTGACGCATTTCAATTTTCACCATTGCTAATCTGCTGGAGTCATTAGTATTCGTTGGATGAGTTGCTAAATTTAAACGCTCGGATGTGTCCATTTAAACCCTCAAAAAATATAAACAATACTAATGAATGTTTCAAGAAAAAATTCTTGTTAGCTTTTGTGAGCCTGTTAATGGATCATGCAAGTAGACTTCCTACAGAGAGACTTCCAACAAAATAAATAGTCATTTACAAGATCTTTGCAATCTCTACTAGTTGCTTGTGTAGAGTTTGAGGCCTAGAGAAAAAGGGTGAGTGGTCAGCTCCTTTAAGGCGGAAAACCCGTTCAGGTGGACTTCTTTTTATCATACTCTCATGTGGCAGGATGACTACTGCATTATGTGGGCCCATGTGCAAAATTAGGGTTCACATGACCTAATTAAATTAAATGCACAATTAGGGTTCCACGACCTCATTAAATGTACAAATTAGGGTTCACATAACCTAATTAAATAAAGACGGAGAAGTCAGAAATAAATGTGCTAGACCCGGGAGAAGCCTCCACGTGTTCCGAGGTAGAAGGCTCGTGGAGGCGACTCGTTTTAGGAATTGATTGAGGGATTGGATTTGTGGCTAGAAGGAAAGGGCAATATGGGCATTATTCTTATGACTAAAGGGTATTTCTAGAATTTTCCTGAAAATATGTGCCTAACATGTGACTATTTAATTCCAAGAAACTCTATAACTACCCCTTCCATTCTAAGAAGGAGGGAGAGGCTTTTTGGTGACTTAAGACTTTGATATTCCATCTAAAAAGCACTAAAAAGCTTGGACATTCTCTCTCGAAGGGACCTTTCTACGGACGCATGACTTGGACTCTTGGAAGATCGAAGGACCTAGACATTCTCTCTCAACACTCAAGAACACTCTTGGAATCCCAATAACCCTAACAAGGTTTCCAGATTCTAGGGGTGGAAGGACTCAAGAAGAAGGCTCTTGGAATCCCAATAACCCTAATACGGTTCCCGGATTCTAAAAGTTCTGTCACATGTCGTTGGAGTAATCGCACACCTATTCTTCTCCCCTCTTCAATCAATCAACCAATTCCGTGCTCTTCGTGGATTTCTCTCCTCCTCAACCAACACGAAACCCTAGCTGGCAAGGCACGATTTCCTTGCCCACATTTCTTTGGCGACTCTGCTGGGGAGGTGTAGAATTCGTGAAGGGTATGCCCACAACTCAAAGTGGGAGAACAACGGGAAGAGCTTCACCAATAAATAATATTACCTCACCGGATCCAGTTCCAAGGCAAACAAGTCAAGCTTTCTAAGGTGTGAATCTAAATCTCGATCAACCCATCCTTGAAGACGCCTCAAAAGGAAGTTCAACATCACCATACATGGCACATCAACAACTAACGAATGTCAGGCAGATAGGCGCGGGAAGGCAAAGCGAGGAAGAAAGTGGAGAGCTGACAAAAACTGTGCAACTAGAGATGCTTAAGGCGTTGAAGGAAGGACAAGGGATGATGATGGCTATGATGTTGGAGATTCAAAGGAAGTAAAATGAAATGGGAAATTTCCGCCAGCAGTTGATGTAGATTCCTGATTTCAAGGCCATGTTCCCAGAAAATTTATAAGGAGAATAAACAGGAGTGGAGGACAACAACAACGATAGCAACAATAATGAAAATCAGACTGCACCTCCATTGACGAAGAATCAGTATGTTCCAATCATCCACTTGGAACCTCAGAACAGTGGTGACGTGGCACAACCCAGACTGGAAGTCAGCCAGCCTCAGATAAACATCATCCCGACCACTATCCCTGCATTTTCACAAGTGCAGATACTAACCATCCCAAGTCTCATTCAACGAACCAGCCCACAAGCACAACCGATACATAATTTACATGATGCCAACCAATTTATGTACCACAGAGAGTCCATACCACGAGCCAATATGTGACAAAGGATGATATGATCGATGTAATCAATCAACTTCACAGGCAGACATCCCGACCTTCAGAATTAGACTTTACTCCACCTTACTCGACACATATTCGGAGACAACCTTACCCGGTAGGGTATATCCAGCATCTCCCGCAATTTCTAAAATATAATGGGGAGAAAAAAAATGTCAGGGAACACATTATCAGGTTTGTGGAGTCGATGTCTCCATGGTTAGGATATGATGAAAGGAACAATCATTATTTGTTGATGAAGGAATTCAACAAGACTTTGACGGATAATGCCTTCAGTTGGTACTACAACTTGGAGAAGGGATCAGTCCATGATTGGGATGATCTAAAATTGCAATTTTTTAAGAAATTTTTATATGTGCATAAATAGGTAACCATCGTAGAGCTCATACGATTCAAGCAGAAGCCAAACGAGGAGCTGTCAGAATACGTAGATAGGTTCAGGGCCCAAGCACAGAAGTGTGCAGAGTCAATTGAAGAAAAGAACTTGGTTAATTAGCATATGCAACAATGGTGCTTTAGACGCCTTTAAGTCCCACCTCATTACAAAGGCTTGTGATTCATTTGCAACCCTTTCATCTTTTGCACAAGACTTGGGAGGAATCATGACATTTCCCACCAGTCATGCGATGGTTACATGGAAGAGCAAAAGGACAACAACTATGGCTTTGGTGGATTCCTAGTCAAAACCACAATGGGGCAAGAGGGAGAAGAATGAGAAATTTGAGTGAAGCAAATAAAATCATGGGGACAAGTATACCAGAATGCCAGTTCTAGAGGCTATCACATGCAGCGAGAAGACATTCAGGAGCCTGTACAAACAATGGGTCGAGCACGAAGTGGTGAAACCTCCAAGGTCGCAGTTGGTTGTGACGAAAGAGATAAAAAGAAAACCAAACATATGTGTATACCACTAATATGCAAGACATTCCACTATAGATTGTTACAGTCTGCGGAGGATATACCATGAGAAACTGGCGGCCGGGGAGATTGAACTAGGAGAAGAAATGTGCAATATTATCACCCACGGTGCAGTCCAGGAAGTCAAGAACCCAAATACTGGCTCTACCATCGAAAGAAATCTGAACTACATATGAATTAAAAATCCACCCAAAATGGTGGTCCACCAAAAATGGTGGTTTAAGTCCTCAGGAGTATCCCTTGCCAAATAATTGGATGACCAAAGGAGGAGGCACAAGAATTGACGAAATAAAAAAAATCCACCCAAGATGGTGGTCCACTCTAAATGGTGGTCAAGTCCTCGTAGACTGCACTTGCCAAGAAATTGGACGACCCAAGTGACGAGGCACCCGATTTTAAGTACTTGTATACTACACTTGCCAAGAAATAGGACGACCCAAGTGACGAGGCACCCGCTTTCAAGTCCTCGTAGACTGCACTTACCAAGAAATTGGATGACCCAAGTAACGAGGCACCCGAGTGTTACACTTTATCATCAAAAGTGAATAAGGCACCTGACTATAAGTCCTAAGACCCGAAAAGTTATACTTTCAACTTTAAAAGTAATTGAGGCGCCTGCGTATAAGCCCTTAACCCCGAAAAGTTACACTCTATCTCTAAAAGTGGTGAACGTTATGCTTTCACCGACAAAAGCAAGATTTATTATATGAAACATTATGCTTTTCGTTAAAAGCAATTTGATTATCAATAAATTTTTCAAACTTTCACTTATACTTGATTATTTCTTTTGATTTATTAAAAAGAAAAGTATAGATTCAAGTGTTAGTTTGCATGAAATATATGTACATGAATTTTCTGATACAGGAAATAAAAAAAAGTACAAAAGTTCATGATCTAAAGGCCATGACCTGTAGAATTGAAGAGAGGGGAATAGCTAAAACTTGGTCTTCAAGGCTATCAAGCCTTCAAGGTTATCAAGCCTTCGAGGTTATCAGGCCTTCAATGCTATCAGGCCTTGGTTATCATGCCTTCTATCAGGTCTTCAATGTTACCAGGCCTTCAAGACTATCAGGCCTTCGAGGCTATCAGGCCTTCACGGACTTCTTGATTCTTAATGACTTCTTGATTCTAAAGAAAAGAGAAATTTCGAGGCTTGCAAAATATCAAGCCCCGCGAAGTGTTCAGAAACTAGAATCAAGACTTCGACACTTAAAAAAAAAAATTGCGCGATCATCTCACCAAAGGCGTGACTCACGCGCAAGGGGAAAATGCTAACTAGTAGCTAGATGGCATAGACATCATCTAGAGTAGAGGTGCATTCCCCCCAAGCAATGACGAATATGCATGTAGAGGAGCACCATGGTCCTATTGGAATATATGAATGTTCCTGCATGGCTGGATGCAAGAAGAATGTTAGTCATTTCTTTAGTATATCCACATAATCAGCATTCCCAAGTATCTTGTCGATCCAATGTTGTTATTCCTGAAGGTGGCTAGATGAATCAGACAAGAAGACATCCCAACCTCCATAAGCTGCTGTATATAGCAACAAGCCTTCCTTCTCTGGCGGAGAAAGAGTTATACGGTCATAAGTCTGGACTTGCTCCCAAAAAGACGTCAAAAAGACCAAAAGAGGGGAACCCTTCCCCAATCACTGAGAAATAGGGTCTCCTTAGTGGTTCCTGGGTCTACAAAATATTCAATCGAGAGGGCCTACAAGCAAGAAGAATTCAGCATAAGGGGTCTACAGAGTAAAGAAAAGAATGACAAAGCATTTGAACTTGAAGTGCTTAATTACCATGGCAAAGAAGAAATTCATAGCATTTGAACTTGAATTCAGCATAAGGATGTCATTTGAACTTTAAGTAAAGTGTTTGAGCTCGAAGTAATCACCATGGCAAAGAGGAAAATCTGAGAGTTAAGCTTCAAAACACCCAAAAAGAAGAAGAAATAATGTCAGAAAGAGTTAGGAATCAAAATTATGCAAGAAAAAAATTTCCTGAAATTTTTTAAAAAACTTCGAACATCCAAAAGGCATCCTTCGGAGCCTTTTTTGGACTTATAATAGCACATATCATGGCCAAAGGCGATGATTTTTGTAGGGCTCATCGCTGGCTTCGTTTTGATATATTACAGGCCCCGAAACTCCAAACGAATCAAAAGTTACGATCCAAATAGTAACTACTCATCCCGAACTTCATTTTTTTGGCCCAAACATTGATTTTCCCCTAGGATTCGCCACCTAGGGTTCAACCCCCTAGGGTTTGGCCTCCTAGGGTTTTCCCCCTAGGGTTAGGCTATTGGGAGTGGTTCTGTTGCATGCATGTAAAGCATTTTTTTGTTCTCCTTCGTGTTTTTCGTCGGAAAAGCGTCAAATCTTTCCTTATTATCTTAGGAAAAAAACCAAGATGTAATCAAGGTAATGGGGCTCCGAAGACAAAAGAAAGATTAGAGAGTCCTGGAAAAAAAACTATGTAGGCTTCGACCCCCCCTAGGGTTCGGTCCCTAGGGGTTGTTCCCTCTATTCATTCATTTGAGGTCAAGACTACAATTGCTTGAAACAGAAAAGAAAAATAGAGAAAGCAAGTTAAGAGAAATTTGAAAGAAAGCATGTAAGTAGGCAAATTGAAAAGCGAAGACGAGGAGAAGGAATGGAGCCCCAAGGGTTCGAGTCCCCCATAGGGTTCGGCCCTATAGGGTTCAACCCCTAGGGTTTGGCCCTATATAGAGAGGAGTCTTCTTTGTTACCTCTCGCTCAGATATATTGAGGAATGTCTTCTTGCTGCTCCCATGAGGATCTTCTTGGCTCGTATGAAGAGAGAAAATCCAAAATGAAGCAAGATAAGCAAGGAGGCGTGAAGGGCTTGAAAGATGTATACATATGAATACATGTATAGCCCCCAAAGTATACTTACAACGGAAAAGGAAGCAACCCCTCTTTTTCCATTAAGGGAAGGATTCAATCTGATTTCCAAAAGATAAGTATCTTTGAATTTATTTCTAAATAGAAATATATAAAGATATACTTTTCTAAATATATATTAAAAAATATAAAAAAAAATTGATTTTCTCCCAATAAAGGGAAATTTCAAAATTTAACTTTTTTCTTCTAAATAATAATAATGATAAGGAAGGATATTGTCTTTAAAATCAAATAAAGAAAAAAAATTATTTCCAAAATAAAATTTTGATTTGATAAAAAAGGAAAGATTTAGTTTACCAAAAAGAAAGATTTTATTAGATTGAATTTTAATTATTTGGTAATATTTGATGATCTTCCATGTCTTAATTTCTAGAAAATAAGGAAACAAATCATGGGCAAGTTATGGAAATATTTTTGGAGGATTTTCCAATATGTCCAAAGAAGAGCCCTGCTAGGCTTTGCCTCCCTAAGGGTTTGGCTCCCTAGGGGTTCCCTATACTAGGACCATGTAAAGTGAAGTCCCGCAAAATCGTTCAAAGGCTTGAAGTATTCTTGCACGATCGTCTATTTGGGAATGCGACTCTCGCGCAGGAGGAAAATGTGGACCCAAGTGCAAAATTAGGGTTCACATGACCTAATTAAATTAAATGCACAATTAGGGTTCCATGACCTCATTAAATGTACAAATTAGGGTTCGCATAACCTAATTAAATGAAGACAAAGAAGTCAGAAATAAATGTGCTAGACCCGGGAGAAGCCTCCACGTGTCCCGAGGCAAAAGGCTCGTGGAGGCGGCTCGATCATTTTGGAAATTGATTGAGGGATTGGATTGGTGGCTAGAAAGATAGGGCAATATTGGCATTATTCTTATGACTAATTAAAGGGTATTTCTAGAATTTTCCTGAAAACATGTGCCTAACATGTGACTACTTAATTCCAGTAAACTCTATAAATACCTCTTCCATTCTAGGAAGGAGGGTGAGGCTTTTTGGTGACTTAAGACTTCGATATTCCATCTAAAAAGAACTAAAAAACTTGGACATTCTCTATCGAAGGGACCTCTCTTCGGACGCAGGACTTGGACTCTTAGAAGATCGAAGGACCTAGACATTCTCTTTCAACACTCAAGAACACTCTTGGAGACCCAATAACCCTAACAAGGTTTCCGGATTCTAGGGGTGGAAGGACTCAAGAAGAAGGCTCTTGGAATCCCAATAACCCTAATACGGTTTCCGGATTCTAAGAGTTCCGCCACATGTCGTTTGAGTAATCGCCCACCTGTTCTTCTCCCCTCTTCAATCAATCAATCAATTATGTGCTCTTCGTGGATTTTTCTCCTCTTCAGCCAACATGAAACCCTAGCTGGCAAGGCGCGATTTCCTTTCCCACACATTATTTGTGGGGTCTCTATGTAAAACCGTCTGACTGAGCCATAGTTCTCATCAGATAGAGAGAGCTTCTCCAAAATTGGTGAAAAGGGGTTCAGCCATATTGAAACAGATGCCAATGCAATATCCTGGAATTGGAAAAACCAATATGGAGTCATAAAATGAACGAGTGTGCAAGCAATGCTTAAACCAACCTCAAAGACAGAGACATCAAAGTTTCGCAAATAGCATTCTTAATGGATTAAGGATTTATAAAGATCAACGAAATGTTAACAAACTAAAAGGAGAAGCAATGAGGACTCTAAAGGGTGTCCTTGGGCACACTCCTTTTCCTTTAGGTTATGGAATGCTCTTTCTAAATTTCTTTGGAAACAACACATTTAGCGGTAGCCCCTTCCCAAAGAAAACAAATGGTAAATTACAAACAAACAGAAAAAAGGAAGGAACAAATAATACATGTATTGGCAATTATTTTGTTTGAATGTGACCTTAAATACAGTCCAATTTTCAAAAAGTATAACAATAAGATAAATTTTGAAAATTTAGCAATTGAAAGAGTAGTAATTAGTAAATCCACAATTTAATAAATAGGTTTAATAAAGTGAGTATAGTTGTATCACATTAGAATTTCTAAATAATATTCTTAAGATACTCCCCCCACAAAATATACTTAATCTTACTATTACTGAGAATCTCAATTGGTGCACAACAAGAATTCATCTCAAGAATTAAATAAATGCTCTCTGCATTAACTTGTTTGTTACCAGGGATATGGATTTCTCATGTCTGATCAGACAAAGCTCTGTTCTTATTCTAGTTGGGCATTTCTACAAACATTTGGCAAGAGAAAGAAATAAATAAAAAATATCTTATGCATCTTTGAACCAGTTTTACAACCATAAACTGGCAAACCACTAAAGCCAGAAAGAGTTGTGGTTAACCATAAAAAATTCACTAGCATTTTCGAGCTCAAACGCTAGAATTTGCTTGCATTAAAGGATGATTTTACCAATAATCCTTGTGGTTCTTTTTAAAATCTCAATAATATGGACTACATCATAATCGTCTCTTTCTACACCGAGTTTACAAATCCAACTATACCCAGTTTATAAATCCCTTCAATCAAAATCGTTTATGTACGGCTAAACTACACAGGAACATTATTGTAAGAGGAAATTCACGAAATTGACACCAATTCTACTTGTTATTATAAGAGGAAATCCACCAAATTGACACCAATTCTAGATTTGGGGTATAATAGTTGGTCCTATCAATTTAATGTAATCTTAAATCAAAATCCCTAATAAACCCTAGATTTTATTTGGTTCAAAAAGAAATTACAAAATCAATAAAGTAAAATACTCTCACCTTCCGTTAGGTATGGTTCCGTTGGCCGGCCAGAGCTTTACCTTCCGTTGGTCGGAGCCGCGTCGGTCCCTTTCGGTTTGCTACAGATTCGCTTCGAGAAAGAGAGAGAGAGAGAGGGAGGGGGAAGAGTTAGCCGTGACTGCTCTGTTCGTTTTACCCCTGATATCAAATGGGTTTTTTTTCCATCTTAATTTGACCCATTTTGTCAACTCTCGATGACCCACGTGTTTTTTTTAGTTTCTCTTTAGTTCGCGTTTTGAGTTCGCATTTGAAGGAAATTAAACCATATATATATATGGTTTCCTTCAAATGCGAACGTCAAATACATATATAAGATCAAATACATATAGAATCGATGGTTCCACCTACAAATCATGTTCCTCAAATTCCTTGATGCTATAATCGTAATGCATGTGCACATTTATGTTAAGCAAGCAGGATATGAACTACTATCACAAGCTGTGAATAAATCTTTAATCTTGTACATATATACATACGATACAACAACCTCAATCTTCACATGAAATAAATTACTGCCAAAAAGAGGACTCCAAAACAAAGAAATGAAACCTAAACATCCAAGATATTATCTTAAGTTTAGGGACAATTTAAAAGGCTCAGTTATTTTAGTAAAAAGTTGATAGGTTACAGCTGCTCATCCTGAGGAGCCAACATTGAGCCTTTTTTTTGGAGCCTACCTTGCAACTGTAGGATCTTTGCATCAACTCTTGCACTAAACCCAATCTTGGTTTGTTGTCTTCCTTTTCTTCGCTCTCTTCTCCACATTCGTCGATCGCTAACATCCTTCCTGTAGTACTTGATTTCTTGAATTATATGATGATCCATCGGATGAAATGATCGTTGAAACGAAATGTGTATTAAATAAGGAAGATTACATGCTACTATTACTAATGTAGTAGTAATCCAAAATATTGGTGAAGGAGCAAGGGTTTCCACGAAGATTTTGTACGAGCCAGTAGAATCTGGAAGAAAAACCCCGTAGATTATGAGAAAACTGAACCAAACTACAATGCTGCCCCAAATAAAGCAATGTTGGATCCAAGTGAAGTGACTTAGGGCTAGAGCAATTTGGACATTGACTACACATACTATGCTAGTAAACATAGTTGTGCCCAAAACACTCATATCAGCTGTTTGGCCCTCGAGGCGAAAGGCCTGACCATAAAAAATAAAGACGTTGAGCAAGAAAATAACCAAAGAAGTGTAGAATCCATTACACATCCATCCAATAATTCTGTACCAGCCGAAGAATAAGTTTTTAGGACCTTGTTGATACAATGCTGGGAATTGTAAGCAGATTTCAGATGAGACGTCTTGTTCTAGGACTCCAAGTGACATGACAGGCAAAGATGTAACTGCAACATTGTAGAGAATCATGTACCAATCGTCATAAATCGAGTTCCCTGAAAAAGCGGTGCAGATTTCATAGTAGAAGAGTGTAAGGCCAAATGCTATGTTCTTGTAGAAGAAATAGCAAATCATTTGAGCAATTCTCTTGTAGAACCAATGACCATGGACTACAAGAAGTCTCTCCAAAAACCTAAATTGCGCGATAGAGAAATCACTTGACATTACAGCTTGCATTCCTTCAACTCCACTTATGCCAACTCCTATATCCGCTTCTTGGATCATTCCCACATCATTTGCACCATCCCCTATTGCCAGTGTAGTTTTTCCAGTCCCTTCTTTTACTAATCTTGTCACAAGGGCCTTTTGCTTTGGAGATACGCGGCAACATATGACTGATGCACAATGCACTGCTAAATGCAAGAACTGATGCTTCAAATCATCATCCAAAGCATAAGTTAGTGCCTTTCCATCAATAATTAACGCGTATGCAGCATGAGGATCCTTTTCCTGCCTCATCAATTGAGTTCCATTCGTGATTTGCATCATAATATCTGATTTTGTGTTCAGCATTGAATCTTCAGCCAACATATCTTTTATAGATATGCAGATTTGCTTCATTCCCTGGCGCAGCAAACTAACAGAAAACCCTATATTGATTGCAGTTTCCATTTTATCTCCTGTCAAAACCCAAATCTTGAGGCCAGCTTGCGCTAAACTATCTATACATTGAGGCACTCCTTGTTGAAGTTTGTCCTCAACAGCAGTTGCACCAACAAGGATCAACTCTCTTTCCATTTTGTCCGATAAGAGCTCAAGCATTTTGTCCCTATCATTGGAAATCGAGCTCTTTGCTTTATTAAACTCATCGTTCCAAGCATTGTATTCGGCCTCATCGAGCTTTTTATAGGCAAATACAAGCGTACGCAACCCGGCTTCCCCATAGTCACGCAAATGCTTTGTAGTAGTTTTCTCGTACATTCTTCCCTTTTCGGATAGCCTATCAAAGATAATGGTGTCCGCGCCTTTGCACAACAGAACAATCTCTCCCTTCTCGTTGCGTACAATGGCAGACATTCGCTTTCTTTGGCTAGTAAAATCCAAAAGATTAAGAATCTTGAACTCCCTTTCAACAAGTTTTTGAGTAGAAGGATCCATCTCGCGTACAAATATGCTTGCTTGAGTTCTTTTACAAAACTCAAACCCGAATTCCCTAGCGGCGACAAGAAAAGCCCCTTCATCTGGTGACTCCGCCTCGTAGTTAAATGCACCTGTCTCCTTGTTGACCTCGGGTATTGCCGTGTGACAAACTGCAAGTATCCGAAAGAACAACAAGTGCATTTCTACATTAGGCAATTTCCACCATTGTCCACTCATGAGCCGGTTATCTTCAAAGCTAAAACCCTTAATCTTACGCTTATTATCATCCTGATCTTCTTGATCATGAGAGGTAACGACTGTTTCCAATTCGACTTCTCCATTATATTCATCATCAGGAATAAAAGACAACTCCATATCCTCAGCATCAAGATCCATGGACATTTTCTTGACAGCAGCTACTTCAACTTCACTAGCTCGATTTCCATATGAAATTCCAGCAATAGAACACTTCAAAAAGTCCATTTGATTGCACGTTAAAGTCCCCGTTTTGTCAGAGAGAATTGTGTCAACTTGACCTAATTCCTCGTTCAAATTAGATGTCCTTGCAAGAGCTGGCGTTTCTGTCTCCTCATCATACATGTGCATGTCTTGGTTAATGAAACTTGCTTGTAAAACCTTGACAACTTCAATCGAAACATAAAGAGATATTGGTATTAAGTACCCATAGAGGATCAAAGCTGTGACCAAATGGTAAAAACCTGACATGTAGGGATGTTTTGGATCATATAAATGCGCCTCATCCGGAGCATGCAAGTACCACCAATTAGGCATCCTCAACTTTGTCATATACGCAAATCCTATCGAGCTCAGGACTGAAACCAACAAAAGGACAGTAAAAAGAATGTAGATAATTTTGTCCATTTGTTTCTCAATCCTACTTCTCTTAGAAGGGGATTTCGTCGAGTTTTGCATAACTTTTGTATCATGTCCAGTAAATATCACAACTCCATAGACATATCCTGTGTTCCTCAGCTTGGAATCCCGGAGAAGAATCTGACTCGGGTCGATAGCATAAGTTTGATCATCATATTCGAAATTACCCACAAAAGTATAAAGACTCGGATTAGGGTCTTCACATCGGATAGTTGCCTTAGTGAAATCCCTAAAAGAAACATCCTCATCCAAATCTAGGGTTACTTCCAATGCTCTTTTCACCTTCAAATTTGTCTCACCGTCTAAATTCATGGTCTCAACGTAACAAATCCCATCATCATAACCAGATGACAAAAGGAGTAAATCAGCAGGGAAAAACTGATCTTTTTCCACTTTCACAATATCCCCAACCCTAATTTCCTTCCATGGTTTACGCTCAAATAGGCCATTCCCCATATGAACGCTAGCTGCCCGCATATTCACCTTCCAATCCTGCAAAAACCTTTGCCAATCTTCCACCAATTCCTTTGCCATACTAAGACCTATAACAAATGTTAGAGGTGCAATGGCGCTTACAGGATTGTACGGCCCATAGCGAGTGAGTGAAAGAACTGCGGCAATAAGGAAGTAGATATTCGCCACGCGCTTGAATTGCTCAAAGAGTGCAACCGGAAGAAATGTAATAACATTGTATTTCGTCGTAGACGTATAGTTTGATCTGTATTTAAATGCAGCTGGCTGGTTGCAGTATACTATTCTTGAAAATCCGGGGCCTTGTAATCCATCATCAACTGGTTGATTTTTCACGTTAACGCATGTAAACGTGTACAAACTGCTCCTGAGCTTCGCCCTGATCCTTCCTCGGGCCATTTATAAATTCTTGGTTCGATTTTTACTAAATAAATTGTGTCAGACCCCCCAAAATCACAAGGGCGTCACGTGCACAAATGCACCAGAGAGAATTATTAGATTATATACATGTATGGGGACAAACCGGATGAAATGAAATGAGATATTTGGAGGGAGAGAAAATCTAGAGATCTTATTAAAAAAATGACCCCTAGTTGTCCCTCTCCCTGACATATGTGATGCAATATTCTTTAATGTTGAATATTTGTAAGGGAGAAAAAGGATTGTTAAGGAAGGAAAAAGAACATTGATATAATTACAAGAAGAAAAGGTGTGAAGGAAATCATTTAGGGTTACAGAGAAAAGGTTACAGAAGAGTTGTGTATATAATAATAACAATGCTTGTTTTCTAATCTGGAAATGTTTTAAGCTGGAATTAATTTGTCGAAAGGACATCAATGGAGAAGGTAGAGAGAGAAAGTGTAGAGAGAGAGAGAGAATGAAAGAGGGGTTAAGGCAAAGGGGATCCTTTCACGTCCAAACTCTACGGTCTTGCCAGTATTTCAAGGGCCTTTTATAAGATATAATACTACAATTAAGCTAGAACACTAGTTTGTCACCATTGGTTTGTAAAAACATAGATTTATAAATTACAAGTTTGACTGTAATATTTCACAAACCCTTATTATAATAAATTTTGTGATTATAAATACAAATATTATAAAAGTTTATATTATAATTCTTAAATATTGTAAAATATATGTATAGAAGGTATATAAATACATATATTATTTGAGTAAAGTTTAATAAAAGGAAAAGTAACTAAAAAATGTGATATTTTAAAAACTAAATAATAATACTAAATATAATAAAGTATACATACTAATTACTATGGCCAAATTAATAGCCAAAATCTAAAAAAAATTCCCACGTGTATAATTTATATATACAAACACGTGTGTCATCCTTACACACACACACACACACACACACACATATATATATATATATATATATATATATATATATATATATATATATCAAGCAAGACAAGACAGGTCAACAAGTCAAAAATTTAGAGAATTCCTCCAAGGTGTCAACCAAGCTAGAAAAAAAAATTAAAAATAGAAGAGTACTATTGAAATTTCGGCTAGATGAGAATAGGGGAGTGGAGACTTAATTGAGAAGCCTCCCAAAATATTTTGGAGGAAGAGACTTATTGATGTCAGAGCGCAATACCGATTATTCACAAATAAATTAACAAGAGATTTCACTAGAAAACACAAACAGAAATTTATGGATTAAAGTTCTGAATTATATTTGGTCTCTGGATATGGAAAGAAATGTTGGGTTATAAATCAACTTCTTTAGTTCT
This sequence comes from Panax quinquefolius, assembly GCA_020205615.1. Classification (NCBI taxonomy): domain Eukaryota; kingdom Viridiplantae; phylum Streptophyta; class Magnoliopsida; order Apiales; family Araliaceae; genus Panax; species Panax quinquefolius. The sequence goes on along the minus strand of CM035174.1, from coordinate 92,609,361 downwards.
ATGAAATTTGGTGCAGTCCTATTAAAGAACTACTGGTTTGGTGAGAACCTTAATTCGGTTCGGAGAGGGATTTCATGCAGGTGGTGAGAACGCTATAAATATAGGGCTTATTCTTGAGTCTAAGGTACATAAAAATTATTACTTTTCAACACTAGAGGGTTAAGCCTCCATTGTTATAGTGATATCACCGGTAGTGTCTTATTCTCACACCGGAGTATCTCTCACGCCTGATCGTCAAGCTTTCAGTGTTTATTCGTTTATGTGCAGGATTGGACGTGTTTTGGTGATTGGAGCGCGTGGACGGATCTTAGCATTAACAATCAAAATCAAAGTTATCATAGTTCAACCCACAAGTCGGGTTTATATAACTTAATAAAACTTTCTCTCCAAGTCACTCTATAATCTTCTTAGAGATATGGAAATAAAATCCTCCTAGAGATATGAAAACAAAATCCTAACAACCTCCCTAAAATTACGGAAATAAAAATCCTAACAAGTAACAACTTATTATAAAAGATTTGCTACCTAATAAAATACTATTTCTATAAAAAGAACTAAATAATAATAATAATAATAAAGTCAGTCTATCGACTTCCGAAGTTATGACGCCATTTTAGAAGAAGTTCGCCACCCAGAAGTCGAGGGGCGTTATCAAAATCAACTTCTTGACCCCGAAGACATGAACCAACGCTTGACCTCAAAGTCAACCAAATCACTTCTATACCGATCCATTAACTTTTGGTCCTTTAGCATCATCATCGTACTGTCCGACCACTTAATTAAGATCTTTAGCCCGGAATCCTCCTGCATGTACTTATCCACACTTTTGATCAATTTGACCTAATTAGCTTAACGATACTTTATTAACTTAAGAAAGTAATTAACACATGAAAAGTATGATTAAACTCTCTAATGGTGGGGCAAGTTTAGAATGGAAATAAGTTGAGTGGCTTTACTATGAAAGAAAAGAATTGAAGGACCTACTTATAAACAAAGAAAAAATTTTGTCTATAAATTAAATAGCCAAGCTACCTTCTTTGGTTCACCTTTTCCACACAAAAAAAAATGCTAAGCAAGAGAGAGAGAGAGAGAGGGTCGGTCAGCATAAGAGAAGGAGAGAAAAGAGTGAGCTAAGCCACCAAGAAGGAAGAAAAGAGAAGATCCAAGCCAAGAGAAATAACACACACAACTTTGTATAAACCTTGAACTTTTTAAGCTTGAAAACCTTTCTTTGATGAAAATAATTAGGCTTTATGTATACGTGAGTTTATGTTGAACATATATATGTTGTAATACTATAGATCATGGAGAAAAAATTGAAAGAACAAAGAAAAACAAGAAAAAAACACAAACTAGTTAAAGAAAAGGGTTAATTGCATACTAAATCCAGAAGTACACACCATTTTATCATTCGAACCCTGATGTTTAAACACTCTCATCTCGCTACTCAAAGTACCGTTAAGTAACCACGATGGACCCTTTTGTAATTTTCGGTCAATTTCTTTTTCCGGAAAATGGCCATGTGTCATAATTTAATATTTAAATATAGTTGACCGTATAAATATGTATTTGATTTATTAAAATAGTAAAAATACATAGAAGAAAAAAATGATAAAATATTAAAGGTGTATAAAAATCCATACATAATTACTACTTAACCAACAAAGTAAAGTAATTAACTCAAATAATTAACACAAATAAAACAATTAACATATTAATTAATCTAAATAAAATAATTAACAAAATAAATTATGTCAAATAAATTACTTAATTAAATCAAATAAAGTTATTAGCACACTATAATTACCCAAAAATAAAATAAATAATCAAATTTATCAACTCAAATACAATATGGGAAAAAAGGATTTGAAACCCAAATCCCAAACTGGGTTCTCTGTTTCTTCCTCAAAATTGTTGAATTCCTTAAGAGAAAATGTGATTTTCTCGCCTTGCAAAAAGGGGAGAAATAGAGAACTGGGTTTGAAATTGAACTCATGAAATGGGTCTTTTCTATCTTCTTCGAATTTTGGGCGTTCATCAATGGAGTCTCGGTCTCCTACTTGAAGAATTAGTTATTTTTAGTGCTCTCCATAAACAACGAATTTGCGCCTGCAAATCCACAAACCAAGACCAGCCTCTTTGTTGAATTTATGGAATTTGATGACATGACCACTAGCTCTATAGTGGACAGCCCTCTCGACCAAGGCCTAAGCTTACAAATCTGCAAATTTGAGCCAATAACCCAAAGTTGCAAATCTGTAAATCCACCCTTTGATAGAACATATTTTTCATATTTGGGCTTCATGTTTTCGAGAGAGAACATGTGTGAGACCCCGAATTTTATGAAATAAAAGTATTCAAATTTTTTTCTATTTTGATAAATAGCACGGTATTGATTATTGATCTTTATGTGATAAATCACCACCATTTTTTTATTGGTATTATTAATGTAATAAAATGCGAAAAACTTTATATAAAAAATGTAATACTTTTATAAAGTTATTCTATAAATAGAATATATTATATTCTATCATATATAAAGTGTTTTTCGTAGTAAAATCTTTTTATATAAAAATGAGAATACTTTTATAAAGTTATCATTTTATTAGACAATAATTAGAATATATAATATTTTATTATGTATAGTATTTGCATAGTCTTTACTACATAGTGTTTGTGTAAGACCCCAACTTATTATTAATGAAATTTAATTTTCTCTATTTATTATTTTGAAATAGTAAGGGTTGATTTGATTAATGTGGATAGTTAGGGGTAAAATACATAAATATTTCAAAATAAGCAAGTGGTTATAAAATATTCATTGTTGTGGGGAATATTCGTTTGGTCGTGGAATATTAAATGCTGTCGGGGAATATTAAATGCGACCAGCAGCGACCATGTATGAACCCCATAACTGAAAGCGATTGGATGAAGAAAACGACAAATATAAGTTGTTTAAAAATAACTACAGTAGTTATTCTGATTATCTTTATTAAAATACTCGGTGGTTAAAACAAGAAGACACCAGTATTGCACCAATTATTGATTCTTACGTAAGAAGGCACTACTCAATAATGGTTACGATAATTACTTTCAAAGATTTTATTTTATTGATTCAATAATTCTTTGCGTTGATATTTTATATTCTTTGTTGTTTCAATAATTGTCATTACACAAGATTTTTCATTATCGAAGCAATAATTCATATTATCTCGAATAATATTATTAGATAACATTATTGGCAATGTCTAGAAAGTTACATCTAAGGAGAGGTTTGGTCACCTAATTGCTTGCCGCCAAGTAAGGAAAATCTTTATTGAAAAGCCCTCTTTCCTTCGAACCGCTATCAGTTTGTCGATATTGTGATTATGTAATATTATTTGTGAATAATTAATTATTGATTCATATGATGAAGAAAATATTGATTTTATGTGGATATAGATGGAGAAAAATTTTAATGTGACAATTGTTGAAAGTTGAAATTTTATCTTTTTCGATAAAATAATTCATTTAAATATATTATTATATTTTAATAATATAATAATGGTGATATTTTTACAACGAATGTGGGATATATGAGTATCTGAGGAGGAAGAGTATTTTGTTGCAATAAATGTTTAAAACATGTTAAACATGTCGGTTGGACCCCATTTATTGGTCGAAATTTGATTATAAACGTAAAATCGCCTGGTTGTGGATTTCGGTCCAATTTCGCTTGGAATTTGGAAAAACTTTCTTCGCAAAGTTGTAGAGAATTGAATTTCCTATAAAAATTTACTACGAGATTTGAATTTTCTGATAAAAGGCTATTTATTGTGAATTATTGAAGTTCAAAACTCAAAATAATTGATTTTTGGAAGTTTTAATTATTTAAATTAAGAAAAACGTTTTTAATGTTTTGTCACATGGTGGCTGATGTCTTGGACCAAATTAGTGGGCGTAGAAAATTTGAAAAATAATATTATTAATTTATTAAATTTTCGCTTTGTGTTCTAAGCATTTTCCTATAAATAGGGTCTTGGGTTAGAATTGAAAATCACACCGTAAATCAAGTTTTCTCTCTATATTATCGAAATATTCTTGTGAGTATTTTGAGTATACTTTGAGTATTGTTAGACGGTCTGAGTTCCCTTCAAAGACCTTGATGTCGATATTCCAAATTTAGAAATCTTAATCTTTCGAGGTAAGGGGTATTATTAATTTTCAAATGATATTATTTCTTCAATATCATTATGCCTAAGTATTGATCTGAAGTTTTATCAAATTTGGAACTTTTTCATGTCGGGGTTACTATTCATGAGTTACTATTCATGAGTTACTATTCACGATTACTATTCACGTCTTATTCATGAAGAGTGAAGATGTTTTTTGTGAAATTTCTATCTTTTGGTGTCGGAGTTACTATTCACGTATGCGGCACTATTCACGATATCTGACACTATTCATTCAAAAAAAATAAAATTTCTTCTTTTTATCCAAAATATCTATTCGGATACTAGCTTTGATTGTATCCATGTTTTGATCATTCTTGAATTTTACACCAATTGTGATTATTTTTGAGGTATTTTTGGACATGGATAAAACAAAATACGAATCCTTAATCCTTAATCCTTGTCATTTTGTTTCAATTTGGATTCGTTTCTTTAAAAATATTTTTCATCATCTTCGATCTTAAATGATGATATTATGGAATATCTTTGGCACATGGTGCAAAGATGAATGATTTTTGAAGAATATCTTTGGCCCAGTAGTGCAAAAGATGAGCAGTGTTTAGATGAACATGACCAATCGATGAATATCTTTGGCACAGTAGTGCAGATGAGCAGTGTTTAGATGAACATGACTTAATGATGAATATCTTTGGCTGTAGTGCAAAGATGAATATTTGATTCCGGATATATATTGATTGATGTTACGGGGATAAAAGATAGAGCGATGAACTTTTAAATTCATACATAGAAGATGGTAGTTTGCATTCTCTACTTAACTCTTCTAATGAATTATTATTTCATTGCGAATATTGATTTAAAATTTGTTGTCTATTGTATTCTATTAGATTTTTCCCCGTTGAAGACTAACGATAATTTGTTGTATATTATCTTAGTCATAATATTCTTCTTGAGTTAGTTGAGCTCACCTTTTCCTTTTTGTTCCATTTTTCTTCTCGGGAGGCGAGAATATAAGCGAAAATGCAGTCGGGGTTTGGAATGAAGGTTCTAGAGAGAGTTGTTTAGTAGTCCTCACCATTTTTGTAAAATAATGTATCAATAAATATGATGAGGATTTATTTGAGTATAGATATTGTCTAGAAGATAATATTTGTATTCAAACTCACAATGTTATTGTTGTAATAATAAAAGTTGTAGTTGTTTCTGTACCATGTATTGACAACTCAGAATGGGTGATGTATACCTATTTTGGGGGCGTCACAGTTTGCATAGTAAAATCATTTATAAAGTTATTCATTTTATTAGATTATAAATAGAATATATTATATTTTATTTAAAAGACTTTGCTTTAAATATGGATAGTCGATTAAAAGTAAATCAATCTGACCGATTTCATGAGTTAGTTACTTATGCGGATCCATTTTTCTATAAATAGAAGTTCATTCCTTCATTATTTCTTACGAATTCACTGAAACTCTAGAGAGAGAAATTATAGAGAAGCTATAGAAAAGTATTCTATTCCTTCCCTACTCTTATATTCAGCTTTTTTACTTATGAGGGATATTATTTGTTGTACTTCGTAAGGGGTATTCTTTCTTTCTTATTCATGAAGAGAACTTCTATTATTCCATTCTCAGATTATTACTGTTGGAATAACTTTTGTATATCAGGATACCTTATACTTGGTGAAATTCTTACATTATTCCGTTTCTTATTATTCATTGGAATATCCCATCGGTATGTATTACGCTTTGACACGGTTCCATTATTTATTATTTCGTTCTTTATTATTACGCCGGAATATCCTCATACATGCTGCGTTCTGTGGGACTGGTTCCATTATTTATTATTTTGTTGGGAATAACTTTTTGCATTCAAATTCTATCGTGACGCATGGTGAATACTTCACATTATTCCATTCTTTATTATTACATTGGAATAACTTTGCCTATGTGGATTACCACATGCATGGTGAATGATCCTTCGTATTCATACGAATAGTATTTTCATTAAAAAGGGGTTTCTGCCAGGGGCAGATTCGTAATTTTTCTGACCCTCAAAAATTCTAAAATAATTTAAAATGATAATTTGATGAGTTTTCTAGATTGTGTCCAAAAATGACGATTTTTGGATGTATAGATTAAGAGTTATGGATTTTATGGAAAAAGACTATTTTAAAAGTAGACCCTTATAACTCCATGTGGTTAACTCCAAAATTTGTGAAATATTTATTGGGAGTACATGTATATAACAGGAGTATACCCTGTAAATTTCGGAATTTTTGGACAAAAATACAATTTATGATAAATGTCTAAATATTCGGCGCTTTTATCCATATGAAAATAGTAAATGAATTTTAAAATTCGAGAAAATATATGTTCAAGATGGGACTATATTCTCGCTAAATCCCGAAAAAGATATATTTTTGGGATTGATTTGGTATTTTCATAAAAATGAACTAGTTATGAGTAAATGAATTAAATATGTTATGTGAAGTAATAAAATTGAAAAATAAGATTTTATGGCTTGAGAATCCTATATAGGGTATATCAGATTTTGATGAGGATTTGATCATTGATTATGAAATCTTATGAGTATGGCATTTTTTGAATGATTAAATGCATTATTTGATAAAGTGTAAACAATTGAAATAAATTATTTATAAGTTTAAGAAATGATTAAAATATTGTTATAATATTAATGATATTAGATTATGAGATTATTAAGTGATTGATAACATTTGGTTATTATTGAACGATGGATAAATTGTATTATAAATGTTTAATATTTATCCATTATCTCATTTGATTGATTCTTATATCATTGTCATCATCATCATGCTTATATTGTGTTGAAAGTCATCTATGGCACCGTAGTAGTACATAGATGGACTTGTTATGATTATGACCGTGGATTATTCTTGTATAATCATGGCCGTAATGTTACAAATGATGTGGAAAAAGTCCTCATTGGCCGTAGTGCATTGATGGACGCTTTTGGTATGATTATGGCTATGGATTCTCTTCTTCATCAAGGGTGCAAAGATGAATTATTTTATGGCATGATCAGGACCGTTGATAAAAACACGATTATCTTTGGCCCGTAGTGCATGGATAATTCATGGTCGTGATACTAAAGAATATCATTGGCCTGTAGTGCAGGGATGATTCGATGATGTGGATTAATTATTGAGCTGAGTCTCAGCGATGAAATATTAATTTATGGATGTGATAATAATGAATATCTTTGGTCGTAGTGCATGGATAATTCAGTGATATGGATTGATTATCGAGCTGAGTCTCAGCGATGAAATATAAATTCATGGATGTGATATTAACGAATATCCTTGGCCGTAGTGCAGGGGTGATTTGATGATGTGGATTATTTATTAAGTTGAGTCTCAGCGATAAAATATTTATTATACACTTTTAAATGCGTAGAAGATAGTAGATATCATGTTCTACTTGACTCTTCTAAAAATAGTTGTATGTCTTTGGCATGTAGTGCGAAGATGAATTGTTAATAAATATCTTTGGCCGTGGTGCAAAGATGAATTTATTAATATGATTATAAGCAGGAATTCTGATTTGGTATAACCATGATTTTTTTGATGTTTCAGGTGAAGATAGGTGATGAGAATTATCTTCGTCCTAGTTGCGAAGAGTAATTTAGAACCACAATTATGATTATGAGTTATTCATATGATTGTGGGCGAGAACTGCTGATTTATTTTACATGGATAAAATATTATTGGTGGACTTTTAACATAGAGAGATAATAGACCTTATATGGTCTATTTGACTCTTCTAATGGATTGCTTCGTTCATTTACAACTATGGTTGTAAAGTTTTATCATCTACCATATGTTCTAAATCTACGATTTATTATTGATGAAAGCTATTGATAATTTAATTATCTTTAGTCATGATATTCCTTACTGGGCTAGTTGTGCTCACCCTTTCTGCTTCACAATTCCTTTCAAGTAATAAGAGTGTTGCCGTAAAAGTGTTGCAGGGTCGAGCGGGGATAACAGGGGAATAGAACAGTGGTCTCTAGCTGTGGAGGTTCTCCTTAAATAGTATAGAAAAGTGTGTTGTATTCTATACAACATTTAGTAGTTATATTTGGTGAATCAAATAGGGTGAGGTGAACCCAACTTTGGAAGGGTATTTTGCCACTATCATACAAGATGTATAATGACATACAACCTCGTGTTATCATAAGAGGCAGTGGTTGTGCGCATCCACTTCTTTGAGTATATTTACGGCACTACCTATATGATCTTGGAGTTGATTTAAAATATAATATTCACTTGGAGACAGTGGAGATAGTTATATGTCAAGAGAAGACTCACCATTAGAAAGAAGATGATAGTAATCTTCTCGTTTTTCTTTGGGGTCTATTGGGTCAACCAAGGATAATTCTGTGGCCATATGATATCTATTAGAACCTGTATTTATGGCCTCCCATGTATGAAAAGGTTTCTTGAGCACTTCCCAAAGATTTTAGTTTCTAAAATAGTCTTTGACTATACTTTTATGTAAAGTACCATTGTAAGGTTGTGGTCGTTGAGGCACCACGAGAGTTACATACATTTGTATTAAAACTCACGATTAATCGTGGTCGATTCTATACTCTGACATTTCAATAGTTGTATAAATAAAGTTGTATTTAAATTTTGTACCATGTATCTGGCGACTTGAAATAGGTGATGTATACCTAATTTTAGGGGCGTCACAACATGTTTCAGATTAAAAAAAATTCCCCTAATTTGTGTTTCAGATTTGGATTTCATGAATGATTTAGGTTTTGGGATTTTGAATTTTTTAATAGTTTGCAGATTTGGGTTTCATGTTTTAGAGAGAGAATATGCTTATATAAGATTTAAATTTCTTCCCCAATTTGTGTTTAATTCAAATTTAGGTTTCATGAATGATTTGGGATGTAGGAGTTTTGATAGAACATAAACCTCAGATTTGGGTTTCATATTTTAGAGAGAGAACATGCTTCAGATTTAGATTTATTCCCCAATTTGTGTTTTAGATTTGGGTTTCATGAATGATTTGGATATGTTGGATTTTGAAATTTTTGAGTTTAATGGTGGATGGGGAAAATAATGAAGAACAGAAAAAATATATATATATTATTTTTGAGTATTTGAAGATGATTGGTACATATTTTTTAATAAGATTAATATAAAATTATTTTTAAGTTGATTTTATACGGTCAAACCGTAATTATACTCCTACCGGAACACGTGGCAGTTCCGACCACTTTTTTGGTCGAAATTACAAAAGGGTCAGTTATGCTTAATTACTTAAAAGTATTTTGGGTAGCGGGATGGAAGCGTTTAAACATCAGGGTACAAATGGTAAAAGGGTGTATACTTTGCTTAATATGCAATTAACACTAAACTAGCTTTTATAAATATTTTATGATATAAATATGAGTGCATATGAATTTGTTCATGCTAAGGGTATATAATAACATGTTGAAGTGTGATGAAATGAACTATGGCAAAAGAAATCAAAGATCTTGCAAGGTACAAAAAATAAGAAACAACAAAAATTAAACAAAGCTGTAGAAATTTTCAGCATAAAAGGTAAAACCCCTAAAACAGAGACTGAATTTGTAGAACATAACTTTTAGTGTGTTTCGAATTTTTGAGTGAAGTTTGTTGGATACGATAGATATATGAGTTAACTAAAATCCTGCACTGGTTTGAGGTCAAAATTCCTTGTAAATTACTCCCTCCGTCTCTATTTAAATAACGTTTTAGAGATGGGCACAAGAATTAAGATAATGATCGAAAATATTAAATATAGTACTCAATTGTCTATAATACCATTAAATCATTAATTTATCATAGCACAAGAGTTTAAAGTACCAAAAAAATAGGTAGAGTAATGAGGGGTAATTTTGGAAAAATTATCATTAGTTCTTCTAGATTTGAACAAACGTCAATTAATTAGGGACAAATAAAAAACTCTAAAACGTCATTTAAATAGGGACGGAGTGACTATTTTTGTTGACTTTTCTGGTAATTCAGAACAGATTGGACAACTCCCTGGCCTAGTTTTTAAAAAGGAAGTTCTTGATAGATAACAAAAGAGATAAAATCCATGAAACTTGAAAGCATGAAGGGTATTCTGGCCCAAGAATGAATATAAACAGACTAGTAGTGAAAGAGTTATGACCAAAATAAAATCAGGATTTTTAAAATTAAAACAATCATAACTTGAGTTTTATAACTCAGTGTGTAGGATACCATTTTGCGTAAAAATGTATTTTGATGTATAAAGATACTGTCCAAAATTCATAATTTTTAGACATAATTTCGAGTTTTAAAGAATTTCACAAATTTGGATAATGGGTTTAAAATAAATATTAATAATGCTGGAAAAATCTCAAAAAATAAAAACTATCTAAATTGTAATTATCTAGGTGGGGCCAGAAGGAAGAAAAATAATAAAATATATAGTTAAAGTGGTTTAATGAATAAAATAAAGTATAAAAATTTATGAAAAAATAATATAAAAAAGTCGAGAAATAAATAAAATATTTTACCGGCTAAAAAACAATCAAAAAGAACGTATGAGACTACGTGAATAATAAATAAGGGAATTGATATTTCTACAAATAAAAATGATAGTTTAACAAGATCCCTCTCACATGAATAGTAAATGAACCTCACACTCATGTGAGTGGGAAGCTTGTAGAAATATCAAATTTTACTTATGAAAGTATCAATTCTCAATAAATAAATACTGAAATGATATTTTAATGGTGTAAGAATGTACTCGATGATAGATTTACGGTAGTCGAAAATACCGAAACGAAGTTGCAAACAGTTACCGACGATGACTATTAATTAATTAAATAAATTGTTGTGGATGGTGTAGGTTTCTATTCTGAGACGGAAAAGAAATCTTACTGGAGGAAAGTGTGTCCAAGACAGGCAAGTTCTTGCACTCTTGTGCATTTGAACTTCGCTCATTATATATTAAACTATAATTTTTTCTGAAATGCTTATTGACCGTCTATAAAAAGGAGTTTCTACTATTTGTTTGGCTAAACTTAGTTGTTATGTTTTTATCGATTTATTGAATTATTTATGATTTTTTTGAGATATTTTAATTCAATTCAAATTATTTTGGTGTGGATCCTGAAATTATGACCGAGTATGAACAACCCTAAAATAGGGGTATTATGTATGGTCAGGTAACTGACATATGCTGAGAATACATCGTAAATTATAAGATGTTACGCGTAACATAGGATATTATTAGGCTGATCACCTAATGATACTTTGGGAATAAGAGTTTGCAGTCTTTGTGACTGTTGAATATTGTATAAAGATTTCATGGTTCCTACGACCACTCAGTGACTCTCAAAAGAAAATATTTTTGTTGTGAACGTTTAATAAATTTTGAGATTCCAAAAAAAAAATTTAATTCTATTCGAAAAATTGATGTTGATTAATTATCCTGTAAAGAAATTTTCATTGATTTCCTTGAATTGTCGACAATATTATCATGTTATTTTGATAGAAATACGAATAATGTCAAACATACATGAAAAAAATCATTTAAAATGAAGAATTGTTATTTTTACAAGGGAATTAATCCAAACTTTTGCTTATTTGAGGAGAGTTTTGTGAAAATATCAATTTCCCAGATTTATAGCTAACATATTAGTATTATAGAATAGTTAAACCTAGATCAATATTAAAGCTTCTAATTAATTAATAAATTTTTAAACAAAAATTTAATTTGATCCATCTTATACCGTAGAGAAATAATGAACACAACCTATCCAGGAATTCATTATTTACTGGTGGCGTAAGCAACCACCCGGAAGAAGAAATTTGAACTTCTCTGCATTCTGTATCAAATAAGCCGGAAGATGTACTGCTGAAGTTGAACGAGGAATCGATCCCATCTTCTTAAACATTTCCCGGAAACTATACTCCTCCGACAACATATCAAAAAGATCGTCTCCTTGACAAATGAGACGTTGAATTCGAGACAAATCAAGAAAATCTCTCCTCCTTACCCGGTCTTCATGGCTGTAACCTGTCATTTTCAATACAAACTCAGATAAATTCCTAAAGCAAAAACTACAATGCCATCCGGCATTAGCGATAATAGTGTCCGTCTGTCGCGAATGCATATATCTAGTCCACGGCCTATAAATGTGCACCGTGGCACGCCAACTACTATAGTCCACCGGAAATTCAAATGAATACAAGAAATTCTTCAACTCCAAATGCAACACATCTGGTACTCCATCACACCATTGGAGCAGTTTTATGGTGTTAGGGCTCGGAATCTCGTCCGTATCAGACATAATTAGGAGATCATTAGGGGAAATACCTGTGCGGCGAATCAACTCATTCATAGCTCTACGTTGACCTAATTCGCGGTTAAATGGATCTTTATATGACCCGTATGATGCAATTTTACCTGGATGCACGCCATGAACAATTTTTCCCTCAGCAAATGCAAACCTATCGAGGTTCTTAGCGAAAAATAGAGGCTTAGGGATACCAGTAAAGGTGGTGTTAGCTTCTAAGATGACAAATTTTGTAACAAAGGGATTAAGTTCACCCCACCTTATTTCAAGAATATCGAGCTCATTGCTGAATATGATTGCATCAAATACGCGACGGGGTTTTGAACGAAGGGACCAGCCGTGTAGGCTACATTGTTTGTGCATCGAAACATTTTCAGCGTAATAATGTGGCAAGTGCTCAAATGGGCGTGGGGGATTATCCCAAACTGGACGGAAAAAATAAATGATTTTTTGGCGGATGAAAATACCATAAACACAAAGTGGTGAAAGTATTACGAGTATAACAAAGTTTCGAATATGAATAGGTTGTCTAGGTCTCCGGGCCATGCTCTAAACTACAATGTCACCAAGCATGGTACTGATTCTGCTCAAGTTTTATTTTGCCTGCATATAGCAAAATTATTATTAATACTATGTAATTTCGGAGTAAACAAGGCTAGTGTACTATGCAATACTCGGAGTAAACAAGGCAGTTGTGCAGAGACTTTGTTCATATACATTATTTATTTATTTTTACTTTTTGTTTTAAACGGCCAAATAAAGTATTAACAATCGAATAGGATTGGACTCTTTCTAATTCTCAGAGTGTAAACATTTTAATCATTGAATACTATATATTAAATAAAATCAAGTATAAACTCAATTCGATACTCTAAATAAGCGGCTCATATTGAACTCAAACAAGTGTCCGAGTATCATAATGGATTCAAATTCGACTCGGTTAAATACCGAATCCGAGTGAATTGATATCGAATCCGCTGATTTACAACCACTCGGGTTCATTTTCAGCCCTTAGCCTTCTAAGAATCTAATTTATGTCTGATCACTGTCTCATTTACTTATTTACAGATAAGATTACTTGACACCAATATGTGATAGTGGGTGAGCTAGATCAAAAATTGGTATGTTATATATAAATGTAATTATGTGATAGTGGGTGACCTACTCTTTCTGTTAGCAATTATATTCCCCTACTTATTTCTCAGTAAGGATAGAGGAGTCATGCATGAATGAAACTAGGCGCCAACGAATAATACACACAAAGTGCCCCACGGGATTTCTCTTTCTTAAAATTGGAAGAAAAAGATTGGATATGACTATCATAACAAACACGAGCAAAGCAAACTTTGTCAAGAGGTGATACTCTTTATTATAATTTTCTATCCTAAAATTAAATTCAGTTCTATAATTTTATATAAAAAGACTATTAGTACAAAATTCTAATTTTGTTATATATAGGCTAAACTAAATAATGCATAGAAAATCATCAAACAGCTGGAGGGTTTTTTCTATGCGGGGATGGATTGTGATATATTCAAATTTGGGTTAGGTTATCATGAAGTTAACTTTATGGTAAGTTGGTCAATTAATCAATACAGACACGAAGAAAGAGATCACCACCTGGTCTGCGTGTCGATATTGTATTGATCAATTGACCAAAGATAACTTCATGTTAACCACTCCCTAAAATCATGAATCCAAATAATATAATCAAAATTATTGTTATCAATCAGTACACTCAAACTTGTATACTAAACTGATCAGACTAATTGGAGATCAATTATTATATTAAATAAATAAATAAGATTAACAAAATTAACAAAAAAAACAGAATTATTTAGAGAAAAATAGTAGAATAATAACATACCTTAAATGGAAGTTAATTGCTAAGACTGATAATTAAAGGAAGATGAAAGGGACTTTATTGCTTGATCGAGGATTTCTCTCTTTAGATATCATTTATTCTTGGAGGATTTCTCTCTTTAGATATCATATTTTTTGGAGTTTTCTCTCTTCGGTTATGAGAATGGTGTGTGGGCCCCTCTTACATAAGATGAATAAGAACAAATATTATTAATAATAATAATAATAATAATAATAATAATAATAATAATAATATTGATGTCTAAATTACTAAAATAAAGAAGCGTACATTTGATATATATGGGTATTTATTTGGTAAATATTGTGTATTTATGTGATAAATAAGGATATTTATATTTATTTATTTATTTAACATGAGAAAAACATATTTATGTCTAAATTACTCCCTCCATTTCTAAATAAGTGAGTTTTAAGGAGTTTAAAATTTTCCAATATATTTGACGTTACCAAATTTTTAGGAAGCATTAATTATAATTTTCCTCTATTGCCTTCAAGTATCTTTCTATCTCATTTATCTAGGCAACTATATAATACATTTTTTCTTAATTAATGCAAGTATAATTGTGATAATACATATCAATCTTAATGACAGAATTGGAGCAATAAATAACTTCCTTAATAAGTGTAAAACTTTTCAAAACGTCACTTATTTAAGAATAAAGGTAGTACTAAAATACGAGGGATTTGTTTGTCTATATATAGAAATATATCAAGACGACCAACATGTATGTAATACTCCCTCCGTCCATTAAGACTTTTTAGAGTTGTGCACAAGTATTAACGAAATGATTGTATAGCATTAAATATAATAGCAAATGTCTATATTGCCCGGAAAAAGATATTATTATTTATTGGACAAAAAATAGTGAGATAACCAAAGTTACATTTAATACTTGGGGTAATATTTAAAACTAAACAATTAATACTTACTTAAAATTCTAAAACGTCCTATACTCCTCTAAAACGACTCTAAAACGTTTTATATTAAGCGACGGAGGAAGTATTTAAGATTATCACATATTTTTTGTCATTCGGATATTCATTTTAGGTGAAAATCTTAACACATGTATGTGGATTATCAAGAATGTCAAAAATAAGAATATGAATTCAGAGATTAACGAAAATTAGAGGGAGAAAATGAGATTTATGGATGAAGATTCAGTGAAAATTACTGGTAAAGTTATTCCCTCTTAACAAGGGCCAAATTTGCTAAAAACGAGGTATTTTTTTTATTATTATCCGAATGTGGGTTGAAATTTGAAAATCATGAATCCAAATATATATGGAGTATAATCCAAAATTGTTATCACTCAGTACACGCAAACTTCTGTACTAAACTGAGACTGATTGGAGATCAATTATTATCATAAATAAATAAATAAACAGCATTATTTCGAGAGAAAATTGTAGAATAATAACATACCTTAAAATATAAATGTATGGAAGTAGCAAAGACCGATGAGAAGGAAGATGGAAGAGAGAGTCAACCATTAATTTATCTCTTTTTCCTATTTATAAATCCTTTGCCTTCCCTGTGTGTGTATGTTTATTAGGAGTAGTTAACATATAGACTTTATTGCTTGGTCGAGGATTTCTCTCTTTAGATATATCATAATTCCGATAATGGTGTGTGGGCCCCATTTACATAAGACTGATAAGGACAAATAAAGATACTATTTATGTCTAAATTATAAAATAAAATAAAATAAAATAAAAATAAAGATAGTTGGTAAATATTTTGTATTCTTGTGATCGATGTTTATGTCTAAATTACAAAAATACGATGGCTACCATGGTCTATACAAAGATATCAAAATCACCAACATTTATATTACTATCTATTTTTTTTAGGATAAAATATGGGTCATTCTTAACACTAATATACAACAATTAGAAAGATTTACAAAAATAATACATAACCAAAATAATTACAAAAATAACGCAATTCATATTAATAAAGAAACCTAAAATTAAGGAGAAATAATTGCCATAATTAATCATTCAAATTCAAATTTTTGAGATCTAATCACAAAAACAAATTCAAATTCAAATATTAAAATTCAAATTTCATAAGAAAACTGCATAAATTTTGCACTTTGAAGGAGATGTCGGAGGCAACTTCGGAGGAGGTGGCGCCTTCGGAGGAGGTGGTAGTGGTGGCTTTAAAACTATGCTTAAAGGCTATGAAGGAGGTAAAGAATGGCATGGAGGCGGTGGCGGTGGTGGCATGGTGGCATTAGCGGAGAGGTGGTGGAGGCTAAGGTGGTGGTTACAGAGGCGGTGGAGGTGGAGGTCAAGGCGGTTGTGAGCAAGGCGATTTTCCCAGAATAAAAAGAAATTTTTGAGATCTTTAGCAGGAAGAAGATCATTAAGTAATGTCATGGCACCGTAAAGAAATTAGAGTTCATGACATGGGAAGAGAAAAAGACATAATTGATGTCATCATGTAATAATAAGCTAGCTACTTACTTAATAATAAGACCTGGAACACCTTCAGCCTCTAGTTTTATAAACAAATTTTGTTTTCTGAATTGGAAAGAAAGAGATAAGAGAGTGATCTCAGTAATGTAATGTTGATAACTAAACCTTCGTACTAAAGTAACCAAACTTTTATACCAAGTAACCAAACTTTTATACTAAGGTAACAAAACTTTTATACCAAAGGTAACCAAACCTTAGTAACCAAGGTAACCAAACTTTTTCACAATTGAGGTAACCAAACTTTTATAATAAGGTAACCAAACTTTTATACCAAGGTAACCAAACTTTTATACTAACGTAACTAAACTTTTATACCATGGTTACCTTGGTATGAAGGTTTAGTTACCTTAATAATGCGAAGGTTTGGTTACCAATCCAGATTATGAAAAAAACCGATGGAGTGGAGGTGGATTGGTTACTTTGGTATAACAATTTGTTACCTTGGTATCGAAAGTTTAGTTACCAATTGCAATATGAAAAAATTGCAGAGTGTGAGGTGGATTGGTAACCTTGGTATGCAGTGTTTGGTAACCTTGTACGAAATTTTGGTTACCAATTGCACTTATGAAAAAATTGCGGTGTGGATTGGTTTACCTTGGTATGAAAGGTTTGGTTACCTTAGTATGGAGGTTTGGTTACCAATCGCACTATGGAAAAACTGCAGTTTGGTAACCTTGAGATGAAAGTTTGGTTACCAACCGCACTATGAAAAAAACCTGCAGTGTGGATTTGTTACCTTAGAATGAATATTTGGTTACCTTGTTATGGAGATTTGGTTACCTTAGTATGAAAGTTTGGTTACCAAATCGCACTATGAAAAAGAGTGGAATATCCAATACCTTTTTCATCTGTTTTTTGGAAACTAAGGATTAAAAGTAGCAAACTTTCTAAATACTCAGGCATAAATGTCAATTTGTGATAAACAAGATGGGGATAAAAAAGTCTTCATATATATTAATGAAAATACATACTTGTCGCCAAGAAGAAATAAAATCCCTATTCTCCAAAACTGAATTGCATCTTAAAGATGTACAAATCTCATAAACAAAGAAAAAACTCAAAGACGAAACTTGATGCAACTACACTACTACGACATACAAAAATAATCTTTGGTGTTTTGCGATTTTCTCTTATCTGTAAATATGAAAATAGAAGAATAGAAGTGCAATGATGTACAAAAAATGGAAGTAGGAGGAGATGAGGAGAAAATGGCGTAATAGAAGAAAATGGCGAGAATAGAGGAGATTAGAGAGAAAATGGCGCGTCTTCATCTTCTCTCTTCATTCTTCAACTTTTGTCCAGTAAATATGAAAATGGAAGAATATAAGTGCAAAGGGCATATAGAAAATAGAAGTAGGAGGAGATGAGAGAGAAAATGGCAGAATAGGAGGAGATGAGAGAGAAAATGGCACCTACCAAAACTAATCCCCTAAATTAAAGAATCCTAATTACACTAATATTGTAAATAAATATGGAAAAGTGTATTACTTTTGTAATTATTTTATGGTTGCACCATTATTGTAATTATTTTTTAAAATGTACTAAAATATGTAATTTATCCAAAATACAAATGTGGCCACTGAATTTTAGGAGCTTTTGGGTATTGAGCCATTTTCTTTTGGTCAACGCATTTTGAGCCCTTTTCTTTTAAAAAATTTGGACTTCGAGCCCCTGTTACCAGATATGCGTTGACTTGCTCACGGGGCGCCTACGTGGCACATGTGGCATATCTGACGTGTGTAATTTTATTTTTATTTTACATGTGGCATATATGACTTGGCGAATATTGGACTTGAACCAAAAATTTTGTTGTTGCTGAGATTCAATCACCAAACCTCCAACTCCAAATTTTAACCCAATGACCACCCGAGCACCACGGGTTAGCTGTTTTATTTTGGCAAGGATTATCATTTATAAGTGAACAAAGAATTTCTCCCAAATTAAAACAAAACTTAGATCGAGTCTCAGTCTCTATTTCATCTCTTTCGATCTTCATTACCTTGTCTCTCTCTATCTCGCTCGCTCGATCTCATATTTTGCAACCTTTAATCTCAGAAATCATAAGCTCCTTAATTCATATTTCGCAGCCTTTAATCTCAGAAATTTGTGAGTAATGAAAAAGGGAAAACAACTTAAAGAAAGTAGCTACCAAAAGGTTGGGAACAGTTCAATATCCACTGAAGTCAGTGGGATTTCATCACCAAGGTATTGTGGCTGTGGGATACGAGCAAGAATTTGTACATCGTCAAAGGACAACAATGTAGGGAGGAAGTTTTATGGTTGTTCAAATTATGGTGTAAGTACTTGTATTTACTCTGATATAAAATTAAAAAAAATTACATACAGTCGTGGTAATTATTAATTTAATTTTCTACAGATGCAAACATTTTGTGGCTTTTTTCAATGGATTGACTCCATCCACATGTTAGAAGATGTTTGAAGAATTCTTCTGTCTATTAAATTTGAGGAGCGTTGAAATTGACCTACATATGATGAAGGAGAAAGCTCATGACTTGGAAGTGAAAGTATCGAAAATGGAAAAAAAGAAAATCAAATTGAAGAATGATTTGAAGTGTTCAAAAGAAGAAATAAGAAATTTACAAACTAGGGAGAAGTGGTCGATACTTGTAATCTATGTTCTTTTTGTTTTGTGTTTGAGCATGTTAAAAACTCTGTTTTAGTAATTTGTGTAATTGGAGGAATCTCTGTTCAAATTGTTTTGATGTCTGGAAAAATTGATAGATATATATAGACTAATGATGTTTGGAGAAAGCTATGTTCTGTTTTATTTGCTGTATTAGAGTCGGAATATCTGTTCAACTTGTTTGTCCTGTTTTGTTTTGTTTGTTGTATGTTCTGTCCGAGCATGGTGGTGACAAGGGTAGATTCATATATCAGAGTGAAGTTAATTAAAAGCTTGAAAAAAACAAACCAAACACCCGTTGCTTTAGGAAACCTTTTTAGGCTCAACTTGTGGTATTTGTTATGAATAAAAATTTACAGCTCCTAATCCATTCCATTTCCTCCCACTATTCTGAGATTTACCATAAAAAGGGTGCAAAGTGTTTGCCACCACACACTGCTATCAATAATATAACACACGACACACAAAACACCATACAACAATTACACCTAGGATACCAAACACCTAAGATATAATTATAGTTATATAGCAAGCAACAACAGGACATAATTTCCAAACACCTAGGATACAACACACAAAATCAGATTACACAATCATATTTATGATTATATTCCCTTCCACAAAATGAGTTGATGCATCTAAACATTTAAATTAACATAATTACAAGCATTCCCAGAATAACTATTTACATTGAAACCAAACACCAAAAAAACCTTCTTAGTCAGGTTTACAAACACCCAAAATATCAGTTTTGTGTTTGCGATAATACAAACACCAAAATACCATAAAAAGTCAAATACAAAAGGATGATATAAATGACTAGATCTTTATTTTCTAATCCTTGTTCACACTTTCTTGAGTTTCACCAGTCTTGTTCAACTTATTTGTCACTCTACTTGACTGGCCCTCGCCCTCTGGTCTTCTTACCCCTCTAGTCTCCTTAAAGTTGTTATACAAGGCTTTCGCCATCAAACGATCCTCTGTTCCAGTTTCTCTATCAAGTGCAGCTGCCCCCCTCATAGCTCCAGCCATCAATTTTGTCCCCTTATGTGCAGTACTTGTTTTTCCCCTTGGTGGATTATGTGCAGTTGTCTTTGCCCTTTCTTTTCCTTTATCATTTCTACTAGGTGGAACTGGTACAGTCTTTGGGCCAGCTTCAGCTAAGTAACATTTCCCAAGTGTGTTCTACATAAAAAAACATAGTTATTTTACACAGCTAAAACCATACTTTCAATACTACTTATTCTTTGTACTGAAAAAATACAGTATAGAACATCAACTTACTGAAATGTAAGTGTTGCCGGTGTTTGGGGAAATGAAACAGCCAAAACCAGGAGGTACCCATTCTCTTCGTTCAGGATTTCTCCTAATTGGTAGTTTTTCTTTAACAACTGCACCTTTGATATTTTTGTCTGCCACATTTAACTATAAAATCAAACAATCACATGATAATTTTGGTTATTCATACACCTCCCTTTAACCCTATGTTTTTCACTTTTCACAAATTTTAAATCAAAACCTTTTGTTAATGACCAATTAACAACTGCACTCTTGAATTCTTTCTTGTTTGCAAATAACATACCCAACTCTAAGTTTGTCCCCATGATTTTGGTGTTGGAGTTATACACTGGGAAAGGATTTTGCCTCCACACAAGTGTATCATCCTCAGAGTCAACTTTCTCAGGGCTGTCATTTTCTACTTGATCAGAGTCATAATCTTCAGTACCCCCACTATCTGTTTCACTTTCATTAGAATAGTCAGCATCACTCTCACTTCCTTCTCCCTCTACAGATTTTTCACCCTCAACAGTATTCTCACCCTCAACAGTATTCTCACCCTCAGCAGTTGATTGTTTTACTTTCTTTTTTTGTTCTTTATATTCACTAGTTTTTTTTCTTGCCTCAATTAGATCTTCATCATCAGTTAGAAACATTTATTCTTCCTCCTCATCAAGCGTATCACTATCACTAGAAGAACTTGAGTAGGGGTGATCATTCGGTTATAACCGAACCGAATAAGCTATTCGGTTATAACCAAAAATCGAATTAGTGACAATTTTACTATCCGAAATAATAACCAAAATTTGAAAATAACCGAATTACCGAATACCGAATTACCGAATTGTAATTTCGGTAATTCGGGTAAAAAACGAATCAGCATCAATACACACGACACAAATACGCAACCACCTCTATTTTACAGCCCAAGAAATTACTCAAACCCATAATTGAATCTTCTTCTTCAAATAGACTCTGTAAATGCTTCTCGAAGCTCCGGTGAAGATTCAAAACAATCGTCCAAACCCAAAAAAACCCAAGTGAAAAATATTAGGCTTGGGTTATTTGGTTCCATCCTAGAGACTAAAGATTCATCTCATACAAATAAACACAAACAATCCACAACTAAATTATTCAATACACACCAAACCCACATATATACATATATATATACACAGAGAGAGAGAGAGAGAGAGATTTGTGTTCACGACGCACGACGGAGAGAGAGCTTTTTTCTTGTGCCATGACGACGGCGAAAGAAAGCGGAGGAAGAGTAGTCTGCTTCAGTGGTGGACCAAATTGAAGCAGACGTTGACCAAGGGCGCGACGAAGGACAAAGGTGGAAGAGGGTTGGTTATGAAGAATGTCAGACATCCAGTTGTTGAGGTGATGTCTGTTTTTGAGGAGAGAGAAATAAGAACCGAAGATTGGGTAGGATCTGGGGAGTCTAGTGGATTTAGGAGGGAAGAGATTGTGAAGGCGGTCTTAATGTTGGTGATGAAGAAGAAGGCGAGTAATGGAAAGAGGAAAAAGAGAAGTGATGTTGAGAGCTCAAGATCGGCTACCATAACACTGGTGGTGGGTTTAGTTTCCTTCAGTCTGCTTCAATGGGGGATTTGCGAGTGGGTTTTGCTCGGAGGGGAGAGAAATTGGGGGATCTACTCGAAGGGAGTATCTCTGTGTAGATAAAATTTGAGATCTGCTCGGAGGGAGTATCTCTGCGTAGGGGAGAGAAATTGGGGGATCTGCTCGGAGGGGAGAGAAATTTGAGATCTCAGATATAGTGAATACTTAGATAATAATAGTATAAAATTATTATTTTTTAAGTATTAAATTTTGGTTATTCGGGTATCCGAATAACCTGTTTTTGAGAACCGGAACCAAAATCGAATTGTGAATAATAATTCGGATATAACCAAAATTCCAAAAAAAATCGAAAAATCGAAATAATTCGGTTAAAAAAGTTCGGTTCGGTTTGGTAGTTCAGTTTTATCCGTTTTTTGCTCACTCCTAAACTTGAGTCCTCATGACTAATATCAGTTAACAAACCCACCCGTTTAGCCAGTTTATCCCTATTCCTAGCATTAGTAGCATGTTTAGCATGTGTAGTCTGTTTAGTCTGTTTACCCTCTTCACAATCATGCTCAAGATAAATCTCCACATATTTATAGTCTACAACTTCATCTAACATCATATTTAGGTCATCATCATTTGCAAGATTTTTAAATTGCCCACATTTGAAAGTTCCAGGCATTCTGTAATATAAACCAATTGTACCCAAAATCATCACACATTATCTTCAGTTTCTCAAAATTCAATTCAAAATAAGGGATTTGAAAGTTATCAATTCTCCCATAATCATAATAGAAAACAGGATGTAACTCAAATAAACCCCCATGGTGGAGTTCCACTTCCAAGTTTCTACAATAAAAAAACAATACACATGAATTAAAAAATATAGTTTCTACAATATTCTATTGAAATATCATGTGATTTAAGGTGCAGTCCAACTTTCATAGAAGTTAGCTAATAGAAATTCAAGCAACAGAATTGAGAAGTGATCCCAATAAATACATGAATTTGTGAAACAAATTTGGCACAATCATAAAAAAACTAAAAATTCCAAAAGACAAATCTTGGGTGGAGTTCCACTAACAATAATCTACAATAAAATAAAATGTTTGACTAGGAAACAAAAAGACAGTCCACAGACAACATAAGGACCACAACAAGTTAATAACAAAATAACAAACAACAATAGACAACAAACAAGTTGATTTTTATATTTATAATGACAGTAGACAAGAAAAGGGCATTAAATCAACGATAATAAACATGTGAAAGTAGAATAAAGGGTTCACAATAAACAAATAAAGGGGCATAAAGAGGCGACAGAAAAAAGGGGAATAAAGTCAGATTTCGAGACACTTACACCATTTCCCCACCACAGAGTACTTTCAGACCCTTTAATTAGCTAAAGAATGACCGGTACAAACCCCTAATTTGACGAAAGTAAGAAACCCTAGGTTTTCCTTTGTGCATGTGAAAGGTTCAGATAAAGCGACAGATGAGAGCGAGCGAGCGAGATAGAATGAAATAGAGACTGAGACTTAGTCGATCTAGGTTTTGTTTTAATTTGGGGAAAATTCTTTGTTCACTTATAAATGATAATCCTTGCCAAAATAAAACAGCTAACCCGTGGTGCTCGGGTGGTCATTGGGTTGAAATTTGGAGTTGGAGGTCTGGAGATCGAATCTTAGCAGCAACAAAATTTTTGGTTCAAGTCCAATATTTGCCAAGTCATATATGCCACAAGTAAAATAAAAATAAAATTACACACGTCAGATATGCCACGGGCTCGAAGTCCAAATTTTTTGAAAGAAAATGGATCAGAATCGTTGGCCAAACCAAAAGAAAAGCTACGAATATCCAAAAACCCAAAGCTCAAAGCCATTACATTTCAGCATTTTACCCTTTTTTTTTTATCATCTGGATATTCACCTCATATGGGAATCTTGAAACTTTATTAGGTATGTGGATTATCGGAAATGTAAAATTATCAATGTAACAAATATGATTTATAAGATGTAACAAATATGATTTATAAGAATGATCGACTTATATTATCAGGTCTCCAAGATAACTATATTTCAGATAGGGGTGTCAATCGTGTTGTGTTAGATAAATTCATGTCTTGTCAGCCATACGTATTACACGAAATATGTCAATACTAACCGGACCCATTGTTTAATTGTATCAAGACGCTCACCACGTCGTCCCGTTTAACCATTCAGTATATAAATTAAAATCAAAAAAATACAATATCATTCACTTATTTATTACTAATAATAACACTATTTATTCATTACAATAATATATATTTAATAAAATACAATAAAAACAAGCTTAGAAAAACAACTTAAAAAGAAAAAACTTAATATTTAAGGTAAATTATAACTTCAAATTATATTTATATCTTAATTATTTTAAATAAATTTGTCTAATCGTATTAAATGTGACAATCCGTTCAAGGTTCATAACCCGCGTCTGACACATTTAAATTTCATGGGTTAAACGTGTCAATTTGTTTATGACACAAAGACTGTTTATAATCCGGCTCTCTTATTCTATTCATATTTGTGCCGTGTTAGAAAATTATCGCCCCTAATTTCATATGACCTGTAACTGAATCTTATCAACTCCAGAGCCGAGAACTTCCCCCACGGCCCCACCGCATTACTACGAAGTACGAACAACAAAACCAACAGCTTTTAAATCCTCAACAATACTATACGTGAAATTAAACCACTAGATTAAGCCAATTATTTTCTCAACTAATAACATTCTTTTTAATTTTACACATTTTTTAAGGGTCCAGGGGAGGTTAACACTCCCATCCCCTAGAAGAGTATAACCATCATAACAAAAATGTGCTTTCCTGTTAAACCCAAAAAGTACAAAGATCTTCCCATTGGCAACTATGCAGAGAGCCATGAAATGAAGTAATGTGCATGCCATTGCAAGCATTTTCTGTTCCTCAAAAGAACATCCCACTACATTAAAAAACTTGAGACCCTTAACCAAATCATCATCACTAGTGTCTTCCTCACCAACCCAACATGCATGAAACTCCATTCTTAGAGAATACTCAAAATATGCCATAAACCCATCTAACTATCTAAGCCATTATCATTTACAACCACTGCATTAGATCAAACTCCATCTGCCCGGAAAACTACACTTGCTCAGCTATTCTAACAGCTTGGAATACAATATAGTTACTTAAAATACCAACCCAGGTTCGAATTTTTGAAGCAATGATTTTGTTACAGGACATTTTGTGTGAAGGTATTCAAGCCGATAAGATTACTATGACGATTCTATTGACAACTTGTGGACGAATTAGGGGAATAGAGTATGCCAGGCTGATCCACGATTATATTTTAAAAGTAGGGATTGAAGGTGAACTGAATCTAGAGAAAGCGCTGTTAGATATGTACACCGAGTGTGGAGATGAATACAGTGTTACAACAGTTAAGCAAGATGAACTCCTACATTTAGGTTCAGAGACCAATGGGGTTTATGTCCTGTTATCAAAGGAGCAAGGCATCATCAGTTCAATAGAAGTTTTTTCCTAATCTACAGAAGTATTGATGGAAAGATGTTGAGAGATTTAACGACAGAATGAGCGAGTAACATATATCCAGTTGGTAACGTAGCAAGATTATCTAGATGGGTCTACAAATGTCTAATAAATGTGACAGAAGCTTCAATCAAGAAAATGCGTAGCAATCTGATATAAGCTAAAGATTATATGTGCGTATTTGAAAAATGTGGGAGAAAATTGGTGCAGCTATTATAAATATTGAATGATACAAAAAGTATGTGCAAAGTTCAGACAGAAACAAATTAGAGGATCAAAGAAAATCTTTTATCTGCCAAATTGTAACCTGTAAATGGATTCATACAGTTCATATTAGAATAAAATCTAAATTTTTATCCTTCAAATAGAGTTCTGAATTATACAAGTTTTTCTTGCAGAATTGTTCTCTTCACTTGAGAAGATGCTAAAAAGGTAAAAGGAAAGAAAGGAGCTTTAACTGTAACCCATCCTTGACATATCCCGAGTTTTTGACCTGCTCTGCTTCTTCAGTTTTCCATATCTCTTAGTAATGATAGTTGGATAGCCAACAAAAATAGAAAATAGCAACGAGGAGAATCAAACTTGAAAATTTTTAAAGTCCCCTTGTATCTTTTAAAGAACTGAAAATAAAACCACACAGCCATTACGATAAATAATTTGTTCATACAACACCATACAGAATTGAATTGAGGAAGAACTCGCACATTCATATAAATGGTTGAAATGCAAAGAGCTTAAATTGAAATTTGAGACATCATGAACATAAATGAATCAGCTACAAACATTCATATGAGTAAAGAATCAATATCGTTGATTTTTTGTTTTATATCTGTAGAATTTTACAGTGCATAGTACATCACATCAAGCTGGAGTCCCAACCAGGTTGGTTTTTCTATGATCGCACCCTTTCATTCACTTTTCAAACGACCGACAGACAGACAGAGACAACGAACAACATGTATTCAAGTAAAAAACAAAAGGCTTTCTATAAACAAGAGCACCCATAATCTAACCGGAGATTTCAGCAGAAGATCTCAGCATGGGGAGCTTTATACATCTCCGTTGTATTCTGATCATCCAGCACCAAGATAATGTAAGCACGATTGCTAAAATCCGACCTCCAACCAGCCCAGAAAGGACAATCAAACAAAGAACCCAATACCCCAAAGTCCCATCTGTTTGTCTTCCAGTATTTGCCACAACTACGTTTGCTTCCGGTTTGCTCTGTAATAATTCACAAGGATCAGAAGCCGTGACAGAAATGTTCTCCATTCCACTGTCACATAGTTCCTCACTACATTCAAATTGCTTAACATCTCTCTCGCATGCTTTGTCTTCATGTTTATCTTCTTTCATTAAATTGGGTACTTCACTTTTCGAACCAGACCCTTTCTTCCTGGACTTGCACAACTTCTTTGGAACAAGTTTCGTCATTTTCGATCTCATTTTAGCCCTGCGAGAACCCTTTTGTTTAATTTCCAAAACATCACTCTTGCAATCCTCCTCTATCTCCAAAACCCCCTCTTTCGTGTTCACTTCCTCAAATTCCAATATTTTGCTGCAATCCACATCTATAGTTTCCTCAACAGGAGGATCCAAATTAGACTCATCCTGCAAAATTTGCATTTCTGCACTTACAACATTCAAGTTATGACCCTTACCCGAACCAAAACAATCAGAATCAATGCCCTCACCATCTAACTTATCCCTTTTATCTCTAAAAATGCACAAAACCCTTTGAACCATCATTTTCAACATCTTTTGAGATTTTGAAACCGGCTTCAATAATCCATTCAAATACTTCCCCACATATTCAAGAAAAAACAAAGAAAACGCAGACATACTGACCCCAAGCACCAACCTTTTTGTCACCAAAGCCAAAACCACCATAAATAAAATCTTCAAAACAACCACAAAAACTTTACTTCCATCCTCAATAACTTTATCAACACTATCTTTACTACTTACTAAACTATCCCCAGTTCGATTCATCGAACACTTTTCTGGATTCAACAATTTCGTCGAACACTCTTGTGGATTAGCCAATTTCGTCGAACACTCTTCTGGATTAGCCAATTTCGTCGAACAATCCTCTGGATTCGCCAATTTCGTCGAACAATAATTTACCAAAAAAATCTGATTCGAAGGACTGGACGGTGCCACTGGTGGCGGAATCACCGGATCCTGGCCGGCGGATCGGTTTTTCTTGCTGGGTTTCTTCAGACGATCGCGATTTTTATGAAATAGATCGACAAGGGAAGTGGGGAACCCGGTCTGAACAACAAGGGAGCCGCCGTGTTTTGATGAATTGATGTGATCGGCGACTAATTGAGAAATTCTTGAGCCCTTTGGTTTCTTCCATGGAAATGGCATGATTGATTTTGACTTATTCCAACAAAATCAAAACCAATCTCACCAAAGATTGAATCTTTGGACCATAACCCAACTGGGTTTATAAATAAGCAAACTTTTGTTGTTATTTTCTTGGAAAATCTTGGGAATCCAAGAAAATTAGAGACAAAGACTTGTGAAATAAATGGTTAGTCAATGCGGGGGGGTTTAATAATAATAATGGGGGGTTGATGATATATAAATATACAAAGTAAAATCTAGAGAGAGAGAGTTAGGGGGCGATGGAAGAAACGAGTTGGATTTATTATAGATTGGAGAGAGCTGGACTTTCCCTATTGTTAATGGGAAAGTTTGAAACCCAAAGGAAATTTTAGAACGTGTGGGAGCTGGAACAAAGTTTTACTAACAGACTGCGTGTTGATTCTTTATTTATTTACGGTAGAACCTTGTGCAATTACAGCCCAAGGGCGAAGGGCTCATTTTATTTTTTCAATTAATTTGTAATTTTTTTGAATTTTGATATAAATTTATTTGATTTTTAACATAATAGTTAATATTGGAAATTTACTTGAAAAGTATTATTCAGTACAAGTTTATTATATTAAAAAAATTATATTCATATTTTAGTTTTTACTAAAATTAAAATTTTAAATAGAGGTGGAACTCAATCGAATCATATAAAAAATATCAATTTTTAATATAAAAATATCATTTACCATCCTAATTTTGTACTTTGCTTATAAAATTATGTGCATTTGTGGTTGTACACTTGTACCCAATCCACCACCATAAAAAAAACAATAAAGATATCCCGAATGCCAGTGTTACAAACATTAAAGAAACTAAATCAGGAAAAAAATATCTCAAAAAATAGCAAATATCTTTTTATTTTAGTTATTCTTTGAGACAACCTTATTTTAACTCATTTTCAAATTAAGTTTTTTGTTATTCTTATAACGACGATTTTCACCGTCGTTATATATTTATAACGACAGTTTTAATATAAAAATATCAAAAAATGTTCTGAATTAATATTAAAAATACTAAAAATCTGTAAAAGGAAACTTTATATATAGCATGCGGACAGATTTTCAGAACCCTCTAAAAAAGATTGAGATAAAATGCACTCCTAAAATAGGGTCATAGTACCACGGCTCATGCACCAACTTTTAATTGACAGATTTTCATGGAGTGCATTTGTTGTAGCTCTAGATAAGTAATAACTATTGTTACAAAAACACCTATAATAAATTTTTATTATTTTTTAATTCATTTGTATAATTAGGGACATCCATTATTTGTAAGGGTATGAATGAATCGAGTCAGCCGAGTATTGAGTTGTTCAAATTTAGTTCGTAAAATTTATCGAGTATAAAATAAGATTTAATTGAGACTCGTTTAGCTACCGAGTAGAGCACGATCCCGAATCGAGCTCAAATTGTTTGAACTTTTCGAACGAATATGATCTGAGTATCAATAGAAAATTGTAATTTGAGGATGTTTGAGTAATTTACCGAATTTTAAAATTTGTTCATATTTGAGTTATTTTTATTTCGAGTCAAGCTCGAATCGACGATTCTAGCCCGAACTATTTGCTCATTTAAGAGTATTAATTTTTTGTCAAAAAATAATAATAACTATTTAATTATTTAGAAATTGTTTTCTTGTAAAAGTGTGACTAATTTTTTGTATTTTAGTTCCAAAGCAAACTTGCACAACCGACAAAAAGAATCATTTTCTTCTAGATATCCGTTACTCTTTTTTTTTCAATCATGTGAGAGTTAGAGCTATTTAAAGGATCACCAAAATTGTCATAAAGACTTGTCACGGCACGTTTAATAGTGGAATTAGTATATTACTATCGATTTGATTTGCAGGTATCATATATATGTGTCCCATTTTATGATCAAAAAAATATCCAAATGCAAAGTGGAGTATTAAAAAGCACAAAACTGACCAATTAGATTACCAATATGAGAGTTATTGTCGGCCATCGGACTGGACTTTCTATAAGACTATTTTTCAATAATTGGATCTAAGATATTTGGTCACGAATTTTACTAAATTTATTGGATTCATACAATCGGATTCGAGACATTAAATTCATGGTAAGTTAGTCAATTGACTAATACAGTACTGACACGTAGAGAAAGATCGCTTTCCAATTTATATATCTATACTATATTAGTCAATTAATCAAAATTAATTTCATACTAACCACTATCCACAAAATCATACCCCACCAAACCCCACTAGAACCCTCACTTCATAAGGGGCCATAGTGAATGAGGTGCTTTGCATCTTAAAAAAAACACATGGGATTCTCTCTCCTCCAAACGAGAGTATCCTTTAATTTTTTAACATTAATTAATTCACTACAAAAAAAATCGTATGTTTTCAAAAGAATTATTTTCAACGAAATTATTCCGTAAAAATAAGTTATTTTTGACAGAATATTCGGTTAGAAATAAGTTCGTCGATATATCTTTTTATGTTCTTATTTCAAAGACAAGGACATTGTGACAACCTGAATTTTTCAGAATTTGTTAAATAAGAATTTAATATATAAAATTCTTAGATGTATATATTTTGGATTATGTGTTTTAGTGTGAAGAAATTAAATATATATATATATATATATATATATGAGATTTAATAGTTGATTAAACTATTAAATGAAATTAGTCCCGGAAGGAATATGGTGGCAAGGGAAGTTAACCTTATAAATATTGGTTAATTTAAATTCAGCTTAAAGTTATATTATGGAATAATATAATTGAAATATTAAAACCTTGCTTGGCAATGGTGTTATAGTAAATTGAATCAAAGGGTTAATTCACTTAATTAAAATAGTGAAATAATATATGTGTTTTGCATAAGGAAAATGATTATGTTAATTAAATTTGGTATTTTAATATATTACATGTCATGGTAATATATGAAAAGGTTTAATATATTGAATGATGTTAATAAAATATTAATTGATGGTGAGAGAAGAAAATCCAATATATTCATAAATAAATATTGGTTAGAGATTAATAAATTGAGTTAATATTTAAGTTGTGGCTAAACGCGTAAATTAAATAAATTGTCTATAGAAGGAAAGAAATTAAATAATTATACATAATAGTTGTATACTTTATTTGAGTTAATTAAAATAATTAGTGGAATAAAATATTCTAAATATGTGGAAATTAAATGTACAATTTAATTTCATAGTAAACCCAATTTAAATCCAATTTGTAATTTGTTAAATGGGTAGATAGATTGAATAATGTAATTATCAGTTTTTTGGGACGAGGGTTTGGCTAAATAATTTAGCAATAACAATGAGTGTGACATACTGGAAATTAAAGAAAAGGAGGATATACTATACAGTAAAGAAATAATAAAAATAAAATGAAAATAAACTAAGTGGAATTTAATTGGGTTTTCCAAACAGGGTTTAGACCCTTTGTTTTTCTAAAACTTCTTAGACCCTTGTTATTTCAGTAACTATTGGTAGCCAAATGAATTCACATAAGTTTTCAGTTTCTCTTCATATGCTTCATTTGCAAAGAGAAAGCTGAGTTTGAGAAAGAGAGAAAAAGAGAAAGAAGGAATTCTTTGAGAAATTAAGAAGGAAAAATAAGAAGATTGGAGCAGTTCCTTTCTTCAAATCTAAAGATGTAAATTGATAAAGAAAGATGGAAATCAAGAATTTGAGCAAGAGTATAACAATCAAAAGGTAATTTAGTACTTTTGCTATGTTTTAGTATTTGGATAATGTATAAGAAACTAATAGAATTGGATTGTCTGTAATTGGATATAAAGGAAGTAAAAGGGATATAATTAGTTGTATGGGGGATGATTTCTCTAAGAAATCTGAATGGATTATATACGAACTTCTATGAAATTATAAGTTCTACATCATGTCTACAAGTTATTTGCTAAAGTGTTCAAATGAAGAATTTACCCAAGAATATTGTGGATTAAGAGAAATCAGTAATAAGAATTAGTATCTAAAATTAAGGTAATAGGAAACTTGTTTATGGTAGTTTGGATTTATATACATCAGTTATGAAGCAAGTTTGGATAATGGGCATAGTGAGTGTTGGGTTCTGTAGTAGACAAACCAGAGTAGAGCACTGTCTGGGTCTACTATCGAAGTGGTGCGGCCGCGCCATTTCCAAGGCCAAATACAGTTTGGCCGCGCTGGTCTGCAGTTTTCCCAATAAATTTTCTTTAAGTGTTGAGCCTTTGAGCAAGTGTGATAGAGTCCTATATGGTTAGTAATGAACCTAAGGTCATGGTTAAGATAGTTGTTCATGTTTTGACTTTGTAAAATAAGGACTAAATGAGTTTTTCAATGAAAACTAAAAGAAGGTTTTCAAAGACAATCTTAAGGAACTTAGTTTGGTTTAAGGATTTGGAAATCTTGGTTATGCATAGATGTATCTGCTATAAGGCTCGGGACATCTGTTCATTATGTGAATTGTTTTAGTCAGTATCGTATTAAAGTTTTTAAAATGAAAAACTAAATGTTTTGATTGATAGAGTTAATAGACTTAAGATGGTTTTAAAGATACCAAACATACCAAAGTTCTGTTTTTAGTTATTGTGTTGATTATCTAAGAACGTGGGATTGTTAAGGGTTGAACAGAGTTAGAAATAACTTTGTCCTAAGTTTTAGCAGGGGTAGTGCGACCGCGCCACTTCTAAGGCAAAATGCAGCGCAACCGTGTCGTGCTGCAGAGTTGTGATCAAGGCAAGTTTGTTGATCGTCTAAACCCTGGAGCATATCTATAATTGTTCCTTAAAGAACACAAGGTATAAACACAAGATTGTTTCAATAGAGTAAGCATGAGAATAAATTGGCTAACAACCTAGCTATCCTGAGATAAGAGTATAATGAGCAAGTAAAGTAGCCGTTTTAAGACCAAGCTAGGAAACAATGTAAAAGTGATCTCACATAGAGAAGATATGAATATGTGTGACTGATGGTTATGTATACATGATTATATGATTGTGTAGGAACACGTGAGATGCAGATCACTTTAAGCTATTAAATTATTGTTGGTAATCAACGATCAAGACAAGTCTTTCAGTTTCTATTTGTTATATGAACTTGATAATTGTTGATTGATTTATATTATGTTATGAAAATGATGAAATGCATATGAAATGTATATGAAATTTGGAAGTCAATCTGTGACTATATGTTTAATTTGAAGATGATAATCTTTATATCTGTTATATGAGATGCAGCATGTAAGATGTATTAGTATGATTAAGATTGTATAACTGAGCATGATATTATGTGCTATGTGATGCATGAAAACTGTTTGATTTGCTGAACTGTCGAGTTTATTCTTACAAAATAACCATTTTTGCAAGTCAAGGATTCATGAAGGGCTACGTGCTACTTGAATGATAGAGATCCATAATAACGCTAGAAGATTAATTATTTAGTTGAAGTTATTATTTTGAACCATGCATGTTTAAGGTTCTGAGAAATGTACTTGGTTAAGTTGTATAATAAGTGTTGAAATGTAAAGTTTGAATAATCTGTTATATAAAGGATATCGAATTGAGATGGATGGTTTCATATAATAACTATGATGAATCGAATCATATAATAAATTTGATTCAAAGATATGTAAAAGATATGTAAAAGAGATTAAAAGTTCAAACTTAACAAACAAACTCATATATATATATAGAGAGATTATATCAGCTTTTGGTATTTAAGAGTGTTGGGATTAATTTATATTTCAAGTTATTTGATCAATGGCCATTAAGATAGGATAGCCGAGGTTTGTCAAGTGTCATCTGTATTTTAGTTTAGTGATTTATTAGTAGTCTGATCATGAATTTGTCTAATATTTTTGGGTTTTATGGGTTTAAACTAGTCTCATAGCAGTTAGAGTTTTTCAGTTGTTATATAAACGATATTTGGTGTGTAATTATTGCAGAGTGCGCGAGGCAAAATTAATGAATATATCAGATATGCAAAACTAGTCACAATTTAATAAAATCTGGGTATATCGTGTGTTCACTCATGTCTCACCCACTGAACAGTATAATTGAATGTGTGATCTATATTATAGGGCCTCCATGAGGTTTGGTGATTTTGTGTCGCACTTTTTTTACTCTCTTATCCCTACAACTTTAGATATATTACTATTTTGTCCTCTTTAATTTAAATTTTTTATATCTTTTTATTTAACCTTTTAAATTTATAAAGTTTCAATATTAACCCACATAATTTATACACACTGCACGTGTCACACATCGTTTTATGTTACAGGGGATTGAGTTGAGACAGAGGTGGTCCCACATAATTTATACACACAACGCGTGTGCCACACAACGTTATATGTTACATGGGATTGAGTTGATGTAGAGGTGGTTACTGCACAATTATACTCCCCCGTCCTCTAAAGAATAACTAAAGTTTTAATTATTCTTTTGTCTTCAAAAAAATAATCAAAGGTAAGTATATAATTTAGTAAAGTGAATGGTAAGTATATAATTTAGTAGGGTCCATTAGTGTAAAAAATAAAATTATTTATCACTTTATATAATTTTGTGATACTACTAAGGATAAATTTATAATTTTTTTATTTTTTTACTTTTGTTTTTTTAAATTTACATAAAAATTATATTTTGCTCATCCGAACAAATAGATTATGTTATAAGGGGGTTGAGTTGAGGTGGTTGCTTCACAACCAAGATCAAAGAACCGACCAAAAAATTTAGCACAAGTGATCGAATGTATTAATTAGTAGTAGTAGTGTAAAATCCTGTATATTGGAGTGGTTAGTATGAAATTTATTTTTAAGTAAGTTGGTCAATTCGCTAATAGTATGCTGACACGCAGACGAGACTATGTGTGTCGGTATTCTATTCATCAATTGACCAACTTACCAAAAAATAAACTTTATGTTAACCGGATCCCTTGTATACATACCACCGCATGCATCATAAAAAAAATAGCAAAACTTGAACCATGCATGACCCCTCATTGTAACATGCATGTCATTTGGTTGGGGGGTGCATGTACTGAAAACCAAATCATTTGTGATATCAAATGAGTCATGATACAAACATTAAAATGTTACTTTTCATTTAACATTAAATTTGTTACTTTTTATTTGTACTTTGTACATTTCAAAAAAATATTACTCCATAACTTAGTTTTTTATATTATTCTTATATTAAATATTAAATTTTTTATTTTTTATTTTTTAATAAATTTTGATGGGTGATCAGGGTCGTTCATGAGATTTTGGTGGTCCATAACGAAAAATAAAAATGAGATCATTTTCAAAACATTGACTTCACCAAAAAAATATAAAAATAAATAAATAAAAAGTACAAGCTGTATCAAAAAAAGTGTCTTTCCGGAGCTTAAAACATAATAGTTCGACTACACCAAAATATATGAGAATTTCGATTACATCAAAATATATGAGAATACATATATTGAAAGATACTTCTTCAAAAATTCCTAGAACCAAAATTTTCAATCAAATGTTCAACTATATATATATATAAAATTTGGGGTGGTCCAGGGCGATCGACCCTCCCGCCCGTGTTCAGAAACGACTTTAAGGGTGATATTGAGATTGTATACTCATTTTAATCAATCAATCAAATAAAGAATTAATTCTATTTGTTAATTTAATTTGTATTTTTTGTTAAAATGTCAAGTGAAAAGGAACAGATGGAGTATTTTACAAGTAAAATTGTGTACTTTTGGTTTAACTTTAGGGTTAAATGTTTTTTCAGTCATTGTATTATATGTCGACTTACAGATGGATAATTGAACTTTTTTTTTTTTACAGTCAACTTACTGTACTCGACTTTTCTAAGAAAAAGTTAAAAAAACCGTTAGAAACTTTGACTTTCAATCTGAATCTGTACACATCAATGGCTTAGTTGTCTGTTACAAAAGTGACGTTAACGCTTTTGTGTAACGCATAGCGATGATTATGTGAATTTGTAGGAAATTTTATGAAGAAAATGAAAAAAATATTTTAAAGTATAATATAAATTATATAAATTATAAAATTAAAAATATTAAAATCTTTTCAAATTCGGACATTAAATTTATAATTGAGTCAATTTGGAGATAATTTTTTTTTTCTTTTTCTAACTAGGATAAATAAATTTGTACTTTCGCATGCAAATAATTTTTATCAAATAATTTTTATTGTAATTTTAATTTTATCAAATACTTTTTATTTTAAAATTATACAAAATTTAAATTTTATAATTTAATTTAATCAAATTTAAGAAATAATTATTTTATTAAAATAAAACAAACGCAATTTTTACTAGTGACATAGCCAGTAGTTTTTACGCAATTTAATCAAAAAAGTTTACTGCGCTATTTTTAATAGAAATAATTATTATTTTTTAAAAAAAATATAAAAACGCAGTTTTTTTTAATAAAAAACATATTTAAAAAAAACACACAACTTTTTTAAATAAAACGCAACTTTTTATCAAAAAAAAATGTAAAAGCAGTTTTTTATATAAAATAAAATAAATAACGCAGTTTTTTAATAAAAAAAATTTAAACGCATTTTTTCAAAATAAAAAAAAAAGTGCAGTTTTTCATAATTTTTTAATTAAAAAACGCAGCTTTTTTAAGAAACAAATTTATTTTATTTGAAAAATGTAAAACGCAGCTTTTTAAATAAACATATTTATTTTAAATAAAAATAAAAAAACGAATTTTTTAATAAAACTTTTTTTAAATAAAAATATTTATTAAAAAAATACGTTTCTTTTATTTTATTTAAAAAGTTGCGTTTAACATTTTTTTAATAAAATAAATTTTTTATTTAAAAAATTACTTTTTTAATAAAATAAAAATATTAAAAACTGCACCTTTTTTTTTATTTAAAAAATGCGTTTAAAATTTTTTTTATTAAAAAAAGCTGCGTTATCTATTTTACTTTTTATAAAAAACTTCATTTTATAATTTTTTTAATAAAAATCTGAGCTTATTTAATAAAAAAAATTATTTAAAAAGTTGTCCTTTTTTTGTTTTTTTAAAAATGTGTTTTTTTATTAAAAAACTGCGTTTTATATTTTTTTAATAAAATATAAAATTATTATTATTTCTATTAAACAAAACGCAGTAAACTTTTTTGATTAAATTGCGTAAAACTACTGGCTATGTCACTAGTAAAAATTACGTTTTTTTTAATAAAAATAATAATTTCTTAAATTTGATTAAATTAAATTATAAAATTTAAATTTTGTATAATTTTAAAATAAAAAGTATTTGATAAAATTAAAATTACAAAAAAATTATTTG
This sequence comes from Panax quinquefolius, assembly GCA_020205615.1. Classification (NCBI taxonomy): domain Eukaryota; kingdom Viridiplantae; phylum Streptophyta; class Magnoliopsida; order Apiales; family Araliaceae; genus Panax; species Panax quinquefolius. Next base: position 92,571,742 of record CM035174.1, on the reverse strand, counting down.
CATGTGAAAGTACAAATTTATTTATCCTAGTTAAAAAAGGAAAAAAGATTTATCTCCAAATTAACTCAATTATAAATTTAATATCCGAATTTGAAAAGATTTTAATTTTATAATATTTTTAATTTTATAATTTTTGTAATTTATATATTTTATATTATACTTTAAAATATTTTTTTCATAAAAATTCCCTACAAATCTACATAATTACTGCCACGTCACACATAAGCGCACGTCGACTTTTCAGAAATCAGACAATTCAAAGAATCGATGCAGACTGCCCGCTTAAAAAGTCAAAGTTTCTAACGATTTTTTTAACTTTTTGTTAGAAAAGTCGAGTACAGTGAGTTGACTGTAAGAAAACAAAGTTCAATTATCCATCTGTAAGTGGACCTATAATACAGGGGAAAAGGGTCAAAAAAGCCCCTGATGTTTACCCTAATGTCCCACTTGCACCCTAAACTAATTTTTTTTCAAAAGTACCCTTAACGTTACATTTTTGGGTCATCCGTGCTGTAAGACCACGAATTTTATGAAATAAAAGTATACAATTTTTCTATTCAGTAAATGGTTAAATTGATAAAAGTTAAGGGTGAGATATGATTTTTTTTCAAAATACGCAAGTGGTTATAAAATATTCAATTGTCGGGGAATATTCGTTTCGTCGTGGAATATTCTTTCTGTCGAAGAATATTAAATGCATTGACCTAAACCATTTTTAGGGCCCCATAACGAATAAGCGCTTGATGAAGAAAACGATAAAAATTGAGTTTTATAAATAACGGCGTAGTTATTACTGCTAACACTCATTGAAATACCCGGTGGGTTAAAATACGATGTCTGGCGCGTGGATGCACAGTATTTTTGAATTATTGATTCTTACGTAAGAAGGCACTACTCAATAATTGTTACAGTAATTACTGTTCAATATTTTATTTTATTGATTCAATAATTGCTATATTGTTATTGTTGTTTCAATAATTATCATCAAGACAAATATTTTTCATTATCGATTAATAATTCATATTATTTGAATAATATTATTAGATAGCATTATTGGCAATGTCTAGAAAATTTCACATCGAGGAGAGGTTTGGTCACCTAATCGCATTGCCAAGAAGGAGAAATTCTTATTGAAAGCCCTCTTTCTCAGGAACTACCACAGTGGTTGTCATAATTGTGATTCTGTAATATTATTTGTGAATAATTAATTATTAATTTATATGATAAGGAAATATTTATTTGATGTAGATATAAATGATGGGTTTATTTATGTGTTTATAAATGAAGGAGTTAATGTTGAGGTGTTTTATCAGTATTTTATCGGATTAGAGGTATTAAAAGATTAAATTGGTGTTATTACAGCTTTATTGTGTGAGTTATAATATTTAATCCGACCGTTGGATCGTTGTAATTTTTGGATATATTATACATATATAAGTTGAGTATATGTCCACAAATTTTGAACCTTTAAAAATGAGCGTATAATTTGTTATGAATTTTAAGAAGTGACTGATTCAGAAATTAGGTTATAAATAATTTTGATGGAAAATTATAGAATTGGTGGGCCCCACTTTTGTTTGGTGAGAAATGTGCTCAATTGAATTTTCAAATGTGGTGGGTGGAAATAGTAAGCGAGTAAAGCCATCGTGTTCTGAGTTAAGTCTCGCTTGAGCGTCTAACATTTTCCTATAAATGAGGGCTAAGTTAGAATTGAAAATCACACCAGAAACACGCTTTCTCTCTTTCTCTCTCTAGATTATCGAGTGTATTTTGTGAGTATTTAGATACTTGGTGAGTTGCTATTCTTCAGTGCAAGTTTCCTTCAAATAATATCCGATATCCAAATGTAAGTTGTCAGTTTTCGAGGTAAGGGATAATAAGGCTTTGGGGATAGTAAGGGATATTAAGAGATGTTATATTCTTCATAATGATGTTATTCTTTCAATATCATTATCTTTGACATATTAGTATGGATCTTATTGTGGAATTTCTACCTTTTTTGAGTTGGGGTTACTATTCACGATATCTGCACTATTCACATATACTAAGACTATTCATTCGTATATGACACTATTTACATTTATGACATTATTTATGTATACTTTGATTATGTATTTAATACGTAAGTACTATTCACGAGTTACTATTCATGAGTTACTATTCACGAGTTACTATTCATGAGTTACTATTCACGAGTTACTATTCAAGGTTACTATTCATGGTTACTATTCACGAGTTACTTATTCAAGCATAAAATTAGTTTATTTTTCAAACCAAATTATAGTTGATTTATGAATATTACTCTTGAGATTAAAACTATATGTTGATCATATTGTTTTTATTATCATATATAACATTTTTATAACCCTAGTGATGGAATTTCTTTTGACTTGAGTGTAAAGATGGGTAGATTACGGGTTCTCTTTGGCCAGTAGTGCAAAGATGAATTGTGACTAGTATGATCATGACCATTGAATTTACAATTGAATATTTTTAGCATAAGTGCAAAGGTGAATTTATCAACATGGTTATAATTATGGTTTATATAAATTCTGAAATGATTATATATTTCTTTGAGATATTGAATATATTTGGCCCGTAGTGCAAAGATGACATGTTGTTGAATATCTTTGGCCTGTAGTGCAAAGATGAACTGTTGTTGAATATCTTTGGCCCGTAGTGCAAAGATGACATGTTGTTGAATATCTTTGGCCTGTAGTGCAAAGATGAAATGTTAATGAATATATTTGGCCCGTAGTGCAAAGAAGAATTTATTAGTATGATTATGAACAAGAACTGTGATTTGGTATAACCATGATCTTTGATGTTTTAGGTAAAGACAGGTGATGAAAATTATCTTCGTCCTAGATGAGAAGAGGAATTTAGAATCACAATTATGATTATGTGTGACGCCCCCAAAATTAGGTATATATCACCCATCTTGGGTAGTCAGATACATGATACAGAATTTAAATACAACTTACTAATATAACTGTCGTGTACAATACGACATAAACTGTGAGTTTGAATACAAATATTATCTACTAGATATTATACAAACTCAAAAGGAGTCCTCATTACAATTATTATCACACTATTTCACAGAATAGTGAGGACTACTAATGCTATCCTCTGGACCATTACTACGTTCCAGGACTCGTCCCAAATGGCGTTCTCATTTCAAGAAGAAAATGAAAGAAAGGGTGAGCTCAACTAGTCCAAGAAGAAATATTATGACTAAGATAATGCAGAATAAATTATCATTAGCCTTCAACAGGTGTTAAACCGATAAAATATAATAAACATCAAGTTTAACTGCGGTGAACAAGCAATCCATTAAAAGAGTCAAGTAGAAAATAAAATCTACTATCTTTTATGATTTAAAAGGTTTTCATCATCAATTATAGCCGAGACTCGACTTTTTAATAAATAATCCACATCATCGAATCACCCCGCACTTCTGACCAAGGATATTCTTTAAGTATCCGACCACAATTATTCATGCACTACGGGCCAAGAATAGTTGTGTATTCATTAATGGTCATGATCATGCCAACAATACCCATCAATGCACTACTACCATCGAGGATTTTTATCACATCATTTGTAACATTACGTTCATGATTACAATCGAATAGTCTCTGGTCATAATCATACCAAGTCCATCTATGCACTACAGCCACGTATGACTTTCAACATAATATAAACATGAGGATGATGACAATGATATAAGAATTCAATAAAACAAGTTCAAGAATTATTTTATCCGAAATTATTAACGTCCAAATTGTCAACATGATCTTTGTTTTGTAGAGTTAAATTCAAGAATGATCGAAGAATATTTCCATGAAAGATCTTTGGATGAAACGCAAAATATCAAGGATATTCTACTAATTTCATGGAGTATAGAAGTCAAAGTTTTAACCAATTTGGATATAATAAAGAATGGAATAACAAAAGAAATCACCATGCATGCGGTGCTTGCGCATGACGAGTTATTCCAATGAATAATAATAATAACGGAACCAGTCGTGTGAAATTCACACCGGCATGTGATGTTCCAATGTAATAATAAAGATGGAACCGGATCCGTGTAAAACACACGTATAGGATATTCCAACAGAATGATAAAAAAGCGGAACCGTGTCCTGTAAAACACATGCATGTGATGTTCCAACGGTAATAATAAAGATTTTAACCAGTCCTGTAAAACACACGTATACGATGTTCGAATAGAATAATAAAGACATAATAATAGAAGAATGTCACCAAGTATAGGGTAGTCCGTATCAAAAGTTATTCCAATGAATAATAAGGAATGGAATAAATCAAGTTCTCTTCATGAATACAAAAGAATAATATCCCTTACGAGTACAACAAATAATATTCCCTACCTTAGAAGAACCCGAATATTGGCAAAGTGAAGTAGCGAGAATACTTTTCTTCTTTCTCTCTATAGTTTCTCTCTAGAGTTTCAAAGAATTCGTAAGAAAATAATGAAGGAATGAGCTTATTTATAGGAAAATAGAATGCATAGTAATTAATCCATGAATCGGTCCGTATTAATTTACTTTAATCCGACGGTCCATATTTAAAGCAAAATCTTTTAAATAAAATAAAATATATTCTATTTATATAAAAAACATTTTACTATGCAAACACTATGCAACACTATACAAAACACTACGTGAACACTATGCATAATAAAATATAATATATTTTATTTATAGAATAACTTTAATAAAGTATTCATTTTATATAAAAGATGTTTCGCTTTTATTACGTTAATAATACGAATAAAACAAAACGTCATTATCGCTATAATAATTCATATTATTAATCGACAATAATGGAATCAAATTGGTGACTTCTCACATAAGCATCAATAATCAATACCGTGCTTCTTATGCAACCACACGATTCTCGTACTTTTTACTACCGAGTAGTTCAACAATGATCAACGGTAAAACTTTCGCCGTTATTTCAATAAAATATTTTTGTCGTTTTTTCAATCCGACAATAATTACATTGTGGGTCCACCAATGATTGAGCCAGTTATGCGAATATTCCTTGCTAAACCGAATATTCCCAGACCAATCGAATAATATAACCACTTGCATACTTTGCAAAATTTATAAATATTACCCACAACTATAACATTATATCAAATTTATTCCATAATATTCAAAAATAATATTTATAGAAAATTCATCTTTATTTATAAAAGCCGGGATCTTACAACCTCCCTTCTTATGAAATTTAAGCCCTCGAAATTAGGGTACGATACTGTATGTCGAAGAGGTAAGGATACCTTGATTTCATTTCGATTCTAACTCCCAAGTCATTTCCTCAACATCGTGGTTCCTCCACAAAACTTTGACTTGAGGTATAACCTCAGGAACGTAGAATATGTTCCTTCTTATCCAAAATTTGAACAGAACCTCTTCATACGTCAAATCTTCCGCTATTTCGTCCGGGTTCTAACTCAATAATATGGTTCGGTCTTTCATATATTTACGTAACATGGATATGTGAAAACGTTATGAACACGAGACATATTTGGCGCAGAAAGCGAGTCTATAGGCCACGCTCCTACTCGATCGAGGATTAAAAATGGACCGATGAATCGAGGATTAAGTTTTCCTCTCTTTCCAAATCTTGTAACTCCTTTCCATGGAGCAACTCTTAACAACACACATGATCTCCTATATCGAATTCCATGTCCTTTCGATGAAGATCAGCATAACTCTTTTGTCGATTTTGTGAGGTTTTTATATGTTTTCGGATCGTTTGAATCTTTTCCGTAGTCATGCGTACCAACTCTGGTCCCAACAACGTTGTTTCACCCACCTCATCCCAGCATACTGGAGAACGACACTTTCTTCCATACAACGCTTCAAATGGGGCCAGGCCAATACTTGCTTGATAACTGTTGTTGTAGGAAAACTCCACCAATGGTAAGAACTTGTCCCAACTCCCCTTGAAATCAAAGACACAGAGTCTTAATAGATCTTCAAGAGTTTGAATAGTCCTCTCTCATTGTCCGTCCGTCTGTCGAGGATGATATCTTAGAGCTAAATCGTAAGTCCGTACTATAGCTTTTTGCAAACTAACCCAAAATCGTGAAGTGAATCTTGGGTCTCGATCGAAACTATGGATACTTAGGCATACCATGCGATCTTACAATCTCGTTTATGTCCATACAAGCAAGACGCGTTCAAGTGTATAAGTTTCTCAGATATCGGTAATAAATGAGCGGAGACTTGGTCAATCTATCAACAATGACCCAAATCGCATCAATGCCTTGAAAACCTTAGGAAGACCGAGAACGAAATCCATGGTAATGTGCTCCCACTTCCATTCTCGAATTTCAAGTGGTTGCAATGGACCTTTTGGTACTTGATGCTCGCTTTTAACTTCGGCGACAAGTTAGACACCTTGAGATAAACAATGTTATCTCTCTCTTCATATTGCTCCACCAAAATGTATAGCGAATATCATGATACATTTTGGTACTCCTGAGATGGATTGCAAATGGTGTGTTGTGCGCCTCCATCATGATATTATACTTTAAATCGTAGTCGTTAGAACACAAAAGTCCGGAGTTGACTCAAGTATTCCTTCTTCATCGATTCTTGCTTCCGTAGATAGTACCTTCTTACACTTTCTTCCTCATACGCATCGCCTCCAGTGTCCGTAGCTTGAAAGCGACTTTTAACTTTATCGATTAAATTCGGTTCTACTCAGATATTCACTATCATCACATGCGTCCTCGAGTCTTTAACTCTATCTCCATCCTTTGCAAAGTCACACAAAATGGGCCTTTAATTGACAATAACGCACTGTGATTGCATATGATCTTCACTCAATCGCTCCAACTACTACGTTCGCTTTTCCAAGATGGTATTGGATGGTATGATCATAATCTTTCAACAGCCTCAAGCCAACGTCATTGTCGCATGTTGAGTTCCTTTTGAGTGAAGAAATATTTGAGGCTTTTATGATCTCAGAAGATTTCCACTTTCTCCCCATACAAGTAATGCCTCAAAATTTTAAGTACAAAGACAATAATAAATGCTAACTCCGGATCATGAGTAGGATAATTCCTCTCATATTCTTTGAGTTGTCGCGAGGCATAGGCTATAACTTTTCCATGTTGCATGAGAACACATCCCAACCCTTTGCTCAAGCATCATTTGTAGATGACAAATCCTCCGAGCCGGATGGTATTGTCGTAACAGTCTTGAAATAAGTCTCCTCTTGAGTTCTTGAAAACTCTTCTCACATTCTTCGCTCCAACCGAACTTTGTATCTTTTCGAGTCAATTTGTCAATGGATTAGCGATTTGAGAAAATCCTTCCACGAATCTCGATAATAACTAGCTAAACCGAGAAAGCTACGTACTTGATCATCGATTTAGGTTGTTCCCGACTTTGAATAGCTTCAATCTTTCTTTGGGTCAACAGATATTCCATGACTTGATACCACGTGCCCAAGGAATGCTACTTCTTCAAGCCAGAACTCGCATTTCTTCAACTTGGCATAAAGCTTATATTCACGAAGCTTTTGGAGTGTCAGCCTCAAGTATTGCTCATGATCTTCACGGCTTTTGGAATAAATAAGGATGTCATCAATAAAGACGACCACAAAGTGATCTAAATATTCCTTGAATACTCGGTTCATCATATCCATGAAGGCGGCGGGGAGCATTAGTCAATCCAAAGGACATGACTAAGAATTCATAATGCCCGTCTCGAGTTCTGAAAAGTCGCTTTTTGGAATGTCGTGGTTCTAATCTTCAATTGGTGATATCCTAAACGAAGATCAATCTTTGAAAAGAATTTGGCTCCTTGCAATCGGTCAAACAGGTCATCAATACGTGGCAATGGATACCTATTTTGATGGTGACATGATTCAACTCCGATAATCAATACAAAGTCGCATACTCCCATCTTTCTTCTTCACGAATAGAGCAGAGCACCCCAAGGAGAAGTACTAGGACGAATAAAGCCAATGTCTAACAATTCCTGTAGTTGGGTCTTTAATTCTGAAGTTCAATAGAGCCATTCGATATGGGGCTTTGGAAATAGGTTTTGTCTGGGTTCAAGGTCGATACAAAATTCAATTTCACGCTTCTGGGGTAGGCCGAAGTTCTTGAGAATACGTCGGAAATTTATTAACAATAGAAATATCGTTCAAAACCGACGTATTTTTGTTTAAATCATGACATGAGCTAAGAAAGCTTGACATCCGTTTTCAATAAACGAATAGCTTTATGGCTTGAGATGACCGTGATTGATTTTAATGGTTTGGTTGTTTGAATTAAGATAATAGGTTGATTAGGAATATGAAAGCTAACAACCTTACGAAAATAATCAATTTTTGCATGATAAGTAGTTAACCAATCAATCCCTAGAATCACGTCAAATGCAAGTATTTTTAATGAAATAAGATCGACAAGTAATGTGGGAACCGATTTGAACCAAATAAGACTTATAAACAATTGGATGTAATGAAGGTTTCTCCCAACGAGTTTCCATAGATAAGTCAAAGTCTAATTTCTCCAGAGTTAAATTTAATCGATGAGCACAAGTAGAGAAATAAAAGAATGGGTAGAACCCCAGATCAAATAAAGTATAGACTTCATTAGAGTTTATGATAAAGCTTACCCGTGATGACCTCATTCGGGTTCCTTGCTCTCTGGGAGGTCACAACAAACGCCTCCTCCCTTGCACTCTGGGTTTGACTTTTCTGGGACTACTTTGGTGCCTCCATCCTAGTTGAATTTATCTTGATGGCGACAAAATCGAGCTAAGTGACCTTCTTTCCACAATTATAACATGCTTTGGACTGCACGTGGCAGATTTGGTGATGTGTCCTCTCCTCCGCATTTGAAGCATATGATAGGTGGTCTTTCTCCTTCCTTAACAACGGTCTTTGGTCTTGACGTCTTCCCATCATTGTTGAATCTCCGCTTTCTTGAAATGTCCATTCTTATTGTTTTGGCCGATTACCACCGAGTGGTTACCATATCTCGCCTGTTGATTCCTCGCACGCTTGTTGTCACCGCTTCGATGACTACTCTCTACCGGTATTATAATTTTGTCGGTTGCTCTCTTTTTAGTTGCGTTGACTCGTTATCGCGCTCCACTAATCGAGCCTCTATTTACAACATCCTAATACAAACACGCTTTATGAGAAATAAGATGTTGACGTATCTCCGACTTGAAACCTCTTAAAAACATTCGCGCCATTCTTTCTTCATTATCCACCAAGTGGGACGCAAATCGTGATAACTCCGCAAATTTTGCCTCGTATTGCGATCTGGCCATATTGTTTTGTTCCAACTTGATAAACTCCACCTCCTTCATGTATGGCGAATACTTTCGGAAAGTATTTGTCGTTGAATGACTCTGGAACTTCTCCCAAGATATCTTCATCTGACAAAGAGTTGAGTACGTTTCTGGATTCCCACCAAGAATTTGCCTCTCACAAGAACATAAAGGGTGGCAAGGGAACCTTTTTGCTCTCGGAGCATCCCAAGACATTAAATATCTTGTAATCTGCTTTATCCATGCTTCCGCCGAAGTGGTTTTGCTCTCCTTAAACTCCGGTGGTCCCAGCTCCTTGAATTGTTTAGCGGTGACCGCCCAAGAGTTTTCCGTGTTTTCCACCTACGTTTTGGACAAGAGTCGCTCTACTTTCATTGTTGCATAAATTGCATAAAGCCTCCGAACATTTGATCATTCATCATTTGGTCGGTGTTGTTGTTTGCATGAGGATTATCGCCTTCGATGCACATTATCCTCGATTATTGATATGTGGCGAATCAACGATCGCTTTGTGCTCCATTGCTATTCTCAACATTCTCGGATGTCATTTTCGATCATCGCCACAAAACAAAAGGTTAATTGACATGTAACAAATTATCCCTATATTCTCACCAACCAATAAAATAAGACATAAACTTAGGTAGGTCATACTAGCGAAGGTATTCCCCGTCTCTCCTTCCTAGTACTATTCTCACATCTTAGCCGTGGATCATATCCCTAAGCTCGATACTAACCGTGACGCCCCAAAATTAGGTATACATCACCCATCTTGGGTAGTCGGATACATGGTACAAAATTTAAATACAACTTACTAATATAAGCGTAGGTATACAATACGACATAAACCGTGAGTTTGAATACAAATATTATATACTAGATATTATACAAACTCAAAAGGAGTCCTCATTACAATTATTATCACACTATTTCACGTATTAGTGAGGACTACTAATGCTATCCTCCGGACCATTACTCCATTCCCCGACTCGTCTCAAATTATGTTCTCATTTCACGAGAATAAAAAGTGAAAGAAAGGGTGAGCTCAACTAGCCCAAAGAAGAAATATTATGACTAAGATAATGCAGAATAAATTATCATTAGCCTTCAACAAAGTTAAAGCGATAAAATATAATAAACATCAAGTTTAATCTGCAATGAACAAGCAATCCATTAAAAAGAGTCAAGTAGAAAATAAAATCTACTATCTTTTATGATTTAAAAGGTTTTCATCATTTGTTATAGCTCGCACTCAAACTTTAATAAATAATCCACATCATCGAATCACCGCCGCACTACTACGCCAAGGATATTCTTTAGTATCACGACCACAATTATTCATGCACTACGGGCGAAGAATAGTTGTGTATTCATTAATGGTCATGATCATGCCAACAACTATCCATCAATGCACTACGGCCAATCGAGGATTTTTACCACATCATTGTAACATTACTACCATGATTACAATCAATAGTCTCTCGGTCATAATCATACCAAGTCCATCTATGCACTACAAAAGCCACGACTGACTTTAAAAAAAATATAAACATGAGGATGATGACAATGATATAAGAATTCAATAAAACAAGTTCAAAAATTATTTTATCCAGAATTATTAACGTCCAAATTGTCAACATGATCTTTGTTTTGTAGAGTAAAATTCAAGAATGGTCGTAAGAATATTTCCATGAAAAGATCTTTGGATGAAACGCAAATATCATGGATATTCTACTAATTTCATGGAGTATAGAAGTCAAAGTTTTAACCAACCGGATATAATAAAGAATGGAATAACAAAAGAAATCACCATGCATGCAGTGCTGATGTAGACAAAGTTATTCCAATGTAGAATAATAATAACGAAACGAGTCGGTGAAATTCACACCGAGCGGGATGTTCCAACAGTAATAATAAAGATGGAACCAGATCCGTGTAAAACACACGGATAGGATATTCCAACAGAATGATAAAGATTTTAACCAGGTCCCATGTAAAACACATGCATGTGATGTTCCAATGTAAATAATAAAGAAGCGGAACCAGTCCTGTAAAACACACGAATGGATGTTCCAACAGAATAATAAAAGATGGAACCAGTCCGGTAAAACACAATGGATGTTCCAATAGAATAATAAAGACATAATAATAGAAGAATGTCACCAAGTATAGGGTAGTCCACGTATACAGGTTATTCCAATGAATAATAAGGAATGGAATAACAAGTTCTCTTCATGAATACAAAAGAATAATATCCCTTACGAGTACAATAAATAATATTCCCTACCTTAGAAGAACCGAATATTGGCAAAGTGAAGTAGCGAGAATACTTTTCTTCTTTCTCTATAGTTTCTCTCTCTAGTTTCAAAGGAATTAAGTAAGAAAATAATGAAGGAATGAGCTTCTATTTATAGGAAAATAGAATGCATAGTAATTAATCCATGAACGGTCCAGATTAATTTACTTTAATCTGACGGTCCATATTTAAAGCAAAATCTTTTAAATAAAATATAATATATTCTATTTATATAAAAACATTTTACTATGCAAACACTATGCAACACTATGCATAATAAAAAATATAATATATTTTATTTATAGAATAACTTTAATAAAGTATTCTCATTTTATATAAAAAGATGTTTCTGTTTTATTACGTTAATAATACGAATAAAACAAAACGTCATTATCGCTATAATAATTCATATTATTAATCGACAATAATGGAATCAAATTGAGTGACTTCTCACATAAGCATCAATAATCAATACCGTGTGTCTTACTATGCAACCACACGTATTCTTGTTCTTTTACTACCGAGTAGTTCAACAAAGATCAACCAGTAAAACTTCCGCCGTTATTTCAATAAAATATTTTGTCGTTTTTCTCAATCCGATAATAATTACATTGTGGGGTCCACCAATGATTGAGTAGTTATGCGAATATTCCTCGCTAAACCGAATATTCCCCGACCAATCGAATAATATAACCACTTGCATACGTTGAAAATTTATAAATATTACCCACAACTATAACATTATATCAAATTTATTCCATAATATTCAAAAATAATATTTATAGAAAATTCATCTTTATTTATAAAAGCTGGGGTCTTACATTATGAGTTATTCATATGATTGTGGAAAGGAACTGTTGATTTATATTACAGGGATAAAGCATTATTGGTGGACTTTTAACATGGAGAAGATAATAGACTTTATGGTCTATTTGACTCTTCTAATGGATCGCTTTCGTTCACCGCAACTATGGTTAAAAAGTTTTATCATCTACCATATGTTCCAAATCTACGATTTATTATTGATGAAGGCTATTGATAATTTAATTATCTTTAGTCATGATATTCTTTTCGAGCTAGTTGTCTCACCCTTTTTTTCTTCAATTCCTTTCGGTAATAAGAATGTTGCCGTAAAGAGTGTTCACGGGTCGAGTGGAAATAACAGGAATAGAATGATTGGTCTCTAGTGCGTGGAGGTTCTCCTAAACAAGATAGAAAAGTGTGTTGTATTCTATACAATATTTAGTAGTTATATTTGGTGAATCAAATAGGGTGAGGTGAACTCAACTTTGGAAGGGTGTTTTGCCACTATCATACAAGATGTCTAATGACATACAACCTCATGTTATCATAAGACAGGGTTGTGCACGTCCACTTGTTGAGTATATTTACGGGCACTACCTATATGATCTTAGAGTTTCTTTGAAATATAATATTCACTTGAAGACAGTGGAGATAGTCATATGTCAAGAGAAGACTCACCATTGGAAAGAATATGATAGTAATCTTCTCATTTTTCTTTGGGGTCTATTGGGTCAATCAATGTGACGAACGAGAATTTTGTAATTAATTTTAATATTTATTGAATTAAATAAATATTTTTCGATGATTTAATTATTAGATTAAATAATTAATTAGCCTTGCATTGTGGTAGATTAATTTAATTATATGTGTTACATTTATTAAATTAATGTAGAGTTTTATTATCAAAGTATGTGATTATGTGAGCTTATTGTATTAAAAGAAATAGTTAATAAGCATATTGGTATTTTAATTAATTTAATTATTAATTAGAGAATTAATAATTTGACATTATTTATTAATGAGTTATTTAATTATGTGACTATGTGAATTTATGAAAATTATTATATTTATTTATAATAAATTAAATAAGATATGAGTTTATTTTATAAAGGAGTGTGACATTAATTAAACTATATGATAAATGTTTTATTTAATTAAATAAGATTAAGTCTTTTGAAGCTAGCCAAACAAGGCCCTAAGAGGAGTTAGTGCAGTTAACCCATGATTGGGCCAATCGACCACTCTAGCTTTCAGCTTATCCGATCATTATATACTGACGTCTTCTTTTTCTTTTTTCATTTTTACCTAAGTCTAAGAAATATTCGGAGAGAGTCCGAGAATTTCCAAGAAGAATTAAGATATCTTGTGAAGAGAATTGAGAGTGAGGAAACTAAGCCTACTAATTATATCCTACTGTGGTAATCTCCTCCTTCCCAAATTCTATTTTACGTTATTTAGTTTTCATAAAATGGGTTTCATAGTTTTGGCTTTCAAACCTCTGTTATGTCTCTGTAATTGAGAAATTGTGCTATTATATGGATATATGTAATAATAAGAGTAGCATAACATGTTTTATATATATATTGCATGATTCCATATCATCGGTTTCATAGATTACATCGTATATGATTTCTACAAAATTACGAGTTTGGGTTTTGGCCTTAAGGCCTTATACGTGATTTTAGTATGTCAAACATAAATGTTTTCGTAAAATTTACACTTTCGTATGATGTTATGCATGTTGATACTGAAGAGACCAAAGTTTAAATAAACGGATTCGGTGTTATAACGAATCCAGTAGTGACAATTTTCATGTTTTATTTTCAAAACCTTCAAGAACATCAAAAACAAAGGAAAGTAAATGTGTTGATTTTGCAAATTATGTGTTGTAACTTGTTAAAAATCATGCTAGATGGGTTAAGTAATGATTATATATGTATTACAATGATTGGGTAAGTCTAAATTGCAAAAATAACTAATTGGAAGTTATGACCATATTCATGTATAATTTTACGTGTGATTGATTTTGGCCTAATTTGGCCTTGTTATGTTCATAGAATCGAAGAATCGCAGAATATGAGAAAATGAGCACAGGTAACTTTTCCCCACGCATGTTACTAAACTAAATTACCACTTACCGGAGGTCAAAATAAATAAATAAATAAATAAATAAATAATAATAATAAATAAATATTTGATGAAAATTATTATTAAAATATTTATAAAATAAATTAAATATTTTAATTGAGATATTTATGAAATAAAATAAATATTCGATGAAAATTATTATTAAAATATTTATAAAATAAATTAAATATTTTAATTGAGATATTATGGAATAAAATAAATATTCGATGAAAATTATTATTAAAATATTTATAAAATAAATTAAATATTTTAATTGAGATATTATGGAATAAAATAAATATTCGATGAAAATTATTATTAAAATATTTATAAAATAAATTAAATATTTTAATTGAGATATTATGGAATAAATTAAATATTCGATGGAAATTATTATGAAATAATTTATTAGAGTGTAATAATAGTAAGAGAATGAAAATATTCTAATTTAATTAAGTAATTAAATTAGAAGGGTAATGATTTGTTAAATAAAGTGGAGTTTATATTAAATAATTAAGTGAAAATGTAACTAATGAATGTCGTGAATACATATGGTATGTGTGTAGGATTTGTGGTGAATGTAAGTAGTAATCGTTTAAGCGTATGCACGAGGCAAGTTTCCTAACCCTACTTGTCATTATTGTTCAAGTTTATTAATTACCTCGAGTAAATTATCATTATTATTATTCATGTTCAAATGTTATATTAAAGATTGACTATCTTTTCAAAGCATGATTCATTATACAATAATTGTCTATTGTATACTTCCTTGAGATTATTATTCAATTTGAATATCATTATTATTGAACCTTATTAGACTAATGAACCCTTATTGATTCGACTAGTCCATAGTTGATAAAGCGTTCTAAATTTTCAAACCTCGATGAATTTCCCGCACCAAACTTCCTTTGAAAGCGGACTCGAATGTCAAACCGAGATGAAAAACCTGTAAGACCCCAACTTATTATTAATGAAATTTAATTTTCTATTTTGAAATAGTAAGGGTTGATTTGATTAATGTGGATAGTTATGGGTAAAATACATGAAAATATTTTAAAATAAGCAAGTGGTTATAAAATATTCATTGTTATCGGGAATATTCGTTTGGTCGTGGAATATTCTTCTTTGTTAGGGAATATATTGCATTTACGTGCGATCTTTTGTGGGCCCCCATAACTGAAAGCGATTGGATGAAGAAAAAACAACAAATATAAGTTGTTTAAAAATAACTACGTAGTAGTTATTCTGCTATTAATCTGTTAAAATACCTTGGTGGTTAAAACACAAGAAGATTACGGTATTGCACCAATTATTGATTCTTATGTAAGAAGGCACTACTCAATAATGGTTACGATAATTCTTGCTCATTATTTTATTGATTTAATAATTCTTTGCGTTGATATTTTATATTCATTGTTGTTTCAATAATTGTCATTACACGCATTTTTTTCATTATCGAAGCAATAATTCATATTATCTGAATAATATTATTAAATAACATTATTGGCAATGTCTAGAAAGTTACGCTACAAGGAGATGTTTGGTCACCTAATTGCGGCGCCAAGAAGGAGAAATTCTTATTGAAAGCCCCTCTTTCCTAGAATCACTTTTTGGTTGTCAATATTGTGATTACGTAATATTATTTGTGAATAATTAATTATTGATTCATATGATGAGAAAAATATTGATTTTATGTGGATATAAATGGAGAAAATTTTAATGTGACAATTGTTGAAAATTAAAATTTTATCTTTTTCGATAAAATAATTCATTTAAATATATTATTATATTTTAATAATATAATAATGGTGATATTTTTACAATAAATGTGGGATATATGAGTATACAAGGAGGAAGAGTATTTTTGTTGCAATAAATGTTTAAAACATGTTAAACATGTCCGGTGGACCTCATTTATTATTTGAAATTTGATTATAACACAAATCGCTTTGTTTATGGATTTTGGTCAATTTCATTTGGAATTTAGAAAAACTTTTTCTGCAAAGTTGTAGAGAATTGAATTTCTTATAAAAAAGCGAGATTCAATTTTCCGACAAAAGGGCTATTTATTATGAATTATTGAAGTTTTGGATTAATTGATTATCATTTTTTGAAGTTTTAAATGGTTTAAGTGAGAAAAACGTTTTGTTGTTTTTATTGGGGTGTGGTTGATGGTCAATTCAGTTAGTATGCGTAGGAAAATTTTAAAAAATTTATAATAATATTAAATTAAATTTTCTACTTTAATTGTTCTAAAGATTTTCCTATAAATAGGTGCTTAGGTTAGAATTGAAAATCACACCCGAAACTCAAGTTTTTTCTCTCTATATTATCGAGCGTATTCTTGTGAGTATTTTGAGTATACTTTAAGTATTGCTATACTTGTGCAAGTTCAAGTCATAGCCTATATTCTGTTTTCAATTTAGAAGATCGATTTTTCGAGGTAATGGATATTATTTTTTCAGTAATGATATTATTTCTTCAATATCATTATCTTTGAAATATTGATCTGAAGTTTTTATCAAATTTGGAACTTTTGGTGTTGAGTTACTATTCACGTATACTGACTATTCACGTATCTGACACTTATTTACTGAATCGACATTATTCATCGAAAAATGCAAATTTTACCTTTTCGTCTAAAATATCTATTGTGGATACTAGCTTTGATTGTATCCATGTTTTGATCATTCTTGAATTTTACACCACTATGATTATTTTTGAGATATTTTTGGACATGGATAAAATAAAGTACGAATCCTTAATCCTTAATCCTTGTCATTTTGTTTCACTAGATTCGTTCTTTAAAAATATTTTTAATCATCCTCAGTCTTAAATGATGATATTATTGAATATCTTTGGCCTGTAGTGCAAAGATGAATGATTTCTGATAAATATCTTTGGCCCGTAGTGCAAAAATGAACAGTGTTTAGATGAGCATGACCAATCGATGAATATCTTTGGCTGTGGTAGTGCAAAGATGAATATTTGATTCGGATATATATTGATTGATGTTACTGGGGATAAAAGATGAGACGATGAACTTTTAAATTCATACATAGAAGATAGTAGTTTGCATTCTCTACTTAACTCTTCTAATGAATTATTATTTTTCTTCAATAATATTGATTTAAAACTTGTTGTCTATTGTATTCTATTAGATTTTTCCTGTTGAAGACTAATGATAATTTGTTGTATATTATCTTAGTCATAATATTCTTCTTCGGTCTAGTTGAGTTCACCCTTTTCCTTTTGTTCCATTTTTCTTCTCGAGGAGGCGAGAATATAACGAGTACGAGTCTGGGTATGGAATGAAGGTTCTAGAGAGAGTGTTTAGTAGTCCTCACCATTTTATAAAATAATGTATCAATAAATGTGATGAGGATTTATTTGAGTATAGATATTGTCTAGAAGATAATATTTGTATTCAAACTCACAATTTCTTCATTGTAATAATAAAGTTGTAGTTGTTTACGCATGCCATGTATTGACAACTCGGAATGGGTGATGTATACCTATTTTGGGGGCGCCACAACAACCTATGAAAGGGATTTACTTATGCGTTAGCATTAAGATATTGTGCATGCAGATTTGTACTAAGGGTTGATCCCCCTAAGTACGAGTAGAAAGGTCCATAGTCTTATGACTGTTAAATGTTTCAAGTATAACCCTTGATAACCTAGGACATAGTTCAAGGTCTTATGACCCTCAGAATTCTTTTGTTTCTTGTTATTCATTCTTGATTCAAAAGTTGAGCTTTTATTTAGATGTCTTTGATTTACTCGCATGTTATTATACTGTTATTTTATTATTATACTTGTGGGCATTAGTGCTCACTCTTAATAATAATAACATTGCGATTCTGAACGAAAGAACTGACGAAACCTTCCACTAAGTAAAGGCAAGGGCAAAGTTAGCAAGTGTTGAAGACTTGTTATTTTTGATGATGTATTTAGGTTAGACTTAAGTTAATGATGTTGTTTAAGACTTAATTGTTTATGATTCATACGGATGTTTAAGGTTAGAGTAACTTTGGGATTGTATTTATTATGTAGTTGATGTAACCCCATAAGGGAGATTTATTATTATTTCTATCTATTGCATGGTGTGCATTTATTATGGGTAGATAGATAGATGATATTTATCTGATGAACACCAAATCCCGTGGAATTGAAGTACCCAGATTTGGGGTGTCACAAAGTTATCGAGTCATAGTTATGAACCTTAGGTGGGGAACAACCTTAGGTAGTAGCCTTATAGAAAGAAGATAGTGATGGAAAACTCTTATCGAGTTATAAGAAATGAATTTATGTAATTCATTGAAGATAATAAAAGACCTTATGTGTTTATGTGTTAAAGTATCGTTAGATGATACGACTTAGTAACTAAAACTTAAAATTTTGTGTCGGGATGTCGAATATTGGAGAAGCTAGTCAAGTTTGGAGAGGAAGAACCCGTGTACCTATAGATCGCAAGCGGAGGAAGAGCAAGAGACATTCATGTCGTTAAGGAGAAAGTTGGTACAGAGGAGTCATCTCCATTGATCACCGTTGTTGGTCGGGAGCATGAGCAAGAGACCCGATCCCGAGGAGGATCCCGAGGAGGAATTTGTTAAGGAAGAGGAAGAGGAAGAAGAGGAGTTACCACGGTACTCGTTGATCTTTGAGATGTATGACCGTTATCGACCGTAACGTGGAGTTACGAGACGAGGTCCGAGATTTGGTGAATGAAGCGTTATTCAAAGATATTACTACTCTGAAGCGAAGGAGAGGAGATTTCGACTCTTCACTCTCGACCGCAAATGTAGAATGGGATTTGGTCCATGAGAAGGGTCAAACCAAGATAAGACCGAGGAGATAGAAAAGTCAAGAAGGAACCGAAGGAAACCTCCGAAAGACCGAACATAGCAGAAGAGGATGGGTAAGAGAATCGCGTCGAAATGATCGTCGCGTAAGATGATAGTCGTCTGAAAAAGGCAAAGCTTGAAGAGACATATTCTACACTTAATCATGCAATGGATGAGGCCCAAGATCGAGTTTTGAGGTACCCCATTCAGTTCGAAGGACTTCCATCGTATATGCTGGATCGCAGGACGATGTCTCGAATCATGGATGAGGAGCGTGGCAAGGCTATTCATCACCTTGATAGATAGTGATAGAATTTATTTAATTATGTGAAAGACTTAATTAGTTTTTATATGTAAATTCTGACGTGTTTATGAACGAAAGAATATTTGAATGTTTTAAATCCTGTGGATTCTTTATTCCAGGATAGTTGATGTAAATAGCAGTTATCTTTATCGTTTAATGTTAAAACTTTGATTTGAATGCAAATATATCAAGTTGTTTGAGATGATGTGTTAAGTGATATGTTAAATTGTTGAGTAATGCCTTAACTATTTAGAGAAATAAATAAAGTTCTAATAAAGCGTTTATTTAACAGAAAAATGCCGCCAAGGAGAAGACAACAACGTCAACCGGCTCAAGAAGAGTCAACCAATAATAACAATTATGCCAATGCTAATCCCGTGCAGCAGTTGGTGAACTTACTGACTAGAGCCATGAATAACCAACCTCAAGCTCCACCAAACACAACGTTTAAGGATTTCAAGGCGGTGGGACCGCCAGAGTTCAAAGTGTAAGACCCCAACTTATTATTAATGAAATTTAATTTTCTCTGTTTATTATTTTGAAATAGTAAGGGTTGATTTGATTAATGTGGATAGTAAGGGGTAAAATACGCAAATATTTTAAAATAAGCAAGTGGTTATAAAATATTCATTGTTGTCGGGGAATATTCGTTTGGTCGTGGAATATTCGTATTTATCGGGGAATATTAAATGCGACGCCAAGACCACGTGTGGGCCCCCATAACGAAAGCGATTGGATGAAGAAAACGACAAATATAAGTGGTTTAAAAATAACAGGCGTAGTTATTCACAATTAATACTTGTTAAAATACTCGGTGGTTAAAACACACGAAGCATATACCAGATTGCACTCAATTATTGATTCTTACGTAAGAAGGCACTACTTAATAATGGTTACGATAATTATTCTCAATATTTTATTGATTTAATAATTCTTTGCGTTGATATTTTATATTCTTTGTTTCAATAATAATTGTCATTTCAGACAATTATTTTTATTATCGATGCAATAATTCATATTATCTGAATAATATTATTATATAACATTATTGGCAATGTCTAGAAAGTTACGTCTGAGGAGAGGTTTGGTCACCTAATTACGGCGCCAAGATGAGGAGAAATTCTTATTGAAAAGCCCCCTCTTTCTTGGGAACTGCCTGGTTGTCAATATTGTGATTCTGTAATATTATTTGTGAATAATTAATTATTGATTCATATGATGAGGAAAATATTGATTTTATGTGGATATAGATGGAGAAAAATTTAATGTGACAATTGTTGAAAATTAAAATTTTATCTTTTTCCTCGATAAGATAATTCATTTAAATGTATTATTATATTTTAAATATATAATAATGGTGATATTTTTACAACGAATGTGGGATATATGAGTATACGAGGAGGAAGAGTATTTTTGTTGCAATAAATGTTTAAAACATGTTAAACATGTCATGGACCCCATTTATTGATCGAAATTTGATTATAGCACAGTAAAATCGCTTCGTTTATGGATTTCGTCAATTTACATTTGGAATTTGGAAAACTTTCTTACGCAAAGTTGTAGAGAATTGAATTTCCTATAAAAAAGTGTGAGATTCGAATTTTCTGATAAAAGGGCTATTTATTATGAATTATTGAAGTTTCGAAGCTCTGAAATAATTGATTTTTGGAAGTTTTAATTATTATTTTAAAGAAAAACGGTTTTTTGCATTTAAGTGGGCTAACATGTGATATTAATTGCTGAAATCAGATCTTCAAAGATGGGCTAAGAAATTTATAATATATATTAATATTTTATTAAATTTTACGCTTTTAGTCGTTCTAAGCATTTTCTTATAAATAGGGTGCTTGGGTTAGAATTGAAAATCACACCGAAACTCAAGTTTTCTCTCTATATTATCGAGCGTATTCTTGTGAGTATTTTGAGTATACTTTGAGTATTGTTAGACGGTGCAAGTTCCTTGACCTATATGCTAGATTCCAATTTGAAGTACTA
Source organism: Panax quinquefolius (assembly GCA_020205615.1). NCBI lineage: Eukaryota > Viridiplantae > Streptophyta > Magnoliopsida > Apiales > Araliaceae > Panax > Panax quinquefolius. The sequence goes on along the minus strand of CM035174.1, from coordinate 92,550,041 downwards.
ATCTTTCGAGGTAAGAGATATTATTTTTTTTTCGTAATGATATTATTTCTTCAATATCATTATGTTGAAATATTGATCTGAAGTTTTTATCAAATTTGGAACTTTTGGTGTTGGAGTTACTATTCATGTATACGGCACTATTCACGTATACGACACTATTCACGAGTACGGCACTATTCATCGAAAAATGAAAAATTTTCTTTTCGTCCAAAATATCTATTCTGGATACTAGCTTTGATTGTATCCATGTTTTGATCATTCTTGAATTTTACACCACTGTGATTATTTTTGAGGTATTTTTGGACATGGGTAAAACAAAGTACGAATCCTTAATCCTTAATCCTTGTCATTTTGTTTCACTGGATTCGTTTCTTTAAAAATATTTTTTCATCATCCTCAGTCTTAAATGATGATATTATTGAATATCTTTGGCCTGTAGTGCAAAGATGAATGATTTCTGAAGAATATCTTTGGCCCGTAGTGCAAAGATGAACATGTGTTTAGATGAACATGACCAACTGATGAATATCTTTGGCCTGTAGTGCAAAGATGAATATTTGATTCCAGATATATATTGATTGATGTTACAGGGATAAAAGATAAACGATGAACTTTTAAATTCATACATAGAAGATAGTAGTTTGCATTCTCTACTTAACTCTTCTAATGAATTATTATTTCATTGCGAATATTGATTTAAAATTTGTTGTCTATTGTATTCATTAGATTTTTCCTGTTGAAGACTAACGATAATTTGTTGTATATTATCTTAGTCATAATATTCTTCTTCGGGCTAGTTGAGCTCACCCTTTTCCTTTTGTTCCATTTTTCTTCTCGGGAGGCGAGAATATAGCGAAAATGCAGTCTGGGGTATGGAATGAAGGTTCTAGAGAGAGTTGTTTAGTAGTCCTCACCATTTTTGTAAAATAATGTATCAATAAATGTGATGAGGATTTATTTGAGTATAGATATTGTCTAGAAGATAATATTTGTATTCAAACTCACGCTTTCTTGTTATAATAATAAAGTTGTAGTTGTTTACATACCATGTATTGACAACTCGAATGGGTGATGTATACCTATTTTGGGGTCGCCATGCGGTTGGTATCGAGCTTAGGGATATGATCTCTGGCGGAGATCGGGGAATAGAACTAGGAGGAGAGAGAGAGTAAATCCTTCGCTAGTATGTCCTACCTAAGCTTATTTGTTAGTTGGTCAAGATATATAAGGATATTATGTGATATATTGATTTCTTAATTAACCCTTGTTTTATGACAAGATTTTGAGAATGTCGTCGAGAATATTAACAATGGAAATGAGACTGTGGAGACGCTTTTGTACTCACCAATGAGGAGAACGTGCAGCAGTGGCAATGTTCCTCTGTGAACACCACCAATCGAAAGCGAGATGATGAACGAGGGATGTTTAGAAGCTTTTGCGCTTCATGCAAAATCGACGAGGAGACTCGTGTTCAAAATACTGAGGAGAATGATAGCAATTCACGGTTGTCCGTGACCAAGCGAGCCTCAAAGAGTTGGGACCACTGAATTTAAGGGAAAGCCAGATCCGATCATGGGCGGAAACATGGGTCAAGCAAATTACCAAGATATTTGATGTCTTGGGATGCACGGAGGAACGAAGGTTCCATTCGCCACCTTTATGTTCCGTGGCAAAGGCGGATCTCTTTGGTGAGAAGTCATGAAGCGTACCCCATCCACCACACTCAAAGCATGTCTTGGGAGACATTTCAGAATTATTTAATGACAAATACTTTCACGAAAGTGTTCGTCGTATGAAGGAAGTGGAGTTCATCGATTAGAACAAAAACAACATGACGGTGTCTCGAAGACGAGGCAAAGTTTGCGAGTTATTCGAGGTTTGCACCTCATTTGGTGGAGAATGAGGAACGATGATGCTGGATGTTTACGAGAGGTTTGAAACCCAAGATACGACAATATCTCATTTCTCATAAATTTTCTCTCTATTCAAATGTTGTTAACAGGGCTCAATTGTTAGAAGCGAGATAACGAGTATGTTCAACCGAGGGACCATAACCGAGGATCGTACGGAGATAGCGATCAACGAATAATGATAACCAAATGGAGAAAGAAACAGACGGACAAAAATGGTAACCACTCGGTGGTAATCATAGCCATGAAAATAGAAGAAGCGAAATCGGGAGGAGATTTTAAAAGAGGAGATTTAACAACGACCATGTGAAGACGACAAATCTTAAAAGACAGAATCGGTTCTAAGGGAAGAGAACGACCACCGGTCATATGCTATAAATCAATCGGGAAAGAGGGACATATCACCAAACCGTCCACAACAGTTCAAGGTATGCTATAATTGTGGAAAGGAAGGACATATCGCTTTCGAGATTATGCAGTAGCGAAACCTAGTTCAATGAGGACGGTGACTCAAAAGACCATCCTGAAAAGTCAAAGTCAACGGTTCCCGGAAGAAGTTTGTTGTGGATCGGTCAAAATGCGAGGAACCCAAACGAGGTGATCACGGGTAAGCTATTTATAAATTCTTGCGAAGTTTATACCTTACTTGATACCGGTGCTACCCATTCATTTATCTCTCCTGCTTGTGCTCAACGTTTAAACTTGACTCCGGAGAAATTAGACTTTGACCTATCTGTGGAAACTCCGTTAGAGAAACTTTCATCACATCCACTATTTAGAAATCTTGTTTGATTCAAGTTGGCACCATCACCTTACTTCGTTGACCTTATCTCTTTAAAGATACTTGCTTTTGATGTGATTTTAGGGATTGATTGGTTAACTACTAATCATGCCAAAATTGATTGTTTTCGTAAGGTTGTTAGTTTTCATATTCCTAACCAACCTGTTATGCAATTCAAGCAACTAAACCATTAAAATCAATCACCATCATATCTAATCATAAAGCTATTCGCTTATTGAAAAAGCGGATGTCGAGCTTTCTTAGCCCATGTTATGGATTTGAATAAAGACACGTCAAATTTGAATAATATTCTGTTGTTATTGACTTTCTGACGTATTTCTGAAGAACTTCCGATTACACCCCGAGCGTGAAGTTGAATTCTTTATTGATCTTGAACTGCACAAAGCCCATTTCTAAAACCCCATATCGAATGGATCCTATTGAACTTCGGGAGTTAAAGGTCCAACTACGAGAATTGTTGGACTTAGGTTTCATTCGGCTTAGTACATCTCCTTGGGTGCTCCTGTTTTATTCGTAAAGAAGAAAGACGGGAGTATGCGACTTTGTATTGACTATCGGGAATTGAACCATGTCACCATCAAGAATAGGTATCCTCTACCTCGTATTGATGACTTGTTTGACCAGTTGCAAGGGGCACAATTCTTTTCAAAATTGATCTTCGATTACGATATCATCAACTAAATATTAGAACCGAGGATATTCCAAAGACGCGCTTCGAACTCGGTATGGGCATTATGAATTCTTAGTCATGTCTTCGGATGACTAATGCTCCTACAACTTTCATGGATATGATGAACCAAAGTATTCAAGGAATATTTGGATCGGTTTGTTGTTGTCTTTATTGATGACATCCTCATATATTCCAAAAGTCGTGAAGATCATGAGCACCATTTGAAGCTGGTACTCCAAAGGCTTCATGAAAACAAACTATATGCCAAATTGAAGAAATGCGAGTTCTGGCTTGAGGAAGTAGCATTTCTTGGGCACGTGGTGTCAAAACATGGAGTATCCGTGGACCCGACGAAGATTGAAGCAATACAAAGTTAGAGACAACGAAGTCGGTGGACCAAGTACGAGCTTTTTGGGCTTAGTGGTTATTATCGGAGATTCGTGGAAGAATTTTCTCGAATCGCTACTCCATTAACTCAAATGACTCGGAAAGATATAAAATTCGTTTGGAGCGAAGAATCGAGAAAGAGTTTCCAAGAGCTTAAGAGGAGACTTATTTATTTTTGTTCTAACAATACCATCCGGTTCGGATGGATTTGTTATCTATAAGCGATGCTTCGGGAAAGGGTTAGGATGTGTTCTCATGCAACGTGGGAAAGTCATAGCCTATGCCTCGCGATAACTTAAAGAGTATGAGAGGAATTATCCTACTCATGATCTAGAGTTAGCGTGATCGTTTTCGCTTAAAGATATGGAGGCACTATCTATATGGGGAGAAAGTGGAGATATATTCGGACCATAAAAGCCTTAAATATTTCTTCACTCAAAAAGAACTCAACATGCGGCGGCTGACGTTGGCTCGAGCTATTGAAAGACTACGACCACACTATTCAATACCATCCCGGAAAAGCGAACGTGGTAGTGGCGCATTGAGTAGAAGATCATATCGCGAGGAACGAGTGCGATGATGTCAAGTATACGATAGAGCCAACTTTAATAGAAAAAGTTAAGGTTGCTCGAACCCAATCTTGTCGAGGCGATGCGTATAAAGAAGAAAGTACAAGAAGGAGCTATTAGGAAGCGAGAATTGATGAAGAAGGAATACTTGAGTCCACTCTGACTTTGTGTTCCTAAAGACTCGATTTGAAGTACAAGATTATGATGGAGGCACACACACACATTTGCAATCCATCTCGGAAGTACTAAAATGTATCGTGATCTTCCACATACATTTTGGTGGAACAATATTGTGACGCCCCCAAAATTAGGTATACATCACCCATCTTGGGTTGCCACTTACATGGTACAGAATTTAAATACAACTTACTAACATAATAGCATAGTATACAATACGACATAAAGCTGTGAGTTTAAATACAAATATCGCTCTACTAGATATTATACAAACTCAAAAGGAGTCCTCATTACAATTATTATCACACTATTTCACGTAATAATAGTGAGGACTACTAATGCTATCTTCGAACCATCACTGCTTTCCCAGGCTCGTCCCAAATATATTCTCATTTCAAGAGAAAAAAGTGAAAGAAAGGTGAGCGTAACTAGCCCAAAGAAGAAATATTATGACTAAGATAATGCGAAATAAATTATCAATAGTCTTCAACAATATTAAACGATAAAATACAATAGACAACCCGGTTTAAGCTGCAGGTGGAATATCTGCAATCTATTAAAAGAGTCAAGTAGAAAATAAAGTCTACTATCTTTTAGGTTTTAAAAGGTTTTTCATCATTGTTATAGCTAAGACTCGACTTTAATAAATATTCCACATCATCGAATCACCCTCGCACTACTGGCCAGGATATTCTTTAGTATCACGACCACAATTATTCATGCACTACGGGCGAGAATATTTGTGTATTCATTAATGGTCATGATCATGCCAACAATCGTCCATCAATGCACTACTGACCATCGAGGATTTTTACCACATCATTTGTAACATTACGGTAAGATTACACCAATAGTCTCTGGTCATAATCATACCAAGTCCATCTATGCACTACTGAATACACGATGACTTTAAAAAATATATAAACATGAGGATGATGACAATGATATAAGAATTCAATAAAACAAGTTCAAGAATTATTTTATCCGAGAATTATTAACGTCCAAATTATCAACACGATCTTTGTTTTGTAGAGTAAAATTCAAGAATGATCGAGAAGAATATGAAAAGATCTTTGGATGAAACGCAAATATCAAGGATATTCCACTAATTTCATGGAGTATAGAAGTCAAAGTTTTAACCAATTTGGGTATAATAAAGAATGGAATAACAAAAGAAATCACCATGCATGCGATAGACCGCATGCATAAAGTTATTCAACGAATAATAATTAATCTACGGTCGGTGAAATTCACACCGCGGGATGTTCCAACGAGAATAATAAAGATGGAACCCGGATCCGGTGTAAAACACATGCGATAGGATATTCCAACGAGAATGATAAAGAAGCGGGAACCGAGTCCTGTGTAAAACACACGCATGAGATGTTCCAACGAAATAATAAAAATTTTAACCAGTCCGTGTAAAACACACGAGCGTGGATGTTCCAACAAAATAATAAAGAAGCGGAACCGAGTCCTTAGCAAAACACACGAGCAGGATGTTCCAATGAATAATAGAAGAATGTCACCAAGTATAGGGTAAACCACGATACAAAGTTATTCCAACAGAATAATAAGCAATGGAATAACAACATTCTCTTCATGAATAAGAAAGAATAACACCCTTACATTTGGTAGGAGATTGAATCTTTACGGACGATGTAGTAACAAAATACTCTTCTTCTTTCTCTTATTCTCTCTATACTTTCTCTATCTATAGCTTGAATGAATTAAATGAAAATAATGAAGCCCTAGGCCTCTATTTATAGAAGATTTCTAGCTTAGCTTTTCTTAGTGTGAAAAGCGCAAGTGGCTTGGAAGACGACTAATGATGTGAAAAGAAAAGTGGTTTGGCGCTTTTGTAATGTGAAACGACAAGTGGTTCGGCGCTTTGTAATGTGAAACGACAAGTGGTTCGACGTCTGGTAAAGGTAATTACTATTAACGAAGGTAAATACTATTGACGAAGGTAAATACTATTCACAAGGGTAATTACTATTGACGAAGGTAATTACTATTGACGAAGGTAAATACTATTCACAAGGGTAATTACTATTGACGAAGGTAATTACTATTGATGAAGGTAAATACTATTGACGAAGAGACTCTTAGATGATGACATATGAGCCCCCCATAAAATAATCAAACTAACCACAAATCATTTTTTTCATCAACACATATTTAATCTTTCAACAATTATTAATCATTTATAACTTGTCGTCTCAATTATTGATTTAATACTATAACATATTATACAGATGATACTGTGACAATAATTGAATCAATAATATAAGAGATATGATCGTGATTACGGTGAGTAATAATTGAGCATAGTGAGTGACTTCTCACGTAAGCATCAATAATCAATACCGTGTCTTCTTATGCAACCACAGCGTATTCTTGCATACTTTTACCACCGGGTAGTTCAACAGTTTTTAACGGTAACACCTCCGTAGTTATTTTTATAAAATATTTTTGTCGTTTTCTCGATCAAATGATAATTACATTATTGGGGTCCACCAATGATTGAGCCATTGTATTAATATTCCCTAACAAAAGAATATTCCCAAGGCCAAACAAATATTTTATAAAAACTTGCATACTTTGCAAAATTTATAAATATTACCCACAACTATAACATTATATCAAATTTATTCCATAATATTCAAAAATAATATTTATAGAAAAATTCATCTTTATTTATAAAAGTTTGGGTCTTACAACCTCCCTTTCTTATGAAATTTAAGCCCTCGAAATTAGGTGCGATACTGGTATGTCGAAGAGGTAAGGATACCTTGATTTCATTTCGATTCTAACTCCCAAGTCATTTCCTCAACATCGTGGTTCCTCCACAAAACTTTGACTTGAGGTATAACCTTGGAGCGTAGAATATGTTCCTTCTTATCCAAAATTTGAACAGGAACCTCTTCATACGTCAAATCTTCCGCTATTTAAATCCTGTTTCTAACTCAATAATATGGTTCGGGTCTTTCACATATTTACGTAACATAGATATGTGAAAAACGCGTTATGAACACGAGACATATTTGGCGGTAAAAAGCGAGTCTATAGGCCACAGCCCTACTCGATCGAGGATTAAAAATGGACCGATGAATCGAGGATTAAGTTTTCTTCTTTTCCAAATCTTGTAACTCCTTTCCATGGAGCAACTCTTAACAACACATGATCTCCTATATCGAATTCCACGTCCTTTCGATGAAGATCGGCATAACTCTTTTATCGATTTTGTGAGGTTTTTATCGTTGTCGGATCGTTTGAATCTTTTCCGTAGTCATACGTACGTACCGGCTCCGGTCCCAACAACGTTGCTTCACCCACCTCATCCCAAAGATATCTTTGAAACGACACTTTCTTCCATACAACGCTTGAATGGAGCCATGCCAATACTTGCTTGATAACTGTTGTTGTAGGAAAACTCCACCAATGGTAAGAACTTGTCCCAACTCCCTTGAAATCAAGGACACGAGTCTTAATAGATCTTGAAGAGTTTGAATAGTCCTCTCCGATTGTCCGTCCGTCGAGGATGATATGCCGAGCTAAATCGTAAAATCTGTGCCCATAGCTTTTTTGCAAACTAACCCAAAATCGTGAAGTGAATCTTGGGTCTCAATCGAAACTATGGATACTGGCGTACCATGCGATCTTACAATCTCGTTTATGTACATACGACGCAAGACGTTCAAGTGTATAAGTTTCTCGTATCGGTAAGAAATGAGCGGACTTGGTCAATCTATCAACAATGACCCAAATCGCATCAATGCCTTGAGAAACCTTAGGAAGGCCGTGAACGAAATCCATGGTAATGTGCTCCCACTTCCATTCTGGAATTTCAAGTGGTTGCAATGGACCTTTTGGTACTTGATGCTCCGCTTTTAACTCGACACAAGTTAGACACCTTGAGATAAACAAATATTATCTCTCTCTTTCGTATTGCTCCACCAAAATGTATGATTTAATATCATGATACATTTTGGTACTCCCGAGATGGATTGCAAATGGTGTGTTGTGCGCCTCCATCATGATATTATACTTTAAATCGTGGTCGTTAGGAACACAAAGTCCGGAGTTGACTCAAGTATTCCTTCTTCATCGATTCTTGCTTCCTTGGCGTAGCACCTTCTTGCACTTTCTTCCTCATCATGCATCGGCTCCAGTGCGTAGCTTGAGCAACTTTAACTTTATCGATTAAAGTCGGTTCTACTCTTCGTATACTCGCTATCATCACATGCGTCCCCCGAGTCTTTAACTCTATCTCCATCCTTTGCAAGTCACACAAAATGGGCCTGCGTTGACAATATCGCACTTTCATGACTTGCATATGATTTTCTACTCAATGCGTCGACTACCACGTTCGCTTTTCGAGGATGGTATTGGATGGTATGATCATAATCTTTCAACAGTTCAAGCCAACGTCGTTGTCGCATGTTGAGTTCCTTTTGAGTGAAGAAATATTTGAGGCTTTTATGATCCGTAAAGATCTCCACTTTCTCCCATACAAATAATGCCTCCAAATTTTAAGTGCAAGATAACAATGCTTAACTCTAAATTATGAGTAGGATAATTCCTCTCATATTCTTTGAGTTGTCGCGAGGCATAAACTATAACTTTTCCATGTTGCATAAGAACACATCCCAACCCTTTGCTCAAGATCATCACTTTGTAGATGACAAATCCTCCGAGCCGGATGGTATTGTCGAGCAGGTCTTTGAAATAAGTCTCCTCTTGAGTTCTTGAAAACTCTTCTCACATTCTTCGCTCCAATCGAACTTTGTATCTTTCCGAGTCAATTTGAGTCAATGGAGTAGCGATTCGAGAAAATCCTTCCACGAATCTCCGATAATAACCAAATAAACCGAGAAAGCTACGTGCTTGATCATTTGATTTAGGTTGTTCCCGACTTTGAATAGCTTCATCTTTCTTTGGGTCAATGATATTCCATGACTTGATACCACGTGCCCAAGGAATGCTACTTCTTGAAGCCGAACTCGCATTTCTTCAATTTGGCATAAAGCTTATATTCACGAAGCTTTTGGAGTGTCGACCTCAAGTGTTGCTCATGATCTTCACGGCTTTTGGAATAAATAAGGATGTCATCAATAAAGACGACCACAAAGTGATCTAAATATTCCTTGAATACTCGGTTCATCATATCCATGAAAGCGGCGGAGGAGCATTAGTCAATCCAAAGGACATGACTAGGAATTCATAATGCCCGTCTGCGAGTTCTAAAAGCCGTCTTTGGAATGTCGATTGGTTCTAATCTTCAATTGGTGATATCCTAACGAAGATCAATCTTTGAAAAGAATTTGGCTCCTTGTAATCCGGTCAAACAGTCATCAATACGTGGCAATGGATACCTATTTTTGATGGTAACATGATTCAACTCCAGATAATCAATACAAAGTCGCATACTCCCATCTTTCTTCTTCACGAATAGAATGCGGGAGCACCCCAAGGAGAAGTACTAGGACGAATAAAGCCAATGTCTAACAATTCCTGCGGTTGGGTCTTTAACTCCTCAAGTTCAATAGGAGCCATTCGATATGGGGCTTTGGAAATAGGTTTTGTCTGGGTTCAAGGTCGATACAAAATTCAATTTCACGCTCTGGGGTAGGCCAGAAGTTCTTGAGAATACGTCAGAAATTTATTAACAATAGGAATATCGTTTAAAAGCGGCGTATTTTTATTTAAATCATGACATGAGCTAAGAAAGCTTGAGATCCGTTTTTCAATAAACGAATAGCTTTATAACTTGAGATGATCGTGATTGATTTTAATGGTTTGGTCGTTTGAATTAATAATAGGTTGATTAGTAATATGAAAGCTAACAACCTTACGAAAACAATCAATTTTTGCATGATAAGTAGTTAACCAATCAATCCACTAGAATCCGCGTCAAATGCAAGTATTTTTAATGAAATAAGATCGACGGTGTAATGTGAGGGTACCGATTTGAACCAAACAAGACTTATAAACGATGGATGTAATGAAGGTTTCTCCCAACGGAGTTTCCACAGATAAGTCAAAGTCTAATTTTTCCTGAGTCAAATTTAATCGATGGCGCAAGTAGGAGAAATAAAAGATTGGGTAGAACCCAGTATCAAATAAAGTATAGACTTCATTAGAGTTTATGATAAGCTTACCCGTGATGACCTCATTCGGTTCCTTGCTCTTTGGGAGGTCACAACAAACGCTTCTCCCTTGCTACTCTGGGGTTTTGAATTTTACGGGATGGCCTTTGATGCCTCCATCCTAGTCAATTTGTCTTGATGAAACGCACAACATCGAGCTAAGTGACCTTCTCTTCCACAATTATAACATGCTTTGGACGGCATGACGCAGTTTGGACTGATGTGTCCCTCTCCTCCGCATTTGAAGCATATGATAGGTGGTCTTTCTCCTTCCTTAACAATGGGTGCTGGTGCTGACGTCTTTCCACCATTGTTGAATCTCCGTTTCTTGAAATGTCCATTCTTATTGTTTTGTACGATTACCACCGAAGTGGTTACCATATCCGCCCGTTGATTCCTCCACGCTTGTTGTCATCGCTCGATGACTACTCATTGGTATTATAATTTTTAGGTTGCTCTCTTTTAGTTGTGTTGACTCATTATCGCGTTCCACTAACTGAGCCCTATTTAGAACATCTGAATACAAACACAGTTTATGAGAAATAAGATGGTGACGTATCTCCGGCTTCAAACCTCTTAAAAACATTCGCGCCATTCTCTCTTCATTATCCACCAAGTGGGGCGAAACCGTGATAGCTCATAAATTTTGCCTCGTATTGTGACACGGTCATATTGTTTTGTTCCAACTTGATAAATTCCACCTCCTTCATGTGGCGAATACTTTCGGAAAGTATTTGTCGTTGAATGTACCCTGGAACTTCTCCCAAGATATCTTGATCAAAAGAAGTTGAGTACGTTTTATCGATTCCCACCAGTAATCCGCCTCTCTCCTCATAACATAAAAGGCGTGAAGGGAACCTTTTGCTCCTCGGAGCATCCCAAGACATCAAATATCTTGGTAATCTGCTTTATCTATGCTTCCGCCATAAGTGGTTTTGGCTCTCCCTTAAACTCCGGTGGTCCCAGCTCCTTGAATTGTTTAGCGGTGACCGCCTGAGAGTTTTCAGTGTTTCCACCTATGTTTTGGACAGAGTCGTTCTACTTCTTTGTTGCATAAATTGCATAAAGCCTCTGAACATTTGATCATTCATCATTTGGTCCGTGTTGTTGTTTGCATGAGGATTGTCGCCTTCCTGATGCACATTACCCTGATTATTGATATGTGGTGAATCAACGATCGCTCGCTGCGCTCCATTCTTATTCTCAACATTCTCGGATGTCATTTTCGAGATACTTCCACAAAACACAAGGTTAATTGACGTATAACAAATTATCCCTATCTTGACCAACCAATAAAATAGCACATAAACTTAGGTAGGTCATACTAGCGAAGGTATTCCCGTCTCTCCCCTCCTAGTACTATTCTCACATCTTAGCCGGGATCATATCCTAAGCTCGATACTGTTGTGGCCCCCCAAAATTAGGTATACATCACCCATCTTGGGTTGCCACTTACATGGTATGCAATTTAAATTCAACTTACTAACATAAGCGTAGGTATGTAATACGACATAAACTGTGAGTTTAAATACAAATATCGTCTACTAGATATTATACAAACTCAAAAAGGAGTCCTCATTACAATTATTATCACACTATTTCACGAATAGTGAGGACTACTAATCTTATCTTCGGGACCATCACTCGTTTCCCCAGACTCGTCCCGGCTATATTCTCATTTCACGAAGAGAACGGTGAAAGAAAGGGTGGTAGCGCAACTAGCCCAAAGAAGAAATATTATGACTAAGATAATGCGAGAATAAATTATCAATAGTCTTCAACAATGTTAAGCGATAAAATACAATAGACAACCAGTTTAAGCTGCGGCGAAATATCTGATCTATTAAAAGAGTCAAGTAGAAAATAAAGTCTACTATCTTTTAGGTTTTAAAAGGTTTTTTCATCATTTGTTATAAATTTGAGACTCGACTTTAATAAATATTCCACATCATCGAATCACCCCTCCCACACTTCTGACGAGGATATTCTTTAGTATCGCGACCACAATTATTCATGCATTTACGGGCGAAGAATATTTGTGTATTCATTAATAATCATGATCATGCCAACAATCATCCATCAATGCACTTCTACGGCACCATGAGGATTTTTACCACATCATTTGTAACATTACGGTCGTGATTACATCGAATAGTCTCTGGTCATAATCATACCAAGTCCATCTATACACTACAAAATACGAGATGACTTTAAAAATATAAACATGAGGATGATGACAATGATATAAGAATTCAATAAAACAAGTTCAAGAATTATTTTATCCGGAAATTATTAACGTCCAAATTATCAACATGATCTTTGTTTTGTAGAGTAAAATTCAAGAATGATCGAAAGAATATGAAAAGATCTTTGGATGAAACGCAAAATATCGAGGATATTCCACTAATTTCATGGAGTATAGAAGTCAAAGTTTTAACCAACCGGTATAATAAAGAATGGAATAACAAAAGAAATCACCATGCGCGATATAGGCCGCATGCATGTGTTATTCCAATGAATAATAATTAACGGAACGGTCGGTGAAATTCACAATCGCGCGGGATGTTCCAACAGAATAATAAAGATGGAACCCGCATCCGGTGTAAAACACACGATAGGATATTCAACGGAATGATAAAGATTTTAACCGGTCGGTGTAAAAACACACGCATGTGATGTTCCAACGAATAATAAAGAAAGAATCCAAAGTCCGGTGTAAAAAACACGCATGACGGATGTTCCAACAAAATAATAAAGATTTTAAACCAGTCCTGTGTAAAACACACGAATGTGATGTTCCAATGAATAATAGAAGAATGTCACCAAGTATAGGGTAAACCACGTTATCTGAGTTATTCCAATGAGAATAATAAGCGATGGAATAACAACAGTTCTCTTCATGAATAAGAAAGAATAACACCCCTTACATTTGGTAGGAGATTGAATCTTTACAAAGCGGTGTAATAACAAAATACTCTTCTTCTTTCTCTTTATTCTCTCTATACTTTCTCTATCTATAGCTTGAATGAATTAAGTGAAAAATAATGAAGCCCTAGGCCTCTATTTATAGAAGATTTCTAGCTTAGCTTTTCTTACCGCCGTGTGAAAAGCGCAAGTGGCTTGACGACTAATGATGTGAAAAGAAAAGTGGTTTGGCGCCTGTAATGTGAAACGACAAAGTGGTTCGGCGCTTTTAGTAATGTGAAACGACAAGTGGTTCGGCGTCTGGTAAAGGTAATTACTATTAACGAAGGTAAATACTATTGTTGACGAAGGTAAATACTATTCACAAGGGTAATTACTTATTGACGAAGGTAATTACTATTATTGAAGGTAAATACTATTCACAAGGGTAATTACTATTGACGAAGGTAATTACTATTGACGAAGGTAAATACTATCGACGAAGAGACTCTTAGATGATGACATATGAGCCCCCATAAAATAATCAAACTTACCACAAATCATTTTTTTCATCAACACATATTTAATCTTTCAACAATTATTAATCATTTATAACTTGTAGTCTCAATTATTGATTTAATACTATAACATATTATACGATGATGATCTTGTGACAATAATTGAATCAATAATATAAGAGATATGATCAAAGATTCATTGTAGCAATAATTGAGCATAGTGAGTGACTTCTCACGTAAGCATCAATAATCAATCTGCGTGTCTTCTTATGCAACCACGCAGACATCTTATTTTTACCACACGGGTAGTTCAACAGGTTTTAACGGTAACACCTCCGTAGTTATTTTTATAAAATATTTTTGTCGTTTTCTCAATCCGATAATAATTACATTAATGGGGTCCACCAATGATTGAGCCATTATCGAATATTCCCTAACAAAAAGAATATTCCCAGACCAAACGAATATTTTATAAAAACTTGCATACTTTGCAAAATTTATAAATATTACCCACAACTATAACATTATATCAAATTTATTCCATAATATTCAAAAATAATATTTATAGAAAAATTCATCTTTATTTATAAAAGCTGGGGTCTTAGAAATATGAAGAGAGAGATTGCAAAGTTTATCTCGATGTGTTTAACTTGCCAACGTGTAAAGGCGGAGCATCTAGTACCTAAGGGTCCGTTGCAACCACTTGAGATTTCGAAATGGAAGTGGGAACACATTACCATGGATTTAGATTCTGGGTCTTCCTACTACGTTTCTCAAGGCATCAATGCTATTTGGGTTATTGTTGATAGATTAACCAAGTTTGCTCATTTCTTGCCGATACGGAGACTTATTCCTCGAACGTCTTGCTTAGTATGTGCGTGAATGAGATTGTGAGGTTGCATGGCATGCCAATATCCATAGTTTCGGATCGTGACCCAAGATTCACTTCAAGATTTTGGGTTAGCTTGCAAAAAGCTATGGGCACGGATTCTGATTTAGTTCGGCATACCATCCCCAAACGGACGAACAATCGGAGAGAACTATTCAAACTCTTGAAGATCTATTAAGACTCGTGTCCTGAACTTCAAGGGTAGTTAGGATAAGTATTTACCATTGGTGGAATTCTCCTACAACAACAGCTTATCGAGCAAGTATAGGTGTGGCTCCATTCGAAGCATTATATGGACGAAAATATCGTTCTCCAATATGTTGGGATGAGGTGGGTGAAGCAACATTGTTGGGATCCGAGTTAGTCACGTATGACTCACCGAAAAGATCCAAATGATTCGACAACGATACATACAAAGCGGCACAAGATCGACAAAAGAGTTATGCGGATCTTCATCGAAAGGGCGTGAAATTTAGTATAGGGGATCATGTTTTGTTGCGAGTTGCTCCATGGAAGGGAGTTACAAGATTTGGAAAGAGAGGAAAACTCAATCCACGATTTATTGGTCCATTTCAAATTCTTGACCGAGTAGGAAATGTAGCCTATAGACTCGCGTTACCTCCGAGTATGTCTCGTATTCATAATGTGTTTCACATATCTCGCTTCAGTAAATATGTGAAAGACCCGAACCACGTTATAGAGTTAGAACCGGACGAGATAGCAGAGACTTAACGTATGAGGAGGTACTGTCAAGATCTTGGATAGGAAGGAGCATGTCCTACGCCAAGAAAGGTCATACCACAAGTTAAAGTTTTGTGGAGGAATCATGCTATAGAGGAAATGACACGGGAATTGGAAACGGAAATGAAAGCGAGGTATCCTCACCTTTTCAAAACACCAGTACGTCACGTCGAATTTCGAGGACGAAATTTCATAAGGAGGGAGGTTGTAAGACCCCAACTTATTATTAATGAAATTTAATTTTCTCTATTTATTATTTTGAAATAGTAAGGGTTGATTTGATTAATGTGGATAGTTAGGGGTAAAATCATGCAAATATTTCAAAATAAGCAAGTGGTTATAAAATATTCATTGTTGTGGGGAATATTCGTTTGGTCGTGGAATATTAAATCTTTGTCGGTGAATATTCGTATGCGATGCCAGCGACCGTGTGTGGGCCCATAACTGAAAGCTATTGGATGAAGAAAATGACAAATATAAGTGGTTTAAAAATAACAGGCGTAGTTATTCACATTAATATTGTTAAAATACTAAATTGGTTAAAACACGATGGAAGCTTTGCAGTATTGCACCAATTATTGATTCTTATGTAAGAAGACACTACTTAATAATGGTTACGATAATTCTTTGTTCAAGTATTTTATTGATTTAATAATTGTTGCGTTGATATTTTATATTCTTTTTGTTTTTAATAATTGTCATTACACGGTTTTTTCATTATCGATGCAATAATTCATATTATCTGAATAATATTATTAGATAACATTATTGGCAATGTCTAGAAAGTTACATAAGGAGAGGTTTGGTCACCTAATTGCGGCGCCAAAGATGAGAGAAATTCTTATTGAAAGCCCCTCTTTCTTGGGAGCTGCACGGTTGTCGATATTGTGATTACTGTAATATTATTTGTGAATAATTAATTATTGATTCATATGATGAGGAAAATATTGATTTTATGTGGATATAGATGGAGAAAATTTTTAATGTGACAATTGTTGAAAATTGAAATTTTATCTTTTTACGATAAGATAATTCATTTAAATGTATTATTATATTTTAAATATATAATAATGGTGATATTTTTACAACGAATGTGGGATATATGAGTATCTGAGGAAGAAGAGTATTTTTTGTTGCAATAAATGTTTAAAACATGTTAAACATGCTCGGTGGGCCCCATTTATTGACCGAAATTTGATTATAGCTTTGTAAAATCGCCTGGTTGTGGATTTCTATTCAATTTACATTTGGAATTTGGAAAAACTTCTTCGCAAAGTTGTAGAGAATTGAATTTCCTATAAAAAATGCGAGATTCAATTTTTACGATAAAAGGGCTATTTATTATGAATTATTGAAGTTAGAAGCTCTGAAATAATTGATTTTTGGAAGTTTTAATTATTATTTTAAAGAAAAACGTTTTTTGCATTTAAGTGGGCTAAAATTTGATATTAATTCTTTGAAATCGATCTTCAAAGATGGGCTAAGAAATTTATTATATATATTAATATTTTATTAAATTTTACTGCTTTGGTGTTCTAAGCATTTTCCTATAAATAGGGTCTTGGGTTAGAATTGAAAATCACACGAAGAAGCTCAAGTTTTCTCTCTATATTATCGAGCGTATTCTTGTGAGTATTTTGAGTATACTTTGAGTATTGTTAGATCTGCTGAAGTTCCTTGACTATATACCCTAGATTCCAAATTTAAAGTACTAATCTTTCGAGGTAAGAGATATTATTTTTTTTTCAGTAATGATATTATTTCTTCAATATCATTATGTTGAAATATTGATCTGAAGTTTTATCAAATTTGGAACTTTTGGTGTTGGAGTTACTATTCATGTATACTGAAGACTTTATTCACGTATAATCGACACTATTCACGAAAGTACGGCACTATTCATCGAAAAATGAAAAATTTTCTTTTAGTCCAAAATATCTATTCGGATACTAGCTTTGATTGTATCCATGTTTTGATCATTCTTGAATTTTACACCACCGTGATTATTTTTGAGGTATTTTTGGACATGGGTAAAACAAAAGTACGAATCCTTAATCCTTAATCCTTGTCATTTTGTTTCAATTGGATTCGTTTCTTTAAAAATATTTTTCATCATCCTCGGTCTTAAATGATGATATTATTGAATATCTTTGGCACAGTAGTGCAAAGATGAATGATTTCTGAAGAATATCTTTGGCCCAGTGGTGCAAAGATGAGCAGTGTTTAGATGAACATGACTAATCGATGAATATCTTTGGCTCAGTAGTGCAAAGATGAATATTTGATTCGGATATATATTGATTGATGTTACGAGGGATAAAAGATAGAGCGATGAACTTTTAAATTCATACATAGAAGATAGTAGTTTTCATTCTCTACTTAACTCTTCTAATTAATTATTATTTCAACTGCGAATATTGATTTAAAATTTGTTGTTTATTGTATTCTATTAGATTTTTCCTTGTTGAAGACTAACGATAATTTGTTGTATATTATCTTAGTCATAATATTATTCTTGGGGCTAGTTGAGCTCACCCTTTTCCTTTTTGTTCCATTTTTCTTCTCGGGAGGCGAGAATATATAGCGAGTACGCAGTCTGGGTATTGAATGAAGGTTCTAGAGAGAGTTGTTTAGTAGTCCTCACTATTTTTGTAAAATAATGTATCAATAAATGTGATGAGGATTTATTTGAGTATAGATATTGTCTAGAAGATAATATTTGTATTCAAACTCACAGTTTTACTGTTGTAATAATAAAGTTGTAGTTGTTTCTGTACCATGTATTGACAACTCAGAATGGGTGATGTATACCTATTTTGGGGGCGTCACACAAAGGTTCCATGAACCCAATCGAGGCTCAAACGTGGGTTATGGAAATGGAGAAGGTTTTCGACGTTGCTAGGGTTAGAGAAGACCAGAAGACCGCTTTTGCAACGTTTATGCTGAAGTCTGAGGCTAGCTACTGGTGGCAAGCAAACAAAGTGCGAGGAGGTGAAGGTATAATTACGTGGGAGAGATGTTTTTCGAAATGTATTTCCCAACTAGTTCACAGAACCAGATGGAGGTTCAATTTCTAGAGTTGAAGCAGGGAAATATGAGCGTGCCTGACTATGCGGCTAAATTCAACGAATTGGCAAGGTTTGCCCCGTATCAAGTTCACACGGATGAGAGGAAGGCGAGACGGTTTGAGCAAGGACTAAAGCCTTGGGTGTACAACAAGGTATCAATGTTTCAGCTAAACACGTTTGCTGGAGTACTGGAAAAGGCCATCCTCGCTGAAGGAGGAAGCGATGCGGTGACCAAGTACAATCAAGATCAAAAGAAGAAGAAGAGTGAAGGTGAAGGATGTAACAAGGTCAGTGGAAGTGTCACAGGAGGTGGAAATTTCAATCAGAAGAAAAGGTGGAACGACAGCTCATCATCGGGGAATCAGCAAGGTAGTCAGAAGAAAAGAATCGAAGCATGCCCGACTTGCGGGAAAGCCCATCTGGGAGTTTGTATGAAAGGAAAAAGAGTGTGCTACAATTGTGGACAGGAAGGCCACATAACACCAAACTGTCCAAACCTAAAGAAGGGTGCTTGTTTTACTTGTGGTTTGAAGGACCATTTGGCAAGAGATTGTCCCAAGAAGGGATCGGGAGGGTCAGGATCAGGAGGAAACCGGGGAAATAACAGTGGAAATGCCTTAACCATCACCCGCAACAAACCGACCGACCGCCCAGACTTTCAATATGATGGTGCGAGGATTGATCCAGATCTCTCGATGATGTGTGTAAGGTATCATTCCGATCAATGAAATTAATGCTTATGTTTTATTTGATTCGGGTGCTACTTGTTCCTTTATATCCGAAGACTTTGCTAATAGTTTAAATTTGCTTATGGATGAGTTGGAATATCCCATGAATATAGAAATTGCGAATAGGGAGATAATTCTGTTAAAATGCGTGTTTAAGAACTGTAGAGTGGATATTAAGGGTAATATCATGAATGTAGATCTTATCCCTATTCGACTTGGGGAATTTGACGTTATTTTGGGAATGGACTGGTTATTCAATTACGGGGCTATAATTGATTGCCAAAAGAAGCGTATTAACCTTATGACTCCATCAAAGGTTGTGTTTTATGGTAGCAAGTCGCTGAAAGCAGCGAGTTGTCAGACGATGATGCAGCCGTGAAGTTGTTAAAGACAAGGTCAGTAGGATACTTAGCTTACATAGTCGATAGTCGAAAAGAGAACCGAAGGTAGAAGAAATACCGATTGTGAGGGACTTCGTCGACGTATTTCAGAACGATTTACCGGGACTTCCACCGTGGTAGAGAGGTAGATTTAAATGTCGATTTGGCGCCCGAATCGCTCCAATATCGAAGGCACCATCTGCGAATGGCACCGATGAGAGATGAAGGAATTAATGGTACAACTACAAGAATTATTGGACAAGAAGTACATTCAATAGGCGTGTCGCCGTGGGGAGCGCGGTGTTGTTTGTGAAAAAGAAGGATGGATCGATGCGACTCTGCATTGACTACGAGAACCCAATAAGGTCACGATTAAGAACGGATATCCATTCTGAGGATCGACGACTGTTTGATCAATTGAAGGGAGCGAGGTACTTTTCCAAGATAGACTTGAGAAGCGGTTATCATCAATTAAAGGTGAGGCCGAAGGATGTACCAAAGACTGCGTTCAGAACACGATACGGTCACTACGAATTTTTAGTAATGTCATTTGGTCTTACGAATACTCCTGCAGCATTTATGTGACTAATGAATGGTGTGTTCAAGCCGTTTTTGGACAAGTTCGTAGTGGTATTTATAGATGACATTTTGGTCTATTCGAAAACCAAAGAAGAACACGAAGAATATTTGAGATTAACGTTGAAAGTATTAAGAATGGAAAAGTTGTATGCCAAGTTTTCGAAATGCGAATTTTGGATTGAACGAGTGCAATTTCTTGGGCACGTGATCGATAAAAACGGAATTTCAGTAGATCCATCCAAAGTCGAAGCCGTGATTAACTGGGATCAGCCGAGGACGCCATCGGAAGTACCAAGTTTTCTTGGATTGGCAGGATATTATAGAAGGTTCATACAAGACTTTTCCAAGATCGCAACTCCGTTAACGAATTTAACTCAAAAAGCTGTGAAATTTGTTTGGACGGATAAGTGTGAGGAAAGTTTTCAAGAATTGAAGAAGAGGTTGAGTACGGCCCATATGTTATCTCTTCCGGAGGATACAGGAAATTTTGTTGTTTATAGTGATGCATCGCATAAAGGACTTAGCTGTGTGCTGATGCAAAACGGCAAAGTCATTGCGTATGCATCACGACAGTTGAAGGATTACGAGAAGGGTTACTCGACCCATGATTTGGAGTTGGCTATAGTTGTTTTTGCTCTAAAAATTTGGAGGCACTATCTATACGGGGAGAAGTGTGAAATATATACGGACCACAAGAGTCTGAAATATATTTTTACACAGAAGGATTTGAACACGTCGTCAAAGAAGATGGTTGGAATTAATTAAGGATTACTGTTGTGAGATTTTTATACCATCCGGGAAAGCAAATGTGGTTGCCGGCGCCTTAAGTAGAAAGGGTCGTGAGAAATTGATGATGTTAATCGCTCGGGAGGAGCTAATTACGAAATGGAGAAACCGGAGTTGGAAGTGAAGTATCCTATAGAGATTGATGAGAAGCTATTTCGATGCAATCTGTACAACTCTACTAGATAAAGTAAAGGAGGCTCGACTTACGGACGAAGAATGTAAAAAGGTGACAAAGAAGATATCTCAAGGAACCAGAACCAAGATTTAAGATGGATAAGGAAGGAATCTTTGAGATTTGAAAATAGAATCTGGATTCCGCCAAGACAAGAAATTAAGGAAGAAATTACGAGTGAGGCTCATAGTTCGAGATATTCGATTCACCCGGTAGTACAAATATGTATCAAGATCTTGACAACATTTACGGTGGCCGAATTTGAAACGCGATGTTGCGAGAATGTGTTGCCAAGTGTCCGACACATCCGAGAAAGTAAAAGCGAACATCGAGACCGGTGGATTGCTACAACCGTTAGAAATCCCGAATGGAAATGGGAACATATTACAATGGACTTCGTGGTTGGCCTTCCGGCGACTAAGAAAAGGCTGACGCGATTATGGGTTATCGTTACCGGTCGACGAAATCCGCACACTTCCTTCCAATCAAAATCAGATTCAACTTAGATCGGTTAGCAAGGTTATATGTGAAAGATATTGTTTCGATACACGGAGTGCTGGTGTCAATTGTTTCGATAGAGATCCGCGCTTCACATTAAATTTCTGAAACGCGTCTTGAGAATGCATGGGTATGCAATTGCGAATGAGTATGACTTACCACCCTCAAAATGCAAGCAGACAGAGACGAGTGAAGAGCGATTCAAACATTAGAAGATATCTTTGAGAGCACATGTGATGGACTTCAAAGGAAATTGGGATGATCACTACCGTTAGTAGAGTTAAGCTACAACAACAGCTACCACGCTAGTATAGGCATGCCGCACTTACGAAGCGTTATCTGGCGAAAGTCACGAACTCCACTTCTTGGGATGAAGTTGGTGAAAGACAATTTCTAGGGCCAAAATTGAGTGCAATGAAGACGGCGAGAACTAGTCAAAGTGATCCGAGCACACGGTGGTAGCGGCTCAAGATCGACAGAAGAAATACAATGATCTACATCGTAAAAATATCGAGTTTGAATCGGTGTAGTTATGTTTTCTTGAAGGTCTCTCCCGAAAGGGAAGATCGAGTTTGGAAAGAAAGGAAATTGAGCCCAAGATTCATTGGACCCTTTAAAGTCTTGAGAAGAATCGGAGAAGTTAAATGCGAGGTAGCCTTACCTCCAAAGACTCGAGAATGTCCACAACGCCTCTTACATGTTTACGTATTACACGACCTACAAGGCCGATTACAAGCATGTAATTGAATATGAACCCCTACATTTTGAGAAAGACTTATCTTACGAAGAAATTCCTGTCCAAATTGTCGACCGAAAAGAACAAGTTCTTAGAAATAAATTTATACCTTCTGTTAAGGTAATTTGGAGGAACCACAACGCTGACGAAGCTACGTGGGAACTCGAAGAGAATATGATGAAGAATTACCCTCATTTATTTATTTAATTATGTGTAACCGATTCTGGGGACAAAATCTTTGTAAGGGGGGGAGAATGTAACGGGTCGAATTTATTGAGTCGTGATTCTGGGGACAGAATCCTTTTAAGGGGAGAAAGATGTGAAGAACGAGAATTTTGTAATTAATTTTAATATTTATTGAATTAAATAAATATTTTTCGATGATTTAATTATTAGATTAAATAATTAATTGACGTAATTGTGGTAGATTAATTTAATTATATGTGTTACATTTATTAAATTAATGTAGAGAGTTTTTATTATCCAAGTATGTGATTATGTGAGCTTATTGTATTAAAAGAAATATTTAATAAGCATATTGGTATTTTAATTAATTTAATTATTAATTAGAGAATTAATAATTTGACATTATTTATTAATGAGTTATTTAATTATGTGACTATGTGAATTTATGAGAAATTATTATATTTTATTTATAATAAATTAAATAAGATGTGAGTTTATTTTATAAAGGAGTGTGACATTAATTAAACTATATGATAAAAGTTTTATTTAATTAAATGAGATTAAGTCTTTTGAAGCTAGCCAAACAAGGCCCTAAGAGGAGTTGGTGCAGTTAACCCATGATTGGGCCAATGACCACTCTGCTTTCGATTATCCGATCATTATATCTGACGTCTTCTTTTTTTTTTTTTCATTTTACCTAAGTCTAAGAAATATTCAGAGAGAGTCTGAGAATTTCCAAGAAGAATTAAGATACTGTGAAAGAGAATTGAGAGTGAGGAAACTAAGCCTACTAATTATATCCTACAGGGTAATCTCCTCCTTCCCAAATTCTATTTTACGTATTTAGTTTTCATAAAATGGGTTTCATAGTTTTTGGCTTTCAAACCTCTGTTATGTCTCTATAATTGAGAAATTGTGCTATTATATGGATATATGTAATAATAAGAGTAGCATAACATGTTTTATATATATATTGCATGATTCCATATCATCAGTTTCATAGTATTACATCGTATATGATTTCTACAAAATTACAGAGTTTGGGTTTTGGCCTTAAGGCCTTATACGTGATTTTAGTATGTCAAACATAAATGTTTTCGTAAAATTTACACTCGTATGATTTTATGCATGTTGATACGAAGAGACCAAAGTTTAAATAAACGGATTCGGTGTTATAACGAATCCGTGGTGACAATTTTCATGTTTTATTTTCAAAACCTTCAAGAACATCAAGAACAGTGAAAGTAAATGTGTTGATTTTGCAAATTATGTGTTGTAACTTGTTAAAAATCATGCTAGATGGGTTAAGTAATGATTATATATGTATTACAATGATTGGGTAAGTCTAAATTCGTGTAAAAAATAACTAATTGGAAGTTATGACCATATTCATGTATAATTTTACGTGTGATTGATTTTGGCCTAATTTGGCCTTGTTATGTTCATGATGAGCTGAATCTACTGAGCTAAAATGAGAGAAAATGAGCACAGTAACTTTTGCTTCCGTGCATGTTACCAAACTAAATTACCCCGCCCCGGCGGTCAAAATAAATAAATAAATAAATAAATAAATAATAATAATAAATAAATATTTGATGAAAATTATTATTAAAATATTTATAAAATAAATTAAATATTTTAATTGAGATATTTATGAAATAAAATAAATATTCGATGAAAATTATTATTAAAATATTTATAAAATAAATTAAATATTTTAATTGAGATATTATGGAATAAAATAAATATTCGATGAAAATTATTATTAAAATATTTATAAAATAAATTAAATATTTTAATTGAGATATTATGGAATAAAATAAATATTCGATGAAAATTATTATTAAAATATTTATAAAATAAATTAAATATTTTAATTGAGATATTATGGAATAAATTAAATATTCGATGGAAATTATTATGAAATAATTTATTAGAGTGTAATAATAGTAAAGAATGAAAATATTCTAATTTAATTAAGTAATTAAATTAGAAGGGTAATGATTTGTTAAATAAAGTGGAGTTTATATTAAATAATTAAGTGAAAATGTAACTAATATGAATGTCGAATACATATGGTATGTGTGTAGGATTTGTGGTGAGCAAGTAGTAATCGTTTAGCTTTATGCGACGAGGCAAGTTTCCTAACCCTACTTGTCATTATTGTTCAAGTTTATTAATTACCTCGAGTAAATTATCATTATTATTATTCATGTTCAAATGTTATATTAAAGATTGATTATCTTTTCAAAGCATGATTCAGTTATACAATAATTGTCTATTGTATACTTCCTGAGATTATTATTCAATTTGAATATCATTATTATTGAACCTTATTAGACTAGCGAACCCTTATTGATTCGACTAGTCCATAGTTGATGAGCGTTCTAAATTTCCGAACCCTTGATGAATTGTCCAAACCAAACTTCCTTTAAAGCGGACTCGAATGTCAAACCGAGATGAACAACCTCGAAAGGATTTACTTATCGTTAAGCGTTAAGATATTAATGCGTAGTATTGTACTTGAAGGTGATCCCCCAAGTGCAGTAGAAAAGGTCCATAGTCTTATAGATCATTAAAGGTTTCAAGTATAACCCTTGATAACCTGGGACGTAGTTCAAGGTCTTATGACCCTCGAATTCTTTTGTTTCTTGTTATTCATTCTTGATTCAAAAGTTGAGCTTTTATTCGGATGTCTTTGATTTACTCGCATGCTATTATAATTATTATTTCATTATTATACTTGTGGGCATTAGTGTTCACTCTTGCTTAATAATAACATTGCGATTAAGAACGAAAGAACCGACGAACCTTTCCACTAGTAAATCAAGGGCAAAGTTAGCAAGTGTTGAAGACTTGTTATTTTATTTGATGATGTATTTAGGTTAGACTTAAGTTAATGATGTTGTTTAAGACTTAATTGTTTATGATTCAGCACAGATGTTTAAGGTTAGAGTAACCTGGGATTGTATTTATTATGTAGTTGATGTAACCCCATAAGGGGAGATTTATTATTATTTCTATCTATTGCATGGTTTGCATTTATTATGGGTAGATAGATAGATGATATTTATACAGTGAACACCAAATCCCGTGGAATTGAAGTACCCGGATTTGGGGGTGTCACAATCAAGGATAATTCTGTGGCCATATGATATCTATCATAACCTGGAAACATGGCCTCCCATGTACGAAGGTTTCTTTGAGCACTTTCCAAAGATTCTAATTTCTAAAACAGTTTTTGACTATACCTTTATGTAGGTTTCACCTTTGTGAGGTCTTTGTCCAATCGATGGGACATTTGTCACATTACTGTTGGGACACGAGTCACAGATTGGTATATATTGTATCCAAACTCACAAAGATATGTGTTTGTTGTATTTTGTCTGACAATTGTTGTAATAAAGTTGTAGTTATTTTCTGTACCATGTAATTGGCGACTCAGAATGGGTTGGATGGAATGAACCTATTTTGGGGTCGTCACACGTGCCCTTGCTGTTAACAAAAGACAAACGGGGTTAAAATGTGATGACGTGACAGGCTTAAATATAAAATATATTCTAAATAAAATAATATATATCATTTAATCAAAACAAAAAATACTAAAATTCAAAATAAAAAAGCATAACATATTTACATTATTTAATCAAAATAATAAATTTTAAATTATTTTGTTAACTAATCAAAACAATTAATTAAATAAAATAAGTTTTATAACATATTTACATCATTTAATCAAAATACTTAAATTACTAAAATCATAATACTAAATAATATTTTTAAAATTCAAAAGCTGGAGTATTATGATTATTTTAGTAATTTTAATATTAATTTTAAAAAGCATATCAATTTAAAAATATTATGATGTAATTTGAATTTTTAATACATTTTTAAAATATTATTACATCATCAAATTATAACATATATTGTTATGTATAGATTATTATATCATCAAATTATTTATATTATTTATAACATATATAGATTATTACATCATCAAATTTTTATATATTTTAAAAATATTATTTAGTATTATGATTTTAGTAATTTAAAATTTTATATCAATTAGTATTTAGTATTATGATTTTAGTATTTTAATGATGTAATTTAAATTTTTGTTGTTTTGATTAATTAACAAAATAATTTGAATTTTAGATTTTTTTAATTTGATTTTTTAGTATTTTAGTATTTTTTAAATTAGTATTTTAGTATTTTTTAAAAATAGTATTTGATGTAAATATGTTATGTTTTGAATTTTAGTATTTTGATTAAATGATATAAATATGTTATACAACTTATTTTCTTTAATTAGTTATTTTGATTAGTTAACAAAATAATTTGAATTTTATTATTTTGAATAAATGATGTAAATATGTTATGCTTTTTTTATTTTGAATTTTAGTATTTTTTGTTTTGATTAAATGATATATATTATTTTATTTAGAATATATTTTATATTTAAGCACTAATGGCGTCATCATATTTTAATCCCGTTAAATCTTTTGTTAACTAAAGTGAGGTACCATGATTAAAAATATAACGTTAAGGGTACTTTTGGAAAAAAAATTTGTTTAGGGTGCAAGTGGGACATTGCGGTAAATATTAGGGGCTTTTTTGACCATTTGCCCTATAATACAATGACAGAAAAAGCATTTAACCCCTTTATTTCCATTCGAAAATTCTTTAGCATATTGAATAATTCTATATTATATCAATAAAGAGGTTATGCAAAATTTAAATTTCTAGTATAACAACGTAATTAATAGTATATTTTATACAATAGTGCAACCATGCTGACACCAAATATTAAATTAATTATATCAGAATGCTTTATTACATAGAATAAAACAATTAAATTAATTATCACATTAATTAGATACTTACATGAATTGAGAGAAAACATTCTTGTATGTATTACATTTTTGCTGAGCTTAAAGGTGAAAGTCTTCAATTGTCTCTCACAATCTTATAATGAATATATAGGTGTGTATAAAATTCTTGAGAAGATTATTGAGACCAAACTCTAACTGTTTTATTTACATATTGTATTATGCCAAAATAATATTAGTAATATTATTTATACGCTACATAATTACCAAACTCTTAAATAAAATAATTAAATTAATATAATATGTAAGCCTAATAATTTTATAAATAATAGAAGCCACATAAGAAAATAAAATATTCTAACAGAGTATGGAGAAAGCAAGAAGCGGTCATGCGCGGTGGATCAAATCGGAGAAATTGAAGACTTTGTTAATTGTCATTTTCTTGTTTACTGTGTTTTTTCTGTCAAGTAGGAAGTAATGAGTGTTAGTGAGTATGCCAAAAGAGGTAGTTTATTAATGAAATTTTGTAAAAAAAAGCACGCCTATAGGGGGTGAATAGGTATACAAACTCACAAGTGATTATTAATGGACAATTTTAAAAATTTATTATTGCAGGCTATAATCGGACAGGTAACCCCTGTCAGTTTTACTATATGTTCTTCGTCTGTTATAATCGAAAAGGTAATCCATGTCGGTTTTAGTACATGTTCTTCGTCTGTTATAATCAGACAGATAATCCCTGTCGATTTTAGTATATCTTCAAACACGAACTGAAACTAAATATGCAAAAAGCAAATATGAATCAAAGAAAAGTGCATAAAGTAAATCACACTAAGATTTTTATGTGGTTCAACTCTTATCCTCTAATCTAGTGGTCTAATCCAGGTATAATACCAACTAGTATTGGAGACACTTTTTTATTAAAACTTAATATTCAAAAGATTATAGGAAAAACTCCCTGAATAACGAAGATTGATTCTGTGACGCCCCCAAAATAGGTATACATCACCCATTCTGAGTTGTCAATACATGGTATAGAAACAACTACAACTTTATTATTACAATAGTAAAACTGTGAGTTTGAATACAAATATTATCTTCTAGACAATATCTATACTCAAATAAATCCTCATCACATTTATTGATACATTATTTTACAAAAATGGTGAGGACTACTAAACAACTCTCTAAAACCTTCATTCCATACCCCAGCTGCATCTCGCTATATTCTCGCCTCCCGAGAAGAAAAATGGAACAAAAGGAAAAGGGTGAGCTCAACTAGCCCAATAAAGAATATTATGACTAAGATAATATACAACAAATTATCGTTAATCTTCAACAGGAAAAATCTAATAGAATACAATAGACAACAAATTTTAAATCAATATTCGCAATGAAATAATAATTCATTAGAAGAGTTAAGTAGAGAATGCAAACTACAATCTTCTATGTATGAATTTAAAAGTTCATCGCTCTATCTTTTATCCTCAGAACATCAATCAATATATATTAGGAATCAAATATTCATCTTTGCACTACAGGCCAAAGATATTCATCAGTTGGTTATATTCATTTAAACACTGTTCATCTTTGCACTACGGGCCAAAGATATTCTTCAGAAATCATTCATCTTTGCACTACAGGCCAAAGATATTCAATAATATCATCATTTAAGACTGAGGATGATGAAAAATATTTTTAAAGAAACGAATCCAATGAAACAAAATGACAAGGATTAAGGATTAAGGATTCGTACTTTGTTTTACCCATGTCCAAAAATACCTCAAAAATAATCACAGTGGTGTAAAATTCAAGAATGATCAAAACATGGATACAATCAAAGCTAGTATCCAGAATAGATATTTTGGACGAAAAGAAAATTTTTCATTTTTCGATGAATAGTCTTAGATCTTCGTGAATAATGTAAGATATCGTGAATAGTGCAGTATCGTGAATAGTAACTCAGACACCAAAAGTTCCAAATTTGATAAAACTTGATCAATATTTCAACATAATGATATTGAAGAAATAATATCATTACGAAAAAAATAATATCCCTTACCTCGAAAGATTAGTACTTTAGCTAGAATCTAGGGTATAGTCTTTGAAGGAACTTGCAATCCGCCTAACAATACTCAAAGTATACTCAAAATACTCACAAGAATACGCCGATAATATAGAGAGAGAAAACTTGAGTTTACGGTGTGATTTTCAATTCTAACCTAAGCACCTATTTATGGGAAAATCTTTAGAACACTCAAAGCGAAAAATTTAATAAAATATTAATATATATTATAAATTTCCTTAGCCCATCTTTGAAGATCTGATTTCAGCAATTAATATCACATGTTAGCCCACTTAAATGCAAAAAAAACGTTTTTCTTTAAAATAATAATTAAAACTTCCAAAATCAATTATTTGAGACTTGGAACTTCAATAATTCACAATAAATAGCTCTTTTATCAGAAAATTCGAATCTCGCGACTTATTATAGGAAATTCAATTCTCTACAACTTTGCGAGAAGAATTTTTTTCCAAATTCCAAACAAAAATTGACCAAAAATCCACAAACGGGCAATTTTACAAGCTATAATCAAATTTCACGATAAATGGGGTCCATTGACATGTTTAACATGTTTTAAACATTTATTGCAACAAAAAAATACTCTTCCCCTCAGATACTCATATATATCCACATTCGTTGTAAAAATATCACCATTATTATATATTTAAAATATAATAATACATTTAAATGAATTATCTTATCGTAAAAAGATAAAATTTCAATTTTCAACAATTGTCACATTAAAATTTTTCTCCATCTATATCCACATAAAATCAATATTTTCCTCATCATATGAATCAATAATTAATTATTCACAAATAATATTACGAGAATCACAATATTAATGACCAAAGTTTCTCAAGAAAGAGGGGCTTTCCAATAAGAATTTCTCTCCTTCTTGCGCGCAATTAGGTGACCAAACCTCTCTTTAGATGTAACTTTCTAGACATTGCCAATAATGTTATCTAATAATATTATTTAGATAATATGAATTATTGCATCGATAATGAAAAATCTTGTAAATGATAATTATTGAAACAACAATGATATAAAATATCAACGCAAAGAATTATTAAATCAATAAAATCTTTGAATAAATTCTTATAACCATTATTAAGTAGTGCCTTCTTACGTAATAATCAATAATTGGTGCAATCTGGTGTCTTCTTGTGTTTTAACCACCAATTTAGTATTTTAACAAGATAATACTTGAATAACTACGCTGCTTATTTTTAAACCACTTATATTTGTCGTTTCTTCATCCAATCGCTTTTTAGGTTATGGGGCCCACACATGGTCACTACTATAGTATTTAATATTCTAACAAAGATCTAATATTCTACGACCAAACGAATATTCCCCACAACAATGAATATTTTATAACCACTTGCTTATTTTTTGAAATATTTATGTATTTTACCCTAACTATCCACATTAATCAAATCAACCCTTACTATTTCAAAATAATAAATAGAGAAAATTAAATTTCATTAATAATAAGTTGGGGTCTTATAGATTCTAACTTGAACACATCTGCCCCCTTGCACCTCTGCAACTTCTCTCACCTCTGAAACCTTGATGCTTCCATTGTACAGATTGAATATCACACAATTACTCAAGCCAACTTAGACTTATGTTTGGTTTACAAAAGATATGATTTTGAAGTACAATGATTTTCCACTTAAATGAGAATTCAAGAGAGATACAATAACTGGAATAAGACTCAGATAGCTTTCAGGATGAACACAATGATGATTTTCAACTTTTAATCTTGTGTCTTTTTTTAAAGTGCAGTATATATATATATATATATATATATATATATATATATATATATATATATATATATAATAGGATGGCAATGGTTAGTTCAAATATGTTAACATGAATAATTTTAATGATGACAGTATGCATAAGTATGTAATATGCATAAGTATATTACTTATGCATATTGTCATCATTAAAATTATAAAATTAACAATTAAATTAATTTTTTTAGAAAAGTTGTATTTTAATACGATCAAATTGTATAATATTATTTGTCTTGGCGGTAATTGAGGTATTTCGGTCAATTTTGATTGAAATTTGAATTTAGAGTTATATTGTATGAAATTAGGTATTTTATGTAGTAAATTATAAGCTTAAATATTTTGGGTTCGAATTTAATAGTATTTAGTGTAACAAAAGTGACCCTTATAAATATTATTACTCAAATATAGCATATTTAAAAATTATTTGATAAATTGTAAGTTTATTCATACTTTATACAAGTTTATAAAGTTTGTAATATAAACTTTGGTAAGCTGGCAAAATGTCACACACTAAATATGTGGCCTATACTTGCCAGGAGTCCAGGACCATTGCTAAATCAACTACTTTCTTAATATTTTTTGAAATCTATATTAAATGACTTGGCCTACTATATTAATCATTATTAGTATTCTTTGTATCATCACTACATCAGTCTGCTGCTCTCAAATAAAATTCAATTAAATCCAATAAATTTTTTTTCACAATCAAATGAGGATGAAATCCAATAATTATTCTTAGGAGAAAATTCTTGTGAAAAATTAACTAATTTAATAAACTTAAAAACAAATATCATAAAAAAGAAACAAGCTTCTCGTAATAAAATAAATAAGATCAGTTAAACAAAGAATATATCAGCCTTATGTATTAACTATTAGGCGTGGTGTTTAATTGTATTTTAATGCATCTTAACAGTCCACCTCTTAATGTCTCTTAAGAGTTTATATATTTGTATTAAAAGGTCATCTGAATAATTAAGATACAAATATGAGTCTAAACTATTTAGAGAATTTCTTAATACAAAAATATGGGCTCTTAAGAGACATTAAGAACTATACTGTTAAGTTGCATTAAGATACAATCAAACACCACTGACATCATCGACATCCAAAGTTTGTGGCTGTCAATTATTTTTCAATAATGTGAATATTGTTTTCCCTTCAATTATTGAGGAAAAACTCTATGCGAATATAATAATTGGACATGAGTCTATATAATTTTATTTATTTATATTTTGACCCAATAGAGATATTGAGGATAAAAACATAAATAGATAAAATTGTAAAGCACTCATGTCCAATTATCATGTTCGAATTATTGAGTGGGCTGCTGGCAAAATATTAAATATTACACGTTGAATGCTTTTGTTATCCATATTAAATGAGTAGGTCTCATCTTTATCACTACACGAGTCTGCTACTCCCAAATGAAATTCAATTAAATCCAATAAAGTAGTTCATATATGCTAAAGTTCAGTAAGAAAAGATGGGAAAATGGGATTGTAGATGAAAGATAAGGACTATGTGGATGAAATTCCGATTTGGGTAATCGGAAAGAAAAGAAAAGGTCGAGTTTAGGGTAAGATTCTGGCGTTATAGTCAGTTTCCGGCGTTTCAAGTCAGATTCCTGCGAGTTCTCGCCGCTCCGGCAGCAGAAGTGGTGATTTTTAGGCTTCCTACTAACCGAGACAGAGCAACTTTGTTTCTTTGCTCCAGTTAAGATTCACATCGTCTTTTAGAGGTTATATTATACTTTCAAGTTTTAATAAATAGTTGTTCGTTTATCAAAAGCAATCTCATTTATACAATTTATATATGTAAAGTGTATATTTTTGTTCTATGTTTACGCTTAAAATCAAAATTTGAATAATGTTTGCAGGGTCTAGGTCTAGATCTAGGATCTGTTTCCAGCCGAGGCAGATTATTTTGGGCTGAAAACTGAAGTAAAAAGTTGAAGATTAGAGAGAAAAGTTTGAATAAATTATATACCGTGGGTTGAGTTTTTTTTATAGTAGTAGTTTAAAATATTTTTTTCCCTTTAAGTTTAACTTTTTCATAAATCTGTCCCCCTAAGTTTATTAAATTTTATTTTTGCCCCTATTCCTATACATATATAAAAAAAAGTTCAACATAAGCACGGCCTATTCTGCCCTTTAAATAGATCAGCCAGTGTCGATTTGAAACAAAAACAATGACAAATAAGACCGTTTTGTAGAATAGAGAATAATATATCAAAAAATTAACATCTAACTTTATAATTATGTAAATTTATTTATTACTATATTCACTTTTAAGTTTTGATATTTTAGAGTGGCTCTGGCTCTGAATTCACGAATTTGACACTTTGAACAAAACAATGGCGGCGCCAGTAATGCAACAAATGTCAGTGGAAAAAACTGAACACGTCAACTCAAGAATTTATTGGTATATATGTATTTATTTTTCATCTAATTATTTTCACTAAGATTCCTTTTAGTTTTTTTTAAAAAAAAAATCTACATTTGCAGTTGTAACATTTGTATAGGCGAGTCGGTTGGCGCATGTGTCACTGCTTGCTGCTGCGAATGTTGTTGTTGTGCCGATGATGGTTGCTCTTGGTTAAGCTCCTTGTGTGAATGCTTTGGAAGTTGTTGTGCTGAAATTTGTTTAGCTGCTTGTTCGTCATGTTAGCCACTCTTATGCTTTAAAACTCACTTGCAAATTTAAAGTTTAATAACTTCTTAAATGTGATTAGTTGCAACTCGAGAAATTATTGGTATATACATATAAAGTATACCCTGCAAAAAGCCAGACTTCGTCATTTCGAAGACCCTTATTAGTATTCTGTCGGTTCTATTAAAAGATTATCATTTGCGAACATTGTGATAGTTTGATTAACTTGATTCGAATCTCTCGTAGTAATAAAATGATGACTTACTTGAGGATATACTATGTCGTTTTATATTACTATTTAAAGAAATAAAATTCGTTTTGATAATAAAATATGAGAAATTAAATGGGACTCATTTTGTGAAATCGAGTGAATTATTTTTCGTAAAATAAGTTTATAAATTTTAATTGAGAAAGTTCCATGAAGGTTAGAAGTTAGAACCATGCAGGAATATATGTGAGCACCATGTGGCTCATCAAGAGTCGTTTAGTCTCTAAAGGTATTATGACCCATTAAGAGTCGTTTAGTTTCTTTTCAATGAACCTATAAGGAGTCACTTATTGGATAGGGCTTGGGGAATGAGAAAAACAAACCCAAATAAGGTGAGATTAAGCAGAAGGTAGTCATTATGAAAATATAATGAAAATGATTAGATCTGATAATATAGTTGGTTAATTATTTGGTCAACTCATATTAACTAGAACTAAATGAGTTGGTTAATTATTTTAATGATGGGTTCTTTACATTACTATACAACAATTAGAAAATAATTACAAGATTAATACATTTATAAAATAATTACAAAAAAAGTGCAACACAATAACCAAACACATTAAATCCTAGATCTCTCATCCGCCCATTCTTTTCATCTCCCTCATTGGCTCCTCTCTCCTCCCCTTCATCCTTCTCCCCCGCCGCGGAGCTCCAGAAGAATTATACATCTCTCATCCGCCCATTCTCTTCATCTCAAAGGCTCTCGAAGAACTTGTTAAAGTTGGGGCATCCCTTAAAGCTTGACAAGCTTTTGTTTCCAATAGTTGGATATTAATAAAAATTGATATTACTGGAAAGTGTTTCCTAATTCCTACGGTGGTGGTCTGTCGTTTGGTTTTTCATTCATGCTCTTGTTTTGTATGATGACGATTTCAATGTTGTATACTGAATGTTTTTCTTCACAAGTTTGAGACCTCTGCATAGCAATTTCCTTAAACTAGGTATACACCACCACTGGAGCTACGAAGTCTTTGTGTTCAATAATGAAATAATGAAGTTTGGATTAACTTCTGATTATCGTTTGTGCATTGTTTTTTATTCTAAAAATCTCAAAAACAGTCTGATAATGACTCGTATGCCTTTGGCATACTTGTATCCTAAGCTAGTGATTGAATTTGAATGTGTTCCAGTTTAGTGGGACTGTGGGAGGTCTCATGCGCCCATTCTGAATGTGTTTCATGTCCAAAACGCCAATGAGAAGAAGGAGAAGAATCGTCTCACAAGCATAATTTTGAAAACAAATACATGTAACATTTGGTTTACTGTTCATAATTTTATGACTATTTGGTTATCCACAATAACTAAAATAGTTATCTTTGTATGAAAGTTTGACTACCAACTGCACCTTTTTATTGATGTAAGGTAACCGAGATTGTGTTACACAATATTGAATAATATTTTGTATTTTTTTCCTTCTTACATTAAGTAAGAGGAAAATCACACGACTACTATCTGATTCTATCATGGTTTAACAAGATAAAGAAAATAAATACATGTAAAACTTGGTAATTGTTCTGAAATTTTTTTATGACTATTTGGTTACCTACAAAAACTAAAATGGTTACCTTTATACAAAGGTTTGGCTACAAACTGCACCTTTTTTTATAGATGTAAGGTAACCGAGATTGTGTTACATAATATTGAATAATATTTTGTATTATTTTCTTCTTACATTAAGTAAGAGAAAAATCACACGACTACTCTCTGATTTCATCATGGTTTAACAAGATAAAGAAAACAAATGCATGTAACAATTGGTAACTATTCTGAATTTTTTTATGACTATTTGGTTACCCACATAAACTAAAATAGTTATCTTAATTTGTATGAAGATTTGGTTACCAACTGCATCATATACAGAATGCACGACTACTTGAGTTTGGCATGCAATTCAAATTGTCATAATAAGAGAAACAATCGAGGGCTCATTACATAATTACAAAACCGATTGTCATTATCAATTTGTGGCGCTCCAAAATAGGTCCATTCCATCCAACCCATTCTCGAGTCGCCAAATACATGTGATACGTAAATAACTACTGACTTTATTAATACATTTGTCGTGCAAAATACGACAACATATATATTTGTGAGTTTGAATACGAGATATTGCCATCTGCATAATATCCACACAAAATAAATCCCCATCATAATTATTGATACATTATTTTACAAAAATGGTGAGGACTACTAAACAACTTTCTCTATAACCATCATTCCATACCCCGACTTCGTCTTTTCGCTTACATTCTCACCTCTTGAGAAGAAAAATGGAACAAAAAGGAAAAGGGTGAGCTCAACTAAATTTCAAGAAGAATATATTATGACTAAGATAATATACAACAAATTATCGTTAGTCTCCAACAGAAAAAATCTAATAGAATACAATAAACAACCGCTTTTAAATCAACAATCTGCAGTGGAAACAACAATTCATTAGAAGAGTTAAGTAGAGAATGCAAACTACTATCTTCTATATATGAATTTAAAAGTTCATCGTCGATATTTTATCCTCATAACATCAATCAATATATATCTCGGAATCAAATATTCATCTTTTGCACTACGTGCCAAAAGATATTCATCACCGTCATATTCATCTAAACACTGCTCATCTTCGCACTACTGGGCAAAGATATTAATCGATCGATCATGTTCATCTCAACACTGCTCATCTTCAGACTACGGTAAAGATATTCATCAAGAAATCATTCATCTTTTTTTACACTGCCAAAGATATTCAAGAATATCATCATTTAGGACTAAGGATGATGAAAAATATTTCAAAGAAAATGAATCCAAAGGAAACAAAAGAACAAGTATTATGGATTTGTACTTTAAACAATCCGAGTTCAAAATACTTCATAAATAATCATACTGAAGTAAAATTCAAGAATGATCAAAACATGGATACAATCAAAGCTAGTATCCGTAATAGATATTTTGGACAAAAAGAAAAATTTCATTTTTCTTGAATAATACCGTATTCGTGAATAGTAAGTCAGATATCGTGAATAGTCTTGAGATATCGTGAATAAGAATCAACACCAAAAGATAGAAATTTCATAAAAAAACATCTTCACGCTTCGTGAATAGTAATCGTGAATAAGAACTTCGTGAATAGTAACTCATGAATAAGAACTCGCTGAATAAAGAACTCGTGAATAAGAACCCATGAATAAGAACTTCGTGAATAAATAACTCCGATATGAAAAAGTTCCAAATTTGATAAAATTTCCAATCAATATTTCTAAGTAATGATATTGAAGAAATAATATAATTTTTGAATAAAATAACATCCCTTCATCGTGACGCCCCAAAATAGGTATACATCACCTATTCCGAGTTGTCAATACATGGATAAAACAACTACAACTTTATTATTACAACAAGAAAGCGTGAGTTTGAATACAAATATTATCTTCAGACAATATCTATACTCAAAATAAATCCTCATCACATTTATTGATACATGATTTTACAAAAATGGTGAGGACTACTAAACAATCCTTTCTAAAACCTTCATTCCATACCCCCGACTTCATCTCGCTATATTCTCGCCTCCCGAGAAAAATGGAACAAAAAGGAAAAGGGTGAGCTCAACTAGCTCAAGAAAGAATATTATGACTAAGATAATATACAACAAATTATCGTTAGTCTTTAATGAGAGAAAAATATAATAGAATACAATAGACAACAAATTTTAAATCAATATTCATGAATGAAATAATAATTCATTAGAAGAGTTAAGTAAAGAATGCAAACTACTATCTTCTATGTATGAATTTAAAAGTTCATCGCTCATCTTTTATCCCTCAGTAACATCAATTAATATACATCCGAATCAAATATTCATCTCTTTACTACAGAGCCAAAGATATTCATCATTAATCATGTTCATTTAAACACTGCTCATCTTTTTACTACTGCCAAAGATATTCTTCTAAATCATTCATCTTTGCACTATGTGCCAAAGATATTCTTAAGAAATCATTCATCTTTTGCACTACAGCCAAAGATATTCCATAATATCATCTTTTAAGACCGAGGATGATGAAAAATATTTTTTTAAAGAAACGAATCCAAAGGAAACAAAATGACAAGGATTAAGGATTAAGGATTCAGACTTGGTTTTATCCACGCCCAAAAATACCTCAAAAATAATCATAGTGGTGTAAAATTCAAGAATGATCAAAACATGGATACAATCGAGTTAGTATCCGCAATAGATGTTTTTGACGAAAAAGAAGAAATTTTATTTTTCTATGAATAATCTCAGATATCGTGAATAGTCGATATCGTGAATAGTAACTCAGACACCAAAAGATAGAAATTCCACAAAAAACATCTTCACGCTTACGTGAATAGTACTTTCGTGAATAAGAACTCGTGAATAAGAATCATGAATAAGAACTTCGTGAATAAGAACTCATGAATAAGAACCCATGAATAAGTAACCCCGATATGAAAAAATTCTAAATTTGATAAAAACTTCAGATCAACATTTCAAAGATAATGATATTGAAGAAATAATATCATTACGAAAAAAAAATAATATCCCTTACCTCGAAAGATCAAGATTTCAGCTAGAATCTACGGGTATAGTCTTTGAAGGGAACTTGCATTGCGCCTAGCAATACTCAAAGTATACTCAAAATACTCACAAGAATACGCCGATAATATAGAGAGAAAAACTTCAGCTTACGGTGTGATTTTCAATTCTAACCCAAGACCCTATTTATAGGAAAATCGCTTGTAACACCAAAAGCGAAAAATTTAATAAAATAATAATATTTCTTAAAATATTCAAGCCCACCTTAGAAATCTGATTTCAGATCATTTATAACACATGTGAGCCACTCAATTACAACAAAAAACGTTTTTCTTACAAAAAATATTTTAAACTCCCAAAAATCAATTATTTTGAACTTAACTTCAATAATTCATAATAAATAGCCCTTTCATCAAAAAATTCGAATCTCGCGAGTTTTTATAGGAATTTCAATTCTCTACAACTTTGCAGAAGAAAGTTTTTCCAAATTCCAATTAGAAATTGACCAAATCCATAAACAGGCGATTTTACAATCTATAATCAATTTTCAATCAATAAATGGGGTCCAATTTACATGTTTAACATGTTTTAAACATTTATTGCAACAAAAATAATCTTCCTCCTCAGATACTCATATATCCCACATTCGTTGTAAAAATATCACCGTTAATATATTATTAAAATAATATATTTAAATGAATTATTTTATCGTAAAAAGATAAAATATTAATTTTCAACAATTGTCATTTTAAAAATTTTCTCCATCTATATCCATATAAAATCAATATTTTCCTCATCATATAAATTAATAATTAATTATTCACAAATAATATTACGTAATCACAATATCGACAACCGAGGCAGCCCTTCAGAAAGAGGGGCTTTCCAATAAGAATTTCTTCTTCTTGCGCCGCAATTAGGTGACCAAACCTCTCCTTAGACGAACTTTCTAGACATTGCCAATAATGTTATCTAATAATATTATTCAGATAATATGAATTATTGCTTCGATAATTAAAAAATACTGTGTAATGACAATTATCAAAACAACAAAGAATATAAAATATCAACGCAAAGAATTATTAACTCAATAAAATCTTCGAATAAGTAATTATTATGTAACCATTATTGAGTAGTGCCTTCTTCACGTAAGAATCAATAATTGGTGCAATACTGGTGTCTACTGCTCAACAACGCGACATTAGTGTGTTTTAACCACCGGTATTCCAACAAGATTAACTCATAATAACTTCTACGCCGTTATTTAAAAACAACTTATATTTGTCGCTTTTCTTCATCCAATCGCTTTCAGTTATGGGGCCCACACATGGTCACTACTGTCAGATTTAATATTCCTCGACAAAGATTTAATATTCCACGACCAAAACGAATATTCCCCGACGATAATGAATATTTTATAACCACTTTAACTTATTTTGAAATATTTATGTATTTAACCCTTAACTATCCACATTAATCAAATCAACCCTTACTATTTCAAAATAATAAATAAAGAAAATTCCTTTTATTTAAAAATTTGAGGTCTTACAACCTCCCCTCCTTATGAAATTTCGTCCTCGAAATTGACGTGACGTACTGGTGTGTTTCAAAAGGTGAGGATACCTCGCTTTCATTTCCGTTTCCAATTCCCGTGTCATTTCCTCTATAAAGCATGATTCCTCCACAAAACTTTAACTTGTGGTATGACCTTTCATGCGTAGGACATGCTCCTTCCTATCCAAGATCTTGACAGTACCTCCTCATACACGTTAAGTCTTGGCTATCTCGTCCCTGCTTCTAACTCAATAACGTGGTTGGGTCTTTCACATATTTACTGAAGTACGAGATATGTGAAACACATTATGAACACGAGACATACTCGAGAGGTAACGCAAGTCTATAGGCTACATTTCCTACTCGGTCAAGAATTTGAAATGGACCAATAAATCGTGGATCGAGCTTTCCTCTTTCCCAAATCTTGTAACTCCCTTCCACGTGGAGCAACTCAACAACAATACATGATCCCTACATTTAAATTCCACGTCCTTTCGATGAAGATCCGCATAACTCTTTTGTCGATCTTGTGCCGCTTTGTATCGTTGTCGAATCATTTGGATCTTTTCGGTGATCATAATGCATCTTAACTCGGGTCCCAACAATGTTGCTTCACCCACCTCATCCCAACATATCGGAGAACGACATTTTCGTCCCATATAATGCTTCAATGGAGCCACACCTATATACTTGCTCGATAAGCTGTTGTTGTAGGAGAATTCCACCAATGGTAAATACTTATCCCAACTACCCTTGAAGTCTAGGACACAGAGTCTTAATAGATCTTCAAGAGTTTGAATAGTCCTCTCTCGATTGTCTCGTCCGTTTGGGGATGGTATGTCAAACTAAATCGCAAACCGCGCCCATAGCTTTTTGCA
Source organism: Panax quinquefolius (assembly GCA_020205615.1). Taxonomy (NCBI): domain Eukaryota; kingdom Viridiplantae; phylum Streptophyta; class Magnoliopsida; order Apiales; family Araliaceae; genus Panax; species Panax quinquefolius. Next base: position 92,508,580 of record CM035174.1, on the reverse strand, counting down.
AGCTAACCCAAAATCTTGAAGTGAATCTTGGGTCACGATCCGAAACTATGGATACAGTGCATGCCATGCAACCTCACAATCTCATTCACGTATATACTAGCAAGACGTTCAAGGAATAAGTCTCCGTGTCGGCAAAAATGAGCGGACTTGGTTAATCTATCAACAATAACCCAAATAGCATTGATGCCTTGAGAAACCGTAGGAAGACCCGTGAATTTAAATCCATAGTAATGTGTTCCCACTTCCATTCCTAATCTCAAGTGGTTGCAACGGACCCTTAGGTACAAGATGCTCTCGCTTTTTACACGCCGGCAAGTTAAACACATCGAGATAAACTTTGCAATCTCTCTCTTCATATTGTTCCACCAAAATGTATGTCAAGATCACGATACATTTTAGTACTTCCAGATGGATTGCAAATGGCGTATTATTGTGCCCTCCATAATAATCTTGTACTTCAAATCGTCAGTCGTTAGAACACAAAGTCTAGAGTGGACTCAAGTATTCCTTCTTCATCAATTCTCGCCTCCTAATAGCTCCTTCTTGTACTTTCTTCTTCATACGCATCACCTCAAGATTGCGGTGGCTTGAGCAACCTTAACTTTTTCTATTAAAGTTGGCTCTGTCGATACTTGACATCATCGCACTCGCTCCCACATACGATCTTCTACTCAATGCGTCACCTACCACGCTCGCTTTTACGGGATGGTATCAAATAGTGTGGTCGTAGTCTTTCAATAGCTCGAGCCAACGTCATTTGCCGCATGTTGAGTTCTTTTTTGAGTGAAGAAATATTTAAGGCTTTTATGGTCCGAATATATCTCCACTTTCTCCCCATATAGATAAGGCCTCCATATTTTTAGCGCGAAAACGATCACGCTAACTCTAGATCATGAGTCTGATAATTCCTCTCATACTCTTTAAGTTGTCATGAGGCATAGGCTATGACTTTCCCACGTTGCATGAGAACACATCCTAACCCTTTGCACAAGCATCGTCAGAGATAACAAATCCATCCGAACCAGATGGTATTGTTAGAACAGTCTTAAAATAAGTCTCCTCTTAAGCTCTTGGAAACTTTTCTCGCATTCTTCGCTCCAAACGAATTTTGTATCCTTCCGAAGTTAGGCGAGTTAATGGAGTAGCAATTCGAGAAAACCTTTCCACGAATCTCCGATAATAACCACTAAAGCCCAAAAGCTACGTACTTGATACCACCGACTTGGTTTGCTCTAACTTCAGTATTGCTTCAATCTTCACGGGATCAACAGATACTCCATGTTTCGACACCACGCGTGCCCAAGGAATGCTACTTCTCAAGCCGAACTCGCATTTCTTCAATTTGGCATATAGTTGGTTTTCACGAAGCCTTTGAGTACCAAATTTCAAATGGTGCTCATGATCTTCACGACTTTTGGAATATATGAGGATGTCATCAATAAAGACAACAACGAATTGATCCAAATATTCCTTGAATACTCGGTTCATCATATCCATGAAAGCCGCAGGAGCATTAGTTAGTCCGAAAGACATGACTAAGAATTCATAATGCCCATACCGAGTTCTCAAGGCGCCTTTGAATATCCTCGCCTAATCTTCAAATTTGATGATATCCGAGAACGAAGATCGATTTTTGAAAAGAATTGTGCCCTTGCAATCGGGTCAAACAAGTCATCAATACGAGGTAGAGGATACCTATTCTTGATGGTGACATGGTTCAATTCCCGATAGTCAATACAAAGTCGCATACTCCCGCCTTTCTTCTTTACAAATAAAACAGAGAGCACCCCAAGGAGATGTACTTGGGGCCACGAATGAAACCTATGTCCAACAATTCCTCGTAGTTGGACCTTTAACTCCCAAGTTCAATAGAGCCATTCGATATGGGTTTTAGAAATGGGCTTTGTACCAGTTCAAGATCAATAAAGAATTCAACTTCACGCTCGGGGTAGACCGGAAGTTCTTCGAAATACGTCGAAAGTCAATAACAACAGAATATTATTCAAATTTGACGTGTCTTTATTCAAATCCATAACATGGGCTAAGAAAGCTTGACATCCGCTTTTTAATAAACGAATAGCTTTATGATTAGATATGACAAATGATCGATTTTAATGGTTTAGTTGCTTGAATTAAATAACACAAAGTTGGTTAGAATATGAAAACTAACAACCTTACGAAAAACAATCAATTTTGGCATGATGAGTAGTTAACCAATCAATCCTTAAAATCAAATCAAAAGCAAGTATCTTTAAAGAGATAAGGTCAATAGGTAAGGTAATGGTGCCAACTTGAATCAAGCAAGATTTATAAATAGTGGATGTGATGAAAGTTTCTCCTAACGGAGTTTCCACAGATAGGTCAAAGTCTAATTTCTCCTGAGTCAAGTTTAAACGCTGAGCACACGCAGGAGAGATAAATGAATGGGTAGCACCGCAGATCAAGTAAGGTATAAACTTCGCAAGAATTTATAAATAAACTTACCCGTGATCACCTCGTTTGGGTTCCTCGCATTATGACCAAATACAACAAACGCTTCTTCCTTAATCGTTGACTTTGACTTTTCCGATGATCTTTTGAGTCACCGTCCCGCAATGAACTAGGTTTCGCCATCGTCTAATCTCGAGCGATATGTCCTTCCTTTCCACAATTATAGCATACCTTGAATCGTTGTGGGCGCTTTGGTGATATGTCCCTCTTTTCCGTGATTTGTAGCATATGACCGGTGGTCGTTCTCCTCCCTTAGAACCGATTCTTTGCAAGACTATCATCTTCATACGTCGTTGTTAAATCTCCTCTTTTAAAATCTCCTCCCGACTCGCTTCTTCTATTTTCATGGCTATGATTACCACCGTAGTGGTTACCATTTCATCTCGTCTGCTTTTTCTCCGTAGGTTATCATTATTCGCTGATCGCTATCTCGTCGATACGATCCTCGTTGTGGTCCCTCGACCGACTGCGTACTCGTTATCTCGCTTAATAATTGAGCCCCATTACAACATCTCAATAAAGAGAAATTTATGAGAAATGAGATATCGACGTACGCCGTGTTTCAAACCTCTAAGAAACATCCGCGTCATATGTTCCTCATTCTCCACCAAATGAGGTGCAAACTCGATAACTCGCAAACTTTGCCTCGTCTTCGAGACACCGCCATGTTGTTTTGTTCCAATCGATGAACTCCACTTCCTTCATACGATTTAACACTTTCGTGAAAGTATTTATCATTAAATAGCTTCAAACGCGTCTCCCAAGACATCTTGAAAAGCGGCCGGATGGAGTACGCTTCACGACTCTCACCAAAGAGTCCGCCTCACCACGGAACATAAAGGTGGCGAATGGAACCTTCGTTCCTCCGTGCATCCCAAGACATCGAATATCTTGGTAATTTGTTTGACCCATGTTTCACGCCGTGATCGGATCCGCTTTCCCTTAAATTCGTGCTCCCAACTCTTTGAACTACTTGGGCCGTGACAACCCGTGAATTGCTATCATTTCCTCCTCAGATTTTGAACACGAGTTTCCACGTGCGATTTTGCATGAAACGCAAAAAAACTTCTAAACATCCCCTCGCTCATCATCTCGCTTAATGGTGTTGTTCACGGGAGGAACATTGCCACCATTGCACGCTCTCCTCGTTGGTGAGTACAGCATCTCCACGGTCTCATTTCCATTGTTAATATTCTCACGACATTCTCAAATACCGTCATAAAACAAGGGTTAATTAAGGAAATCAATATATCACATAATATCCCTATATATCGACCAACTAACAAATAAGCTTAGGTAGGACACACTAGCGAAGGATTTACTCGCCTCTCCCCTCTAGTTCTATTCCCCGATCTCCGCCAGAGATCATATCCTAAGCTCGATACCAACTGTGACGCCCCCAAAATAGGTATACATCACCTATTCGAGTTGTCAATACATGGTACGTAAACAACTACAACTTTATTATTACAACAAGAAAAAGCGTGAGTTTGAATACAAATATTATCTTCTGTATAATATCTATACTCAAATAAATCCTCATCACATTTATTGATACATGATTTTACAAAAATGGTGAGGACTACTAAACAATCCTTTCTAAAGCCTTCATTCCATACCCCAGGCTGCACTCGCTATATTCTCGCCTCCCGAGAAAAATGGAACAAAAGGAAAAGGGTGAGCTCAACTAGCTCAAGAAAGAATATTATGACTAAGATAATATACAACAAATTATCGTTAGTCTTCAATGAGAAAAAATATAATAGAATACAATAGACAACAAATTTTAAATCAATATTCGCAATGAAATAATAATTCATTAGAAGAGTTAAGTAAAGAATGCAAACTACTATCTTCTATGTATGAATTTAAAAGTTCATCATCTATCTTTTATCCTCAGTAACATCAATTAATATACATCCGAATCAAATATTCATCTTTGCACTACAGCCAAAGATATTCATCACTTAGTCATGTTCATTTAAACACTGCTCATCTTTGCACTACGGCCAAAGATATTCTTCAGAAATCATTCATCTTTTGCACTACAGGCCAAAAAGATATTCCATAATATCATCTTTTAAGACCGAGGATGATGAAAAATATTTTTTTAAAGAAACGAATCCAAAGAAACAAAATGACAAGGATTAAGGATTAAGGATTCGTACTTGGTTTTATCCACGTCCAAAAATACCTCAAAAATAATCATAGTGGTGTAAAATTCAAGAATGATCAAAACATGGATACAATCGAGTTAGTATCCGAATAGATGTTTTAGACGAAAAGAAGAAATTTTATTTTTCTATTGAATAGTACCAGATATCGTGAATAAGGCCAGATATCGTGAATAGTAACTCAGACACCAAAAGATAGAAATTCCACAAAAACATCTTCACGCTTCACATAAATAAGTACTCGTGAATAAGAACTTCATGAATAAGAACTTCATGAATAAGAACTCGTGAATAGTAACTCATGAATAAGAACCCATGAATAAGTAACCCACATGAAAAGTTCCAAATTTGATAAAACTTCAGATCAACATTTTAGTATAATGATATTGAAGAAATAATATCATTACTGAAAAAAAAATAATATCCCTTACCTCGAAGATCGGATTTACAGCTAGAATAATGGGGATAGTCTTTGAAGGAAACTTACACCGCCTAGCAATACTCAAAGTATACTCAAAATACTCACAAGAATACGCCGATAATATAGAGAGAAAACTTCGCTTTAAATTGTGATTTTCAATTCTAACCCAAGACCCTATTTATAGGAAAATCTTTAGAACACCAAAGCGAAAAATTTAATAAAATAATAATATTTCTTAAAAATATTCAAGCCCACCTTAGAAATCTGATTTCAGATCATTTATAACACATGTGAGCCACTCAATTACAACAAAAACGTTTTTCTTACAAAAAATATTTTAAACTCCCAAAAATCAATTATTTTGAGCTTTTGAACTTCAATAATTCATAATAAATAGCCCTTTCATCAGAAAATTCGAATCTCATGAGTTTTTATAGGAATTAATTCTCTACAACTTTGCAGAAGAAAGTTTTTCCAAATTCCAAATAGAAATTGACCGAAATCCACAAACGGGCGATTTTACAATCTATAATCAATTTTCGGTCAATAAATGGGGTCCACCGGCATGTTTAACATGTTTTAAACATTTATTGCAACAAAAATAATCTTCCTCCTCGTATACTCATATATCCCACATTCGTTGTAAAAATATCACCGTTAATATATTATTAAAATAATATATTTAAATGAATTATTTTATCAGAAAAAGATAAAATATTAATTTTCAACAATTGTCATTTTAAAAATTTTCCATCTATATCCATATAAAATCAATATTTTCCTCATCATATAAATTAATAATTAATTATTCACAAATAATATTACAGAATCACAATATCGACAACCGTGCGCCTCCCAGAGAAGAGGGGGCTTTCCAATAAGAATTTCTTCTTCTTGGCGCAATTAGGTGACCAAACCTCTCCTTGATGCAAACTTTCTAGACATTGCCAATAATGTTATCTAATAATATTATTCAGATAATATGAATTATTGCTTCGATAATGAAAAATACTTGTGTAATGACAATTATCAAACAACAATAATATAAAATATCAACGCAAAGAATTATTAACTCAATAAAATAATCGAATAAGAATTATCGTAACCATTATTAAGTAGTGCCTTCTTCACGTAAGAATCAATAATTGGTGCAATACTGCATCGCTAACAACCAGACGTATTAGTTGTTTTAACCACCGGGTATTCCAACAAGATTAATCTGTAATAACTACGCCGCTTATTTAAAAACAACTTATATTTGTCGCTTTCTTCATCCAATCGCTTTCAAGTTATGGGGCCCACACACATGGTCACTTGCTGTCAGCATTTAATATTCCCCTGACGATTTAATATTCCACGACCAAACGAATATTCCCCGACGATAATGAATATTTTATAACCACTTGCTTATTTTGAAATATTTGCGTATTTAACCCTTAACTATCCACATTAATCAAATCAACCCTTACTATTTCAAAATAATAAATAAAGGAAATTCCTTTTTATTTAAAAATTTTGGGGTCTTACACTTACCTCGAAAGATGATCTTTAGTTGAAACACCCCTGATATAAAGCTATGACTTGAACTTGCAGTAGTATAGCAATACTCAAAGTATACTCAAAATACTCACAAGAATACGCTCGATAATATAGAGAGAAAACTTGAGTTTCGGTGTGATTTTCAATTCTAACCTAAGCACACTATTTATAGTAAAATGCTTAGAACACCAAAATAAAAAATTTAATAAATTAATATTATTTATTTTCCACATCTTCCTACGCATCCATGAATCTGAACTCAGCCATCCTAACACATGTTAAATATGCCCTCAACATATAAAAAATGTTTTTGTTAATATAAATATTTAAAACTTCCAAAAATCAATTATTTTGGAACTCTGAAACTTCAATAATTCATAATAAATAGTCCTTTTATCGAAAAATTGAATCTCGCGTATTTTATAGGAAATTCAATTCTCTACAACTTTGGAAAGAAATGTTTTCCAAATTCCAAATGCGAAATTGAGCGAAATCCATAAACGAGGCGATTTTACATCTATAATCAATTTTCTACGAAGAAATGGGTCCACCAACACACAAAACATGTGTTAAACATTTAATGCCACAAAATACTCTTCCTCCTCATATACTCATATATCCCACATTCATTATAAAAATATCACCGTTAATATATTATTAAAATAATATATTTAAATGAATTATTTTATCGTAAAAAGATAAAATATTAATTTTCAACAATTGTCACATTAAAAATTTTCTCCATCTATATCCACATAAAATCAATATTTTCCTCATCATATAAATCAATAATTAATTATTCACAAATAATATTACAGAATCACAAGATCTTGGCAACCAGTGCCGCTTCCAGAAAGAGAGGGGCTTTCGAATAAGGATCTCTCTCACTCTTGGCGTGCAATTAGGTGACCAAACCTCTCCTTGATGTAACTTTCTAGACATTGCCAATAATGTTATCCAATAATATTATTCAGATAATATGAATTATTGCTTCGATAATGAAAAATACTATGTAATGACAATTATTGAAACAACAACAATATAAAATATCAACGCAACAATTATTGAATCAATAAAATAAAATATCAATAATGAATTATCAGTAATAATTATTGAGTAGTGCCTTCTTACGTAAGAATCAATAATTGGTGCAATACTGGTGCTCTTCTTGTTCAACAACGCGGTTTAGTGTGTTTTAACCACGGGTATTCCAACAAAGATGAACGATAACAACTACGCTAGTTATTTAAAAACAACTTATATTTGTCGCTTTTTTCATCCAATCGCTTTCGCTATGGGGCCCATAAAGATCGCTTGCCGTCATGCGAAATATTCCCGACAAAGATCGAATATTCCACGACCAAACGAATATTCCCAAATGATAATGAATATTTTATCACCACTGCTTATTTAAAATATTTAGCATTTTACCCGTAATTAACCACATTAATCAAATCCACCCTTACTATTTCAAAATAATTAATAAAGGAAATTCCTTTTTATTTAAAAAATTTCGGGGTCTTACATCAGCAACCCATTAAAACATCCAACTAAATTAAAGAGATACCAAATGCACTAATTTTATAAATAAAATATTAAAAATATATTAATTCTGTAAATATTTTCTGGATGCACTTTTATTGTAATATTTTTTTTAAATGTACTAGAAAGTAAATAACCCTTTATTTATTTAAGTTGGATAAGGTTTGGAACCATATTTTTTAAAAGAAATATAGGTCCAAATCGGTTAACTATTTTTCAACCCATATTTCATTCCAAATCAAAATCAAAAGTTCTTTCCACCCTAGATTCAAAAAATTTTAATTCAAAAAAATATTATTTAGTGATTATGTATATACCTCCAGACCCACCCCCACCCCCCGCCTTCCCACCCCGCCACCCACCACCATCCCCCTCCCAAAAAAAATTTCAATGATTATGTATACAACCCCACTTCACTTCACCCCACCCCACCCTCACCTCACCTCACCTCCACTTTTCACCATCCCAAAAAAATTCAATGATTAAGTATACAACCCCCACCCCCACCCCCACTGTGACGTCCCCAAAATTAGGTATACGTCACCCATCTTGGGTCGCCACTTACATGGTACATAAATTCAAATACAACTTACTAACCTAACTGCATGTAGGTATAATATACGACATAAATCGTGAGTTTGAATACATATATTGTCTACTAGATATTATACAAACTCAAAAGGAGTCCTCATTACAACTATTATCACACTATTTCACGTAATAGTGAGGACTACTAATGCTATCCTCTCGGACCATTACTCCATTCCCCGACTTCGTCCCAAATTTATGTTCTCATTTCACGAAGAATAAAGTGAAAGAAAAGGGTGAGCTCAACTAGCCCAATAAGAAATATTATGACTAAGTTAATACGTAATAAATTATCATTAGCCTTCAACAAAGGTTAAACCGATAAAATACAATAGACAACCAGTTTAATCTGCGTGAATATGCAATCCATTAAAAGAGTCAAGTAGAGAATAAAATCTACTATCTTTTAGGTTTTAAAAGGTTTTCATCAACTTTTTTTTTTATCGTTGAGACTCGACTTTTAATAAATAAACCACCACATCTAATCATTCCCGCATTACCACGGTCAAGGATTTTCATCAAATTATCAATGGTCATGACTATACCCCGAATCACCCACGGTCATAATCATACCAAAAACTATCCATCATTTGCATTACGTGCCACCGAGGACTTTTATCACATCATTTATAACAAGCCATGATTATACCGAATGATCCTCGGTCATAATCATACTAAGTTCATCTATGCACGTAAGCCAAAGATAACATAATATATCATGAGGATGATGACAATGACATAATAATTCAATAAAACAAGTTCAAGAATTATTTTATCCGAGAATTAATAACGCCCAAATTGTCAACAAGATCTTGCTTTTGTAGAGTAAAATTCAAGAATGATCGTAAGAATATTTCCATGAAAAGATAATGGATGAAACGCAAATATCAAGGATATTCTACTAATTTCATGGAGTATAGAAGTCAAAGTTTTAACCAACCGGGTATAATAAAGAATGGAATAACAAAAGAAATCACCATGCATGCGGATTGCCCATGTAGACGAGTTATTCAACAGAATAATAATAATAACGGAACCGTCGTCGTGAAATTCACAAGCGGCTGGATGATCCAATGTAAATAATAAATGCTTTGAATAATAAACAATGGAACCAGTCCGGTGTAAAACACACATGAGCATGATATTCCAAATGTAATAATAAAGAATGGAATAACGAGAAGAAGATCACCAAGTATAGGGGATTCCGCGTATCTGAGTTATTCCAATGTAATAAATAAGGATGGAATAACATAAGGATTTCACCAAGTATAGGGTATCTGGCATATATACTGAGTTATGTATAGGGTATACCACTTTTTTACAAAGTTATTCCAATGTAATAATAATGAATGCAATAACGAGGTTCTCTTCATGAATACAAACGAATAATATCCCTTACGTACAAACAAATAATACCCTTACCGTAAAAGACACCGGATATCAAAGTAGTGAAGTACCGTAATACTCTTCTTCTTTCTCTCTATAGATTTTCTCTCTATAGCTTCTCTCTATAATTTCTCTCTAGAGTTTCAAAGGAATTAAAAGAAAATAATGAAGGAATGAGCTTCATTTATAGGAAAATAGAATGCATAGTAATTAATCCATGAAACGGTCCAGATTGATTTACTTTAATCGACGGTCCATATTTAAAGCAAAATCTTTTAAATATAATATATTATTTATATAAAAACATTTTACTATGCAAACACTATGCAACACTATGCATAATAAAATATAATATATTCTATTTATGAATAACTTTAATAAAGTATTCTCGCTTTTTATATAAAGATGTTTCGCTTTTTATTACGTTAATAATACGAATAAAACAAAACGTCATTATCGCTATAATAATTCATATTATTAATCGACAATAATGGAATCAAACCGGGTGACTTCTCACATAAGCATCAATAATCAATACCGTAATCTTTCTATGCAACCACACGTATTCTCGTACTTTTACTACTGAAGTAGTTCAACAAGATTATCCGGTAAAACTTCCGCCAGTTATTTCAATAAAATATTTTTTGTCGCTTTCTCAATCGTGACAATTACATTGTAGGGTCCACCAATGATTGAGTAGTTGTCGAATATTCCCCGCTAAACCTAATATTCCCCACCAATCGAATATAATATAACCACTGCATACTTTGCAAAATTTATAAATACTACCCACAACTATAATATTATCTCAAATTCACACCATAATATTAAAAAATTATTTCGACAAAATTTAAATCTTTATTGATAAAATCTGGGTCTCACACCCCCCCACCCCCACCTCACCCTCACCCTCACTCCACCCCCACCCTCCACCCTCTCAAAAAAATAATATTTACTGATTATGTATCTACCCTCATCCCGTTCACCCCTACCCCACCACACCCCACCACACCCACCACCACCCCACCCATGCCATACCCCTACCCCCACCACGCATTGCCCGGTCCACCCCTCGCCTCTACCCTACCCCATCCCACCCCCCCTGAGCCCTATCATAATAAAAATAAGTTTAAAATTTAAAATATAGGTCGACCTATATTTGAACCATAACAATATGGTTCCAACCCACACAACCCGTATTAAAACTAGTTAATATGGTTATAGTTCTTAAATGGTATCATAAGCATATTTTATAAACCAAAACCAACCCATAACCATATTTTATCAGGTCTAAATATGATGGATGCGACAGAATTATGTGCCACAATTTTTATTGTCACGATATTTTATTTCACACGTTAATAAATGTTAATATTAAAAAAGACCTAAAATTAGGGATTTAACAATACGTAATGTTACACCAATATTCAACTAAAGGGTCATTGAGATACCAATTAAAAAGAAGATTGTTGTTGTTGGATGACGAAATGAATTTTAGAATTTATTAATATTGTGACGACCCCAAAATAGGTCCATTCCACCCAACCTATTCTGAGTCGCCAAATACATGGTTCAGAAAACAACTATAACTTTATTACAACAATTGTCGCACAAAATAAAACAACACATATGTTGTGAGTTTTGATACAAATATATACCAACTGTGACTCTTGACACTAACTTGGATAGCACGTCACAATGGCACCTTACATAAAGGTACAGTCAATAACTGTTTTAGAAATTAAAACCTTTGGGAAGTGCTTAAGAAAACCTTCGTACATGGGAGCCCATGCGTCTAGGTTATGATAGATATCATATGTCCACAGAATTATCATTGGTTGACCCAATAGACCCCATAGAAAAATGAGAAGATTACTATCATATTCTTTCCAATGGTGAGTCTTCTCTTTATATATCATTATCTCCACTGTCTCTAATTGAGAATTATACTTCAAGCAAACACCAAGATCATATAGGTAGTGCGCGTAGATATACTCAGTAAGTGGATGTGCACAACCCTGTCTTATGATGACACGAGGTTGTATGTCTTTAGACATCTTGTATAATAGTGGAAAAACACTTTTCCAACGTTGGGTTCGCCTCACCCTATTTGATTCACCAAATATAACTACTAAATGATGACCACCACCGCTATTCATTTGTTACCCTCATTCAATTCCAAATACACTCTTATTACACAAAAGGAATTGTGAAAAAAGGGTGAGCACAACTAGCTCAGTAAAGAATATTATGACTAAAGATAATTAATTTAATTATCAATAGCCTTCATCAGTAATAAATCAGAGATTTAGAACATATGGTAGATGATAAAACTTTTCAACCATAGTTACAGCGGAACGAGCAATCCATTAGAAGAGTCAAATAGACCATAAAGTCTATTATCTTCTCCACATTAAAAGTCCACCAACAATGTTTTATCCCTGTAACATTAATCAATAGTTCCTTTCCACAATTATATGAATAACTCATAATCATAATTGTAATTCTAAATTTCTCTTCGCACCCAGGACGAAGATAATTTTCATCACATGTCTTTACCTAAAACATCAAAGATCATGGTTATACCAAATCACAGTTCTTGTTCATAATCATACTAATAATTTCATCTTTACATTACGGGCCAAAGATTTTTGTCAACAGTTCATCTTTGCATTACAGGCCAAAGATATTCAACAACAGGTCATCTTTGCACTACGGGCCAAATATATTCATCAACAATTCATTTTGTACTACAGGCCAAAGATATTCCTCAAAAGTTCATATTTGCACTACAGGCAAATTATATTCATCAACAGTTCATCTTTGCACTACTGGCCAAAGATATTCAACAACATATCATCTTTGTACTACGGGCCAAAGATATTCATCAACAATTCATCTTTTCACTACAGTGCCAAAGATATTCCTCAACAGCTTCATATTTGCACTACAGGCCAAATATATTCATCAATAGTTCATATTTGCACTACACAAAGCAAATATATTATTATCTCAAAGAAATATATAATCATTTCAGAATTTATATAAACAATAATTATAACCATGAATTCACCTTTGCACTTAAGCTAAAGATATTCAATTATAAATTCAATGGTCATGATCATACCAGTCAACAATTCAACTTTGCAGACCATCGCCAAAGAGAACCCATAGTCATGATCATACCAATAATCTACCCATCTTTACACTCAAGTCAAAGAGAAATTAATATCATCATTAGGGTTATAAAAATGTTATATATGATAATAAAAATAATATAATCAACATATAGATATAATCTCAAGAGTAATATTCATAACTCAACTATAATTTGGTTAGAAAAAGAAACCAATTTTGTCATGAATAGTAATTCGTGAATAGTAGTTCATCAATTTATCATTTTACATTTTTCCAGAATTTTTGAAGGTCAGAAAAATTACGAAACTAAAAAACATAACAACCCTTAAAATCCTTTACTATCCCTTACCTCAAAAGAACAACACTTCTGACTGGATATCGGATATGACGCTGAAGAAAACTTGCACTGATGAATAACAACTCACCAAGTATCTAAATACTCACAAAATACACTAGATAATCTAGAGAGAAAAAGAGAGAAAACTTATGAATTCTGGTGTGATTTTCAATTCTAACTTAGGAAAATGTTAAGACGCAAGGCAGACTTCGACCGCCACCGATGGGCTTTACTTCGCTACTATTCCCACCCACCAAAAATCATCATCTTCCCCAACAACCAAAAGTGGGGCCCACACATTTCTAAAATTTTCCATCAAAATCATTTATAAACCTAATTTCCTAATCACCACACCTCTTAAAATTCATAACAAATCATTCGCTCATTTTTAACTGCTCAAAATTTGTGAACATATACTCAACTTATATATGTATAACATATCCAAAAATCACAACGATCCAACAAATGATTAAAAATTATAACTCACACAATAAAGTCAGTAAGAACAATCGATTTGATCTTTTAATACCTCCAATCCGGCAAAATACTTGATAAAATACCTCAACATTAATTCCTTCATTTACAACCACATAAATAAATTCATCATTTATATCCACATCAAATAAATATTTCATTATCATATAAATCAATAATTAATTATTCATGAATAATATTACGTAATCACAATAATGACAACCAGTGCGGTCCTGTGAAAGAGGGGTTTCCCGATAAGATTTCTCCTACTACTAGCCTTGCAATTAGGTGACTAAACCTCTCCTCGACGTAACTTTCTAGACATTGCCAATAATGTTATCTAATAATATTATTCAAATAATATGAATTATTGATCTGATAATGGAGATACTGTGCAGTGATAATTATTGAAACAACAATAATATAAAATATCAACGCAGCAATTATTGATTTAATAAAATAAAATATTAAACAGTAATTACTATAACAATTATTGAGTAATTCCTTCTCCCGGAAGAATCAATAATTGAAAAAATATCTTGTTAATACCGCCGTACATCTTTGTAACTACGCCAGACATCAGATTTTAACCACCAGGTTTACAACAGTGTTAATGGTAACGATTACGTCGTTATTTATAAAAACTCAAATTTGTCATTTTCTTCATCCGATGCTTATTCATTATGGGCCCCTGAAATGGTTGCGCCTGTCGCATTTAATATTCCCCGACAACAAGAATATTCCACGACCAAACGAATATTCCCCGACAACAATGAGTATTTTATAACCACTTGCGTATTTTGAAAAAAAATCATATAACACCCTTAACTTTGTTTTTTATCAATTTAACCATTTACTGAATAGTAATTATAAGAAAAATTGAATACTTTTATTTCATCAAATTTGGGGTCTTACAATCTCCCCTCCTTATAAAATTTCGTCCCCGAAATTTACGTACCTGGTATTTCAAAGAGTTGAGAATACCTTGCTTTTATTTCGATTCTATCTTCCCCGCCATCATGATTTCTCCATCGCTTTCATCTCCTCAGATTTCGTATATCATTCTAGAATACGACTTCAAACAAGGGTTAATTGAACAAATTAATATATCACATAATATCCCGATATTATGACCGACCAACAAATAAGCTTAGGTTGGACACACTAATGAAAAAGATTTACTCATCTCTCCCCTCCTAGTTCTATTCCCCCGATCTCCGCTAGAGATCATATCCCTAAGCTCCGATACCAAATGTAACTCAGACACCAACTCAGGTCAAGACCTTACATTGGTACTGTATCACTTTGCTTACAAAAGAATCCAAGGCCCCCACGGAGAGTCTGGCTTCGGTGCATTCCTCATCAACAGGAAGTCACCAGCGAGAGGCTCGGGGTTCTTTACTTATAGTTCTGATACCAAATGTGACGACCCCAAAATAGGTCCATTTTACCCAACCTATTCTGAGTCGCCAAATACATGGTACAGAAAATAACTACAACTTTATTACAACAATTTTCGTGCAAAATACAATAACACATATGTTGTGAGTTTTGATACAAATATATACCAACTGTGACTCTTGACACCAACTTGGATAACACGTCACAATGGCACCTTACATAAAGGTACAGTCAATAACTGTTTTAGAAATTAAAACCTTTGGGAAGTGCTCAAGGAAACCTTCGTACATGGGAGACCATTCGTCTAGGTTATGATAGATATCATATGTCCACAGAATTATCCTTGGTTGATCCAATAGACCCCAAAGAAAAATGAGAAGATTACTATCATATTCTTTCCAATGGTGAGTCTTCTCTTGACATATCATTATCTCCATTATCTCTAATTGAGAATTATACTTCAAACAAACACCAAGATCATATAGGTAGTGCGCGTAGATATACTCCGTAAGTGGATGTGCACAACCATGTCTTATGATGACACGAGATTGTATGTCTTTAGACATCTTGTATGATAGTGAAAAAACACCCTTTCAACGTTGGGTTCGCCTCACCCTATTTGATTCACCAAATATAACTACTAAATGATGCCCACCGTTCTATTCCATTTTTCTCCGTCGACTCCCAAATTACACTCTTATTACCCGAAAGGAATTGTGAAGCAAAAGGGTGAGCAGACAACTAGCTTCAAGAAAGAATATTACGACTAAAGATAATTAATTTATCAATAGCCTTCATCAAGAATAAATCGTAGATTTAGAACATATGGTAGATGAAAAAACTTTTCAACCATAATTGCAATTTAACGAAAGAATCCATTAGAAAAGTCAAATAGACCATAAAGTCTATTATCTTCTCCACATTAAAAGTCCACCAACAATGTTTTATCCCTGTAACATTAATCAACAGTTCCCTTCCACAATTATATGAATAACTCATAATCATAATTATAATTCTAAATTCCTCTTCGCACCCAGGACGAAGATAATTTTCATCACATGCCTTTACTTGAAACATCAAAGATCATGGTTATACCAAATCACAGTTCCTGTTCATAATCATACTAATAAATTCATCTTTGCATTATGGGCCAAAGATATTTGTGAACAATTCATCTTTGTATTACAGGCCAAAGATATTCAACAACAGGTCATCTTTGCACTACGGGCCAAAGATATCCATCAACAATTCATCTTTGCACTACAGGCCAAAGATATTCCTCAATAGTTCATATTTGCACTACAGGCCAAATATATTCATCAATAGTTCATCTTTGCACTACAGGCCAAAGATATTCCTCAACAGTTCATATTTGCACTACAGACCAAATATATTCATCAACAGTTCATATTTGCACTACAAAGCCAAATATATTATTATCTCAAAGAAATATATAATCATTTCGAATTTATATAAACAATAATTATAACCATGAATTCACCTTTTCAGACTTAAGCTAAAGATATTCAATTATAAATTCAATGGTCATGATCATACCAACCAACAATTCAACTTTTTGCACTCATCGCCAAAGAGAACCCATAGTCATGATCATACCAATAATCTACCCATCTTTACACTCAAGTCAAAGAGAAATTAATATCATCATTAGGGTTATAAAAATGTTATATATGATAATAAAAATAATATAATCAACATATAGATCTAATCTCAAGAGTAATATTCATAACTCAACTATAATTTGGTTAGAAAAAGAAACCAATTTTGTCATGAATAGTAACTTGTGAATAGTAACTCATCAATTTATCATTTCACATTTTTTCAGAATTTTTGAAGGTCAGAAAAATTACGAAACTGAAAAACATAACAACCCTTAAAATCTCTTACTATCCCTTACCTCAAAAGAGTAGCACTTCTGACTGGATATCGGATATGACGCTGAAGGAAACTTGCACTGATGAATAGCAACTCACCAAGTATCTAAATACTCACAAAATACACTCGATAATCTAGAGAGAAAAAGAGAGAAAACTTATGAATTCTGGTGTGATTTTCAATTCTAACTTAGGAAAATGTTAGCACGCCGAAGCAGACTTGACCTGCTATCTGATGGCTTTACGTACTACTATTCCACCCACCAAAAATCAGCCATCTTCCCCAACAACCAAAAGTGGGGCCCACCCATTTCTAGAATTTTCCATCAAAATCATTTATAAACCTAATTTCTGAATCAACACCTCTTAAAATTCATAACAAATCATTCGTTCATTTTTAACGGTTCAAAATTTGTGAACATATACTCAACTTATATATGTATAACATATCCAAAAATCACAACGATCCAACGGCCAGATTAAAAATTATAACTCACACAATAAAGCTCTAAGAACACTGATTTGATCTTTTAATACCTCCAATCCGACAAAATACTGATAAAATACCTCAACATTAATTCCTTCATTTACAACCACATAAATAAATCCATCATTTATATCCACATCAAATAAATATTTCATTATCATATAAATCAATAATTAATTATTCATAAATAATATTACGTAATCACAATAATGACAACCAAAGCTCCTCGAGAGAAAGGGGGTTTTCCGATAAGGATTTCTCCTTACTAAATACAAGCAATTAGGTGACCAAACCTCTCATCGATGTAACTTTCTAGACATTGCCAATAATGCTATCTAATAATATTATTCAAATAATATGAATTATCGATCCGATAATGGAGATATTTATCAGTTGATAATTATCAAAACAACAATAATATAAAATATCAACGCAACAATTATTGATTCAATAAAATAAAATTTTGAATAAAGAATTATCGTAATAATTATTGAGTAGTGCCTTCTCACGTAAGAATCAATAATTGAAAAAATATCGTAATACCGCATGCATCTACCGCAAGCAACTATGCCAGACATCGTATTTTAACCATCGTATTATTCTAACAAAGTTAATTGTAACGATTACGCCGTTATTTATAAAAACTTAAATTTGTCGTTTTCTTCATCCGACAGTTATTCTGTTATGGGGCCCACAAATGGTTGCGTCGTCGTACGAATATTCCCCGACAACAATAATATTCCACGACAAAACGAATATTCCCCGACAACAATGAGTATTTTATAACCACTTGCGTATTTTAAAAAAAAATCATATAGCACCCTTAACTTTGCTTTTTATCAATTTAACCATTTACTGACTAGTAATTATAAGAAAATTTGAATACTTTTATTTCATAAAATTCGGGGTCTTACAAATATTCTCTAAAAATGGTATTGTTAATTAATAATCTAGTGGATACTAAAACTATTAAAAGAACACTCAATAATTTATTGGGTACTGTACAAAGTATTTGAAATACAGAAAATAGAACCATCAGGTAATATTTTCAAAGAAGTTGCAAATGGATTTGCTTGTTCACCAATCATTGATGGCTCTAGACCCGCTAAATCTACGTTACATGCAATAATGCCTAAAATTACTGTTGAAAAAATATTTAAAAAAATCAGGCAGACTCTCCGTAATAATAATGATCCATACCTTTAGTCAATTTAGCTCTTAATACAACATCATTTAAGTCCGATTTTTTTTTTAGGGATATGTGAATTCTTATAGATCCATCCCCGAAAGATATAATATAATATTTGTGTCGTTAAAAGTGTATTAAAAAATTGAATGAAATATGTAATTAAGGAGATTTTAATCTATAATTACATACTTTTGAGTTCACTATAACACAATTCTATTATCCGTCAGTGTAAATTATTTTTACACTGTCAGTATAATTGGCATACACAACATAAATTTATAGAAATTTTATGATAGTGATTGTCGCAATTGTTTAATATATGGCAAAGGTTAAAATTTGAGTAAGTTTGAAAATTTTAATAATATTATAACTATTCAACCATTTTTATAATGGCATGAACATATCACTTAATCGTTTATTAATTAAAATGATGGAATTTTAATAGGACTGAGCAAGTAATTAAATTGAAATCGAAACTGCACCAAAACTGGACAAATAGCACCAATTAAAACCTCACCAACGGTTCCGGCGTATGTGATGATTTTAGGTTAATTAAAAAACCAAATTTACGGTTCCGGTTTGGTTACTATCAAAAACTGCACGCATAAAATCGAAATCACACCATATTGGTACAATAGCTTACAATGTTTCTGACTCTTTGTATTATGATTGTAATATTACTGTAATATGATCTTTGTTAACAATATACTGTAATATGATTGAGTTACTCTTAGTAACAATATATTGTAATATGGTAGAGTAGCCTGTAAATTATTACAGCATATTGTTACTAAGAATATTATAGCATATTGTTACTAAGAGTAGAGTAGCAAAGTTTGTATTTAGCTTTTGTTTACTTTACTATATTCTACTCTAATAATTTTCATCATATTACTCTATTATATTTATCTTTTGTTTAGACAAAACATTATAAGTAAGGTTGTGTGTGTTATCAAAGTGATATTTTGTGAGACCCCTGATTTTATCAATAAAGATTTAAATTTTGTTGAAATAATTTTTAATATTATGGTGTGAATTTAAGATAATATTATAGTTGTGGGTAGATTTATAAATTTTGCAAAGTATGCAAGTGGTTATATTATATTCGATTGGTCTCTGTGAATATTCTTGCTTAAGCAGGAATATTCGCATAACTACCAATCATCAGTGGACCCTATAATGTAATTATCATTTTGATCGAGAAAACGACAAAAATATTTTATCAAATAACTATGGAAGTTTTACCGTGGTTACCGTTGAACTACTTTAGTAGTAAAAGTACAAGAATAATACGTGTGGTCGCATAAGAAGACACCTGATTGATTATCGATGCTTATGTGAGAAGTCACTCACTTTGATTCCATTATCATTTATTAATAATATGAATTATTATAATGATAATGACGCTTTTGTTTTATTCAGATTATTAACGTAATAAAATGTAAACATCTTTTATATAAAATAGAATACTTTATTAAAGTTATTCTATAAATAGAATATATTATATTTTATTACGATAGTGTTGCATAGTGTTTTTGCATATGTTGTTTTGTATAGTATTGCATAAAGTTTGCATAGTAAAATGTTTTTATATAAATAGAATATATTATATTTTATTTAAAAGATTTTTCTTTAAATATGGACCGTCGATTAAAGTAAATCAATCTGGACCGCTCATGGATTAGTTTACTACGCATTCCATTTTCCTATAAATAAAGCTCATTCCTTCATTATTTTCTTACTTAATTCATCAAACTCTAGAGAGAAAATTATAGAGAAGCTATAGAGAGAAAAATATAGAAAGAAGAAGAGTATTCTCGCTACTTCACTACTTCTATATTCAGCCTTTTTTACTAGTAGTGGGTGTTATTCTTTTCTTCTTCAAGAGAACTTCATTATTCCATTCATTATTATTCTCGCTGAATAACTCGTAAAAGTGGCATACCCTATACATAACCTCGATACGCCAGATACCCTATACTTGGTGAAATCCTTATGTTATTCCATTGCTTATTATTCTCATTGAATAACTCAGATACGCTGTTTACCTCTATACTTGGTGACATTCTTCTATTATTCTCGCTGAACATCCTCGTCACAGGTTTTACACCTTATTCGGTTCCGCTTTTTATTATTCTCGCTGGAACATCCTCATCCGTCATGGTGTTTTACACCTGACCGTTCCGCTTTTTATCATTCTCATTGAATATCCTATCTCGTGTTTTTACACCGGATCCGGTTCCATCTTTATTATTCTGTTGAACATCCTGCTTGCGAATTTCACCCGACCGGTTCCGTTATTATTATTCTCGCTGAATAACCTCGCCATGCGCAAGCACCGCATTTACGGTGATTTCTTTTGTTATTCCATTCTTTATTATACCCAAATTGTTAAAACTTTGACTTCTATACTCCATGAAATTAGTAGAATATCCTCGATATTTCAAGCTTCATCCAAAGATCTTTTCATGGAAATATTCTTCCGATCATTCTTGAATTTTACTCTACGTAAACAAAGATTATGTCGACAATTTGACGTTAATAATTCATGGATTAAATAATTCTTGAACTTGTTTTATCAATTATTATGTCATTGTCATCATCCTCATGTTATATTATGTTATCTTTGGCTTACGCAATAGATGAACTTAGTATGATTATGACTGTGGATCATTCTCGGTATAATCACGACTTGATATAAATGATGTGACAAAAGTCCTCAAAGTATTCAGAATGCAAGTTGATGGATAGTTTTTGGTATGATTATGACCGTGGGTGATTCTATAGATAGTCAATTACCATCGATAATTTGATGAAAATCCTCGACCGTGGTACACGGATGATTAGATGTGGTGGTTTATTTATTGTCGAGTCTCAAATGATAAAAATTGATGAAAACCTTTTAAAACCTAAAAGATAGTAGACTTTATATTCTACTTGACTTTTTTAATGGATCGCTTATTCCGCCGCAGCTTAAACCGGTTGTCTATTGTATTTTATCGCTTTAACATCGTCAAGGCTAATGATAATTTATTCTCGCATTATCTTAGTCATAATATTTCATCGGGCTAGTTGAGCTCACCCTTTTTTTCACCGTTTCTCTCGTGAAATGAGAACATAGCCGGGACGAAGCCTGAAACGGAAGTAATGGTCCGCAGGATAAGATTAGTAGTCCTCACTATTCTCGTGAAATAAAGTGATAATAGTTGTAATGAGGACTCCTTTTGAGTTTGTATAATATCTAGTAGACAATATTTGTATTCAAACTCACGCTTTATGTCGATTGTACACTACTACGCTTATATTAGTAAGTCAGATTTGAATTTATGTACCATGTAAGTGGCGACCCAAGATGGGTGACGATACCTAATTTTGGGGGCGCCACATCGTATCGTAGCTTAGGATACGATCCCCGCTAAGATGTGAGAATAAGAACTATGAGGGGAGAGACGGGAATTCCTTCGCTAAGTATGACCTACCTAAGTTTATTTGGTATTTAATTGGCTCACGTAGTATAGGATAATATGTTATAGTTAATTAACCCTTGTTTTGTGACAAAGTTTTTGAGAATGGCATCCTTGAATGCCGAGATAAGCAATGAAGCACATGAGAGTGTTGATTCAAATTTCAAAAAAAGGTAACGACCAACAACACGATAATAATCATATCGGTGGCAACTGCATTATCGTAACAATGATAACCATCGGGGGAAATTATCATGCTAAGAATGGTAACCACTTTGGTGGTAATCATGGCAAAAGATAATAGAAGTGGAAATTTCAAGAAGAGAAGGTCATTTAGCTCGATTTTGTCGATATAGTGAAGTCAAGTCCACCGGGATAGTGGCACCAAAGGCGGATACGGACAAAACAAAGTCGGTGGTTTCAGAAGAGCTGTTTTCATGACTTCTCAAAAGTGGGTAACCCGAACGGTTAGCACGGTTAGTTAATTATAAATTCTTCATGTCTATATACCTTATTAGATACCGGGCCTCACCCATTCTTTTATCTCTCTTGCTTAAGCGCTCAACGCTTAAATTTGACTCCGAGAAATTAGAATTTGATTTATCTATCAAACTTCGTTGGGAGAAACCTTCATTACCTCCACTCGCTTATTAATCTTGTTGTTTCAAATAAACACTTTCACGCTACTTCGCCGATCTTATCTCTTTGAAAATACTTGCCTTTGAGGTAATTTTTGAAAACAATTGATTAACTACTCATTATTCTTTTTGTAAGGTTGTTAGCTTTCATATTCCTAACCAACCCGTTATACTAATTCAAAGTAACCAAATCCTAAAGTTAATCATCATATATCGCCATAAGTAAAGAGCCCGATCCTTTCGTTGTTGACTTCCTTGTGTGGAATGCACCGCCCGCATTTTTGTAGAGGCGACGCCGTGATCAAGATGGCAAGTTGATAGGTATCATTGTGAGGTGCTATCTAGGTTAAGGGATGAAGTCACAATTGGTATCAATGTGACGTACTATCCAAGTCTTGGATGAGAGTCACAGCTTTGAATGATATTTCTATTATTAATAAATTTCTTGGCGATTCTTGAAGACTTCTTAGCCTACTTAGAGCGTGAAATCGAATTTTGTATCAATTCCAAAGATAAAAACCCATTTCTTAAACCTCAAATATTTCTTCAACTAAAATGAATGCTTTACGTGGTTTATGATGAAAGTCATAATAAAAGCATTGAATAATGAAAATCATGGGTATATGAAGTATTAGTAAGTTTTATGATGAGTTATGTTGGTTAGTATGTGAAAACATGAAAGTTTCTTAGAAATCACAAAGAGTTGAAAATCGATTTTGTGAAAAACGAATATGAAATTCAATTGACTATATCTCTTATTATATTTTGAATTTTTGAATGTGGTCAAGTCCTAGAGTTAGATCTATGAGTTACCTAACTAATCCAAGTGGAATTACTGGAAAAGGTGTTGTAGATTTTTGTGTGGACTGATTTTAGCAAAGGAGGCCAAAGCTGTAAATTTCGAAAATGCTACTGCCCAGAAACTTTAAGGGACTGTTTCGGCCACTTAAATTATGAGAAAAATTCTGGCCTTTTGGGACATGAAGGTATATGGTATAAAGTACCTCCTGTCCAAAAATGAGCTCATTCTGACTTAAAATGAGCAAGTTATGACTATTTCAATATTTAGGTTTTTCCGATTTAAAAATGCTATAACCGAGAGTTCTATAACTCCGATGACCATGAAATTTAAACTAGAAGCTCACGTTAACATGTGTAAGGTCCTGCCAAGATTTGGGAATTTTGGAGTTAAACTTGAGGTAGCTAATTTCTTAAGGAATTAATTAGAAATTGATTTTTGAAAATAGTAAATGAATTTTAAAATTCCGAAAAATATATTTTCATTATGGGACTATATTATGCTAAATCCCAGAAAAGAAATATTTTGGGACTGATTTGGTATTTTTCATGAAAATAGTTTAGTTACTTAACATATGAGTTAAATATGTTATGTGAAGTAATAAAGTTGAAAATAATAGATTTTATGGCTAGAGAATCCTATATAGAGTATATGCATATTTTTTGATGAGGGATTTGATAATTGGTGATGATATTTTATGAGTATGGCATTTTGAATGATTAAATGCATTATATGGTAAAGCGTAAACAATTAAGATAAATTGTTTATAAATTTAAGAAGTGATTAAAATATTGTTATAATATTAATGATATTAGATTATGAGATTATTAAGTGATTGATAACATGGGGATATTCTTGAACTCGGATAAATTATATTATAAATGTTTAATATTTATCCTTTATCTCATTCGATCGATTCTTTATATCATTATCCTCACGCTTATATTATGTTGAAAGTCATCCGCGTACCAGAAAAGTCTTGGTATGATTATGACCACGGATTATTCTAAGATAATCATAACCAGTAATTGAATACACAATTATCTTTGGTCAGAAGTATGGATAATTTGTGGTCGTGATACTAATGAATACACAATTATCTTCGTCGAAATAGTATGGATAATTCAAGTGTATGGATAATTTGTGGTCGATACACAATTATCTTTGGTCAGTATACATGGATAATTTGTGGTCGTGATATAATGAATACACAATTATCTTCGTCAGTAGTGCATGGATAATTTGTGGTCGTGGATAAATGAATACACAATTATCTTTGGTCGTGATACTAATGAATACACAATTATCTTCGCCGAAGTGTGGATAATTTGTGGTCGTGATACTAATGAATACACAATTATCTTCAGTAGCGAGTATGGATAATTTGTGGTCGTGATACTAATGAATACACAATTATCTTCGGTCGTAGTGCACGGATAATTTGTGGTCGTGATACTAATGAATACACAATTATCTTCGGTCCGTAGTAGTGCGGATAATTTGTGGTCGTGATACTAATGAATACACAATTATCTTTGGCCGTAGTGTGCATGGATAATTTGTGGTCGTGATACTAATGAATACACAATTATCTTCGGTCAGTAGTGCATGGATAATTTGTGGTCGTGATACTAATGAATACACAATTATCTTTCGTCCGTAGTGTATGGATAATTTGTGGTCGTGATACTAATGAATACACAATTATCTTTCGCCGTAGTGCATGGATAATTTGTGGTCGGATACTAATGAATACACAATTATCTTCGGGTCGTAGCAGTATGGATAATTTGTGGTCGGATACTAATGAATACACAATTATCTTCGCCGTAGTATGGATAATTTGTGGTCGTGATACTAATGAATACACAATTATCTTTCGTCAGTAGTGCATGGATAATTTGTGGTCGTGATACTAATGAATACACAATTATCTTTGCCAGTAGTGAATAATTTGTGGTCGCGATACTAATGAATACACAATTATCTTCGCCGTAGTGTATGGATAATTTGTGGTCGTGATATTAATGAATACACAATTATCTTCGTCAGTAGTGCATGGATAATTTGTGGTCGTGATATTAATGAATACACAATTATCTTTGGTCGTAGTGCATGGATAATTTGTGGTCGTGATATTAATGAATACACAATTATCTTTCGTCGTAGTCATGGATAATTTGTGGTCGTGATATAATGAATACACGATTATCTTCGGGCCGTAGTGGATCGTGATACTAATGAATATCCTCGGCCCAGAAGTGCGTGGATGATTCGATGATATGGATTAATTATCGAAATGAGTCTCAAAGAATGAAATATTAATTCATGGATGTGGTAAAAGTCATCTTCGTCAGTAGTGCATTGATAGACTTCGTATGATTACGACCACGGATTATTCTAGTATAATCACGATCAGAATTGAAAACACGAATATCCTTAGCCAAGAAGTGTATGGATAATTCATGGTCGGATACTATTGTCGAGTCTCAAAGATTATTGGTTTTATTCTTATATATCTTTGATATCTTTATCTTCGCCAGTAAGTAAAAAGATGAATTGTTAATGAATATCTTCGGGCTGGATTGCAAAATGAATTTAATGTTTTCAACGATAAAGGTATTCAAGGTATCCTCACCTCTTTATCATATCAGTATCGTAATTCTAATTTCGAGGGGGCAAAATTCCATAAGGAGGGAGATCAGAGACCCCGTGATTTTATCAATAAAGATTTAAATTTTGTTGAAATAATTTTTAATATTATGGTGTGAATTTAAGATAATATTATAAATTGTGTAGTAGATTTATAAATTTTGCAAAGTATGCAAGTGGTTATATTATATTCGATTGGCTCCTGGGAATATTCTATTAGCAGGAATATTCGCATAACTACCAATCATCAGGGACCCATAAAATGTAATTATCATTTGATCGAGAAAACGACAAAAATATTTTATCAAATAACTATGAAGTTTTACCGTGGTTATCGCTGAACTACTCTAGTAGTAAAAGTAAAGAATACGTGTGGTCGCATAAGAAAGAAATACCAGATTGATTATCGATGCTTATGTGAGAAGTCACTCAACTTGATTCCATTATCACGATTAATAATATGAATTATTATAATGATAATGACGCTTTTGTTTTATTCAGATTATTAACGTAATAAAATGTAAACATCTTTTATATAAAATAGAATACTTTATTAAAGTTATTCTATAAATAAATATATTATATTTTATTACGATAAGTGTTGCATAGTGTTTTTGTATAAGGTTTTGCATAAGATTGCATAAAGGTTTTGCATAGTAAAATGTTTTTATATAAATAGAATATATTATATTTTATTTAAAAGATTTTTCTTTAAATATGGACCGCCGATTAAAGTAAATCAACTGGACCGCTCATGGATTAGTTACTACGCATTCCATTTTCCTATAAATAAGCTCATTCCTTCATTATTTTCTTTACGAATTCATCAAAACTCTGAGAGAGAAAATTATAGAGAGAAGCTAGAGAGAAAATATAGAGAAAGAAGAAGAGTATTCTCGCTACTTCACTACTTCTATATTCATTTTCTTTTTACTTGGTAAGTGGTGTTATTCTTTCTTCTTCAAGAGAACTTCATTATTCCATTCACTATTATTCTGCTGAATAACTCTGTAAAAGTGGCATACCCTATACATAACCTCGTATACGCCAGATACCCTATACTTGGTGAAATCCTTATGTTATTCCATTGCTTATTATTCTGCTTGAATAACTCGTGATACGCTGCTTACCCTATACTTGGTGACATTCTTCTATTATTCTCATTGAACATCCTCGTCACAGTTTTACACCTAACCGGTTCCGCTTTTTATTATTCTCGCTGAACATCCTGCTCATGTTTTTACACCGACCGGGTTCCGCTTTTTATCATTCTCGCTTGAATATCCTATCTCGTGTGTTTTACACCCGATCCGGTTCCATCTTTATTATTCTGTTGAACATCCCGCTTGCGTGAATTTCACCCGACCGTTCCGTTATTATTATTCTCGCTGAATAACTCGCCTATGCGCGGCACCGCATGCACGGTGATTTCTTTTGTTATTCCATTCTTTATTATACCCAAATAAGTTAAAACTTCGACTTCTATACTCCATGAAATTAGTAGAATATCCTCGATATTTCATGCTTCATCCAAAGATCTTTCATGGAAATATTCTTCCCGATCATTCTTGAATTTTACTCTACGAAACAAAGATCATGTCGATAATTTGGACGTTAATAATTCATGGATTAAATAATTCTTGAACTTGTTTTATTGAATTATTATGTCATCATCATCATCCTCATGTTATATTATGTTATCTTCGCTTACGCAGCATAGATGAACTTAGTATGATTATGACCAGTGGATCATTCTAAGATAATCACGACTTGATATAAATGATGTGACAAAAGTCCTCAAAGGGTTCGTAATGCAAAGATGGATAGTTTTTGGTATGATTATGACCAGGTGATTCTAAGATAGTCACGACCATCGATAATTTGATGAAAATCCTCGACCGTGGTACAGTGATGATTAGATGTGGTGGTTTATTTATTGTCGAGTCTCAAATGATAAAAATTGATGAAAACCTTTTAAACCTAAAAGATAGTAGATTTTATTCTCTCTACTCACTTTTTTAATGGATCGCTTATTCCACCGCAGCTTAAACCGGTTGTCTATTGTATTTTATCGCTTAACATCGTTGAAGGCTAATGATAATTTATTCTCGCATTATCTTAGTCATAATATTTCTTATCAAGAGTTGAGCTCACCTTTTCTTTTTCACCGTTTCTTCGTGAAATGAGAACATAGCCGGGACGAAGCTCTGGGAACGGAGTAATGGTCCAGAGGATAAGATTAGTAGTCCTCACTATTCGTGAAATAAAGGTGATAATAGTTGTAATGAGGACTCTTTCGAGTTTGTATAATATCTAGTAGACAATATTTGTATTCAAACTCACGCTTTATGTCGATTGCATACACCTACGCTTATATTAGTAAGTTGTATTTGAATTTATGTACCATGTAAGTGGCGACCCAAGATGGGTGACGATACCTAATTTTGGGGGCGCCACAACAGGTATCGTAGCTTAGGGATACGATCCCCGCTAAGAGGTGAGAATAGAACTATGAGGGAGAGAGACGGAAATTCCTTCGCTAAGATGACCTACCTAAGTTTATTTGGTATTTAATTGGCCTGGCCGAGTATATAGGATAATATGTGATAAAGTTAATTAACCTTATTGTTTTGTGACAAGAGTTTGAGAATGGCATCCGAAAATGCCGAAGTTAAGCAATGAAGCACATGAGAGTGTTGATTCAAATTTCAAACAAAAGGTAACGACCAACAACACGATAATAATCATATCGGTGGCAACGGCCATCGTAACAATGATAACCATCGTGGGGAAATTATCATGCTAAGAATGGTAACCACTTCTGGTGGTAATCATGGCAAAGATAATAGAAGTGGAAATTTCAAGAAGAGAAGGTCATTTAGCTCGATTTTGTCGATATAGTGAAGTCAATTCCAACTGGGATAGTGGCACCAAAGGCGGATACTTTGACAAAACAAAGTCTGTGGTTTCAGAAGAGCGCTTTTCATGACTTCTCAAAAGTGGGTAACCCGAACGGTTAGCACACGTTAGTTAATTATAAATTCTTGCAAGTCTATACCTTATTAGATACCTGCCTCTACCCATTCTTTTATCTCTCTTGCTTGCGCTCAACGCTTAAATTTGACTCGAGAAATTAGAATTTGATTTATCTATCGAAACTTCGCTGGGAGAAACCTTCGTTACCTCCACTGCTTATTAATCTTGTTGTTTCAAATAAACACTTTCACGCTACCTCGCCGATCTTATCTCTTTGAAAATACTTGCCTTTGAGGTAATTTTTGAAAACAATTGATTAACTACTCATTATTCTTTTTTTTGTAAGGTTGTTAGCTTTCATATTCCTAACCAACCTCATTATACTGAATTCAAAGTAACCAAATCCTAAAGTTAATCATCGTTATATCGCCATAAGTAAAGAGCCCGATCCTTTCGTTGTTGACTTCCTCAGTGTGGAATGCACCGCCGCCTTTTTTGTAGGCGACGTCGTGATTGAAGATGGCAAGTTGATAGGTATCATTGTGAGGTGCTATCTGTGTTAAGGATGTAAGTCACAATTGGTATCAATGTGACGTACTATCCAAGTCTTGGATGAGAGTCAATAGCTTTTGAATGATATTTCTATTATTAATAAATTTCTTGGCGATTCTTGAAGACTTCTTAGCCTACTTAGAACGTGAAATCGAATTTTGTATCGACCCAAAGATAAAAACCCATTTCTTAAACCTCAAATATTTCTTCAACTAAAATGAATGCTTTACGTGGTTTATGATGAAAGTCATAATAAAAGCATTGGAATAATGAAAATCATGGGTATATGAAGTATTAGTAAGTTTTATGATGAGTTATGTTGGTTAGTATTTGAAAACATGAAAGTTTCTTAGAAATCACAAAGAGTTGAAAATTAGATTTTGGTGAAAAACGTAACATGAAATTCAATTGACTATATCTCTTATTATATTTTGAATTTTTGAATGTGGTCAAGTCCTAGAGTTAGATCTATGAGTTACCTAACTAATCCAAGTGGAATTACTGGAAAAGGTGTTGTAGATTTTTGTGTGGACTGATTTTAGCAAAGGAGGTCAAAGCTGTAAATTTCGAAAATGCTACTGCCCAGAAACTTTAAGGGACTGTTTCGGCCACTTAAATTATGAGAAAAATTCTGGCCTTTTGGGACATGAAGGTATATGGTATAAAGTACCTCCTGTCCAAAAATGAGCTCATTCTGACTTAAAATGAGCAAGTTATGACTATTTCAATATTTAGGTTTTTCCGATTTAAAAATGCTATAACCGTAGTTCTATAACTCCGATGACCATGAAATTTAAACTAGAAGCTCACGTTAACATGTGTAAGGTCCTGCCAAGATTTGGGAATTTTTGGAGTTAAACTTGAGGTAGCTAATTTCTTAAGGAATTAATTAGAAATTGATTTTTAAAAAATAGTAAATGAATTTTAAAAATTCCGAGAAAAATATATTTTCATTATGGGACTATATTATGCTAAATTCCAGAAAAGAAATATTTTTGGGACTGATTTGGTATTTTTCATGAAAATAGTTTAGTTACTTAACATATGAAAGTTAAATATGTTATGTGAAGTAACAAAGTCGAAAATAGGATTTTATGGCTAGAGAATCCTATATAGAGTATATGCATATTTTTTGATGAGGATTTGATAATTGGTGATGATATTTTATGAGTATGGCATTTTGAATGATTAAATGCATTATATGGTAAAAGCGTAAAACAATTAAGATAAATTGTTTATAAATTTAAGAAGTGATTAAAATATTGTTATAATATTAATGATATTAGATTATGAGATTATTAAGTGATTGAAAACATGGGGATATTCTTGAATCTCGGATAAATTATATTATAAATGTTTAATATTTATCCTTTATCTCATTTGATTGATTCTTTATATCATTATCCTCATGCTTATATTATGTTGAAAGTCATCTCGTGGCTTAGATGGACTTGGTATGATTATGACCACGGATTATTCGGTATAATCATAACCAGAATTGAATACACAATTATCTTCGGTCAGTAGTGCATGGATAATTTGTGGTCGTGATACTAATGAATACACAATTATCTTTGTCGTAGCAGTATGGATAATTCGTGGTCGTGATACTAATGAATACACAATTATCTTCGCGTAGTAGTGGATGGATAATTTGTGGTCGTGATACTAATGAATACACAATTATCTTTGGTCGTAGTGCATGGATAATTTGTGGTCGTGATATTAATGAATACACAATTATCTTCGGTAGTAGTGCATGGATAATTTGTGGTCGTGATACTAATGAATACACACAATTTTCTTTTCCAGTAGTGGGGATAATTTGTGGTCGTGATACTAATGATGAATACACAATTATCTTTGGTAGTAGTGCATGGATAATTTGTGGTCGTGATACTAATGAATACACAATTATCTTTGGTAGTAGTGCATGGATAATTTGTGGTCGTGATACTAATGAATACACAATTATCTTCGCCGTAGTAGTGTATGGATAATTTGTGGTCGCGATACTAATGAATACACAATTATCTTCGCCGTAGTGCATGGATAATTTGTGGTCGCGATACTAATGAATACACAATTATCTTTGCCGTAGTACATGGATAATTTGTGGTCGTGATACTAATGAATACACAATTATCTTTGGTAGTAGTATGGATAATTTGTGGTCGGATAAATGAATACACAATTATCTTTGGTGTAGTCGTGGATAATTTGTGGTCGTGATACTAATGAATACACAATTATCTTCGGTCGTAGTGCATGGATAATTTGTGGTCGTGATACTAATGAATACACAATTATCTTTGGGCCGTAGTGTATGGATAATTTGTGGTCGTGATACTAATGAATACACAATTATCTTTGGTCGTAGTGCATGGATAATTTGTGGTCGTGATACTAATGAATACACAATTATCTTTTCGTCGTAGTGCATGGATAATTTGTGGTCGGATACTAATGAATACACAATTATCTTCGGTAGTAGTGCATGGATAATTTGTGGTCGTGATACTAATGAATACACAATTATCTTCGTCGTAGTGCATGGATAATTTGTGGTCGTGATACTAATGAATACACAATTATTCGTCAGTAGTGCATGGATAATTTGTGGTCGTGATATTAATGAATACACAATTATCTTTGGCAGAAGTGTATGGATAATTTGTGGTCGTGATACTTAATGAATACACGATTATCTTTGCCGTAGTGCATGGATAATTCGTGGTCGTGATACTAATGAATATCCTCGGCAGTAGTGCGGGGATGATTCGATGATATGGATTAATTATCGAAATGAGTCTCAAAGAATGAAATATTAATTCATGGATGTGGTAAAAGTCATCTTCGTCAGAAGTGCATTGATAGACTTGGTATGATTATGACCACGGATTATTCTAAGATAATCACGATCAGATTGAAAACACGAATATCCTTAGCCAAGAAAAATGGATAATTCATGGTCAGATACTATTAAGTCGAGTCTCAAAGATTATTGGTTTTATAGTTGTATATCTTTGGCTCAGAAGTGCAAAGATGAATTGTTAATGAATATCTTTGGTAGGATTGCAAAAATGAATTTAATGTTTTCGACGATAAAGGTATTCAAGGTATCCTCACCTCTTTATCATATCGTGTACGCATTTAATTTCGAGGGGGCAAAATTCCATAAGGAGGAGAGATCAGAGAGACCCAGATTTTATCAATAAAGATTTAAATTTTGTTGAAATAATTTTTAATATTATGGTGTGAATTTAAGATAATATTATAGTTGTGGGTAGTATTTATAAATTTTGCAAAGTATGCAAGTGGTTATATTATATTCGATTGGTCTGGGAATATTCGGTTTAGCAGGGAATATTCGTGACAACTACCAATCATTGGTGGACCCCATTAATGTAATTATTATTGATTGAGAAAACGACAAAAATATTTTATCAAATAACTACGCGAAGTTTTACCGTGGTTACCGCTGAACTACTCTAGAGAGTAAAAGTACAAGAATAATGTGTGTCGCATAAGAAAGCACACCAGATTGATTATCGATGCTTATGTGAGAAGTCACCGGTTTGATTCCATTATCACGATTAATAATATGAATTATTATAATGATAATGACGCTTTTGTTTTATTCGTATTATTAACGTAATAAAATGTAAACATCTTTTATATAAAATAGAATACTTTATTAAAGTTATTCTATAAATAGAATATATTATATTTTATTACGATAGTGTTGCATAGTGTTTTTGCATAGTGTTTTGCATAGTATTGCATAAAGTTTGCATAGTAAAATGTTTTTATATAAATAGAATATATTATATTTTATTTAAAAGATTTTTCTTTAAATATGGACCGCCGATTAAAGTAAATCAATCTGACCGCTCATGGATTAGTTACTATGCATTCCATTTTCCTATAAATAAGCTCATTCCTTCATTATTTTCTTACGAATTCATTGAAACTCTGTAGAGAGAAATTATAGAGAGAAGCTATAGAGAAAAATATGAAAGAAGAAGAGTATTCTCGCTACTTCACTACTTCTATATTCATTTTTTACTAGTGGGTGTTATTCTTTCTTCTTGAAGAGAACTTCATTATTCCATTCACTATTATTCTCGCTTGAATAACTCGTAAAAGTGGCATACCCTATACATAACCTCGTGATACGCCAGATACCCTATACTTGGTGAAATCTTATGTTATTCCATTGCTTATTATTCTTGGAATAACTCAGTATACGCCATTTACCCTATACTTGGTGACATTCTTCTATTATTCTCATTGAACATCCTCGTCTGTGTGTTTTACACCTTAACCGGTTCCGCTTTTTATTATTCTCGCTGGAACATCCTCGTCTCAGTGTTTTACACCGGACCGGTTCCGCTTTTATCATTCTCGCTGAATATCCTATCTGTGTTTTACACCGGATCCGGTTCCATCTTTATTATTCTGTTGAACATCCCGCTTGCAGTGAATTTCACCGACCGTTCCGTTATTATTATTCTCGCTGAATAACCTCGCTCATGCGCAAGTACCGCATGCACGGTGATTTCTTTTGTTATTCCATTCTTTATTATACCCAAAGTTAAAACTTTGACTTCTATACTCCATGAAATTAGTAGAATATCCTCGATATTCGCGTTTCATCCAAAGATCTTTTCATGGAAATATTCTTCCGATCATTCTTGAATTTTACTCTACGAAACAAAGATTATGTCGACAATTTGACGTTAATAATTCATGGATTAAATAATTCTTGAACTTGTTTTATTGAATTACTATGTCATTGTCATCATCCTCATGTTATATTATGTTATCTTTGCTTACGCATATAGATGAACTTAGTATGATTATGACCACTGTGGATCATTCTTGTATAATCACGACTTGATATAAATGATGTGACAAAAGTCCTCGCAGGGTCTGTGAATGCGTTGATGGATAGTTTTTGGTATGATTATGACCGTGGTGATTCTAGATAGTCATGACCATTGATAATTTGATGAAAATCCTCGACCGTGGTACAGGGGATGATTAGATGTGGTGGTTTATTTATTGTCGAGTCTCAAATATAAAAATTGATGAAAACCTTTAAAACCTAAAAGATAGTAGACTTTATTCTCTACTTGACTTTTTTAATGGATCGCTTATTCCACCGCAGCTTAAACCGGTTGTTTATCAGTATTTTATCGCTTTAACACTCATTGAAGGCTAATGATAATTTATTCTCGCATTATCTTAGTCATAATATTTCTTATCGGGCTAGTCGAAGCTCACCTTTTCTTTCACCGTTTCTTCGTGAAATGAGAACATAGTCGGGACGAGCCTGGGAACGGAGTAATGGTCCGTAGGATAGCATTAGTAGTCCTCACTATTCTCGTGAAATAAAGTGATAATAGTTGTAATGAGGACTCCTTTTGAGTTTGTATAATATCTAGTAGACAATATTTGTATTCAAACTCACGCTTTATGTCGATTGCATACCTACGCTTATATTAGTAAGTTGTATTTGAATTTATGTACAAGTGTAAGTGGCGACCCAAGATGGGTGACGATACCTACCTAATTTGGGGGCGCCACATATTTAATATTGTGTGATGCTAAATTGTTAATTTAAATTGCATAAAATTTTGTTTTCAATTAGTTTTGGAACCAAAACCTCACCAAATGAAACCACACCGCACCAATCACAAGCGATTTCATGTACGATTTTGGATTTGTCAAACTGCACCTATGCAGTTTCGTGTGCAGTTTGGATTTCAAACCGCACCATGCTCACCCCTACATTTTAGGAGGTTTTTTTTACTTTCTTCTATAATTGGAGATACAATCTTTGTAAGACCCCAAATTTTATGAAATGAAAGTATTCAATTTTCTTATAATTATTATTTTATTTAGTAAATGGTTAAATTGATAAAAGTTAAAGTTAAGGGTGAGATTTGAAAATTTTGCAAAGTAAGCAAGTTGATATAAAATATTCGTTGTGGTTTGAGAATATTCGCTTTAACAGAAATATTCGTATTTGACGGCAGACACTCATTGGTGGACCCTACAACGGAGGTATTGTCATAGTGAGAAAATAACTGAAATATTTTTTAAAATAACTACGAAAGTTTTACCGTTAAACCGTTGAACTACCCTAGTAGTAAAAGTACAAGAATACGTGTGGTTGCATACAAGAGCAATACCAGTATTGATTATTGATGTTTATGTGAGAAGTCACTCGCTTATACTCAATTATTGCTACAATAATTCTTTGCGTAATATCTCTCATATTATTGATTCAATTATTGTCACAGAATCATTTGCATAATATTTTATATCATTAAATCAATAATTGAGACGACGACAAAGTTATTCATATTATTTTTTGCAATATTAACGATGTCTAGAAAGTTCTCGTAAAAGAGGTTTGGTCACCTAATCAAGGCTACCATAGGAGAAATCCTTATCGGAAAGCTTCCTCTTTCCTGGGAATGATCTGGTTGTTAAATATTGTGAGTTATAATATTAATGATGAATAAATTCGTGTTGATTAAAGATGAAATTGATATTTCTATTATGTTGGGATTATTAGTGTTAGTGGAAATCGACATCTATTCCGATAATAATTGATGTCTGGATGTTATATTGACCAATTGGGTAATTAATCGGATAAATGAGCAATTAATTGCTACTAATTTACATGTTTATAACTATTTATTCACATGTGTACTATTGATTCACATGCATGTACTATTAGGGGAGGTGGTGCAAGTTTGATAATACTTATAGGACTAAATTAAAAATGAAGGAAAAGATGAAGATATTATACTATAATATTTTGAGCCCCAAAACGTGCAATTATCAAAACTATATTTTCCTATAAATAAAAACTCATTCTTCTTTCATTCTCACCAATTCACTAAGACTCACAAAAGCAATTATAGAGAGAGAAGTTATAAAGAGATAAGCTTTAGAGAGAAAGAAGAAGAGTATTCTGCTACTTCACTATTCCAGTATCCAGTCTTCTTCTGAGGTAAGGGATGTTATTTATTTCTTATTTGTAAGGGATATTATTTTTATTCAATATTCGTATGAAATAATATTTTCTTTCATACTCTATAGTATGTAAGTAATATTATTTCGTTTCGTATCCCTAATTCTACACTCATTTTGTTGAAGTATTGCTTCTATACTCCGTAAAAATTAGTAGAATATCCTTGAAATTTGCGCTTCATCTAGTATCGTTTAACAAGGATATTTTTCTGAATATTCTTGTTAAATTTTAAGCTTTTCATACCGGAGTACTATTCATGGGTACTATTCATTTATACGGTACTATTCATATATATGGTACTATTTACAAAGTACTATTCATGGGCACTATTCATAAATATAATACTATTCATAAATACGGTACTATTCACGTAGTACTATTCAAAAAGTAATATTCACGGGATACTATTCACGAAGTACTATTCACGGGATACTATTTAAAAAAGTATTATTCCCTAAGTACTATTCACCCGGGGTACTATTCATGACAAAAATAAAAAAAAATTCGGTCCAAATCATTTTTGATACAATATTATTCTTGAATTTTACTCCACAAAGCAGTATCATGTTGACAATTTGGATATTATTGAATTCTAAATAAATTGAATTATAAATCTTTAAAATTTATCCTTTGCTTTAATTTAATTGAATTCTTATATCATTGTCATCATCTTCATGTTTATATTGTGATAAAAGTCATCTTTGGCCCGTAGTGCATAGAAGAACTGTTGATTCGTATGATTATGACCAGGGATTATTC
The DNA here is from genome assembly GCA_020205615.1 of Panax quinquefolius. NCBI lineage: Eukaryota > Viridiplantae > Streptophyta > Magnoliopsida > Apiales > Araliaceae > Panax > Panax quinquefolius. The sequence goes on along the minus strand of CM035174.1, from coordinate 92,470,628 downwards.
GGTATAATCAAGACCTGTAATGTTATAAATGATGTGGTAAAAGTCCTCATTGGCCCGTGGTGCATTGATGGACAGATGTTGGTATGATCATGATCATACGTTCTCTTCGGCCAAGGGTGCAAAGATGAATTATTGTTTGGCATGTTCATGACCATTGGTGAAAATACGAATATCTTTGGCCCGTAGTGCATGGATAATTCGTGGTCGTAATACTAATGAATATCCTTAGCCGTAGTGCATGGATGATTCGATGATGTGGATTATTTATTAAGCTAAGTCTTAGCGATAAAATTGATGATGAACTTTTTAAATCATAAAAGATAGTAGATATTATGCTCTACTTGACTCTTCTAATGGATTGTTATTTTCGTTGCAGTTGTTGATCTAAAACTTGTTGTCTATTGTATCCTATCAGTTGTTATACTGTTGAAGGCTAATGATAATTTATTCTGCATTATCTTAGTCATAATATTTCTTATTTGAGCTCATCATTTTCTTTCATTGTTCTCTTCAGGAAATAAGAATATAGCTGAGACTAGTCGGAGAATGGAGTGACGGTCCAGATGATTATTTTAGTTGTCCTCACTATTCTGTGAAATAGTGTGTTAATAAATGTAATGAGGACTTCATTTGAGTTTGAATACTGTCGATGAGAAAATATTCGTGTAAAAACTCTCAGCTACGTTTTGTCGTATTGTATAAAAGAAGTTTGTAAGACCCCAACTTTTTATCAATAAAATCGAATTTTCTCTAATTATTATTTTGAATAATAAGGTGTTAATTTGATATAATGCTTTGATTATGGGTGAAATGTGCAAATTTTGCAAAATAAGCAAGTGATTATAAAATATTCATTGTTGTCAGGGAATATTCATTTGGTCGTGGAATATTCTTATTGTTGGAGAATATTCGTACGATGGTGCAGCCATTTATGGGCCCCATAACAAAAAACGGTCGGATGAAGAAAACGAAAAAATTTGAGTTTTTATAAATAACGACGTAATTGATACCATTAAACTGTTAAAATACTCGGTGATAAAAGTACAGTAATACGTGTGGTTGCATAGTAGCACACGGTATTGATTATTGATGCTTACGTGAGAAGTCACTCAGTTATTCTTAATTATTACTACAATAATTGCTGCATAGTATCTCTAGTTATTTGATTCAATTATTGTCACAGTATCATCTTCATAATATTTTATATTATTTAATCAATAATTGAGACGACAAAGTTATTCATATTATTATTTGTAATATTGGCGATGTCTAGAAAGTTCTGTCGAGAAGAGGTTTGGTCACCTAATTGCGCGCCAATAAGGAGAAATCCTTATCGAAAAGCCCCCTTTTTCCTGGGAATGATCTGGTTGTTAAATATTGTGAGTTATAATATTAATGATGAATAATTGTTAATAGATTAAAAATGTGTTTATTAAAGATAAGTGATTTGTGGTAATTATTTATTCAATTTTTGATATAAATAGAGGGGTTTGTTATGAGGTGTTTGTTATAAGTTTGGCTTATTTTTCCATGAGGGGATATGCTAATTTTTTAGACCGTTGGTTGAAGATATTATTGTAAATCAATATGGATCGTTGGTGGAAAGTTATAATAGTAAATCAATATGGATCGCTGGTATAAAATTTTAATAGTAAATCAGTATGGACCGTTGCTTTAAGTTTTAATAGTAAATTAATATGGACCGTCCGTTTAAAAGTAAATTAATCTGGGTCATTCATGAATTAGTTATTATTCAGTCTTTTTTCCTATAAATAGAAGCTCATTCCTTCATTATTTCTTACGAATTCACTGAAACTCTAGAGAGAGAAACCATAGAGAGCAAGAAGAAGAGTATTCTGCTACTACTCTACTTCAGTATTCAATCTTCTACTAAGGTAAGTGATATTAGTTGTTATATTCGTAAGGGGTATTTTTTCTTTCGTATTCATGAAGATAGTTATTTTCTTTCAATACTCGTAAGGGTTGTTATTCCATTCTTTATTATTCTGTTGGAATAACCTATCTACGCGAACTACCGCATACATGGTGAAATCTTTTTCGTTATTCCATTCTTTATTATTTTGTTGGAATAACCTATCTACGCGGAGTACCGCATGCCTGGTGAATAACCCGTCGTATTCAATTGTTATTAAATTGTGGAAATGATCTGTCTACGTAGACTACCGCATGACTGTTGAAAATTCATTTATAGTTTCGGATATTATTCATTTCGTATTCTAACTCTAAACTTACTACTAGTAAGTATTACTTCTATAATTCTGAAATGATCGAAAATTCCTCGAGTTTTTTTTTTCTCGTATCCAAGTTGTTCATTATGGTTCCTATCTTTGATTGGATCTATGTTTTGAACTTTATTCTTGAATTTTGCTCTACAATTGATTATTATGGAGTATTCTTGAACTTGGATAAACTAAATTATGAATCCCTAATCGTGTCATTTATCTCACTGGATTCGTTTTTTAAAATATTTTTCATCATCCTCAGTCTTAAATGGTGATACTTGATGAATATCTTTGGCCTGTAGTGCAAAGATGAATGATTACCTGATGAATATCTTTGGCCTGCATAGTACAAAGATGAACAGGTGTTGAGATGAACATGACCAACTGGTGATACAAATGAATATCTTTAGCCCGTAGTGCAAAGATGAATATTTGATTCAAAATGTATATTGATTGATGTTACATGGATAAAATATTGATGACGGACTTTTAAATTCATAGATAATAGTAGATTTCATTCTCTACTTAACTCTTCTAATGAATTGTTATTTCCGCTGTGAATATTGATGTAAAATTGGTTGTCCATTATATTTTATCTGATTTGTTGAAGGCTAACGATAATTTGTTGTTCATTATCTTAGTCATAATATTTTTTACTGGGCTAGTTGAGCTCACCCTTTTTCTTTTTGTTCCATTTTTCTTCTTAGGAGGAGAGAATATAGCGGGAACTAGTCGGGGTATGGAATGATGGATCAAGATAATTGTTTAGCAGTCCTCACTATTTTGTAAAATAGTGTATCAATAATTGTAATGAGGACTTATTTGAGTTTGAATACTGTCTAGAAGATAATAATTTGTACTTATACTCACAGTATATGTCTTGTCGTATTTTGCACGACAATTGTAATAATAAAGTTATAGTTGTTTTCTATACCATGTATTTGGCGACTCAGAATGGGTGATGTATACCTATTTTGGGGGTGTCACAAAGTTTGTATTTGATTTATGTACCATGTTTTTGGCGACTCAGAATGGGTGATGTATACATATTTTGGGGGCGTCACAATCTTCCTTTTTATCTATTCTAAAATTATAGATGCCTTTTCTAATTTTAGATTATAAAAAATGATACAAAATTCCAACTTGTTATCATTAGTTTAGGGATATATTTGAAAATAAATAAATAACTAAAAACAATTTTATAAAATTATATCTCTAATTATAATGTAATAACTTATTTAATAATATATTTAAT